>CM061531.1:121713219-121883278 GCA_030545055.2 Neoaliturus tenellus | reverse complement strand
CATTAGGGTGTCCTCAGTATGTTTCCCTTCTGGAAACTCAAAATTATGTAAATGAATCTTTGTTAGATATTTGTGTTTTTAGTCCCCAAGGCCCCCGAACATTCGTGGTTCGCCATGGATGTACGGGGGCCGAAATTTTTTAATGTCCGTGTGGCCTTGACCCACAAAGACTTGTAAAAATTCAATGCATTGTAAATTAAAAATATTAAAGATAGGTTACGGGAGTAGGCCCCCGTGTAAAGCCTATTTTAATTATCGGTAGGCTCCTGCCAGGTATGCAAAAGGTTGCGGATGGCATTTGGGAGCATGTCCGTTTGTACGCTGGCATGCAAAAGGTTGCGGCGGCCTCTGCACTCGGACGAGGACGTAAGCCACTAGGGTGTCCTCAGTTTGTTTCCTTCTGGAAACACAAAATTATGTAAATGAATCTTTGTTAGCTACTGAAAAGACAATGCAGTAAATGTTTACAAGTCTTGCGTGGCGAAGGGTACACGACATTGGATGTTGCCTTGTTGTCATAGTTGGGTCTCTTCGGAGGCTACAGCGATGACAACCCAAGTGCCCCAGGTGGGGCTTAATTTTTTTAAAGTTTTTTCGTGACCTTGACCTAAATACAGTAATGACCCCCCCCCGAACTTTTTTTTGAGAAAAAAATTTTGACCTTGACCAAAGAGTTTTTTGCTCCGGACGAGAAGTGCCCAAACAAAAAATTTGTACAAAGTAGTGGATTTAGAGCAAAGATCATTGATTTATCAAACCTGTTGAAGAATAAATTGAAAATGGGTGTTTAAAAGCCAAATCTACTACATGATTGATAAACTGGATGTATATGACGTCACCTTCCCCCACCCTTCAACCTCGGGTATAAAGGGACCCGGTTGAGCGCGCTGCTCATTATTGCGTGGACATTCACCGAGTGCACACTCAAAGCCAAACTGTAAAAAAATGGCTCTTTGCGATATTTGTGGTGAGTTTTTCCAAGATGAAGATATCTTTGTTTTACACCGAGAATTGCATCATGAAGAGAACAGAAAAGAAGAGATTGTTGTAAGTGAAGAAGACTTGGATGCGTTTGATTGGTTATTGGAAAACTACCAGAAGCAGATGGACGACTGTGATAGCTATCTACAGTTACACCGAGAATTGCATCGTGAAGAGGACAGAAAAGAAGAGATTGTAGTAAGTGAAGAAGACTTGGATGCGATTGATCGGTTTTTGGAAAAACCCCAGAAGCAGAAGGAGGACTGGGCTAGCTATTTACAGTTAATGCAAAGAAGAAGACCAAGTGTTATTCAATTTGCCGGAGCTGGACCATCTACAGCTGGAGGATTTATTCAAGAGGAAATGAAAGAAAAAGTGGAAGATTTAAAACAACTGCGTACCCAAGAAGTGGATATGGAAGAAGAGGATACAGAAGAAGTGGAAGATGTAAAACAACTGCGTACCCAAGAAGAGGATATGGAAGAAGAGGATACAGAAGAAGTGGAAGATATAAGACAACTGCGCACCACAGCCTTGCCAGGACCAGTTGTAACTCATTTCAAAATTAATAACTTGCAATTAGAATTGGAAAATTTTCTAACTCAAGCTAAAAAACTAGTTGTAAAAACATTGACGGAAGAATTGACAAGATTGAACTTTATTAAATTTGGATTGGTGTTGGAGGCTATGTTTACTAATAGCGATGGTGAAAACTCACCGAGAGCATTCATTGCTAAAAACCGAACCCTTACAACCACATCTGATATCAGCGAAATTTTAGAAGAATGTTTGAATGAACTGTTAATGAAACTCCAAGAACATGAAGGAAGAGGATCTGGCTGGACGTTATCATCGATTGAAGGTATGGATGTGAGGATTCACAAGCATGGATATGGTATAAGAGGTAGCAGCTTTATCCCTCTACCAAAGGTTATCCGAGATACTAAATCATGTATCAATGTGAAAAATGAGGACAATGAATGTTTCCGGTATGCAATGTTAGCAAAATACGTGGGACATAATGCTATTAGACCTAGCATAGCATACGAAGCTGTTCAACACCGCTATAACTTTCGAGGAATGTCGTATCCTGTGAGTCTTGATCAAATTACTAAATTTGAGAAACAAAATCCAGGTGTTTCTGTTAACGTGTTCGGTTTAGATGATTCAAACAATGTGTATCCACTACGAGTAGGAAAAGTAGAGCAAAGTAACCATACTGATTTATTATTGATAACCAAAGGTGAGATTTCACATTATGTTTATATTAAAAACTTTGAATCTTTGGTTGTACGACAAGTGTCAAAACAAAATCGTAAGATAACAATATGCAAGAGATGCTTTTGTTTTACATGCAAGGAATTCAGACGTGGAGGATCGGAGTGGTTGATGGAGCACCAAAGACTTTGTAATGACAACTATGAAGTGAAGATTAGTCTGCCACCGCCATCTCGAGCGTTCATCCAATTCAACAAAACAGTTCACCAATATCGGATTCCAGTAGCCGTCTACGCAGATTTCGAATCCACGTTAGTACCACAGGAGCTTCCGAATGGTGAGGTGACTAGAAGAACCAAATATCAATTGCATCAACCTAACAGTTTTTGCTTATTGTTGAAATCCACTTTGCCTGAAGAACAGTTACAACACTATGGGTTAACATCCACTCCAATACTCTACCGTGGGGAAAAAGCCGCTAAGTATTTTGTAGACCAGTTGTATGATATTGCTGAAAAGGTGCAACGCTTATTCGGTAATGTTTTACCCATGGAACCTTTGAACCAAAATCAACAAGAAGAATACAATTCAGCATCAAGATGTTATTTATGCAAAAAGAGTTTCAGTGAAGAAAATCCAAAAGTAAGAGATCACGATCACCTGACAGGGTTATACAGAGGAGCTGCTTGTAATTCATGCAATATAAATTACAAACTACCAAACTTTATCCCTGTCGTGTTACACAATCTTAGCGGCTATGACTCCCACTTCATTATCCCAGAGTTAGGACGGGATGATGGAAAAATTGAAGTATTAGCTGAAACATTGGAGAAGTACATCAGTTTCTCAAAAACAGTAGGTAAAATTAAACTTCGCTTCGTAGACTCTTATAGATTTATGTCATCTAGTTTGAGCAAATTGTCTGAAAACCTAAGAAGAGAAGACTTAAAAGAAACCAGCAAAATTGTACCTGAAGATAAATTGGACTTAGTAATGCGTAAAGGAGTGTTCCCCTATGATTACATAACTTCTGCAGAAAAATTTGAAGAAACCAGTCTGCCACCGATTGAAGCCTTCAATAGCAAGTTAAATGAAAGTGCAATCACTGTTGAAGACTACAATCATGCTTGTAATGTTTGGAACCAACTAAACATTCAAACCTTAGGGGAATATTCTGACTTTTACATAAAATTGGACGTAACTCTGCTGTGCGATGTGATGGAAGAATTTCGAAACACCTGCTTCTCCGCCTATGGACTGGACCCTCTGCACTCGTACACATCTCCAGGATTAGCATGGCAAGCTATGCTAAAGTCAACCAACTGTCGATTGGAACTTCTAACAGATATCGATATGGTCCTCATGATCGAATCAGGTGTACGAGGTGGTTTGACTCAAGCTGTGACAAGACATGTTAAGGCCAACAACAAGTATATCCCCAACTTCGACGAGCAACAACCATCACTCTACCTTGGATATTTTGATGCGAACAACCTCTATGGTTGGGCGATGTCAAATCCACTTCCCTACGCAGACTTCAAGTGGATTGACCCGACCACCATCGGTGACATATCACGGATTCCAAAAGATGGCCAAACAGGCTATATTTTGGACTGTGATTTTGAATATCCAGAACACCTTCACGACCATCATTACGACCTGCCTCTCCTAGCCAAGACTGAAGTTTCACCGACAGGAAGATGGCCCAAGCTGATGATGACCTTGGAGAATAAGAGTCGATATGTGGCACACTACTGGGTAGTTCAACAAGCACTTGAATTGGGCCTACGTATAGTGAAAATTCACAGAGCAATTGAATTCACCCAGTCTTGTTGGTTGAAACCATATATCGATTCCAACACTACAAGAAGAGCTGCAGCGACAACAGCATTTGAAAAGGACTTCTACAAATTAATGAACAACGCCATCTTTGGGAAGACATTGGAGAACAAGAGAAAACACAAAATTGTAAAATTAGTAAGTGATCCTAGGAAATTGGAAAAATTAGTGCAAAAACCAAATTTCGGAACATCAATGATTATAAACGAAAATCTAGTTGCTGTCAGTATGAATAAAACAACAATAGTGATGGATCGTCCGTTATACATTGGAATGTCGATTTTGGATATAAGTAAAACTCTGATGTATGATTTCCATTACAACAAAATGGTTAAACACTACGGAAGAGACAACATTGGAGTTGCATACATGGATACCGACGCGTTCATCTACTGGATAAAGACTTTGGACATGTATGAAGATCTAAGGAGTTTCCCATACAAAGACGACTTTGACTTCTCTGACTATCCAAAGAACCATCCAAATTATAATGAAAAGAATAAAAAAGTAATTGGAAAATTTAAAGATGAAGCAAATGGAATGCCTTTGGAGGAAATAGTTGCGCTGATGTCCAAATTATATTCCTTCAAGATGTATATGGAAAATGACATACCGACAGTGAAGAAAGCTAAAGGAGTCAAAACATCATACTTGAAGAAACATGTGACATTTGACCACTACAAGACCTGCTTGTTTGAAGATTCTACAATGTCTGCAACATTCAACACTATTAGAAGCTTTAAACATGAGGTCTACAGTGTCACTGAAGTTAAAAGGGCACTATCAGCTCAAGATGATAAAAGGCATATTATGCCGGATAAAATCCATACTCTTCCTTTCGGCCACTACTCTCTAAACCCTATCAACTAGTAACCTATTCTTCGTCCTTATACAACTTCGACCTTATTCCTTTCTCCTTCCGTAAAAAAATGGGGAACACGGCAAGTCCAACGCCGTGTTCCCCATTTTTTTACACAAGTTTGGATGACCTTGACCTATATAAATCATGTGAATATTTAAGACAACATTCATTGTGATTATACATGTGATACATGAAACATTCAAACCTGCAATATGAAGAACTTGAAGCAAGAAATTGTCAACGAGCTTCATAAACCTGCAAGAAGAAAGTTTCCGCGAAGAAATACAGTGATAAAAGGAATAAATGATTTATATCAAGCGGATTTAATCGAAATGATTCCTTACAGTAAACAAAATAGAGGATTTAAATACATATTGACTATTATTAATTGTTTTTCAAAAATGGCAGATGCTTTACCACTAAAAGATAAAAGTGGCAAAAGTGTTACAAAAGCAATGGAAACAGCTATACAAAGAGACAAACATACTATAAAACATTTACAAACTGATGATGGAAAAGAATATTTTAATAAGGAATTTGCAAATTTAATGAAAAAACATAACATTAACCATTACTCAACTAATTCAGAGGTAAAAGCATCAATAATTGAAAGATTTAACAGAACTTTAAAAGGTGCCATGTATAAGATGTTTTCCAACAGAGGATCACACGTATGGATTGATATGTTACCAAAACTTATAAGCGATTACAATAACAAGTTTCATAGAACTATCGGTATGAAACCAAGCCAAGTGACTAATAAAAATGAAAAACTTGTATTAAAACGTATAAAAATGAATACTAAACCAAAAGTTGAAAAGCTAAAGCCTAAAAGGTTTAATGTTGGCGATAAAGTGCGAATAAGCAAATACAAAGGTGTATTCAGTAAAAGATATCTTCCGAACTGGACAAATGAGGTATTTACCGTATTTAAGGTGCAACCTACAGTACCAGAAACTTACATTTTAAAAGATAATAAAGGACAATTGCTTGAAGGAGGGTTTTATGGACATGAAATGTTAAAATCAACAGTAGGTGATGTATATTTAGTTGAAAAGGTGTTGCAACGAAAAAAGGATAAGGTTAAAGTACGATGGTTAGGATTTAATAAAACGGAAGATTCTTGGATACCTAAAAAGGATCTAATATAATGATAGAGCATCATTTTGGGTTGAACCATTACAAAGGATGGAGATAATACCGCAAAAAGACAATTTTACTATTAATAATATAGATGAACTCACAGTGGATGGTTCTCAATTCAATACTGGGAAACACGGTGTTTTGTTACCAAACACGGTGCGTTGTCTGGTTACCGGTCCTTCCAATTGTGGAAAAACAAATGTAGTATTCAATTTGATTACAAACCCTAAAGGATTACGTTTTAATAATTTATATGTATTTTCAAAGTCACTACAACAACCAAAATATCAGTTATTGGAACAAATACTCAATAATGTGCCTGAAGTTAAATATTTTAAATTCAACGCGAGCGAGAGTGTCATGCAACCGCAAGAGGCTAAACCATTCTCAGTATTCATATTTGACGACGTATCTTGTGAAAATCAAAATACAATAAGAAATTACTTCGCCATGGGTCGACATAACAACATAGATAGCATTTATATTGGTCAAACTTACAGCAAAATACCGAAACAGCTCATTAGAGACAATGCAAACATGTTAATTGTATTTAAACAGGATGAAACCAACCTAAAACACATATATTATGACCATGTAAGTGCGGATATGCCATTTGAACGATTTAAAGAGTTGTGTGGAAAGGCTTGGGCTGAAAAATATGGGTTTTTAACAATTATGAAGGAACAACCGCTAAACAATGGTCGATACAGGATAGGATTTGATAAATTAATACTAATACACTGATCATGATGTAAAACATTCATTGTTGTACAACACGTCTTGCTACAAACATGGTTAACCAAGAAAAGTTAATAAAGGAAATAAAATCACTTAGTGATTCTATTCGAGATAAAAACAGAGCATTAAAATTAGGTATTAGCGAAAGGGAGAAATTTCTTGAATCTACTTTTAAACCTATTACTGAACCCTTGAAACAATTAAACAAAAAATTTGCTAAACCCGTTTTGGAAGGAGATGCAATTGCACCTATTACAAAGTTTGAAAGAGAAAATGTAAAATCAGAAGATTTTAGTGACGAAGACCCGGAATCCTCTACATATAGTGGTTTTACCGGCGGAGAACCCGAAAGAGAGCTAGAATCACCAGACTATAGTGGTATAAGAGAATTATATGAAGTAAAAGCTAAAAGAGGACATGAAGATGTATCAACTGCTAGTGAAGAGGAAAAAGAAGAAGAAGCAAGGGAAGGTCCGTCAAACATAAGCTTGTTGGGTGAAAACATTCATAACAAAGGACCTTTAGGAAGGAAATACATGGTAAAAATGTTACTCGGAACAATTCCTAATAAGAATTACCATAGTTATGGAGCGAGATTAACAAAAGATGGTTTAATGATAGGTAATAGCCCGTTAAACGTTGACGAACATGATAATATTGTCATTGGTGATCAAAGGTATAAGGGCACAAAAGGATTATTTGAATTATTATTTGAAAATAATCCTTCAGTATCGTTAGTGAAAGAAAAAGACATGGAAGCATATAAAAATATTTTGGAACAGACAAATGCATATAGGAGAAAGTATTTACCTGACCAGCCTCCTTTTAGATCTAAGTCTTTAAAATATAAAGAATTTGTATCCAAGTTAATACCAACTAGAAGACAAACAATGCCGTTAACACAAAGAAAACCTGTAAAACGAAGATTTATGGCATCCACTTTGGATGTAAGTGCTCAGGAACGAAGAAAAAGAAGTAAGTCCGTTACGGGTACAGGTTTAATGAAGAAACTATATAACACAAATGTGATTTATTACAATAATATCAATAAATTGGTGGATAGAATGAAACTAATACATGAAGCTAAAGAAGCGGGTCATACTGGATTGGAAAACGAATGGGTGGCTTTAGTGGATGAACTCCGAAACCGTGGGGTAATCTCATAAAAATGCGTTACTCCCTAGATTACTATTCAGTTGCATCATGAGTGTCGACAAGTTCGGACGTTACTCCTCGGATGGGTTATATTACGCAAATAATTTAAAAAGAGGTGCTGGTTTACCACAAACACCTGATGGAGATTATGATATAACTAATAAAAGGTTAAAAAACATAAAAGATCCCACAGATGAAAACGATGCAATAAATTTAAAAGTATTAAAAGAAAATATATCACCAACATTAAGACTACAGAAAAACACATATGACGCAGGTAATCATAGAATTGTCAATGTTGGTAAGCCAAATCAAAACGCTGATGCAATAAACAAAGGTTATTTATCATCAGAATTAAAAAATACGTTAAAATTCAATGGAAAAACGTATACTGCTGAAAATAAACGTATATCCAACGTAGATGATCCTAAAGATGCAAAAGACAGCGTAAATAGACGCTATTTACATTCATTAATACCTGAAAAGACAAAAGATGGTTTTTCTTTTTATAAATTTGTTATTAACGATATAGGTTATCCGAAAAATGAAAATGATGCTGTAAATTTAAAATATATAAAAGATCATTGTATTACACGTGATGTAGGAGTTATTGATTGTCTACGTAATTGTTTAGCGAATGTTAAAGATGGTTCGGCACCATCAGATGGTGCAACAGTGGGTCAAATGATGGAAACCTTAAAACAAGAAACAACCTCTTTTGTAAAACAAGATCAAGTAGTATCAAAGCAAGGGGATGAATTTGTTCAAGGTAATGAAAAATTTAATTTATTAACATACAAAAATAATGCTTGGGATTGCATGGGTAAAGGGTTATCAAATATGAGATTGGGTTATACTGCTCAAGATGCAGCTGCTTTATCACAAACCGTACATCTAGATCCAGATCATTCTTTTAGATTTTTTACATGTAAAAATAAAGTAATAAAAGACTTGCATAATGGAAGAGATCCAAATGATGCTGCAACTGTAGGACAAACATTACAATATGACAGTGCAAATAAAGAGTTTATTTATAATAAGCAAAGATTTAAATTAATGGATGTAAATGATTATCAAAATATATTAATTGCAGATCCAAATTCATTTAGCGGATTTAGAAAATTGTCTGGTGAACAATTTATTCATAAAAATCATGTGTTTCGAAATGAATCAGACGGAGCATTAGTTAGTGGAAATTTTAAATATTTTAAATGTCCCGGGAGCGATGAAAATGTAACTGATAAAGACTAAGAATTTGTATTAAAAACTGATACGGGTTAGAAATCGAAACTAATATTATAAAAATGGGTTACACTCTAGAATGTTATTCAGTTGCACCATGAGTGTTGACAAGTTCGGACGATATTCCTCGGATGGATTATATTACTTTAATACTTTAAAAAGAGGTGCTGGCTTACCACAAACACCTGATGGAGATTATGATATTAGTAATAAACGGTTAAAAAACATTAATGATCCCACAGATGAAAATGATGCAATAAATTTAAAAGTATTAAAAAAAGAGATATTACCAACACTGAAACTAGACAAAAACACATATAACGCGGGTAATCATAGAATTTCCAACGTTGGTAAGCCAAATCAAAACGCTGATGCAATAAACAGAGGTTATTTATCATCGGAATTGAAAAATACGTTAAAATTCGATGGAAAAACGTATAATGCTGAAAATCGACGTATATCTAACGTAGCAGACCCTGTAGATGAAAAAGACAGCATAAATAGACGCTATTTACATTCTATAATACCTGAAAAGACAAAAGATGGGTTTTCTTTTTATAAATTTGTTATTAACGATATAGGTTATCCAAAGAATGAAAATGATGCTGTAAATTTAAAATACATCAAAGATCATTGTATTACACGTGATGTAGGAATTATTGATTGCTTTGGTAATTGTTTAGCGAATGTAAAAGATGGTTCTGCACCATCAGATGGTGCAACGGTGGGGCAAATAAAGGAAACTATAAAACAAGAAACATCTGGTTTTGTGAAACAAGACCAAGTAGTAACACGACAAGGAGATGTATTTGTACAGGGAAATAAAAAGTTTACTTTACTTGAAGAAAACAATAGTGTTTGGGATGGTAAAGGAAAGTCATTGACAAATTTAGGTATTGGTGAAAAGCCTGGTGATGCTGTTACTTATGAACAGATAATACAATTAGAGCCAACTGGAAAACAATGGTGGAATTGTGATAACAAACGATTAACAAATGTTGCAGACCCTGATTATGCTGATAACGCTGTAACTGTTAATTTTCTTGTTAAAGTAATAGGTAATTTATTATTTGATATGCATAATTATATTGCAGCCGGACAACATAAACCTATTGATGAAAAAATGAGAAGTGCATGGATTAAACAAGAAATTCTTTATAAATACTTTTTTAATCATAATACACAAAAGTTTAGATCAACAGATTGGGGTACTTTTGATATTTAATTAAATAACACCATAAATTACATCATTTATGTGCAACCTGTCATAGAGGTAACACATAGGTTACGCTTTTCGAATATAAAAGACAATCATGGCGTTTCATTACACCAGTCCATATCGAGACACTATACGGAAAGGAGGCGGTATCACGTCCACAGCGGTTTCTCTGTTAAGTAAAGCTTTAAATCGTATTCCAGTAGGATCTGTCGTAAATAGAGCAATAGACGCTTTACCATACGAATTTCACATACCGGGAGGTTATCAGTATTGCGGACCAGGAACTAAATTGAAAAAACGACTGGAAAGAGGCGATCCAGGCATAAATAAGTTAGATCAGGCTTGTAAAGAACACGATATCGCATATTCCACGTTTACCGATTCAAAGAATAGGTCAATAGCTGATAAAAAGCTAGCGAATATAGCTTGGCAACGAGTAAAGTCTAGTGACGCTAGTATTGCAGAAAAAGCAGCAGCTTTAGCGGTAACAGCAGGTATGAAGGCTAAAACAGCGGTAGGAGGTGGAAAAAGGAGGGGTAGGAATAAAAAAGGATCAACCATGAAGAAACATGGTGGTAATATTAGACTAAAAAGACGTTCTCCGAGGAAAAATAACAAAAAACCGATAATATGGTCAATGGTAAAAAACGGGGCTGGTCTATACCTAAGACCGTATCGTGCATATTAAATAAAAGAAATCAATTGGTTATACCACATAAAGCGTTGACTAATGTTGAATTATTTAAATATATTTCCTGTTTAAAAATACCATTTTTCCGCGGAGTATTTATGAAAGACAATTTACCAAAGAAAATATGGAAAAATGAGACTGGAATCGTAAATTTGGATAATACTGAAGGGTCCGGCACCCATTGGGTGTGTTATAAGAAACTAAATAGTAATGTATATTATTTTGATAGTTTTGGAAATTTGCCACCACCTAAAGAACTTGAACATTACTTTAAATCTGCTAAAAACATATATTACAACTATAAAAGAGAACAACCTGATAATACTTCAATATGCGGCCATTTATGTTTGGAATTCCTAGCTAAAAGTATCAGTCACTATTGAGATGTCTTCCTATACGGTATCATTAACAGGAAAATCGTCCACTTTACGAAGTATCCTTTTTCCAGCGTTACGCTTGCAAAAAGGAAGATTTTGGGAGGCAGCACTGTTGGATTTTACAACTTACAACTCTATTCCCAATGTTACGGAAGGTAAAAATAACTTATTGCATTATTATAAAGGAAAAGATGCCAGTGGGAAGTTTACAGACTTGGAAGTTTGCACTCTACCCACAGGTTCTTATGAAATTGATCATATTAATGAATTTTTGCAAAATAAAATGGGAAAAGACAATATAACGCTAAAAGGTAATAACAATACAATGAAAGCTGAGCTTACTTCAAAATATTATATAGATTTCAGTAAGTCAGACTCAATTGGTGATTTATTAGGATTTCCCAAAGATGGAGCAATTTTAGAACCAAATAAAACACATTCTGGTAAACAAACTGTAACAATATTAAAAGTCAATAGTATAGACATAACTTGTAACATTATACAAGGAGCTTACAGAGATGGAGCAAATACTCATATAATACATACTTTTTACCCCAGTGTGCCACCTGGATTTAAAATTGTTGAAAAGCCACAAAACCTGGTATATATCTACCGTTGAACACCACTTTCATTTCAGACATCGTGTTGAACGTATTGGATCAAGACGGTAACTTGATAGATTTCCGAGAAGAGCCTATTACGGTTAGATTACATTTAAAATCGACACTTTAATACAAAATCATGGGTTTAATATTTAAAAGCGAACAACCTACGGGAAACCGCATTAGTAGCTCTTCAGCTGTGGAGGAGTTAACACGCGAGAACATTCGTTTCTTAAAGAGAATTGGATTACAATTAACCGATTATGGATATACTGGATATAGCGCAGGGTCCAACATTCGACGAAACCCTATGGGAAAAAGAATATCACACCCACAACCCTTACACTTCATCAAAATTAAACAATAACGATGAAATTCGTATTCCCATACAAAATCAAGACATTTACACACTACCATGTGAAAGTTACTTGTATATTGAAGGAAAAGTTACTAAAAAGGACGGTACTACTACTGGTACAACAGTTCCATTTATAAATAATCCCATGGCTTTCCTGTTTGATGAAATTAGATATGAAATATCAGGTGTAACAGTTGATTCTACTAAAAAAGTAGGTATTGCAACAACTTTAAAGGGATTAACATCTATATCACCTAATGAAACCAATTTAATACAACCTGCAGGATGGGTTTTACCTGCAAAAGACACAATCACTCCAGATACAAATGGAAATTTTGATTTTCATATTCCGTTACGTTTGTTGCTTGGTTTTGCTGAAGATTATAGGAAAATAATATTAAACGTTAAACAAGAATTAGTTTTGTTGAGATCTTCAAACGATAAAGATATTATTAAAGCTCCAGACGGTACAACAGATGCAACTTTAGAATGGAAATTAACATTAGACAAAATTGTATGGAGAGTTCCACATGTAAAATTAGCTGACGAGCATAGAATGCTACTATTAAGAAAGTTAAAGGCTGATCGTGATATTGTAATTCCTTTTAGAAGTTGGGAATTTCATGAACATCCCAGCTTGCCAACTACGGATCGACACACTTGGACAGTTAAAACATCTAATTATGTGGAACGAGCCAGGTATATTATATTTGGTTTACAAACAGGCAGAAGAGACACCATCACCAAACATGCAGGCCAATTTGATCATTGCAACTTGAAAAATATTAAAGTTTATTTAAATTCACAATTTTTTCCATACGATAATTTAAATGTGTCATTCGCTAATAAAAAGTACAGCATATTGTACGATATGTATGCAAGGTTCCAAAGTTCATATTATGGTAAAACGAATGCACCTTTACTATCACCAGAAAAATACTTAGATGGTTACCCTATAGTTGTAATCGATTGTTCTAAACAAAATGAATCGGTAAAATCATCAAGTGTAGATATAAAAATAGAAATGGAATTCAACGCGCCTATATCAGCTAATACAACTGCATACTGTTTAATTCTACATGATAAAATCGTAACATACACACCTTTAACTGGAATTGTTAAAAATGTATTGTAAAAGACCGGTTTTCCTACATTCCAATGCATTCCGCGAGTATAAAAGCAGAGCGTTCAGCTCGCTCCTCATCAGTTTGTTGCCTGTTGTTGTATGGGTAGCATCTTATTCAATATGGCTTCTCCTAGTGGTACACAAGAAAATGTAGTAGATATTGAGAAGGAGATATCCGACTTTTTAGATCTTCAAGGTCAACCGGAGGGAGATGAACACAACGCTTGCGGACAACTCCACGCCAGTAATAATATTGAGGAAAAAGGTAAAAGAAGAAAGAACGCACACAAGAGGAAAAGGGATATTGAAGATAATATTTCTCCTAACATATTAAGTGAGGTATTCTTGCGAATATTTTACCCAATCTCTTCCAGTTTGGACAAAAGTGTTTTAATCGGTGTTATGAAATCTACAGATTATTCCCCTACTGTAATTTTAACTCATGGACCCAAAATGATTTTGTTTACGGATACTGCTTGGGAATCGTTTATGAAACACTTGCATCTGCTAGAATGCTATTTAAGTAGTAACATGTTTGGAAGAAAGACAAGAGTAGGCCTTTTGGATTCAAATGTGGAAATCGATATTGTTAAACATCGTGGTGATCATCAGTTGCGGTTTAGAGACACAACAAGACATGATAACAAGATTCAACTTAATCGAGAAGAGTTTTTTATTCTAACTTGTGCAACTGAACCAATAACGAGGTACTTGAGACAACTGGTGTTTTCAAGTTCAATTATTAAAGATTATCTGGAAGACACTTTGGACAAACAACCGGACGCACCTATATTGTACGGACCTGTAGATACTTCTATATTCAATAGGGTTCCTCATGAAGTACAAATGTGGAGACAATTGGAAAAGTACGCTCAACTACATAAGAAATCAGTAAAACGTGAAAAAGAGGAAGAAGAAGGAGGAGAAGAATCAAGTGTTAGTGATGAAAATGAAAACAAGGAAAATGTAAAGATGGAAACCTAAATGACAATTAACTACACAGCAATGGTTAATTTTTAAAACAATGTCAAACACTTTGTGGGGTTAGGCCTACCGGGGACGGTGCCCACGTTAAATATACACCAACGCGCCAACAACTGTACGGCCGGGTATAAAAGTCGTACCTACCGTGGTGTGGAAATCAGTTGACCTTTGGACTTCGTCATGAGCAGACGAGTGATCTTCGCAATGGACAAGGAAGAAGAACAAGTAAAGTCCAAACCTGGTATAATTGAGTTCCAAGCGTTTCGGGGTAATGATGATAGATTTATCATAAAAGAACTTGTGTTTTTCGACATCAATACAAGTGTTCCTTATTCGTTTTTATTTAAACCACCATGTTCTTATTCATCTTTAACCAGTAAAGCCGCTACTACCAACAGATGGATTTCAAAACACTTCCATCATATCGATTGGTATGATGGTTTTACAAGTTACACGGACTTGTATCACATTATGCATCACTTTTCAGACAAGTTTACCAATATTTACACAAAGGGGCTGGAAAAGAAAAGATGGATCGAAGGATTTACTCATGTTCCGGTTAATGATGTGGATTTGGATAAAAACTACAAGTATACGATGGAAAATGTTTGTATTTGTACTAAAAGTCCAGAACATGAAAAAGATAGACATTGCGCTTTAAAAAACGCCTATAAACTCGCATCTTACCTTCAAAGTGGGGAAATGGGGAGTGGTGGGGGTAACGGGGGTTATATAAGTGAGGAGCAGACCGGGACCTGGCATGAGTATTACTCGAGATTCCGAGACGACAACATCTCCCAGCAAGAAGACGAAGAAGACGATCTATAACTTGACCATGGCATCTCACCAGTTCCTGCAAACTTTGGTTGAGCAGTTCAATGCTCACTCCAAATCTACCATACTACCCGTCAAGAAGTGTTCCGAACTTAAAGACGAGAAGCACTACATTATCCACGCCATGAAGAAGATGGAGACTACAGTTGGAGAGGCCATCTGCTGCAGTCTTAGCGAGGCACCATTCACTCCGGGGGATGAGCCCAAGTTCCAAGTCTACCTGCCGAAACGGTTCGTCCATCACCTCCAGAACGAGGATCTGCGCTCCATCCAACCCGGCTGTCTCTACCTGGTTTCCCACGGTTGCACGGGTAGCAATTCCACCGAGTTGACCATCCACATCGCCGACAAGCAGCAGTGTTAGATTTAAGTTTTACTGTTGTACATATGTTATTGTAATGTTTTATAAATAAATAAACCATAAAAGACAAAAAAGAATACAAAAAGACGAAAAATGCAACATATCAATATGTGAAGTTTGTCACATATTGATATGTTGCATTTTTTTTTTAAACTTCGCGGGTGACCTTGACCTTTGACCTTTGCATTTCACAGTTACCCCCACCACCACGCTACAAGTCAAACCTGCTTGAATGCAAAACACCCCCACCACTTTTTCATATACCTCCAAGTGCTGTGCCTCGTCTTCATTTCAACTCCAGCAGCCAACCGAACAACATCAGTATGTCTCTGAACATAAGCTGTGCCAGCTATGAGGAGGTGACGATCAAAACGCAACAGGAGCTGAACGACTTGTACAAGGAGTTGCAGCTGATGGTGGCAAGAGGCTACCGTATAAACATGCAAGTCTACGCTTGCAATATACGGAATCTTCGGCAGCCGAAGGAAGAGCCTGGACATTCCTCTTCAACGACAGCTTCCTCACCGGCGTCGATGAAGACCGAACCAGACAACTTGGATTACTTCAGCTGACTAGCGGTTGTCTTCCTTGTCCTTACAATTGTAGAATATGTTTATTTCTTTATTATATTAAAGAAGTAAAAAGAGCAAAGCCACCTATCTTGTTACTGACATATATGCTCAGTAACAAGATAGGGTTTTTTTTAAAACACAATTTGAATGACCTTGAAACTTCCCCCTCCACTGATTCGCTACCCCCACCACTTCACTGTTGATATACATGAGACAACATAATTAGATACCTCATTCCTTCTTCAACGGCCAAACCTACAACATCAACAATGGCTAACCTACCAACAGATGAAAGATGTCCTCACGCATGCTGTGACTTCGTACACGAGTTAGAGAAGAGGATGCAAGAGAGGGCGATAAGAAGAAAGCAGATCCACTCAGAAAATATCATGATAGTAAACGGCTATCTTTTGTTGTTCGGCCTTATCATGGTTGTACTGTTCATACTGTACGGCATAGTTACATGCGTCGGCAAGGTTGCAGAAGAAAACGCTCGCCACCATCAGTTGGAAGATTTCAATGTTACTTTCTAGGTTTTCCTTTTTTAAAACTCCATTTGGATGACCTTGAACTTTCCCCCTCCACTCCTTCCTTTTTTTAAAACCCAATTTAAATGATCTTGAAATTTCCCCCTCTACTTTTCAATAATGTTACAACTGACTGCAGCTCACCTCATTCCTTGCTTGGCTGCCATGGCGGAAGGAACTCTTTCTCAAGTTGACTCCACTACGGACGAAGCATTTCCCTTGCGGTGGACTGTTCATTTACAGGATGCGACAGAAGTGGAAGTCTTGTATCAAAAATTACTCAATGTATTCAACGGGAACCCTGGACCTCTTGAATGTAGAATGGATTTGAATTTTGATGCAACCAGGGTCGGCACAGAACCTTCAACTTCAAGCCAGCCTCAGCAACGAGATTTTACACATTTATACACTCCAATATCACCGGAAGGTGTAACTGTCTGCGAGGCTGACTCAACTACACGTTATGTTCAGCCGAAGCCTTGGGTGTTGATTATTAACAATGTGTACAAAGTGGAATTGGTATGTAATAGATTAAAGGAGTTGATGGTACAAGATCCAGGCCTGCGCTTTCAAATAGATATACATTTCATCTGGAGAGCACCTGCACGGGGCTCTTCGTCTGACAGCTCTCCAAGTACGACGGACGAGGAGGACGACTAGTCATCTTTTTTAAAACTCCGTTTGAATGACCTTGACCTTTCCCCCTCCACTGAGTTTATTTAAGGTGCACTCTCACTGACTACAGCATCATTTCATCGCGCACCTTCACCGCAGCAACATGGAGAGTCAACTCAACTACTGTTGCGAACAGAAATGTTTTTCATGGCCGAATGGCATTGATGTGGTGGATGGCCTGGCTTGTAGAACATGTGAAGCTTTTAGTCAGTGCATGTGTAAGTGCAAGTCTTGGAAGAAGCCGAAACCGAAGTTGAAGACATTCCATGTGTACCAAATGAGAGGGCATAAGTACACTTGTTGCCCTGAACGTTGCATTGAATTCAAACTAAAACAGCTAACTGGCTGCAAATTGTGCAACAATCATTTTGCAGGTTTTTGCAAACATTATTTAGGAGCGTGTCAATACAGATCAACTTGGCATACAGAAGCACTCACTATCAATGAAATCGCTATAGACTCACAAGAGTAGTCTTTCTACTCTTTGACTTTTTTAAAACTCCTTTTGAATGACCTTGAAATTTCCCCCACCACTTCCCCATATATCTAGAGTACGCAGGGCCCGGAGGTCAGTCGCTCGGCGGCTGTCGTAGTGTGCACATCCGTGTTGTGCAGTCTGCTGTGCAGTTTTGATTTTAACCAGTTCAAGGTCACCACACTTAAACTCTGGCAAAAACGTCAAGCTGTTAAAGACAATCCTAAGTCCCAGGTTCACAGTCAACCTCAAGGTCATCACACTTTAACATGTAAATTTAAGGTAGCACCAAAACGGTGCTACCTAGCTTGACATTTTCAAGTTTCCCGAGGTCATCACAGTTCCCCCACCACTTCCCATATACCTAGAGTGCGCGGGGCTGGACAGTCAGTCGCTCGGTGGCTGTCGTGGGGTGCGCATCGCGGTTGCAGTAATGGTGAAACGCGGGAGTTGTATCGGTTCAAGGTCACTCGAGCGGTGTCACATGACGGTTTAGGCAGAGTCACGTTGCAAACTTTGAGTTCCCTCGGCACTTTTGCTGTTTCTCGTCTAATTTCGCTCCAAGTTGTCAAGGTCATTGAAACCTGACTGAAACTCGGAGCGTAGTGCGAGAAACAGCAAAAGTGCCTAAAAATTTTAGGTTTCAGCGTGACCTTGACCTTTGTGACATCGATGACGTCATAATGGTGACGTAAGGGGTGATGACGTCATCGCCACGTCATTTCTGCAACGTCATGGGTGTGACGTCACAGAATGACGTAATTGGTGATGACGTCATCGATTGCGTCATCGATGACGTCATCGACCTCGATGACGTCATCGCTCAGGTGACCTTGAACTGAGCCAGCTCCCGCGTTTCTCCACTACTCTAAAATATTGGTTCATGATTAAATTATTGACGCAAATATAAACATATATTTACAACTAAATCAAATTACAAAATCTATTATACTCATTATATTTACACAAGAACGTCCACGTGTGATTTTATGGCAATCAGCAAATTAACACACAGTCAGAAAATAGATTAATATTTAAACATTGACTGAGGAAATAAGTTAAATCAACACTCAATTAAAATTAGTTCAACAAAAATATCACTACGTTTAGTCTTTTCACACTGTACCATGGTTAAATTCTTAATTAATTAATTACACGTCTTGCTCGTTTTCTGGAATTATCGGCAACGCCATTATCCATTACACAACAGGAAAATAAAGTTTGCAACAAGTCGATCCGCCGACACGGTTTAACTCATCTAATAATTAATTTCGGAACCACATTTAAATTTTTGAATCTTAAATTAAACAACTCTAATGTCTGCTCACCTCAGTAGAATTGTAATTCAAGACAACTCTTCAAATCCACCGATGTCGGCGATGAGGGTAACGTGTCGCTGAGGTTCCACTTCTCTAACCTCCAACTCTGCAATGACCAAATCGTCCAGACGACCACGGGAGAATCAGCTGACTCACCAGTATCGGCCGACGCTTATCAGTCTTGGGCCGGCCAGCATTGTATTTGAATAGTCGGGCAGGTATTGTTCGCTTCCGTTATCGCTAGGGATTCCCAAACACGGGCAAGGACTGTGCTATCCAGAAACAACAAAAATGCGAATGAATGAAATGAAATGAAAGCGGATGAAATGGAAAAAGTTGAACACCATTTTGTATTGAACTACCGTCATAGGCAAGTGCGTTGATTTCGTCCCCCCACCCTTAAAAGAGCGTTTCACTTTAAACCATTGAACTTCTGTGATGGGCAAGTTTGCCGTTTTCATCCCCCGCTCTTAAAAGGGCGGATAACTTTAAGGTATTGAACTTCCTTCATAGGCAAGTACAGAAGTCTCATCCCCCCGCCCTTAAAAGGGCGGACTATTTTGGTATGGGAATGAATGAAATGAAAATATCTAAAATGAATGGACATGAAATGACTTGGAAACGAATTAATGGAAAGGAATAAGTTTAAGTTCTCGTCCTTCAGAACATCATCATTTTTCATGACATCAACAAGTCCCCTCGTGAAATTACTTTTTTGTAACTGCTACAAAAACTTATTAGAGTGATTATGAAAAATTTGATGGCGTATTAACATACCAAGTATTGGTCAATTAATTTATTTGGTACATTCTTTTCATAAAATTATGATTCTATTTACGTGTTGAATTTTTTCAAAACTATTACAGATTTATATTTAGGTTTTGAGCATTTAACTACTCTACTATCATCAGCATTGTACCATGACTCGCCATATTTCATCTTACAAGTGTAGTGACCACTTGATATGTTTGCTCCGTGATGGCTGATTATTCCACATACTTTGAATCTGACATCACCTTGATTATTTCACTTCTTAAGCTATGAAGAGTTTTTGATTTATAATTTCCAATCCATTGTAAGCTAAAATCACAAGTTGTAGAAATATTACTGAACACTGCTCATCTACACAAACAGTTATTTTAGTCATCAGATCATTAGAGCCACACTGATTGCATTCACGACTAATTGGCTCCCAAGTCCATAGATTGTTTCATACATATTTTTCAAAGAGGTTGGATCATTTGTTGTATAGATAGGAAGTATTTTATTCTATGTTACATTGTCTTTAAGAGCATTAGGACATTTAGTGCATTTACATTCATTGCTCAGTTGGCGTTGAGTTACTTTACAGAATGCAGGAAACACATTTTTAAAGTAATCAATAAACTCAGGAACATCTTGTTGTTCATGTAGTGTGAACCTCTGAATTTCATTTACTCTATCAACCAATTGTCTCATTTCCCAAGACTCCAAATTGTTTGGTAAAGGTGTGTGTATGAGCGCATTAATTTATCAAAGACATCATTATTCGCAGCCATTACAGCATCGTGAAGTGGAGCAATGTTTAAAATTAAATGACACACAACATTGGCATAGCAGGAAACCCCATCTGGGTTTTCAAATCCTTTGTCAATCACCTCTTCTTCATCTTCTTTTACAATGTCTTGGAATGTGGTTTGCACTGGTGTGTGAGAATATTCTTCGGTTTCTTGGTTTGTTTGTTTTTTTTAACTTCAACTGATTGATTCTTCAAGTTGTGCGTTTTCAGATAGGTTAGGGATGTCTTGTGCAATCAATTCTTCAATAATTGGTTTTAAAAATTGGGTTGTTCCAGTGAGGCCAGGAATTTTTTCTTCAATAACACATACTATTGGTTTGTGATAACTGAAGTATGATTCAAATCAGGAAGCTAAAAGTTCACTGACATTTGAATAGCACATGTCTATCTGAGTCATTCCATTTGTTGGTGGCCTTTATTCGATTTTATTTGTTAGGCCCTTAGTAGTTAACAACTTATCCAAGTTGTTTCCAGTCGTGTTCAACATATTTCATTGAAATCTCCCAGTGCTACTATTCTGTCGCCAGTATTAGTGGCAATATCTAGCATCATATTGTTTTCTTGGATTACTCTGACCAATGAACTTGGGATTGGCAGCTCAGTGGTAGAGCTCTGGCCTCACAAGCCAGCGGTCCCCGGTTCGATCCCGGGCGACGAAATTACATGCACAAACATGAGCGGTCACCTCTGGCTAGACTATGTGACTTAATGCCGTGACCGTACCTTGCTGTCTTTAGATCACCGCACAGTCCTATTGGCCCATGGTGATGGGCAGTGGAGGTTAAAAAAAAAGTAGACTGTGTTTTATATGTCACGCAGAGATTAACACACAGTCAGAAAATAGATTAATATTTAAACATTGACTGAGGAAATAAGTTAAATCAACACTCAATTAAAATTAGTTCAACAAAAATATCACTACGTTTAGTCTTTTCACACTGTACCATGGTTAAATTCTTAATTAATTAATTACACGTCTTGCTCGTTTTCTGGAATTATAGGCAACGCCATTATCCATTACACAACAGGAAAATAAAGTTTGCAACAAGTCGATCCGCCGACACGGTTTAACTCATCTAATAATTAATTTCGGAACCACATTTAAATTTTTGAATCTTAAATTAAACAACTCTAATGTCTGCTCACCTCAGTAGAATTGTAATTCAAGACAACTCTTCAAATCCACCGATGTCGGCGATGAGGGTAACGTGTCGCTGAGGTTCCACTTCTCTAACCTCCAACTCTGCAATGACCAAATCGTCCAGACGACCACGGGAGAATCAGCTGACTCACCAGTATCGGCCGACGCTTATCAGTCTTGGGCCGGCCAGCATTGTATTTGAATAGTCGGGCAGGTATTGTTCGCTTCCGTTATCGCTAGGGATTCCCAAACATCGGAGGCGCGCACTCCGACTGCGTTTACTAAATCTGAGGTGATCAGTCTCAGACATATGGGATATGGGTTTAAGAAATTGGAAGGTCACAAATTTGACAGAAAATAGTGTAGTGATACTATAACGGGCCCTATCACTGTATCCAACAAAAGAAGCTGCCGTCAAAGTGTGCAGTGAAAAAAGAAATGGTTGTGTGGCTACATACTTAGCGAATTTCCAAATTAGTAATATTATTTCTTTGTATAAACTATTTTTCCAAATTTAAGCACACATAATTCCATTATTATTTATGTAAAATTTTTAATATGAAAGTAATGTCTGGAAAAAAATCAATAAAACACACCAATAGTACAAATGATATTTCATGTATTTACTTTACTAATAAAACTCTATTTTCCTTGTGGAACTATAGTATAACAATTAAAAAAATTAATAGATTTTTATATTACTTCAAAGAAATCAATTTTAGTATAATTATACTTTTAAGTATTAAATTAATGCTTACAAATTTCCAGGTAATCTATTACACTTTTCTAATCTATTATCCTAAGAACCTGTTTGATTTTGTAATTTGATCACCCATAAATAAATAAATAACAATACTGTATATTTCAGAATACTATGTGTTCATATATAAAAATTTGAAATATAGTATGATTTTTTAACTATTAATTAAAAAATGTATTAACGAGTGTCATAATATGTTAAAACTTATAAATTGTAATATAAATATTTGTACATAATGAGAGGTAATGATCATTTTAATTGATTAATGATGTATAAAAGTTACATCATGCCTCAATATTAGCTGGTGATTTTGTGGCTGTCAGCTGAGTATTCAAATACTTAATGGAGAATCAGCATCATAAATAGAGGAGTGTAACTGGTGGATGTTAGTTTGCAAAATGCGTAAGCCCCCAAAGGACTTCAACCACTCCACCTTCTTGGGAGTCCACCTGTTTTTTTGTTTTTTTTTTTAGACGGGAAAAAAGGTTCGCAAGGCTTGGCAACACTATGTGGTGGATTATTTTAGGTTTAATCAGTAAAGAATTAAGGTCAAAATTTTGATAGAATACATAGATCTGTTATTATTTAAAATGCACGTTTCCGAAATTCATAGAATCTAAATTGATATAGTGGGGGTGTGAAACTATTTTTTAAGGAAGTGAAATTGTTTTCCTAAGATAAGTAGTACAATCGATAACAGAGAAAATGCTAAGCATAAATATTTATTTTTACTTGAAATACTTTTTTGCTATTGATGATAAGTAGTGTTCAAAATTCTGAGCATTCCACATTTTCCTTCGTTTTCTTATGAGAACTTAGTAAAATTTGTAAGAAAAAAGCATATTAAATAAAATTTAAGATTTTGCAAATATTGGTTTTTACTTTGTTTTAATATACTATTTTACTATATATTTTGTATAGTGTATATAGAACTTCAATTCGTTTCATATTAATTTATTCAGTTTAAGAGCTAAAACATAAAACATTTATCCTCAATTTGCATAAAAAATTCATTATTCATGAAAAGGTTTTCATAACAATTTAATTAGCAAATAATATTGATACATAAAGTGTATAATTTATATACATTTTCATAACAAAATAGCCGAGATATAAAAAATTATATACTTTTCCTATTATAATTATAACATAAATATAATTTAACTCTTTGGTTAGGCATTGAACTCACACGTTCTATGTAGACAAGCCCACGGTTACACGGGCAAGGACTGTGCTATCCAGAAACAACAAAAATGCGAATGAATGAAATGAAATGAAAGCGGATGAAATGGAAAAAGTTGAACACCATTTTGTATTGAACTACCGTCATAGGCAAGTGCGTTGATTTCGTCCCCCCACCCTTAAAAGAGCGTTTCACTTTAAACCATTGAACTTCTGTGATGGGCAAGTTTGCCGTTTTCATCCCCCGCTCTTAAAAGGGCGGATAACTTTAAGGTATTGAACTTCCTTCATAGGCAAGTACAGAAGTCTCATCCCCCCGCCCTTAAAAGGGCGGACTATTTTGGTATGGGAATGAATGAAATGAAAATATCTAAAATGAATGGACATGAAATGACTTGGAAACGAATTAATGGAAAGGAATAAGTTTAAGTTCTCGTCCTTCAGAACATCATCATTTTTCATGACATCAACAAGTCCCCTCGTGAAATTACTTTTTTGTAACTGCTACAAAAACTTATTAGAGTGATTATGAAAAATTTGATGGCGTATTAACATACCAAGTATTGGTCAATTAATTTATTTGGTACATTCTTTTCATAAAATTATGATTCTATTTACGTGTTGAATTTTTTCAAAACTATTACAGATTTATATTTAGGTTTTGAGCATTTAACTACTCTACTATCATCAGCATTGTACCATGACTCGCCATATTTCATCTTACAAGTGTAGTGACCACTTGATATGTTTGCTCCGTGATGGCTGATTATTCCACATACTTTGAATCTGACATCACCTTGATTATTTCACTTCTTAAGCTATGAAGAGTTTTTGATTTATAATTTCCAATCCATTGTAAGCTAAAATCACAAGTTGTAGAAATATTACTGAACACTGCTCATCTACACAAACAGTTATTTTAGTCATCAGATCATTAGAGCCACACTGATTGCATTCACGACTAATTGGCTCCCAAGTCCATAGATTGTTTCATACATATTTTTCAAAGAGGTTGGATCATTTGTTGTATAGATAGGAAGTATTTTATTCTATGTTACATTGTCTTTAAGAGCATTAGGACATTTAGTGCATTTACATTCATTGCTCAGTTGGCGTTGAGTTACTTTACAGAATGCAGGAAACACATTTTTAAAGTAATCAATAAACTCAGGAACATCTTGTTGTTCATGTAGTGTGAACCTCTGAATTTCATTTACTCTATCAACCAATTGTCTCATTTCCCAAGACTCCAAATTGTTTGGTAAAGGTGTGTGTATGAGCGCATTAATTTATCAAAGACATCATTATTCGCAGCCATTACAGCATCGTGAAGTGGAGCAATGTTTAAAATTAAATGACACACAACATTGGCATAGCAGGAAACCCCATCTGGGTTTTCAAATCCTTTGTCAATCACCTCTTCTTCATCTGCTTTTACAATGTCTTGGAATGTGGTTTGCACTGGTGTGTGAGAATATTCTTCGGTTTCTTGGTTTGTTTGTTTTTTTTAACTTCAACTGATTGATTCTTCAAGTTGTGCGTTTTCAGATAGGTTAGGGATGTCTTGTGCAATCAATTCTTCAATAATTGGTTTTAAAAATTGGGTTGTTCCAGTGAGGCCAGGAATTTTTTCTTCAATAACACATACTATTGGTTTGTGATAACTGAAGTATGATTCAAATCAGGAAGCTAAAAGTTCACTGACATTTGAATAGCACATGTCTATCTGAGTCATTCCATTTGTTGGTGGCCTTTATTCGATTTTATTTGTTAGGCCCTTAGTAGTTAACAATTTATCCAAGTTGTTTCCAGTCGTGTTCAACATATTTCATTGAAATCTCCCAGTGCTACTATTCTGTCGCCAGTATTAGTGGCAATATCTAGCATCATATTGTTTTCTTGGATTACTCTGACCAATGAACTTGGGATTGGCAGCTCAGTGGTAGAGCTCTGGCCTCACAAGCCAGCGGTCCCCGGTTCGATCCCGGGCGACGAAATTACATGCACAAACATGAGCGGTCACCTCTGGCTAGACTATGTGACTTAATGCCGTGACCGTACCTTGCTGTCTTTAGATCACCGCACAGTCCTATTGGCCCATGGTGATGGGCAGTGGAGGTTAAAAAAAAAAAGTAGACTGTGTTTTATATGTCACGCAGAGATCAACATCATTGACAATTAAAACAACAATATTGCATGCTATGTGTTTTTCCTCACAGTTGTATTCATAGAGTATCTGAACTCCTACAGCAAATTCAGATTTAGTGTAAATCAGTACACCACATGCATGCTGATAATCTTTCTGGACATCTACTCTGTATACTTCTTTGAATCCATCGATAACTACATCATCTGTACTAAGTGTCCAAGTTTCAGCCAGTGCAATTATATTGGCACATGTCAGAAACTGGTCAGTCACAATGTCATCATGATGTTTCCTCAATGACTGGAAATTATGAAAAACAATGAAAAAACATGCTGATTCTTTTTTCAAAAACATAAGAGCCGTCTTCACAGGTTTTTCTTTCACTGCATTTTCTTATAACTCTACTGACTTCATCGTTACTCTTCTGAAGTTTAACGAAATTTACCCGAATGAAAAGACCATTCAGGGATGTCAATCTACTCAAAGCAACATACAGTTCATTGCGCTTCATTCCAGGTTTTAAGTTCATTACTGCTGAACTACATGTACCTCCTTGGCTTTTATAAATAGTGATTGCTTCAGCTGGAACTACATTAAATTGTTTCCTCGTTACCATTGCAACTGTGTTCTTCTTAGGGTGGGTTTACACGTGAGAGTTTTTCACTCTCGGAGAGTAGTTAGTTACTCTCATAAAAATCTCAGACAGCTGTTGATAGTACTCGCAGAAAACTGTCTGGGATTAACAATCTTGGAAAATTCGCTTGTTGTGTAAACACCTCTGCGAGTACCTGCTGAGAGTACGAAACTCTCCGAGAGTGAAAAACTCTCACGTGTAAACCTACCTTTAGGTTTCATATTCCTTGACTACATCTAAATTAGAGTCAATGATTCATCAATCCTCTTGTTGCGTGCAATTTGTTAAATTTCAGTCCGCATTTTTTTCTAACATTTGGATTACTGAAAAATGTCCAAAGCCTTCTAACCTCTCCAACAGCATTTTTTCAATGTGTTTCAAAATTCCCACGACTCCATTAACTAAACCATCATTGACTTTTATGTTGTTTGTAATTATGTAATGAACTTCAATACTTAACTTCATTGTTTTAGGTACACCATAGGTGGAGGAAACTTGAGCGTCTTTAATTGCTTTTAGGAGGGATTTCTTTACTGTTTCAGGTACTTTTCCAGTTACTGTGTCACAACTAGTAATAGTAGTGACGTTATTTTGTTTTCTAAACACTGACTCATTAAATTCATCTACTTCGGCATTACTGCGATACCATCCAATGGTTTCTGAAGGTTCAGAATGAGCTACTCTTGAGTTGAACATTTCAACTTCTTCACCTGTTAGATTTCCTTCAGCCAGATTGTTCCACGCAGCTGTAAATCTTTTGTCATCTTTTTGTCTCATTATTTCTGTCAACGTAAAGAAGGATAATCGATCCCACGATGGATTGTCAATCAACTCACTTAAAGGATTACTTGGATCTGGTTTAAATATGTAATTATCACCAACAGGAGCTAATTGGTTAATATTATCAAACATTATGATGGATTTTCCAGCAAACAATTCATATGAACGTAATATTTGTTTTAATCTCAGGTTGATCTGTTGTTTACTTCCGACGATACTGATCTCATCTATGATAATGAGTTTCAAATCTTTCAGTTTTGATTAAATCGTATTGATTGTGCTGCTACTCAATTGAGGCGTTTCAGCTCCACATTGATTTAAGGGTAGCACAAATGCTGAGTGTAGTGTCATTCCATTCATATTGAAAGCAGCTTTTCCAGTAGGTGCACATATTAAAACTTTCAATGCTTCAAGATTTGTTCCTTCTTGGCTAATGTAGAACCCCAATGATGTTTGATGTAGTGTCTCTATAAGTCTTATTTCCCAACACCTGCACCTCCCGAAACGCATTCATATTGTGGAAGTTTGTTCAATTTGTAAATGTTCAGAGCATGTAACAAATATTTTTGTTGTTGCTTGTTCAATGAACGGATCATCTCGGCATATCGTTGCATCATGAATCAAGTAAGGGACAAGAAAAGTAACTTCATAAGCAGTTTTCGTTTTCACATCAATGCCAGTATCTACCAATATGTCTGCTTCATTAGTCCTATCATTCAACACTTCAAATTCATTATTGGTCTCGTTGTTATCATTTTCCTCTTCACTGCTTTCATTTGCAGCATCATTATCATTTACAGCTGCATCAATCACATTTGATGCAATATCATCCCCTGAATCATCATAAATAAACATCGCTCTATTGACTAGTATTGTCTCTTTATGATTATAAAATTTTATTTTGTGATTCACATCAACAAAATCTTATTGCTTATTTCTTCATGGAAGAAACAACATCAGTTGTTCTCTGTAGTAATTACTCTCACCATTTTCAACATTGTATCTGACATATCTTACATTTTTTGCTCTTTGACGTTTCTTGAGGGTTTCTGTGACAGCTCTCGTTTCAGTTCCATCGATCTCATGTTCGCTGAGTTGATCATCATACATTTCTTCATTAGTTTGATTTTTTTAGCTTGAGGGAGTGTATTAATGTAAATTCTGCTAGACAAATGCCGTCAAGGTCCTTATGTCTCTCTGCATAGGGGTCTATCACTCCTTTCTTGTAGACGCCTGTTGATTATGTGGGAAGTGTTTGGAGCTCTCGTTTGGATTTCAAATGTGAAACCCTTTTCTCTAGAGGGGAGATGAATTATAACTGATGAATAAATTAGAGCGAGAGCAAATTGACAAAGGCAAACTCAACAAGTAGTAGACAGCTTCTTGCGCTGAGAATTCACGTGCATTCAAGAACTTGTTGGCAAGGAATCGTAACTTTTCTTTCAATGACAAATCTCCTTTTTGACCTCTTTCATTGCATCATTTTTGAGACTCCTCTTCTACTTTTGATGATATAGTTCAAAACATACACCGCACATGAATAAGTATCAGTGATCAATTGAATATCCATGTTAGATCTATGCAGTGATTTCTGGGTTGTAGGCATTGATTCTTGTTTCTGTTAATGACCTCTTGAGAAAATATTTCGGGCGCTTCAAAGAACTCCTTATGGCCATTATGTAAGTTTCTTCAGTTAGACCACAGTTTGATGTAAATTCCTCAAATGTCATTTCTTGTTCATTTTGATAAAAATCATCAAGCAAAGTTCGTATTCGAAGGAAGTCAGCTTTGTGTTTTTTATCTCAATCTCATTCACTGTGTCTCCTAAAGATTCTAACATCTTTGTTTCTTTCATGGGGAAAGATGGTATGCCAAAGCGACACTTTTTCTCATCTTGTTTTTCCAACAAGTAAAGGTGTGCTTGTGAACTTGAAATTGAACAATTTCATCTGACACTGAATCGTTGTTTTTGCTGCTCGAAATGAAACGGTCAATAAATGTTTCACATTCTCTCTTGCTGTCTTCATCACCTGGTATCCAGTTTTGGAGCACCTTTCAGCCATATCAAGCAGTGTGCATGAAGAGAGCCTCTTTGCTGAAATTCTATTTTCAGGTAACTGTCAATCAGTTCGTATTCTCTGAAAATACCGTCTTTTGATTTCATGCCCTTGAACAGCTTTCGAAGGCGGTAGTCAAAGTACAAAGCGCAAGTAACAGGATCACATTTGATTAGTCTCACCTTCTCCTCATATGGCAAGTTCAAACCAGCCTCTTCAGAAATGTCTTCATATATATTACTTTTTTCCAAAACTACCAACAATTCTGTCCATTTAGCTTCAGCTGGTGATAGAGTGATAAAAAAGGTAGGCGATCCCAGCTGTCGAATCATGCAAACAATTTTTTTCTTTTGTTCCCAAAAAAGCTGGAGATAATCTATCAGGAGGAAATACTTTGAAACCAATATCATAAACAGTAATGGGAATGATGAAATCCTCAGCTAACGCAGTGCTTACTGTTGCAAGTTGTTTCCCACTACATTTTCTCATACAAATTGAAATGCTGTTGGATACCTTTTGGGTCCGCAAGTAGGTGAAAGAGGAAAAAGTTTGTCGATTGAGGATGCAACTCTCTTACCAGAGCGCATTCCTTCGGACTTGGATATTTCTTGATATCTCATATGGCTCGGGTATTCTTTAGTTTCACCACCATAAATTTTGACGAAACTCATTGCCTCAACATCCATGTCCAAAAAAAGGGGTATTGGTTGAAAGTTTTCATCCGGTTTAAATACAATTGCTTTAGAATTAAGGAGGGTGTGGTCCGCTGGAACAATTTAAATTGTTTTGAATGATTTAATTACTTTTTATCATAATGGTAATACCAATCACTATTGGTAAAAAATACCAGAGTTTTAAATTAAAAAAATATCCTGTATTTGTCTCTGACTAATAGAGTTGGAACTAAAGGAGCAACTAAAAGAACAGTATAATTACCGTTCTCAAAATTTAAAATATATTTATGTATAAAATGTGTTTAAAATTTAAAATATATTTCCATATAAAATGTTCTTAAAATTAAAAAAAATATATAAATTAAAAACTAAAAGAAATTCTATTAAAACACAGGAGGTCCTATAATGTATCTCCAATTTTATTTAACGTTAAGATTTATATTTTTCGAAAATAATTAATATCATTACAACCCATTAGTACATTTAGGACAAAGGAACCCAAAAGCCCTTTTTATGACTTAAAAATGATAACCAATATAAAAATATAAACAATTGCCATTTGACTTAAGGAGTATTCCCGCCTGTACTACCGATGGTGTTACTTTAAACAACACCATCAGTTCCTTTAGATTATGTTGGAACTGTTCTCCACCCTCGGATAAAAATTTATTCAAAAGCTTGAATACCGAAGCTTTAACCATAGAATTTTTTGAATATTTTTGGAATTATTTATTCAAAAAAATAATTTTACAGTAGAATTAATCCACTAGGTGTGTGCTTTAAAATCATGCCTGTAGATGCATAATTGATAAAAGATATTTGTTAAAAAGGAAGGTATTATCCTAAGATAATACCCTTCCTATTCTGGCTTGCTGAGTACATTTTTTTTATTAATCGCATGCATTCATCTAGGTTGTTCTTAGTGGTCTCTTAATTTTGAAATTTAATTTTCAAAATTTAAATGTCATTGCCAAATTTCCAACATTGTTTCACACAAAATTACCTTAACAAATAAAACCAATGCAACACATTTTGTTAGTTTTTAATGCAGACTGTTGTGTTTTGAAAATATAATAATTTGCTATCAAATTGATACTTCTTAATGTTTACAATAGAAGTGTGATTTTGTTTAAACCATCAAATTGTAGACAAATGTAGTGTGTGGTTCTGTATAAGTGGTTCATATTATTTATGTGGTGTGAGTGGAAGTATATCCCCAGTGAAATTATAATACCCATTGTTATTATATATATCATTAATAATATCATTATTAATTATATGAATTATCATTATTAATGAATATCATTATTAATTCTCCTATCTTCTAAAACAGGTTATGAAAATTGATTGATTAGAGTGTCAAAATACTTTTTATGATTTCATTTTTTACGTTTGTATTTTTTTTAAGTTTTTAATTGAAGCAAGGGAAAGTTCTAATGCCTATAACATGGATCATGGATGGCTATGTCAGTTCACCTCCACTGATTTAACTTTTGAACCACTTATTCTAATTCTATGTTCCCGTTATATAATATTTTCCATTTTTGTCTTCAATATTTGAATTCTTGTCACTTTATTAACCTGGCTTGTGTGTGTATGTAGCGAGTACTTAAGAAATAGTTCCATTGTAAAAATACCAATTTAACACTTGTGGGATCCATGCAGTCGTCCACCAATGCCATTTTCACCACAATTTAAATAGACTATTGCGCAGAATAATAGTTTATTTAAATAGTGCAATTAATTTATATATATATATATATTTTAATATTATAGATATAATTTTATATTATATATAATTTAATATATATAATTTATTAGTATATATTGAAATCCTACTACACATTCTAGTCTGCTGAATGAAAAGGAATATTAAACAACTTAGAGATATTATTTGATATCTTATAATATAATTTGAAAATTATATGGCCTTAGGACCATTTGAAGAATGTGTGGAAGTGGAGAAATATACATATAATTGCACTTCACTGAAATTCACTATTTTTTTGCTATTCACTAAAATGTATTGGCTTAAGATAGTTTTTTATACTTAATCATGGTAAAGTCCAATCGGTGCATAAATTGTAAGTAAAATGAATCCTATAATGACTAACTTTAGGATGGTATAATAAAATAAACTACAAAATTGTGTCAATGAAAACTTACTAAATATTTTTGAGCTTCTTACTGGACAACCCTTCGATAAAGGTGTCCTGTTTCTCTGATTGTCATGCACAGAGTTTTCAGATTGGATTTGAACAGTTCGCTGTCAAAAGTTATTTATTTAAATAACTTTCTAATAAAGTTGAGGAAGAAATCTGAAATAATACCGGGTGTAAAAAAAAAGAAGTAAACAACTTTGTTTAAACAATACAGTGAAGTTTTAATAATTTATTAAGAGTAATATACACCATTAGAAAGATAAAAACCTCAAGTTTTCCCCTATATATTACAAGTGCTCAATATGTGAGCCACGGCTTGCTCTGGAGAGATCAATTCTAAATTCTAATTTTGACCAAACCTGAGCATCAGACGTCGCAAGTCTTCCGGAGCTCTTCCCTTTTCTCAAGCAAACGTTCATTTTGAATTTTCCATGCCAATCGTATATTGATTTTCTATTTGGAGGGATTTTACGATATTTTGTCCGAAAAATACGTTGAACAGTTGTAGCAGATAGAGTCCTTTAAAATTCCAACACAGGAGGAGTTTTCAGTAAGCATATTAACCTTTTTCATCCAATCACTAAACAGCGACTTTTGCACATTGTTGGTATTTTTTAACAAGAGTCAGCTTTGTGGGAAAAAAAAACTTGAAGTGTTTTCCGAACTATTGTTACCAACAGCAGTGATGTCGGTGGGGGTTTAATTATAATCAGAAAAATTATTATGAAAAATATCTACGAAGGACCAGTCACAGTTTTATGGCAAACATTACAAAACCATTAAGAATACCAGAAACGTCAGGGAATTAATGTGGATTATACTTATTTAAAAGATTTAACACGAGATACAAAATGATAAAAAAAAAAAACAAAGTTCTTTTGAAAGTTCTGAAATAGTCACAAAATTATGGAAAAGTCTCTTCTTTTAAAAAGGATCTTAACGTTCAAGTAAAATTGGCACCTTGGCATTTCTTCTTACTTGCCTTTAAACTTCATTTGCAATCCTTTGGGAAATAGTCACTGGCATCATATTATCTTGGACTTCACTTAACACCATGAATTGTTTGGAAAGTTACAATTTAATAGGAGTATAAATCCACATTAAAATTTGAATTTAGTTTTAAATACAATCAAAAAATGAAGTATTGATGGATTAAAATTGAATGCCGAAGCAATTATTAAAGTAATGAAACAGGTTTGAAATGAGAAAAATAGAAAATTAAATAAAATAGTATCATGGTGGTTTTTTGTTATAAATTTAGAGTGATGAATAATCAATGAACAACGCATTAAATTAAAAAAAAAAAAACATATGTAGAGAAATACAAATTGACATATGTGTTATTAGAAAATAAGTTGGGAATGAAATAATATTAGAAGGTAAGGTATGTCATATAAAGGATGAAAATTATACAAGATTGAAATAGGTTATTTTAAAGAAATAGATTTAAATTAGAAGTGGAAGTTGAAGAGGGGGGGGGACGTGATGTGCCCAGGTCTGAGAAACTGAACAGTCGGGCACGCAGTTTATGTTTAATTGACGTACAAAGTTGTTTACTTTTTTTGTGGACACCCGGTATATAATATTATGCAAATATAACCTTAATTAATACACTGATGTATTAAAACTACAGTGTAACCTATATAGCTGAATAGGCACACAACTTCTAAAAAAAGGCTCTTTACATTGAAAAGAAGTTTAAACGTATATTTGTATGACATCATATATCAGACCGCATGATCTCGTACAATATTACTAACAATAGCTTAAAGTTAAATTTTATCCATCCATTAATAAGTGGTGAACTACAAGTATACCATTTGTCAATAGTTTATTCTCCATAACGGCTATTTCTGTTGTGAACTATTCTCAGTATACTTGTACGATCAATTGATGAGCAGAGTTTAATTATATAATTCATGATAAAATCTTAAAAATCATTGACATAATATGAATTAATGAATAATATATGAATTAATGAATAATATCAATAATATGAATAATATTATATGAATTTTAATGAGTTGTATCAAATATTAGATTTGTTTGACACCAACAAACAGTCGAGTGGCTGCATACTCGGTCAGTTTTAGCGACTGAGTGTTAGCTTACTTATGGAAAATAGTATATTGCTTATGCGCGGTCATGTTCAATTCTACAACTTTGGGGTTTTTATCCCATTGTCAACATACCAATTAAAAATCAATTTAGGGAAGAATGAAAATGTATTTACCAAGTACCAATTTTCACTTTTTATGGACGTCTGGTTTTTTTAATTGTTAAAAATTAAGAAATTTCTCATCTTAAACAAAATAATAATCTCTTGGTTAAAAAGATAAATCCCGTTTTTCAACTCGAGATTCAACTCATACTTGTGTTTAAACAGATAATTATCAAACAGCTGAGGAAGAGGAGAGCACTGAACTACAAACAATGAGTATTTGTGGCCCACAAAACGGCTATATTATTTGACTCATTTGAATACAAGCTCATGGTTCTGCTTTCAGTTTCGTTGAATCCGGTTTGTTATAATTGTTGAGTAACATAATTGAGGATATACTAAGCCTGGAAGGGTGGAAGAGTTTTGTCTGTTTCTTTATACAAAGCAGGACATTTATTCCGAGCTTAAATAACAGTGAGCTTCCGACAGTTACATCCTTACAAATTACTCCACTTGTTTAATTACTCCGACAAAGGCTGCTTTGCTGGGCTCAGACTCGAGTGAGCGGCTCGGATCATTTCAGCTTTCTTTGAACTCCCGCTTAACCGCACGTTGAACCCTGGAGTAGCGCAAATCCGTCCTGCATTTCCCAACCTCAGAGATATATAAATTGTAATTGTATCAGTAATTCATATAATGATGTGTCAGATTAACCTGTAACAAATCAAATTAACTCGAAAAAGGAGATGATAAAAATTAGAAATAATTAATTAAAATTTTTGTGAGCAGTCTTTAGGTTATGCCTTTAGAAACCAGATATGTTAATAACATTTAGTAAACTATTTTTTAATAAATTAATAAATAATTTAGTCTAAATAATTTATTAGAAGAAATGATTTTTGAAGTGGCAGCTACAACATTTTTTACTATAATATAGTAGTTTTATCAATATACCGACCATATACAAAAAATGAAAACAATTTAATAAGATTTTTTACAAAGCTTTCTCAAACTCTTGACGAATCGATAAAATTAAAAAGTACATTATTTATTGCTGGTGATTTTTATATTAATTTAAGTTAACAAAAATGGGATTCTTCTGAATTATTGTAGATAATGAATAGCTATGGGCTGAATAGAATAGTATATGATGTCACAAGACCAGGAATTATTAACGAAGGCAGTTGTATTGATAACATTTTCACAAGACTCTCTTCCGAAATTATTCAAGAGGTTAATAAACAATAAGAACACTGACTCTGATCATAGTGCATTAACTTTAAAAATATAATTTTCACAGTAGAAATAAAATTTTGCAAACCAAAGTTGTCCCTAATATAAAATATACTAAATATATGTCTCAAAGCAATGTGAAAGCCTCTAAGAAAATTGTTTGAAATAAATTGGATCGAAGTCTATTCGAAGAAGAATTTGGACAATAAACTTAATATATTTTATGTACGCAGATGATATTGGGATCAATGTGAGTGGTAATTCTGACAGAGAGCTTATACAAAAATTAAATATTACTACATCAATCATTACAAATCAATGTCATTCTAATAAATTTAATTTAAATACAAAACAAATTAAAATCTTGAAATAAGCTTCTAAAAAATGCCTGTATAATGGCTTAATAAAATTGTTTTGTATATTGATTGTCTCGCACCTTGATTGGAAACATCAAGGTGATAAAGTTTTAAATAAATTTTAATAAAAAAGGAACCTACGTCATAAGAAGACTGAAAGGAAATGTGAAAAATGAAACGATGATTACAGCTTATTTTGGATCCATCCATTGTCATCTCTTATATGGGATCACTGTTTGGGGTAATGCTCCAATAGCTGTAAAAGTTTTTAAAAAACAAAAACAAGTCATTGGAATTATCTGTGGAGCAAAAATAAAAACCCACTGTAAACCACTCTTTCAACAATTGAATATTCTAATACTGCCTGCCCTATACATTTTTAAGATTATTTAAATGTTAATAAACAAAATTACAATATACCTCAAAATTATAATTATCATTCGCACGAAAAAAGAAACAGATATCAACTAAAAACATTTGTTTGAAAATATTCAAAATCACAAAACAAATATTTAATTTATCGAACAAAAATTATTCTATGCATCACTCACAATTTGAGTGGAACTGCCAATAAAACAATTAAAGAGAAAATTAATGGCTCAACTAATATAGAAAGCACCTTAAAATGTTGAAGATTGTGTGACTAAAAATTTTTGGACATCCTAGTTTAAATTAAAAAAATATTTTCAAGTTTTAAGAATTGCTATGTATTTTTTATGATACTTGTCAATAAAGTATTTATTTATTTATTTATATTTTAGAGACGAATAGCGTATGCAGCTATTCCGACCTTAGATATGGCCTTTTTCTGCGTTTAAAGAAAACTACTGTACTTGTTGCTCGGTATCGAGCAATTTACTTTGGGCAATTTTCGCTGTTTACGCTTTTTAATCAGTTGGTTTACAAGTGTATCCTCCAAGGTTTAAATAATAACCTGTTTGGTATAAATAGACAGATGTTTTCACTGGTGTAAATACTGAGTTTACACTAATAACTATACGAGTGTAAATACTATACGGCTGTTAATTTGAAAATCTTTTATTTTTTTCTCATCAATGTTAATCAAACGGGGAAATTTAGAACTTAAAGGGATTCTAGGGCCCTTCCGTTTGGATAGATATTTACCAACTTACTTCAAAAACAACCTCTCGCTGATCCCTATTCAATGACACTAAAATCGTTAAAATTGGTATAAAATGTAGGATTTATTTGTACAAAAAACTGTGTCGAGTATTTAATATGTGTTATTAAAATTGCTTATTCATTTTTTAGTTCGATCTTAAATGTGAAAGCTCATAGATAGCTAGAATCCGCTTTACATTTATTCTAGATCGAAATGATCTAACTGTAATTAAAATCATAATACTTTAAAATTTTGAATCTTACTAGTTTTTGATAATCTTATATAATAAAAGAGTGCATTTAAGGGTCTAGAGAGAGAACTACTTGAACGGATTGAGGCCGTTTTGGTGTCAATGGATTTCTCATGATCCCTAGATGATAGGAAAAATATGGTATCCCTCGGAAAATGCCTTATAACGCCGTAAAATGAAAATTAGACCTTATTTAGACCAATCTAAGACGTGATTTTGTCGATTTGTTTACTGCTCCAGGTGATCCATATCTTACATTGAAATTTGACACAACTGCTGCTTTCCAAAGTGTTTTTGTAAACAAAACAGACAACTTTTCATCTCTATGATAATTGACAGATACAAATGAAATCAAGGACACGCAATGTTGCAGTGGTTTTTAAAGCAGTAGAATAAATTTTTAAAAGCTGATGCTTAAATAAAATTTTTGTTGTTATACTATAAAGAGAGTTTATTTAATATATATGATTGAATTTCTGTATTTAAACTTAAGAGCTATTTATTAATATTTGTTTACACATATGTTTTATAACTATCAACTAATGAGCTTTATGTTTTGAAATATTTAAACATATTATTTTGATTGTAAAACTCTTCCCACCGTATTTTAATCCATTAATTTTTGTTATAACTAAGTTATATAACGGCCTTATATTCTTATTTATCATCCTTTTAAGGTCGTTTAGGCTTATAATTCAACATGTTTAACAGTTGGTATTTTGTTCCCACTGATTTAAACAATCGAGTACAAAAATGTGATAATGTGTAACTATGAAATGGAAGAAATAAGTCTTGAAATATACAAGAAGAAATACCAAGAATAAGAAAAGGAGATGGAAATAAAGTGGAAACAAAAGACAGAGAATAAACATGAAACATTCAGTGTTTTAGTGAAGGTACAAAACCTACTATACGATTGACTTAGAGAACAATTCAGTAACACTTAGTACACCCAGGAATGTACTTCTATACCATTATGTGAAAAATTCGAGTCAGAACTTGAAAGCAAGGTTCGATTAGATGCATAAACACTGTGGAAGAGCCCACAGAATGGTGCTCAGCGATGCCAAAACCTAATGGGGACGTTAGACTCATCGTGGATCGAACAAAATTAAACAAGAACGTAAGGAGGCAAAAATGCCAGAGGTTGAGGACACACTTAATAAGATTGGTAAATCTTGAGTAAACTCAAAATGCAAGCAAATTAAATGGACTATGAGTCAGCAAAATTACACTAATAAGTTAATTGGCCATACAACTCGAATGGAATAAATGGAAATACGGTTAAAAAAACTTTAATCATTATCTTTTTTGTAAAGTCTCATAGGCCTAATATATTGTAAAACCATATGATAGTAAGTATTATAAACTATTTAAACTTACAAACAATTAATGATATATAGAGATCGCCTCCTGATCGAAATTAGACCAAAATTTGAGTTGATCTGGACCCAAGAAGTTAAAAAATATTTTATAACTGAAACATCTGTTCTTCCTGTTTTTAACAGTGTTTTTTACAGCAGCTGTCTAATTATTCAATCAATTCTCCTTCCTCCAAAAGATTAATATTGAGACTTTGAAAGCCTGTGGGGCGTAGGCCTGGAGTCCAACGTGAGTTATAGGCCTAATAGGATTCAGCTCAACTACAGGACTAGGCCTATACCTTTCTAACGGTATGCGTGGATTTCTCCTATAATGCACATGAGCTGAGAAGAAAGGAGGAAAAGAAACATGCTTGCCTATTAAAGAAGACTAGGAAATTGCGCACTGGTCGAATTTCGACCAAATATTTAGTTGATCTTGAGAAAATTAGTTTAAAAAAATATGGATAAAACGAACTGTTCTTAATGATTTGCTATAATTTGTTATTACAACAGCTGTTTCATGATTAATCAATTATCCTTCTCCTATAAGATTAACATTGAAACTTTCGAAGCCTGAAGGGCGTAGCCTCGGGGGCCGATGTGAATTAAAATATACCATTCTGCTCATCTAAAATACACTACCTTTCAATCGGTATGCGCGGGATCCTTGTAAGTTGCTCACAAGTTGAGAAAAAATTAGGAAAAGAAACATGCTTGAATATTAATATATAGATAACTGTTCACATTGCTAAAGAAATGGAAATTGAAATACTATGCTGTCCGTGTATTAATAAATTCTGTGACCATTTTCAAACCTGAACATCAAATTCATGAATAATCATCATGAAAATTACCCGTCATTTTTGACGGGCTGTTTGCTAGTGTAAAATAAAAGTAAAATTTTTCCAAGAAACAAAAATATATTTTCATTTAAACTAATATGTTCTGTTAATCGTAGAGTTTGGTTTATAATAGCAGTATAATGTTTCGACTACAATTAAGGTACGCAATGTCATCCATTTAATTTATTATACTTTAAAAGGCAATGTTTTGATTTTTAGTTTTGATCAATTTTTTCCCCATAAATAAAATATGGGTGAATGCATTACTCGCTAAATGAAGTGGAAGTACATTTGCTAGCGAAATCGCGTGAAAGGCTTTATGGGTAAATCTCCAAAATTGACTGCTCCTTGTCCTTAATTGAACCCTAAAATTTCCTCGATCTTGCACTTATTTTTTTCCTACAACAATCTTATATATTCCATTTACAGACGTTTGTGGTTTCAAAGGTTTATAATAAGATAATTCAATGTGTTTGGTAGTAAGTGTAGAGAAATTTAAAGGTTTATTATAATGCTTGTAAAATTGAAAAAATACGCAATCTAAGCAGTTACATTTCGCTCCACCTTCCAGTAACCGTCATTTATTATTTTTTTTTTTGCCATATTTCATAAAAATCTCGTTTTTCTCACCGCTTACCAAACTTATTCTCACTTTTAATGACATTTCCAGAAAGTACACAAAATGGTCTGTTAGAATAAGTTCAGTTTGTCCCAATTAGGATTTCGTAAGGCCTTGTAAAATCTACTTAGAAAAAATTTTTGGGAAAGTTAAAAAAAGGACACTAAAGATTGCTGAATAAAATTTTGATATTGGTCAAACTAGAAAATGTCAAATATCACCAAAACTTCCTCACATTCTAAGCTTTAAAATTATATACTACTAGCTTACCCGGCATGCTTTGCAATGCCAACTTGGTAAATTGTTTGATTTCAGGTGAGCTCGTTCGCTGCGCTCACAAGCCGCAATTCTATAATATCAACTAGTTTTTTACTACCAAACTTCTGTCAATGCATTGAATGAAAATAGCTGTTTATAGAATTAAATATTTTAAAAATTTAATCATATGTCCCAATACAAAAATGCTGCTTCCATAAGAATAATATGGTAAATTTGAAGAAGTGTTGGGCGGTGCCCTATGGAATAATCTGAATAAAAAGTATCCTCTACGTTCTTCCTGGTTCTAAGCTACCTCCCGACCAATTATCAGCCAAATCGGTTCAGCCATTTTCGATATATAAGTGGTGTAACTAACACGACTTTCTTCTTTATGTATATAAGTGACCTTTCCTGTTTGCCTAAGCGGTAGGCATTGACATTAAACAAAATTATTGATTTGTTTTACAATATCATTACCTAGAGCCTGATAGCTTCCTAAAAACTTCCTTGAAACTTCACCAAGGGGAAAACTTCAATAGTTTTTCTCACATAATACATAAAATAAAACGCTTCAAAATTTAGAGCAGTATGTCACAAACCCCACCTCAAAATGTCGAATATGATATTGCTTTGATCTTTTGTTATATGATTTTAATAAATTGTTAGATTGCCTGCCATTTCTGCCTCGGTCAACCATTTGAAGTGCAGTTTGTGGATTTAGACTCTACCAAATAAGGCCTTAAATTTGATTTGCATATCAGGCTATGCTTATTAAATAAGGTTATTAAATGAGTTTCATACTTAACTGTCGCCCAGTATTGTGTGTGGTAATTTCCAACAATGATAATAATTTAAATAATTATGTTTAACACCGATTCTTGACCCTTAGGCAAATAGTGAAGTCCAGTATATCATTTTAAGCTTAGAACATGGTAAAGTTTGGGTGACAATTTACAGTTTGTAGCTGTACGAATAAAAAGTTAGCTTCGACAAGTTATAGAGTCCTTTTTCTTAATTTTTCAAAAAAATTGTTTTCATGTAGATTTTACAAGGCTTTACGCAGGCCTAATTCTGACAAACTGAACTTTTTTCTAATAGAAAATGTTATGAACTTGTTTTAAAATTGTCATTAAAAGTGAGAATAAGTTTGGTAAAAGGTGAAAAACGAAATTTTATGGAGAGTGGCAAGAAATTTGGAAATTAAAAGAAATGACTGTTACTGGAAGGTGGAGCGAGGTGGACGTTATGAATCCTAAATTGCGTATTTTTGTTGTGTTTTACAAGCATGATAACCCCTTAAATTTGTTGATACTGACTACCAAACATTTCCAAGTATAAAAGTCAAGATTCAGTAAAAAAAAAAACAAAAAACAATAATAATATCTAATAAGTATACAACTCTTTACTTATTTGATTTTTTCACTTTACAAATTAGTAAACTAATTTATACCCAAACTATACAAACGAATACTGATTTTCACTACTTCCACTCAGATGTTCATTAGAATGATCGCCCCTTTACCATCAAGATAATCATCGTTCTCAACGTTAAACGATTACAAACACACTTTCAATTTATCGTAGACAAAGAATCTGCAGCTATTCTGACCTTAGATATAGAATCTTTCTGCGTTTAAATACATATCAAAACTACTTACTCATTTTACTCATTTTTACTCAGTTCTGTCTCAAATATGGACTGATCTATCATCTCAAATAATGTTGTATTTCTCTCTCAATTAGCATTTAAGCTAGAGAGGTAAGCAAGCACTGCTTTGTAAACAAATTGCGCTTGCGAAATAAATTGAATTTGAATTTGAATCATTCACATTGATAAACAACTTAGCTTTTAAATAAGTTATACTAATCAACAAGCAGTCCAATTATTAACTAAATATATAATAACATATAATGAGTTATCTTCTATTAAGAGTTGAATTTATAAGTTTCAACAACAGTCAATGAGTTTATTCTAACAAAACCAATGTATATGTAAGCAATTCTTATGAATGTTATTTTTAATCCACTTAGATTGACTTTACTGTTAACTCAAAATAACGACGTTATTCATAAAAATTGTGGATATATCTTATTCAGTTTTTATTTACAGCATAGACAAGGATATCAAACAATACTTAGATTATAGGACGGGGTGTTTGTTTAGTAAAAAAAAACAATAATTTTTATACCTGAAAAAAGTTTATAATGATTGACAGACTAATGCTAAATTAAGCTATTAAACAGAGACTAAGGAAACTACAAGCATACCAAACGAGCCCAAACTCTTTTATACAGTGTGTAAATTAAGTATGGAAACAAATCTGTATTTTTTAAACCAAAATAGATAGAAATATTTGGTTTGTGGCATTGACTGTTAACCAAGGTTCCGGAATTTTTTGCATCAGAAAAGATTTTTCACCCCCTCAGGGGGGGGGTAGAGGTAGGGGGTAACTTAATTTTTTTAAATAGCAACCCCTATTGAGTGACCCCTCATTTTTAAGAGTTTGTCAAAATAAATACAATGCCGTAAACCCGAGGTCGGTATCCTACCCCTAACCAGAATGGCTGCCATTTTAAATTTCGAGATTGGCAAACGAAATCCAGTGTGGATACCCATATTTACCTTTTAAATGGGTTACATTGGGTAAGCCGAACTCCAGATACCATTATTAGATTGAAAAGTGGATGGTTTTATCGTATTCAAAATTTTGCCCCAGCCCCCCAAAAAGGGGATTTTGGGGGCAGCCCCAAATTTTTAAACGCAAACCCCTATTGAGTGACCCCTCGTTTTGAAGGGTTTGTCAAGACAAAAGCAGTGGCACAAATCTTAGGTCGATATGTCATCCCTAGACGAAATGGCAGGCATTCAACATTTTTAATTGGTAAAATGGGCGCTTTTTTACGCAATCAAGTTTTTGAATGCCTGCCATTTCGTCTAGGGATGACATATCGACCTAAGATTTGTGCAACTGCTTTTGTCTTGACAAACCCTTCAAAACGAGAGGTCACTCAATACGGGTTTGGGTTTAAAAATTTGGGTCTGCCCCCAAAATCCCCCATTTTGGGGGCTGGGGCAAAATTTTGAATACGATAAAAACATCCACTTTTCAATCTAATAATGGTATCTGGAGTTCGGCTTACCCAATGTAACCCATTTAAAAGGTAAATATGGGTATCCACACTGGATTTCGTTTGCCAATCTCGAAATTTAAAATGGCCGCCATTCTGGTAAGGGGTAAGATACCGACCTCGGGTTTACGGCATTGTATTTCTTTTGACAAACCCTTCAAAATGAGAGGTCACTCAATAGGGGTTGCTATTTAAAAAAAATTAAGTTACCCCCTACATCGTCCCCCCTGAGGGGGTGAAAAATTTTTTCTGATGCAAAAAATTCCGGAACCTTGGTTAACAGTCAATGAAACAAACCAAATATTTCTATCTATTTTGGTTTAAAAATACAGATTTGTTTTCATACTTAATTTACACACTGTATGTGTTGAGCTTTAATTTATTATATTAAACGAGAATGTATTGTAGTTGGGTTTTTGCAAAACAAAAACAAAAAAAATTATGGATTTTGGGTGAGGGAGCGAGGACTTTTACTTCTATATTTATTTATAGGCCCAATGATACTGAATATGAAAATCAGATGAAAGAAAATTAAGTGAGTTGAAGTGGCTATACAGACAGGCTAAGTCATATCCCACACTGCTTCAGAGCAGTTTATGCTGGTATTTAGAGGGGAGGTGGCGTATGATACTGGGGGACACTGATTTTTTTTTCAAAATAAGGTGTTTTGGGGTCTGAAAAGTGCCCCCATCATGGAATTTCTCTATATTATTGATATTGAGAAAAAAACATGAGTCATTGCTTAGCGTACAAGTATGTTTCCTGGGATATTTTGGAACTTGTTACAAGTAAGTTTTGTCTTCTTGTAACTCATCAAACATACGTGCTATGGCACTGACACATGACGTTATTTGATTTAAAATACTCGTACATTGAATTTCAAATCAACTTAATAGATTTTGTTACATCTAAAGGTTTATTAAAACGAAATTAGCATTTTAAAATCTTTTTAAAATGTTACATAAAATAAAATATATTTCTGTAACGTTCAAACATTTAATGATGTTTTTAAAATTCATTATAACGAAACTCGGTTCCCAGGTACTGTAACTAATACAATAGTTCCTAAAAGTAAGCAGTTCCTAGTAAGGATGTAAACATTCATCCGTATGATTAATATCATACATACCCCATATCGCGACACAGAGTTGTGCATTAAAGCAGCCGCCCTCGGCCCCCTCCGGCCTTGGTTCACCCTCGGGCTAAATTGGAGCTACATTTTTAATAAACCTCTCACTCCACTCTTCACTCCTCTCTCCACCTTTGTCGTTACTGCACATGATGGATTCAGAATTATAGCTTGGACACATACCAACAACAAATTACTGAGCATTATTGTTTTATAAAACAATCTTTCAATGAGATAATGTTACAATAATAGTTTTATTTTTTTTCTTGTAAAATTGGCTTGCATAGTGAACTAATCTCAAAGTTGAGATCTGCCGAATTTGTACAGAAAGTACCGAAATGACATGTGTGAGAGTCAACGTGAAAATGTTAAGTATTAATGTGTATGTGTTTTGTGATGTATTTATTTTAAATTTACTCTGTAAATTTTTAACTGTCGACATCCGAATGTGAGCAAGACTCATTGATTAACTGGCTCCGTATAGAAGTGATTATAGTGCTCGCCTTTGAATTTAAGATTGCCGGTTTGATCCTGAGATAAGTTAATCCTGGAGCTTTTTTAAGGTTAGATCTGGACCCCTTTGCAATTTGTCATTGGGCTATTAATGACACGATATCTAACAACTGGTCGAAATTAGATGGTAACAAGATGGGGTTTTCGGACCGTTCCTCGTCAAAACGTAAAAAAATGCCACCGGCGAAGAAACACACATAAGATAATACCCCCGTCGCAGCAGACCTGCGTACTCAGCGAATTTCCAACGGAATTTTTATATATTTTTCTATTTCCCCATAAAAACTATGGGGTTGAGTAAGTGGGTTTACCACACCATATGGGTTTTGTTAGTAAATATAAAATAAACCCTACTTAGTAAATCTACATACCAAATTTTATCAATCTATGGCATTCTTTTAATTTTCCCCATAAACACCCATGGTTGAGAGTATGTAGGTTACGTGCCTTAATAAATTTGGAGATTTGCATTTGTTTTAATTCTTATTCATTTGTTTTTTTTTTTTCTGTTAAAGTTAAAAGTTACTGCTAGAACTTCAATTAAGATCATTTATAATTTCGTTATTTTTTAAATTCCAACATTTCTTTTTATAAAAATACTAACTAGTTCTCTCTTTTGTTGAAAAAACAATAACGATATCCACTATTGGAGGTATATACAGTGACCTAAACTCTCTACCGACCTCTTAAGGTATTATTCCTGACCTAAAGAAGAGCCAAAATATCATATTAAAAATTTCCAAAACTCCATAGTTAAAAATATAGCAGCCATTTTGTATTTTTTAAAGAAAAATATTTAATTTAAGATCTGTTTGTTGTAATAAGTTCAAACTTGGTATACACATTTTTGAGACATAGGTCTAATTGATGAAAAATAATCAATGTTTTACAATGCATGTTTTTAAAATTTCGGCTGTTGAACATTTTTAACCTTAAATAATATAAAAACTACATAAGGTAGCAAAATGTATACTCATATGTGTTTTTTGGGAAATTTAATTTGAAATCCAACGATGTTAAATTTATGGAAATAGGTTCATAAATAAGCGAAAAGAGCGATTTCATACAAACAGTCACTCATTTGAGCGGGTTACCATGTGAAAAGCGCGGCCGCTACGCGACACCAGCTCAGCAATGGAATTCTGACCATAAACTGATCTCGGAGAAGCGATACGACCGTGACTAGCCTCAGTTAAATCGCTTTATCTCGCTTATTTATGAACCGATTTTCATAACATTTACATCATTGGATTTTAAGTTCAATATTCCATAAAACATATAAGAACATAAACTTTGCTTCCTTATGTAGAAATTATGAAATTTAAGGAACAGCCGCCATTTTGAAATCATAACTTGTAAACAATTGATTGTTTTCCAATTAGATCTTTGCCTAAAAAAATTGTATACCCAGTTTTGAATTATTACAAAAATCCCGTTCTTAAATTAAAAATTATTTTTGTAAATACAAAATGGCAGCGGGGTAGTTCTTGAGTTTAGCTGAGAAGATCGGAAAATTGATTTTTTTTATTCAAAATGTCCGAAATTTGACGCTGATTCTGAAAATGAGTTTTTCAGCGGAAAATGTCGGAAACATCCAGAAAATCAGAAAAACTGGAAATGACTTTTTTTGCTTAAAACGGTCAAGTGGGTATCCAAAATAACCAGGATGACGAGCTGATCACAAATATGTAATCAATTTTCCAGTACAGTGTCATATAAGCCGGAAATTCCGGAATTTCATTCTAGCAAAAGTGATGTTTAAAGTATAAATGCCGGGAATACCTGTATTGAGTACATTATTTAAGTACCTTAGATTAAAATTAATACCTTGTAAGTTGTAATATAGATATACTGTAATTTATTAAGATAAAAAATAAATATAAAATAAATTTTATATGTATAATTTTTTTTTTTTTTTTTTTTTTTTTTTTTTTTTTTTTTTGAAGGAAATCAAAACAAAAACATTTTGAATTAATGAAAAACTAATTATTTGGCATTTTATAGTACTACAGGATATAAGTTAAACAAAACAAAAATCGAAACCAAAGCATAAACAGATATTTTCAGGTATATAATTGAAAATCAAATGTATAAAAAAATGTGCACTGAACAATTTATATCACTATGAAACTTTAAATGTTTTGTTGTATAAAAGTTTAATTGAATGTAGAAAATTATTACTGGAAAATTTTAATTAATTATACATTATTAAATTTGTGGTAATACAAAACGGTACTTCCATTTGATTTTCAATAAATATACATGACCCTACTGTTGTTGTAGGGGTTTGGGAGGGTAGAGAGCTGCTGCAGCTTTCAAAAAGTGGTGCAGTCCCTCACCCCTCTCATACCGTCTCTTGTACTGGTACTCCGCAAGGTATCCTATGAAGTGAGCCTTGCGGACACCATATCTGGCGATTGACGAACGGACGTCCCTCCACGTCCTCTCTATTGAGTCGTGTGGGCGCCGGTGTCAGGGTCCACAAAGTTGATGGAGTGATTCGCCGTGAAATGGTAAAATAGGGTTTTGTCGGGGAGGTCATGATAAGCTTTCCAGCAATCCGACATTGACAATGGTGTTGGGGAGCCCCCATTCTTCCACTACGGCGAGTAGCGTGGTGGTATCCCTCTTTTCAACTTGAATCAAGAATGTGTTGTTGGTTCCACGTTCGATTCCACCAAACACCCACTGCCCCTTCAAGTAGCGTCCCGACTGTACTTAGATCTTCCGAATTTTGCCTCGTCGATCTCGACTATCTTCTTGTGACCGCCCAACTTGTTACTGACCTTGAACGCATCGCCAACGAATATTAAAAAACCCAATGTCCAATGTAGCATAATGATGGGATGCAATTGAGTTCATAAAAAGGGTCCCTTTAATTTGGAGCTATGTATAAATATCAAAAAGGATAACTGAAAGTCATTACATTGAGTGAGTGAAATATTTAATTTCGGTTTAATTCATTTTAGTAACTTGAAATGAAATCCCCGCTTTAAATAAGGACATTTATTCTTGTGGTCATTATTTACTTGTAACAATGGTTTTATATTAAATCATAAAGAAAGTTAGTAGACAGGCGTTTATAGGGATAGTAACATTATTTATAGTTAGCATTAAACAATGAAATATTTACTTCTCGGCAGAAGGAGTACCAGTCGACAATCGTCCGGTCCGCCAAGCCAAGTTCTTCTCTAATGAAGTTGTGACGGGGCGGCTTCATGTGTAGAGCATAGCCTCCGAAGGTCCCTGACTGATAGGTGAGTCCTTTCGAGAAAGGACCCGGGCTTTGCACTCACTTTGTTCCCGCATTTCCTCTTCTTCTGCTTTCTGTGATCGATCATTTGATTTCGATTCTTCGTGGTGGGGGTTTCTGTATAGTATTATTGTCCAACGGAAATTTCACGGAAGGTGGATGAGTTCCCGCGGGTTGTCATCAGCACGTTTCCGGTGTTATTTTTGGGAATTATGAACTAACCATTTCTTATTTTGTGATTTTTGGTTGTTAGATTTATTATAATAGGTGGATAAATAACTATCAGCACATATTAAATATGCGTTTATTGAATTACATGTACAATTAATGCAGATATTAAAACCATAAATACTTTGGTAAATGTTGTGTATAGAAATATACTTTATAAATATTTTGTATTTTAATAAATTACAGTATATTACCTATATTACAACTTACAGGTATTAATTTTAATCAAAGGTACTTAAATTAAACAATGTACGCAATACAGGAATACAGGTATTTCTACTTTAAAAATCACTTTTTCTAGAATGAAATTCCGGAATTTCCGGCTTATATAACATTGTACTGGAAAATTGATTACATATTTGTGATCAGCTCGTCATCCCGGTTATTTTGAATACCCACTTGACCGTTTTAAGGGGACAGCGAACAAGCTAAACCGGACAGCAAGTGAATGCAGTGAACGAGCTACACCTGACGGCGAGTGAGCGTTGTGAACGAGCTCACCTGAAGGGCAAACAAAATTTCAAGTTGGCATTGCAGGAAGCTTGTTTGTCATAAAAGACTTCTCATTCAAAATAATTATTTTAATTTATTAAAGCTTCACATTGATGTCACAATACCATATTTATTAAAAACATATTAAAAAATATTTTTTTTATGTCTACATGATCAAAACTCAAAATCTTTGAATGCAAACATTACATGAGTTATTTGTCACATCTCTCTTGTAAAGTTCTTGTTGAACTGAGCAACTTTGTAATTTTTCATTTACATTCACTTACACCGTATTTATTTTCGTTGTGAAGTAATAACGAAAAAAGTAGTTATTTTCACATGACTCACATTATATTGTTCAAGACATTATAGTATGGAAAGCTTTTCTACCATTATTGTGGTACCATAAAATTAAGATGCTAATCATATGGAAAACCCGAATTTATTGTTTTTACTTCAAAACCACAGAGATGCCTACATTAGCGTAAATTACCAGCATATGTTATTTCGTACATAATTTCAAAGCTTTTGTTGAACTGATCAACTTTGGCTTTGGATTGTATACTTATGTGGCATAAAAAATTATGGTTTTCATACGATTTACATGTTGATTTGATAGTACCATAGTAGAAAGGACAATTAAAACTCACCAAATCGATGAAGGCCCATAGATGTGAAATATTTTCTTTCTTGAGACCGGTTTCGAATCAAATACGATTCATCATCAGTCATAGTTCTTAGCGCACATTAGTGGTTAAACAGTTAAAAACTTACAGTTCACATTTAAAATAAATAAGCAAATGCGAAACGAAACACATTTAACACTTAACGATTTTACACTTAACATTCTCATGTTGAATCCCGCACATGGCATTTTGGTCTGTACTGTACAAAACCGGTAGAGCTACCGGTTGACACTGTTGACAACCGCTAATGTGCGCTAAGAACTATGTCTAATAATGATGAACCAGTAGTTGATTCGAAACCGGTCTCAAGAAAGAAAATATTTGACATCTAAAAACCTTCATCAATTTGGTGAGTTTTAATTGATAAAAACAGGTGTCGAGGCTCAGCTACACTGTTGAATGAAGGGACCTTCCATACTATCATGGAAGTTCACCGAACATAGAGAACATGTACGTCATATTATGGAAATATCGAGTTTCTTGTTATTGCTCCAAAACGAAAATAGATACTGTGTAAGTGCAAATTATTAAGTCGCTCAGTTCAACCTCAATGCGAGCCTCTAAATGATGTAGATAATAACATATATTTGAATTTAAAATAAGTTTTGTTCATGTAAACATGTTCAAAATTAATTTTGGTTTTTTTTAAGAAGTTGGTATTAAGGAATATCAATGACACATATTTAAAATAAGTATTTGGAATTAGAAGTCACTTATGAAAAATTATGAACAGTCTACTGAGTATTCCGTAAATTTAGTTTTAGTTTAGTACTTGAATACTTTTAAAAATATTATATTTTAGACTTTTTTCCACCCTGTATATCACCGAACATAGAGAAACTACTGAACACAAACACGAAAGTTGTGTTGTGTTCGCTCATATTTGTGAATTAGTCGTTACCTATATTCGGATCTGATTATATTTATACTTTCATGTAACACAAGATCATTGGTATGTAAGCTTTAACGTACATTACCGTATAACCCATGTTAGAAGAGTGTTTTTATTTGTTGTGTGTGGCTGCACTGCCAACGACAAGAGTGATTATTAAGTCAGGCGTGATTAAGTGATTATTAAGTCAGGCGGCTACTTTGTTAGTTCAATTTCATTCATACAACAGGGCAGTCCGAGTATAATGCGTTTCTCCAAAACCTTAAATATTATAAACTAACAAATACCTATATAATAAAACAAAAAAAACAGATAATTAAATTTTTTTATAAGTCATTGTGTAGGTGTATTGTAAAATGTACGTAAGCCATGAGACTATAACTTTATCCTACATGAAGAAAAGTACATTTTAGTAAGTAAAAACATTATAACATGTGATGAAACTTCAAAACAAATCTCGAAAAAAACCCGTTTTAAAATAATTCCAAGGCTAATGTGGTATTTACCAAGTGTTAAATAACTTTCTTTTATTTAACCGTTTTGAAAAGATTAGCACCTTTTGTAATATCAAGTAATATTGTAAATTCACCTTACATGAGTCTCCGGACGTTTAACAAGGTGGTTCAGAAAGGGAAAATGAAAGATGAAAGATTTAAGTCCTTAAACGGGAAAGTTTTGTTTAGCATATTTATCTTATCAGCCTTCTCCAGCGTTTCTCTAAGTGTTCGTGATTAGGAAACCTAATTCTTACAACCGAAACTCTTTGAATGCTTAAAAATACTTCCATTTATCATTATTTATAAGTAATCAATCATTTATATTTTATTTAATATTTATTCATCGATAATGTTATAAAACTGTCAATTTCAAATTTAATGACAATTGACAACTTTATCGTAAAAACTTACAATTTATGTTAAAAACCATTGTTATAGTTATAAGACTCTAAAAACAAGGTAGTAACTTGAATTTCCTGACAAAGGGATCTTGTTTTATGTTTCTAGAACTGTATATTATTATTCTTATTTTAACATAAGTTGCAGTGGAAAATGAAACGGAAAGTTAACAATATGATATTAAAGATACGCTACATAAAATAGTAGCCAGTTTCAGTTAGTTTTAATTCAAACTATGTGACTAAAAACTGCCAGTCACATTAACTATGTGATTGATCGTCAAAATTTATCACTTGTTTTAATCAAATAAAAAATATTTAAATCATTTGTAATCTTTAGAAATTATAAAAAAACTATATATACCTTTAGCTCCCGACGACTCAACGAAATGACCCTATCCTAGAAGAGATAATCTTGGATTTGTATTGACGTGCCATTCCCAAGCACGGTTTAAGTTTAATTAATTCAAATAACAATTTTTAATTACTAACTTGAATAAATATCATACTGCCATGTAATATTTATCGAGTGTAAATGTAATACCTAAATTGCAGTTCTCTTGTTTTATTTTAAAAACTTAGGCTCAAATAGTCAACACTATTGCACTTTATAAAAAGTGCACTTAAAAACTAAGGCACCTTGACGGAACTAGACAAGACGAAAAGTAACTTTTTCCTAAAAATTTACAGTAAGGGAAATTTGTGGGTATATATATACATCGTATGGCTGTCATAGCCAGCCGCCATCTTAAAGATAATAATAATAAAATAAATAAAAGATGTTCTGCAGTGCAAAGCACCTGCGTCAACACATTAAAAATAAAACAAAAATAAACATTAATGATCTCTCTATAAAGCTAAATCCAGGGCGCTAAGCCATTGCAGCCCAGCTTCACTTGCACGAAGGCCATCAGCCCTTCCGGGAAAGCACTCAAAGGGCACTCATTGACTATGTGAGTCATAGTCTGGAACTCCGCTCCACAGCCGCATGACTGGTCTTCTGTCATTCCCCATTTGTATTTCCAATAATTACATCTTCCCACTCCAGTGCCGAATCTATTGAGAACAGTCCTTACAATTTGTGAGTAGCGTTTTACCGATCCGTTGGCCTTGCGCTGGTTAATAAAGTAAAATAGTTTAGAAGAAATAAAAATAGAAGCTAGAAAAACTTATTTGATCAACGAATTTTGAGTCCTTGTGGTTGTTTTATATACCTATAACAGTCAGTTTTCTGGATAAAAACCAAAGAGGTAAATTAGTTCAACCAACTTTAAAAACGGTTATTTTGAATTTTAAAGACAAATAAATACAGATTTACAAAACATTAAAGTTATGGAAAAGTAAATGTTAAATGAGAACTGCTAAACCGAAAAATACGTACTTTTATACACTATTAAAAAGCGGTAAATCTGAAAAGTCGACATTCATCACGGCTGAAAGTTGGCTTTTCGAGAGTTGGGCAACTTTATACAGCAATGGAGTCTCTATAACGATATTAAACAACTATAAATATCCCATAATGGGCAGATACAGATGTGGCTGACGCGGCGCGCCGGGCCGGGGAATGGCTATGGCCGCATTACCCGGATATATGCTTTTTACTATCTTTTGCATAATATCACGTATACGCAAGGAAAAATAATTATTTCAAAGAACAACACCAATAATTTATAATACAATAACTTTTTAAAGACAAATACTTGTGTATGAATATATTTCAGTGGCTGATTACTTGTGCTTCACTACACAAAAAAATATTAAGATACTAAAAGATACGCGAAAACATTAGATATTTCATTATACTATTAGAAGAGATTGATCTCCCACTTGTTTACCTTCTGGGTGGGCTTGTTCTCTTTGCTCACTAAAATTGCAGTATGTTGCTGTATTTTATGAAGCTGCATAATTCGGTATATTTAACTTTCTAGATCCATAAAACAACTTTTTTTAAAGATAAAAATTGTGAATATTATAGGAATAGGTTTATTTCAAAAATTACATTGAAAGTAATTAAACATGGAAATAACTATTACTGAACAACAACAGCGGTTTGGGCAGGCATCTATTTTAACATTCATTTTTAATTCTAAAAGCTACAAATTATGTAAATACCTACAACTCCTTAAGTATTTTAACGAAACAGAACAGATAGAAACAGAACAAAACAGCAGCAACAACAACTATAACTATAATCTTTGGGAAAGCTAGTAAAACGTAACAGAGGAGAAGAGAAAAAACAGTAACAATACTGTAATGTTTGACTAGCTCGAAGAGGAAAAACCTTACTTTGTGTCTCGTTGCCACAACTCTCAGTTTTGCCTCGACCACCAAATCAATATAACCTAACTTGTTCAATATAAAACAATAACATGTTTCTGTGTGTGTTTCATTCCAATAAATAATTGCATTGTAAATTACATGTCAGAGGGGACTATGGTGACTTCTAAAACGAAAAGGCTTCTGCTTGTCACTGATAGAATAGTTGTAGGTCTACAAAGATGATGTTTGGTTGAGCAGTTAAAGGGTCAATGCGTAACAAAACCTTTCCAATAAATTGTCACATTTGTAGATTTTTTTATTTTGTGTTTATCGACGCCGGTGGAGTTTTTAACGTTTTGACGGGAAACAGTCCAAACCCCAGTCTTGTTACTATCTAACATCGACCAGTTGTTAGAAAGCATCTTTAATTAATGGCCCAATGTCAAATGGCAACTAATATATATCCATTAGTTAGAATAGGTTCAATTTAATGAACAAAAAGTTATTTAATTTCCTTGAATAGCGTAGTTGTGTTAAGCTACTTTAAATATAAGACTAATGTACTTACAAAGCTACAAGTTTTTGTAACATAATACCGTATTACGAGTACATAAAAAGTCAAATTAATGGTTAAAATATCCTTAAATATAACACTTTTGAACTTGTAATAAATATTTTTATAAGACAATAATAAGATATAATAATCAGCTGCTTTACTAATGTAAGGAAACATAAATCACAAAATGCAACCTTAAAAACAAAATATGTAACACCTATGAAGAAGGGAAGGAAACGGTGCAGTGAAGATGAATAGCGATAAGAAGGTTCGTGTTAAATCTCACCTTATAAGCAGCAGTCATGTATTATTCATATTGCTTAACAAGCTGCTATTGTCCTGGAGACGGATCCTTTGATATCTCACTGACATTCACACCTTCAATCCAGCATTACCCCATGTATTGCGAATTATTTTTATAGTTTCAAATCTTGGAACTTTTCTAGTAATTCAGTAGCAATTTTAAGATTTACTGTTAACTCACCATCAATTAATGTTTTGTTTGAACCACTTTAAGTTTAGCGTGTCTTTATACAATCCTAAGGTATTGTTAACTTGCAATTTCTTTTTTTTTTGTTACGCAAAGAATTATCTTATCGTTTAAAAATAGCTGGTACTTGGGTACTTGTACCTATTATACATAGTACGCGCAGTATGGGACCATCTTAGTACCCACTTCAGTAATACTGATCATTATTGGAATAAGGAATATAATTACTAAGTTTTTGTGAAGATGTATTTAACATAAATCATAGCACAATAGCCCTAACTTAACCACCCTAACCAATCCTTTGAACCATCCCTACCCTAGCCTATGGTAAAAAGTTTAAATTTAAAGAAATTTATTCATTAGTTTCAAACTGAAGACTATGTGTTACAATAACGACTAATGATCTTTATGAATTCAGTATAAAAGTGGACACATGATTTCTAAGTTTTAAAACAGTTGTCCTTGACACGCTAATTAATTAGTAACATTTTTGTCTGCAGTGTTAATAAAGTGCTATTGCTGTGGAGCGGAGCGGGCCATTACAGGCCCAGGGCCCGGCCTCCGAGCGGCTGTCCGATTTGCATATCCCTGAGTAGGCTCTGGCTCTGGCCCAGGGCCGGCCACTTGATCTTTTACGATGAAACGTTTCTTATCGCTGAATCGTTATTTAATAAGGGTAGAAAGTAAGTGACTTTTGTTTCTCAACAAGTTAGTAATTTGCTTTTGATATACTGTCAATTAATTTGAATAATAATTATATTTTCCCGATATTTTTAGCTACAACTTTTTAAAAAGTTGTGATTAGTGAGTTCCTAGTAATTGTATTATTGTGCAATTTTACCCTTTAAACAATAATAAAAATCAATGGATAGTTTGTTGCATGCAGTAAAGTTTTTTACGTATTTCGAATTAAGTTTTCAAATACGAATTTTCTGTTTAGTGCTCCAAAAATGTTCATAATCATGATAAATGAAAAAAGATACGAAATAAATTAAATAATGTGATCAAAAAGTACAATTCCGTATGCATCCTGAGATGTTTTTCGAATTGAATGTGATAAATTGAGAATTCTCCTAATTTATGGATTTAAAACCTTTCCATACAACTCATCAACCCAAGCTGATTTAACATATTAATTTTTAGAGTAAAATAGCTTGTTATTTAGTACTAGTTGTTGATGTAAATCCATGGAACTATCTGCTCGTGTAGTGGGGTGTTCACAAAGACCATCTGAACTATGAATTTTTATCAGATAATAATTGAAATTTTTTATGATTGTAATATTTTGCATTAAAATAGTCGTTCCTACACGTAAAATGATAACTACTCAAAGAGAAAAAATGCTGGCTCCTCGTTAATTCATGGCTGCCATTTTTCTACTATGGCAGACGACAAATGCTGAAAAAATTTCTTTACGTTTAATTTAATAACTCAAAATGTATTAATGATAAAATTGCAAGTCTTATACCAAATGGTAGCTATTTAATTAGACTTTAATCTCTTATCACTCATACTACTTAACACTTAATTTGGTATAATTTTGTACATTATCAAAGATTACATCCAAAATTTAAAGATTTTAAAGATTTAAAGAATTAATATAGACACTTAAGTAAAGATTTTAATAGCGAAGAAATTATTTCACAAATTTCAATTTACACTTTATACTACCCTAAACCATGCCAGTTTACAAACAAAAAACTAATGCTTACAGGCTTACCCATATTTTTTTATAAAAAGGTCTTAATAACTTAGATCAGTCTCCGTCAGAAGTTTTGTTTAAACAATTATATTTCAAGATAACATACTATACATACTAATTTAGAAATTAAACACACCAATTTCAAAATAAACATTCTACAACGGTTATTATTTTACAGAATTATATCTTTAAGTCATTACTCTCAGAGACACAATATTAAATTTGTAGGTTCAATTTTTGTCAAAAGAGCCCCTATAGGAGAATTCTTGTTTATTGTATTCAATTGAAACTGACAAGAAAAAAAAATTAGCAATCTCTCAATTAAACATTCCTGTAATATTTCGGAAAATGATTAAAGAAAGTTACAATGTTGTCTTGTTCAATTTGCAATGGTACTAAAATAGACTTGAATTTAATTTCCTGGTATGCTGAATTTAAAATAATTATCATTAGCCGTTTTTGTTGTTAAAAATAGTCCAATGATTTGAAATGTAATGTAATTTATTATTCATTTTACAATTTTACATATCTAGATACATATCTAGGTAACATATGTTCGATTCTCCGGTACTTTTCATTTAATTAGGTATAGTCCAGATTAATTGACTAAAAAACCTAATAATAATTAATAAATATATAACGTATTTTTGTACTATTTATTTAATATTAAGTTGATTAATAATACTAATGCAAATGCATACATACATTTTGTAAAATGTGTGCTGATATTTTAAAAAGAAACACTTAGAAAATATGTGTGAACCGTAATAAATAGTAAATGCAACTATACAAACTACTGTATTCGCAAGCTTACGTAAGTAAGAAAATATTAATGCCATTCAGAAGCTTGGCATGAAGTAGGAAACACTTCCTACTTTTTTACGTTTTTTTTCTTCATGAGATTGTATCTCGCTCTTAATTATACAGTAATTTTGACATTAACTTTGAAGTGCTCGTTAGCTATGGTATTGTAACCTTTTAGTGAGAGAGATTTAGTAGTTTAGTTACAAAGTTTGGTTACGGATAAATTAGTAATATATTGTTATTTGAAAACATAATGTATCTGTTTGAAAATAAAATTAGAACGGATGGAGAAAAATAAAAACAGTAAAGTAGAGCTTGTACTCGGAAAATCGTTATGCCCCTACATGTAGGAAAAGTGGTTTTGTTGAACAAGTCGTAGGCAAAATTAAGACAATTGACAGTGATGTGTTTATCAATATTGAAGAATCACTACTAAAACTCGATGTAGGATATGTTTCCTGGATATAAGATAAAAAGAATCAGCATAAAATAAATAGAAAATCAGCTCTTAAAAGCGAAAGTGAACGCATTTCTATAGCTTTCAAACGGAGACAGGAAGATTCTTTAGAGCAACCTATGGAAACAAACAAAGTAATCAATAATCTTCTTTCTGAAGAATATAAGACGTTAAAAAAATAGCAAATCTAAAAGAATAGTGCAAGGTAACATCAGATACTCAGGTTATGCAAAACTTAAAAATGCAATTACTTACTTCATACTTAATCTTTTGACGTCGGGTTTGTGCCTTACTATTAATGCAAAGACGTATAAAATGATGTATGATGTGACAGAAGCCAAAGAAGTTCAAGATTAAACTCTTTTTAAAGGGTCCCTCTTGAAAGTCTTACAGAAATTTGCTTTGGCCTTTGTCAAATCATACATCATCTTAGAAGTCTTCGCATTTAGAGCAATAAGCTACAGACCCGACATTAAAAGGTTGATTATTAAGAAAGTTATTGCATTTTTTAGTTTTACCTATATGATTATAATGGAAACTTTGTTAACCTGCTATTTCCGTCTTTGTCATCCATTTGAAGTCTAGTTTGCGGCATTGTACTCTATTAAGTAATGCTTTAATTTGATACAAAACTCGATCTATGCTATGTAAGAATTTTTCAGATTCACTTTTTTATCCCAAGAGTTTAATTAGGGACGTCCCTAGTAGAAGTCGTCTGGAAAACTGCATTGGCCTACGCCATATTATACACCACTTAAAAGCGCTTTACATTCTGGGCAATATGCCACGAAGTCGACCTCAAAAGGTCAAGTTTATCGAGAGTTATTGCATTTTTTTTTTTGTTTTCAGCAATATGATTTTAATGCAAAGTTCGTTCGCCTGACAATTTTGACTCGGTCATCTATTTGAGGTCGGGTTTACGGCATTGTTTCTATTTTTCTTCTGACTCCATGTGGGCCGTCCCCCCTTGGAGGTCCAAGGACAATAAGTACTTTAGGAATTAAAATTTGTCACTCGAAATAAATTTGCAAAGTTTTAGTTTTATTACATAAATATTTTTATAGATATTATATCGTTTTCAGACTTTTTCCACCCTGTATATCACCAAAATATGAAAATGATGGTTGAAGGAGTTGGAATGAATGTAGATTATTACTATTAGAAGAAAAAATTTGACAGCCTATGATTGTATGATGGGAGAGTGTTCCGACTGCTCAAAAATTGACGACGTAGTAAGAGAATTTCTTCATGATGAACTGGACGATATGGAGGATGATATCTCCTACATACAATGAATCAACACAGACAGGTCTAATTAAATTGATGTATTCCAAAGTCCTTCTGATTTTACTGAAAGTCTTTAAAAAACACAATCACGTTTAGCTTTGTTTTGAATGAGCTGAAGTAAAGTTTAAAACACTGGGTGCATTGTGTTGGCTGGCTCTGCGGAGAATGATTGCTTTATCGTTCAGGGCAAGTATCAGGGATTTCACTGGTCAACATCACAAGCCACGATGTATCTGATTGTGGTGTACTTTTATCAGGATGAAAAAGTAGTACCTAAAAGCTAATGTGTTTTCAGTCGAGCACAATACAGTTGTAGTGCATTCATTTCAAAATAATTTGACCAGATACATTAAAAACGCCTACCAAACATTGAAAAGGCTGTTAATTTCAGTGACGCGGCCGGAAGCCAATATAAAAACAAAAAATATAAAAAAAGTGGGTGATACTTCTCAAATTTGTGCAATTGCAAAACTGACTTTGACTGGGAAGCTGAATAAAGCGCTTTTTGCCACGGCACATAATAAAAATGAGTGTGATGGAGTTGGAGGGACAACAAAAAGGGAGGCAGCAAGGGCTAGCTTGTAGACACCTTATAAAGAATAAATCCCAAATCCTCAATAATCCTTTCAGTTTTGGTACAAAATTTGCTGCTCATAAAGTACATGTATGTTTTAGCAGAAGAAGTAAACCATAATGAAAAATCTAAGAAAAAATATTCCATAAATGTTGTGCAATACCTGGTACCGTAGAGAGGCATTGGCTCGTGCCTCTTGACAAATACACAGTGTCATGCTAACAAACATCCTCATTAAAAAACTATAAAAATTTCATGGTGTCAACCATGAAACCTAAAAAGATATTGATACCTGATAAAAAAGCCTTAATCATTTGCATTTATCTATTCTAAATGTACTTAAAATTTTGAACATGACATTAAATATCATAAATGGTATCCAGCTGAACTACAGGACCTGAGTGCAGAACACAATGACATTTTTAAAGAATTCTCTTTACCTCCTGGAACAAGAACTTCATTCACCAAGTTTTCCGAGCAATGTTGGGATTAAATTTCCAAAGTATTTAAACAAAAAATTATTAATGATAAGTTATAATTATTCCAAGCCATGAAAACTTTGATCTAAGTTTAAATCGTTGTCTATTAAAAACTTTCAATAAAGCCTGTAATAATTTATGTGATTTGATTAGTTAATTTTGATCTATTATGTCTAATTTATTTGAGTTTCTTCACGGAAATATATAAGATTTTCTGATAAAAGCCTATTTTTAACGCAATTTCAATTAACAATTAAAATTCTTTTTCAAGCATTTTCTAAAATTTAAAACACTTCCATGAGAAAAGTCTCGTCATTCGTATTAATAAGAATCTTCCTATGTCATACTTTACGAAATATTCATTCAAATACGAAATTTTCATATTTTTTGGAGCTCCCCCACCAGAGATATAAGGTTTAAAAGTTGGGCGACAACTGCAAATTAACAATATTTACATTAAAATTAAAAAAAGCAAGTCTGTGAGGGTTAATTTTTTGTATGTAAACTTTTATGAGCAACAAAAAGTATAAATATAAATTCTAGAAAATTGCTCCTTCGTTGTTTATTATAATCTTAAAAATTTAATTTTAACCAATTTTTGAGGTAAACTTTAATAGTGTATTATATTATACCAAATTAAGTTTTAAATGACATGAGTGATATAAGATAAAATTCAAGTTAAATTACTAATATTAAATATAAAATTTAACGTAAACCAAGTTTTTTTAGCATTTTAACCATGGCCTTTACAAATTAAGAAAGGCCAGATATGTAATTTTTACTTTTGATTTATTACACATTTGGTGCCGGAACAACGCATTAAAAATTAAGAAAATTGTAAAGTATGCAGCAACAATCTATTATTTTTTTAATAATTTGCAATGGAATTGTTATAGCAACACTACGTTCTCAGTAATATTGAATCGGTTTTCCCTCAGGGGCAGTGGGCTTTCCACTGTACGGGTGTTTCTTGGCGACCCCGGGGTACCTGAGCCAAGCTGTGAGACCCTCCTCACAGTTCTTCCCGAGCTAAGGCCATTCTTCTCATCTTTCAGGTCTTAGCTCACCGTCTTTATTCTTTCCTGAGCTAACCTTGCTCACCTTCTTTTTTTTTTTCGACCCCGAATCAAGGGTGTCTTTCCACCTTCTTTCGACCGGCGCATGCTGGGGGGTCCTGGGAGTGTCCCTGTTGTGTTGCAGGGACTGATGTGTGCCTCGCACTGCCGATGGTCTCCTCCAGTGTGTCGTCAGAAGCCAGCCGCTTCGGACCTTAGTCAGGGAGTGCGGCATGGATGCAGGGATCGGACTCTGCATTGCCACGGTGCGACCCCCAGCACGTCCGGCACCTTGTGTGTATCGGTGCTGGGCAAACGGAGGTTCGGGCCCCAGAGTCCTGGGGTAGGGGTGTCTTATCTCCTACGGGGGGTAGACCTCCGAGGGTGTACCCGCTCTCGGCCGATGAAGGGCCGCCCCTTGCCGCACGATGCGCTGGTGACATGAAAGCATGGATTTTATCAACCGAAACACGAAGAACGTAAAGGAGAATGAGCAAGCCGCTTTTAGGCGAAGCTCTATTGTGCAGAGGTCTCCGACCTCGAAGACTGGGACGCCGACAGGGGGAATTAAAACCTCCCCCCCACCGGCACCGTTCAAGACGGTAAGTGACGCCGGATCGTCGTCCGAGCCTGAAAAGGAGAAAGTGGATGTCAATCTAGCGATGAAGGTGACCGAGGCAGAAACCTCAAAAGCCAGGCTCGATGGAATACCTCCCAGGAAGAGCCCTCTTCGTGCGGCATTCGAGCTGCAAATGCTTCGGCAGCAGCAGGACGACGCCCACGAGGAGGAAGACTCATGTCTGAAGAAGATGAAAGCTCTTTTGAAGGAGATGGCCAAGGCCCTCTTAATTCAAAAGAACGTAAACAAGGCCATAAAAGAGGGGATTCCGAAACTCGAAGATTCTCTAGACGAAATCGAGGAATGCCGGAAAATCAGGCTTAAGGCAGTGAAACAGGAGCGCGATGTCACGAACCGAGTCATCTCTGCTTCGCCTCAAGCTCATCTGGCTGAGTCCCAGACTCAAGCCAGAAAGCGAAAGAAGAGGCAGAGCGGTTCATCATCGGGAAGCCCTGAGCTCGGGGAGTTGGACTTGGCGCCGAGGCCGGTTTTTGTCACTGCATCATCGCAGACATCTCCTGTCCCGGCTGCTCATTCCATCCCGGGCGCTGTCGTTGTTCCAGCGGCTACTCCTGCAGAGGTTCCTGCTCCGGCGGCTAATCCTGCCTTGGCAGAAAACTCTGCCTCGACACCTTTGGGGGGCTGGAAGACGCGCCTGTCTAAGAAAGAAAGGAGGAGGCAGAAGCAAGCGGAGGCAGCTTCGAAAAGTGCGTCGAGGGTGGAGCGGACGCAAGTCTCAAACCCGGTTGGGGAGGCCTCTGGCAAGTCTGTCAGAAAGCCTAAACAACCCAGGCCTAAGAAGCCCAGGAAGGAGGCAATCTTGATTAAGCCCTTAGGGGGGCGATCTTTTGCCGATGTTCTGGGTCAGATTAGATCGCAGGCCAAACCGGAAGAGACCGACACCGTTATCAAGTCTATTCGGCGAACCCAGAACGGGGATGTCCTCCTCGAACTGGGGAAGTCGAGTGACAAGATCGGTTTTGCCGCTTCCCTCAAGACTGCACTTGGGGACAAAGGCTCCATCAAGGCCCTAGAACCGAAGTGTTCGGTCGAGATTCGGGACCTTGATGCCCTCTCCACCGAAGACGAGGTGACCCGTGCGATCCAGGTGGCACTCCCGGAGATACCGGCTGATGGAGTGAGGGTATGGCTGACAAAGCCTAACCGAAGTCAACTCCGGATGGCTGTTGCTGAGATGGGCGAAAAGCACGCCAATAAGCTGCTTAGCCTTCAGCACCTCAGAGTCGGTTGGGTCAGTTGCAGGCTCAAACGGAGGGTGGTAGTTTCGAGATGCTTTCGTTGCCTCGGTTTCGGCCACTCCTCCCGAAACTGTAAAGGGCCCGACAGGAGTGCCAACTGCTTCCAGTGTGGAAGCCAGGGCCACAAACGCAAGGAATGTTCCTCGAGCCCCTCCTGCTTTCTCTGCAAGGATTCAGGCTCCAGTGCCCTCGGTCACTTACCCGGGTCTGGTCAGTGCGGTGCCTTCAGAACCGCACTTGAACAGGCAAAAGGCAGCGGCCGGTAATTCGCATCCTCCAGGCCAATCTTCATAGATCCTGGGGAGCTGATAACCTTCTAGATCAGCTCGCCCGAGAACTTGGTGCTGACGCGCTCCTTATCAGCGAACAGTATCGGGACAGAGACCCAAACACTTGGATCTCCGACAGCCTCGGTACTGCTGCACTTTGGGCGCGTAATACGCGGGATGTCTTGGTGCGGAGTCATGGTCGCGGCCGAGGATTTGCCTGGGTTAGGTGTAGGGACGTGACAATCTTCAGTTGCTACCTCACCCCCAACGAGGCCGTCCAGGACTTCCGCGACAAGATAGATAGCCTAGAGGAGTGCGTTCTTTGCACCACCGGGCATGTCGTCGTTGGTGGCGATTTCAACGCCAGGGCCGTCGAGTGGGGAATGCCCTCTACCAGCTCCCGGGGGAAATACATCCTGGATTTCATCGCCAGGGCCGGTCTTGTCGTCCTCAACCAGGGCAACACACCTACTTTTCGGCGCCCCGGGCAGAGAGGCACGATCCCTGACGTCACCTTTGCGTCTGAGTCGCTCCTTCCGAGGATCTCTGGCTGGAGGGTTGTGGAGGACTACACGGGTAGCGACCACCAATACATCGTGTTTGATCTGCATGATCAGGAAAATCGTCGAGTTTCCGCATCTCGGGAAGGGCCACGCCGGTGGAACACCAACAAACTGGACGTGGTTAAGTTCACCGAAGTCATCTCTCGGGGAGCGCAGGGGAATCCTGGTGAGGCTGGGGCCGAGGCACTAGTAACATCCACGATGGAACTGATCGTCTCGGCTGCGACCAGTCTATGCCGCGAAGGAAACCCCGACGCGACAAACAACCCGTTTACTGGTGGACTGAAGAGATTGCGGAACTCAGAAGAACATGTTTAAGAACTAGACGAGCCGCTACTAGAGCGAGAATTCCCGCAGACAGAGTTCGTAAGTCGGAGGCCTATAAAGCTGCGAGAAAATCTCTCCGCCAGGCGATCAACAGGAGCAAGGCGAATAGCTGGAGGAGACTTCGTGACGACGTTGACTCCGACCCGTGGGGCCTGGGTTACAAACTTGTAACGCAGAAACTCGGCGCCCGCTCTCCACCTTCCATCATGGAGGGCGCCACCATGGGGAGGATCGTCGCTGCGTTGTTTCCTGAACATCCTCAGCGACCGCCGGTTGACTTCAGACGGGTAGAGGACGTTCCACTCTTAACTTTCGAGGAGCTGGAAACCTCCGTTCTCTCCCTGAAGAGCAACAAGGCTCCTGGCCCGGACGGGATTCCCAGTGAGGCTTTAAAGAAAGTATTTTCAATCAACGCTGACTTGTTGTTGAGAATGTACAATGCCTGTTTGGTAGAAGGGGTGTTTCCGGCTCCCTGGAAAACAGCCAGGCTTGTACTGATCAGCAAGGGCAAAGGTGATCCCGAGCTGCCGTCGTCCCACAGGCCTCTCTGCATGTTGGACACGGCTGGGAAGCTGTTCGAGAAGCTGATCCGTTCCCGCCTGACTTCTGCCGTGGAAGCTGCCGGGGACTTATGCCCCCGTCAGTACGGCTTCAGAAAGGGACGGTCAACGATCGACGCTGTCACCGAAGTTCAGAGAGCTGTGGAGAGAGCCGAGAGCCACAACCATTTCTCCCGCCGAGTAGTGCTTCTTGTTACGCTTGATGTCAAGAATGCCTTCAACTCGGCAAGGTGGGTCGATATGTTGGATGCGCTTCGCAACACTTTTCGTATTCCTGCATATCTGTTGCGGCTCATCGAGGATTATCTACGCTCTCGAAGCCTGATTTATGACACGAGGGACGGAACGCGGACGATGGAAGTCACTTCTGGTGCCGCACAAGGTTCAATACTCGGCCCGGATCTCTGGAACGTTGCCTATGACAGCCTCCTGAGGTCCGAGATGCCTGAGGAAACCACTTTGGTTGGGTACGCCGATGACGTTGCAGCTCTCATTGCTGCACGCAACGTTGAGCTGCCCAACTGAAGTTGAACCGAGTTATGCGGGTGGTCAACAACTGGATGTCCGATCACGGTCTCTCGCTTGCTCTCAGTAAGACGGAGATTGTGATCCTCACGAAGAAGAGGATCGACACCGTCGTCCCACTCCGAGTGGGAAGGGAGGTGGTCACATCAACTCGTGCCGCCAAATACCTCGGGGTTATGGTGGACACCAAGTTAAGCTGGAGGGATCAGATCTTTCGTACGGCGGACAAGGCCGCTAAGGTAGTCACTTACCTTAGTAGGCTGATGGCCAATGTCGGGGGTCCCCGATCCAGCAGAAGACGTCTGTTGATGTCCGCGGTCCAGTCCGTGCTCCTTTACGGGGCAGAGGTGTGGGCAGGCGCTCTAGATAAGGAGTGCTACAGGTTGCGACTCGCCCGGGTTCAGCGTCAAGCTGCGCTCCGGGTGTGTTCCGCCTACCGGACAGTGTCCGAGCCTGCCGTCCTGGTGGTCGCCGGAGTCATCCCGGTCAAGCTCTTGGCAGGGGAGAGGAAAGCGATTTACCAGAGACAAGGCGAGATCGGCAAGGACACGGCAAGAACCGAAGAGCGCTCCCGAACCTTCCAGCAGTGGCAACACAGCTGGGAGCACGACACCCGAGGACGATGGACTGCGCGACTCATCGAGCAGGTCCAACCATGGGTGGAAAGGCGGCATGGCGAGGTGGACTACTACCTCACGCAGTTCCTGACAGGTCACGGCTACTTCAAGTCGTACCTGAACCGGATGGGCAAGACCGGTTCACCGGATTGCATCTACTGCCCGGGCGTTCCCGATGACGCGGAACACACCTTCTTCCACTGTTCGCGTTGGGAAAGGCCCCGCCTGGAGGCCACAAGAAAACTCGGTGTTTTTTCGGTGGACACGGTCTGCCAAAAGATTATGGAGGATGAGGGCAACTGGGATTGTTTGTCACAGTTCGTCCGGGGTATCCTCCTGGAAAAGAAAACCGATTTGGACCACGAAGTGGCCCAGATCCCTTGACCGAACAGCTGGATAAGGAGCGAGCCCCATGGGCGTAAGCCAAATTTAGGCCTAGCCTGACGTAATGTGATAAACAATTCCAGGTTAGAATCCTAAAGAGTAGAGGAGGTTTTTTAGTGGGTAAACCGTTTTTTAGGGGAGTCCCACACTACAGGCTGGCCACCTGTGTGCGTAATGCATTTTCCCTGCCTCTCCCTCAAAAAAAAAAAAAAAAAAAATATTGAATCGGTTTCATGATTTAAATGTCAATTCCTGTTCCTTTTTTGTGAAGTGTATAAGGAGAAGAATTTTACACGATATTGAAATGAATTTCTTCTATCCATCAATAATACTTTATAATAAATAATAAATTCACTTATTAACCTAGTCAAAGTAGGTTCGTGTCGGAAGTAATTCCGGAGGAGCTAAATTTCTTCACAGTTGGTAGACTATGATAAGGTGCGCATTTTCCCAAAAGTCACGAAAATTCCCATTGAGCTTTCCGCCCTACGCCCCTTTAAAGTTAAAGTTGCATTATGTTAGAAAATCAACTACAGTTTCGTAAGGGGAAAAGCAATCGAAAAGGCGTTGCTTTTATTTTATTCCCAATAAAATTTGCTACAAAAATTGTCATTACCACTTAGTACAAAAACCTTAAACTTTTGTGGCAAAATTGACACAAACGTAAAAAATTGGTTTTTTCTTTACATCATATAGAAACCCTCTCAGCTCGTTTGTTTGAAGTTTATATGTAAAACCTCAAATCTTAAGTTTGTAGAGAATTATCTTAGCTTTACAATGATATATAACGTCACTATGTTCGGGTTGAGGATAACGACCAATATTGTATTTTATTTAATGGTTTTAGTGAACAAAGTCTCCGTTCTTGGCCTCATTGCAGTACAGAAATTATTGATTTTATGTCTTCCCCTTTTATTTTTTCTGTAAGGGATGACTTAGAGGAATGGAACTTCAAAAATCCATATTTGGGCCATAAGTACTTCAATTTTGTGGTACAATGTGATTTTTTAGCCCCAATGGGGGACGGCTCTCTAGGAGTCACCAGAAAATCTTAATGTAAACATAAGGCAATATGTACCTCATATATAAGGTCTCACTTAACATAACACAATGCCGCAAACCCGACCACAATCGGATAACCGAGCCAGGGGTAGCAGGCAATGAAAGTATTTTGAATTTTGAAATTGTTATTAAAGATTTTAATGAAAATTTTAAATGCCTGGCATTTCCGGCTGGGTTGTCCGATTGAGGTCGGGTTTGCGGCATTGTGTTCTTTTAAGTGAGACCTTTAATATGAGGAACATATTGCCCTATGCTTACGTTTAAGATTTTCTGGTGACTCCTACTGGGCCGTCCCCCATTGGAAATAAAAAATCACATTGTACCACAAAATGAAGTACTTATGGCCAAATGTGGATTTTTGAAGTTCCATTCCTTTCAGTCTTTCCTTATAGAAAAAATAATAAAGGGTTCATCAAGGCGGGTTTGGTTTGCGAGAGGATTTTTTTTAAATTAGTGTTTTTTACTAACTTGAAATAAAAAAGCAGGTTTTTTACTACTTCAAAAACATTTTCTACAGAATTTTATAAATTATTTACAAAGAATCAATCTCGCAAAAGGACGGGGAATTTAATTGTGATTCAACGGTATTTATTCTGAACCAATCGGACAAAAAATAAAGAAATTATATGACAAATGCTGGGGACAAGTTTAGCATTGCTATTATGGGAAATAAATCCAACATGTCGTCACTCCAACGCCCTATATGTTAAATGAAAAGCATTTTAATATTAAAACTTTAATAAAAAAATGATAGTTTTACATAAATTTTTGTTTTTTTTAATGTGCAATTTTTTACTACTTTAGGCTTAAATGAAAAAAAACAATATTAAAAAAATTAAATAACTTTATATATTATATATGACTAATCCCATCAATAAAGCCAAAAGTAAAGCCGAAGTTGGTACCGTACAAAAGCCAATAACTCAATACGACTGACATTTGGCCCACGGTTGTAAGTATGAATAATGTAAACCCGACCCATCCATAGTGATGACTGTACGTCTCCTGTCGTTCCGGTGAAATAACAGAAAACCTCAATACTGTTGTTTCCCGGCTTATTGTAAAGGATAAATGGTGTGTCTTCCTTCTAAACTGTCGAGTAAAACATGCTTAAAATTAATGATATTATTTTTTAACTTGCTTTACTACCTCAAAATCACTGCTTACATAGGAGTATGACAAATATTTTATAAATAATTAACAAATAATAAGTTTTTCGAATTTCTGAAATGAATTAAAACAATGCCATTCTAGACAGTTAAATAATTGATTGAATTATGAACATTTTCAAACTAACTAAACTAGTATTAAAGTTATGACTTTAACGCCTTTGGAAGTGCTCCTGAATGAAAGCATTCTTTATTAATGTTGCCCTTTCATTTTCTGTAATGTGAGCTACATTAATTCTCACTCGACGCTACATGTTGTTCATGGTATTGTCGAGTGGAAAGGCTCTAGGTCCCACAGTCTTGCTAAGTTGTGGAGGACAACGCAGGCTGATATTATCCTCGTAGATGTATTTTTTTCCTTAGCTCGTATAAGAGACATTGGAATCTTCGTTTGAGCACACCAATTGCACGTTCAACGGTGGCCTAGTCGATCTGTGAGATCAGTTGTCCCTATATTCTGCCGCCGTTTGGGGCTGTAGCACGGGAGTGAACAGGTATGATGTTTGTTTGTAGCACTATCACTAAGAATAATTTATCCCTGTAAGTCCCCTCTGGGGTTTCCAATCGCCATCTGTAAAAGGTCGATAAATTAATGTGATTAGATAAAAATATATATTTATGTAAAATGAGTAATTATTAGCATGAAACGGGTTGGATCACTATGTCGAATGAAATATATGCCTACTATTATATGTTTTTAAAGCAAAATATTCAAATTATTAATAATTCATAGGATTTTTAGAAGCAAATAATGTAATGGTTTTATTACATAATTAAATACAAAAGTATAGTGGCACATGTGGGTGTATCTCAGATGAGCAAAAGTCCGTAAACGTGCAATTTCAAGACAAACTGTTTTGTATTACGGAACTTACAAAATCGTTTGGATCTTTATCTTATATGCTCATGTTGTTAATGCATTAACATATATTAACAGGGGGTTAAGCTTAAAATCTTATCAATTAGAAAAATATTACATTTTTAAATAAAGATTTATCTTTTTCTAAATAATTTTTAGAGAAAATTGTCACATCCAAAAACAGCGAGCCATTCTAAAAAAACATTTGGAATACTATGGATAGATATTCTCACGACAGGCCGATAACCTGAATCGCCTTAACTCGTGCAACAGCAATACAACTGTTTATGTCCGGTTCCTATAAAGCCAACCTAAATGTTAAATGAAATTTTAAAACATGCCAAAGTTACCTTAAACTGCTGTTCTGGAATATTCGTGAATCGTGGGTGGAGCCAGGCCAGCGCACGACGCAGTCAAAAAATTGAAGTTGGGGCCCCGAGACAAATCGCACATTCATTGACATCAATGTCTTGCGGTTTCGGAAAACCTCGTTATTTAAACCACCTGGGTTGATTATTGGAATGTGGGAGCAGTGCACACAACAAGTAACATTAGGAAACCCTCTCATTCCATAAAAGTCATTCTTAACGGCACATTCTTGGACCTCCGTGTTTTTTTTTGTTTTTTTTTTCAATTCCAAAACTTCTCTTATAATGGTACAGAGTGCTGGCTCATGCGAGCGATGTCACCACACACCGTCTGAGAGTTATACAGTTTGAATTCAATTTCAATGTGAATTACAATTCTTTTCACTTCTAAAACTACTGTCTTTGCCAACTAAAGTAACGTGAGAAAATTATTGTTACTTGATTTACCAGGAAGAGCTTAAGGGACAAAGTCACTACCTATGACTAGTTCGGTACTATGATGAACTCAATTTCCCTTTCAGCACTCTTCCATGAAAAGGTGCGGAAACGGTTTAGTCGGCTATCTTCTATAGAAAAACCAAGTGTAGACATTTGTAGTTTCTCCAATTAAATGTTTTCTACCTTAGAAACATTAGAACAATAATGAATATATCAATGAATAATATATCATTTCAAAATATCCCTTACTTGGTAGCGTCGAAACGTAAGGCTGTTGTTACTTTAATTTTTGTGGGATTGGCAACCCTCTTCTGGTCCAATCATTGTCATTGTAGACTATTGGAATGACATGGGTTTTTACTGTATCTTTATAAAATCGATACCAAAGTACCGATTTATTTTTACGATCAAATTATAGGTCACATTATTTTTATAAGATAAATACATAACTTTACTCTCTGATGGGGTTTTAAGTGTAAAAATTTTATTGTAACAGTAGCGCATGATTAAAGTTTTAAATACAATGTTAAATAATAAACACACATCTTGCACTGTTGATCTTTCACACCAGAAACACGGGTTCAGGTCAGGTCATTCGTCCGTTATACCACTTCATCTGCCACCTACTATCTGCCTCTACCACTTTGGTGGTATATCAATCGATTTTTTTATTCTTTGGAAAATCTTTGACAGTATTCTGGTGCTTGGCATGCCCGATGATACCCTAGGCTATTAAATACCCCTCTAGGGGCTTCACAGACAATATAACGATGAGAACGATTTTATCTTGGTGGGAAATGTGTAGCTTAAATTTCAAATTTGTTGAAATTTGTTTTAATGGGTGTGAGTCCCACACTGCTGGCGTGCATACTAAATATTCTCTTTCTCCCGTAAAAAATATTAACATGCAGTATTTATGAAATTGAATGTATCATTGTCCTCGGCTTTTATATCCAGGGATCTTTACGTGGTTTCATTTCACTCCTACTAAATGTCTACTTGCGCTTAAGTTACGTAAGAGTTAATTAAAAACTTAAGAAATTTTAGACATAAATAATAAACACTATCATTATGTTAAATCAGTTTGTTAGCAGGCAACTAAACTTTAGTTTTACGCGAAAATATATGTCAACTGACAAATAAAAAATGTTTCCATTGTACAAAACTACATAGAGTAATATTTATTTCAATAAGTTGGGTAAATCATAGGGCATCAAAACCGTTTTTGTTTCCAAGTGATAATATTTTTATCACTGGAACGGATCTGCCACAATTCAAAATCTTTGTTTTGAAACACAACAATGGCCGTCAACCAGAGGGTTTTAATTTAATAATGGAAATAGTTGCCCTGTTAGTCATCAATATTCATATTATGAGGGTTTTATCTCGCGCCCCCTGCCATGTAGGACAACTATTTGTATAATACTTGCATAACATTGTACCATAACACTTCAGTCACAATCACTCATATAATGTTTATTTTAAATATACGGTAACGGTGTTGAATTTGTGACAGTAGTGATGGTGATTATATTTTCTTTGTAATAAATACTATAATAATATTTTCCAGTAATAGATGAATCTCTCTTTGATTTGATTTAATTGGTCTACTTAGAATATTAAAGTATCATTAATTTAAAGATCACCTTATTATTTAGCAGTAAGGGCTCACTCCAAGTCCAGCCGTTTATTTTCCTATAGATTCAGACAGTAATCCGGTATTTGTATTTTGTATCGTATCTATCTATTTATCTATGTTTAATCTTATATCTGTCTAAATCGGCCTTCTTGGATCGGAGGACCTTCTGGATGAAATGCGACAAGCAACCCCATATGACCTCACCCTCCAGAAGGTTTATGCAGACCAAGTCCTCCGACAGCACTCCAAGATGTCGTATGGCATCCAGGTGTAGCAGTTCCAAGCGTGGACAACGGAAGAATGTGTGTTCCGCGTCAACGGGAACGCCCGGGCAGTCAGGTAAACCGGTCTTGCACATCCTGTACAGGTACGACTATAAATAGCCATGAAACGACAAGATTTGAGTCAGGATGTAATCCACCGTACCATGCCGCCGCCACCCAGGGATGGACCTGCTTGATGAGAGTGGGCCCATCGACCGCGTCTCTCTACATCCCAGCTTTCTTCCCATGTCTGGTACGTTCGATGACGTTCCTGTGTTCTTGTCTAGTCCTTGCCGACATCACCTGGTCTCTGATAAATCACCTTTCTCTCCCGTGCCAATAGATGGACAGGGATAATATCTCCACCGATTATCAGGACACCGGCTTGGACACTGTGTGATATGCGGATACAACCCTGAGTGCTGCTTTACGCTGCAATCGAGAGAACCTCAAACTTCTTTAGTGATAGCATCTGCACACACTTCAGAGCCGTACAGAGCGCAGATTGGCCTGAAAACATCATCATTATCCTTCTACTTGACCGGGGACCTCGGACATTGATGATAAGCTTGCTGAGATGAGCGACGCTAATTTTTTAGTAATGAGCCAATATTAATTTGGGTAATTAGAAAATTTTATTGGTGTACTTTCTTATATTGGATACAACCGTATAATGCTTTGTTGTGTAATCCAAGTAAATGTTTAAAGACCAAAGAAATAAATGAGATAAAATTAATTTTCATTTCATAATCTAAAGTGGTTATTTTTACACAGATGGATAAGAAGGTTCTTGTTAAATCAATCCTTATAAGCAGGAGCCATGTATTATTCATATGGTTTAACAAGCAGCCCTGATATCACACTGACATTCACAGCTCACCTCACAAGGAAGTAGCGGCTAAAACAACAGTCGCTCTTGACGCTGTCACATCTCTCGAGTTTAACGTTAGTTAAAAATTGGAAATGATTTGATAATATGTAACCGTCTGTTTGAATGGTTACAGACATCCAGTAGTATTATTCACATGGCCTGTCGAATCAAAGTCTATGAATTAACCTATATAAAAGCTTGTTAATATTTAGAATCACTGTACTGTAGAACCATTTCGGCAATTATCTGTTTACTACTGGAATAACTGAAATAGTTTTATCTTTTAATTTCATAATCACGTCACTATTTAAAGCACAAGGATTCTTTAAGAAAATATTTCTAAACTAATTTTTAACTCTATATCTCTTTTCCTCAGTGGGATGAAAAACAAAAACTAGTTTAATTTTGTGTTGTTTATTCCAAATCACGCTGACTTTAATTTGATACAAGGTTTACAGCCTTGTGACTTTTATAAAACTATATCAGTATTAATGAGCTTCAAATTAATGCATGTTACTAACCGGCAATAGCCAATGAATGTTTACATATATTGCTGCAGCCAATATTGTTGACATTGCACCGCTTTACCTCAGGAAAGTCCTCTCTTTATTTTAACGATGAAGATCAACAGTGTTATTATCAATGCCTTTAAATTTAATTTAGATGATGTTTATTTACTTATTTATTTATTTTCTTGCTTTATTACAGGTACAATACCTAATTACAATAAAGCAGTACTTACAAACTAATTAATTACAATGCATATGCCTAGAGTAACCTACAATACAAATATAACACAAAAAATACACTTGGCTTCTGGCTGTTAAGTAAAATAATTTATACAGGGTGTTTGGTAGTCAGTGTCAAAAAAATTAAAGGGTTATTATACACACAAAATGCAACAAAAATACGCAAATTAGACAGTTACATCTCAATCCACCTTCCAGTGGCACTCATTTGAATTTTTTTCAAAAATCTTGACATTGCCATTAAAAATCTAATTTCTCTTGCCATTTACCAAACATATTGCCATTTTTTATGTCATTTTTAGAAAGTACATAAAATTTTCTATCAGAATAAGTACAGTTTGTCCAGTTAAGCCTCCTTGAAGCTTTGTAAAATCTACCCGAAAACAAAATTTTGGGAAATTTAAAAAAAGGGTGCTATAACTTACTTAAGAAAATTTTTTTATGCTTCAACCTACAAACTGTCAAATATTACCAAAACTTGCCCACATTATAAGCTTTAAAATGATATACTACAAGTGACATTTCCTTTACGCCTACTGAACGAAATTAGGCATTAAACATAATTATTGACCATTTTTTTATAAATTCACCACCAACACCAACAATAAATACTAAGATAGAAGTTCTTGAAAGTTGGACCTTAAAGGTTTGATTCCGACTGCCGGTACTTATTAAAACTAATATCAATGGAGTACCTTAGCTGCCTTAAGACTGCCCCTCATGCCTTTTGTGGCAAGTAATTGTTGCGAAAAATTAGCAACTAAAAAAAACAATTAAAAATTCATTATTTGCAATTAAAACAGATTTTATTAAAAATTATAACAAATTAGAAGTAGAAAATTAAAGTTAAACACATACTTTAAAAACATTACTCTTAAAAACTGACACTTTAAAACTTAAAGATCTTGTTCAAACTGCCTGCCTTCACGTCTGATACATGCTCGAGATCTCTTTCTCATTGCACCAACTGTAACTTTAAAAGAAAGTTTTTCTCGCAACTTTTCTATAGCTGTTGTGATTCGGTGTCTCAGCTCTTCTTCATTATCCACGGGTGTTGTGTATACTTCACTCTTTAGAAACCCCCAGACAAAGAAGTCCATGGGCGTTAGATCAGGTGACCTAGCTGGCCACGCGACGGGTCCGCCTCGACCAATCCATGTAGGGTAGTTTAGACTAAGCCAGTCTCTCACCTCGTTTGTGAAATGTGGAGGAGCTCCATCATGCTGAAATATTATTTCGTTTCTTTGATTTATATCCAGTACATCAAGGAGGGCAGGTAAGGTTTGCTGTAAGAAGTCCAAGTATGTTGGTCCATTCAAGGTATCTTCAAAGAAATGGGGACCAATTAGTTGGTCCCCTATGACTCCAGCCCAGACATTAACTCGGAAACGTCTTTGAAAAGCCCTTTCCTTAGTAGCTCTGGGGTTTTGTTCTGACAAGTGATGCATATTGTGACTATTAAAAATCCTCTCTCTGGTAAACAACGATTCATCTGACCACAAAATCTTTTTGAAGAAGCCATATTGTTCCATGTCACTATTCAGGAGCCACCGGCAAAACTGCACTCTTGGTCCAAAGTCATTTTCTTCGAGGGCTTGAACTTGGCGTAAATGAAAGGGATGGTGTTGGTTTTTTTTCAAGACGTCCCAAACTTTCCAATTAGAAGTACCAATGTCTCTAGCAACTTCTCTAGTACTTATTCCGGGTTCATTATGAACAGCATCAAGTATTAATTCGTCTGTCGCAACGCCATATACTGTACCCATTTCATTACGCTGTTTTTGTACGGTGCCATAGTCCGCAAGCCGCTGGTGTAATCTCGAGAAAACTCTTGGACATGGAATGCGCCGATTAGGAAAGCGCCGTTCATATTCCCTTCTGGCGGCAAGAGCATTACCGTTACAAAAAAAATACACAAAGTGCATATCAGCATATTCTTGTGATGTGAATTCCATTGCAATCTTGGTTTTAAATAACAGAGGTTTGCTAACAATATCGAAGATGAGTACTTTCGATTACAATATCCTCGAATACGCATTGTGATTTGTATACCTATAAACCGACAATTGACACGAGATACAACTAGTAAATCACAATATATTTCCTTAAATACTATAAATAGAGATTAATTTCCACTAAAAGTAGGAAGCGATTGTTTTTTTGTAATGTATAATGAATTATTATGACAGAATTACGACAATTGACTTAAACATTAGGTATATCCAATATTTCCAATTTACATAACAACGTACTGTTTTTTTGACGAAAACATTATGATCAGGCTAAACTATCACGTGCCGGGTTTTTGTTAAGCCCAGGGTTATTTATTATTGATTTTTTGCTGTTTTTGGCCACTTATCTCAAGATAATTCCCCTGGGTTGGGTGGTATTTTTTTTTCCACTGGGATTTCTGTTGGGTATGTGGGTGGTAGTGCCGAGAGTGCATTTTCTGATTTTGGTGAGGAAAAAAATAACGTGGGTCCCCGTGGTGGGGCATTAGGTGGGGGCCCGTCCTTATTGGCTCTGTAAGAACCGGGCCCGGGTTTTTTCTGGAATTTTTTTTTTCTCCTGTACTTACGGACGTTTTGGACTCGCGGGGATTGGTGGTTGTGTGGGTTGGTGTCCCATGAGTAGATCCTGCGAGTTTGGTGAGTGAAGGATGACGGGTGTGGGTGGGGGGCCCCATCTGTGGGGGCCCCGACCGCTGCCTTTGCCGGGGTGGCCGGGGTGAGTCTCGGACGCGTCCCCCGACTTCCGTTCGTCTAGCCTGAGGTTAGGTTAGGTTGGGTTACAATAGTTCGTGTCCTCCAGGATGAGTTAGGTTGGTTTCTGAGGTGGGGGGCTTGTTTAGTGGAGTGGGGGGTGATATTATATCGATTTCTGGCCGTTTTTCGATGTTCCAGCCTATTTCATTAGCCCCCCGTGGGCGGTGGGGTCGTTCTTTCCTCGGGGAAGGGCGTTGGGTGTGTGGCTGGTAGTGCCCAGAATCAACTTTCCGAATTTGGTGAGGAAAAAATAAAGGGGGCGCGTGTGGTGCGGCATTAGGTGGGGGAGTGCCCCGATTGGCGTTGTAAGAGCCGGGCCCGGGTTATTTTGGGAATTTTTTTTTCCGCACGACTTCCCGTTGTTTTTTTACTCGTGAGGGTTGGTGGTTGTGTGGGTTGGTGTCCCATGAGTAGATCCTGCGAGTTTGGTGAGTGAAGGATGACGGGTGTGGGTGGGGGGGGCGCCATCTGTGGGGGCCCCGACCGCTGCCTTTGCCGGGGTGGCCGGGGTGAGTCTCGGACGCGTCCCCCGACTTCCGTTCGTCTAGCCTGAGGTTAGGTTAGGTTGGGTTACAATAGTTCGTGTCCTCCAGGATGAGTTAGGTTGGTTTCTGAGGTGGGGGGCTCGTTTAGTGGAGTGGGGGGTGATATTATATCGATTTCTGGCCGTTTTTCGATGTTCCAGCCTATTTCATTAGCCCCCCGTGGGCGGTGGGGTCGTTCTTTCCTCGGGGAAGGGCGTTGGGTGTGTGGCTGGTAGTGCCCAGAATCAACTTTCCGAATTTGGTGAGGAAAAAATAAAGGGGGCGCGTGTGGTGCGGCATTAGGTGGGGGAGTGCCCCGATTGGCTCTGTAAGAACCGGGCCCGGGTTTTTTCTGGAATTTTTTTTTTTTCTCCAGTACTTACGGACGTTTTGGACTCGCGGGGATTGGTGGTTGTGTGGGTTGGTGTCCCATGAGTAGATCCTGCGAGTTTGGTGAGTGAAGGATGACGGGTGTGGGTGGGGGGGCGCCATCTGTGGGGGCCCCGACCGCTGCCTTTGCCGGGGTGGCCGGGGTGAGTCTCGGACGCGTCCCCCGACTTCCGTTCGTCTAGCCTGAGGTTAGGTTAGGTTGGGTTACAATAGTTCGTGTCCTCCAGGATGAGTTAGGTTGGTTTCTGAGGTGGGGGGCTCGTTTAGTGGAGTGGGGGGTGATATTATATCGATTTCTGGCCGTTTTTCGATGTTCCAGCCTATTTCATTAGCCCCCCGTGGGCGGTGGGGTCGTTCTTTCCTCGGGGAAGGGCGTTGGGTGTGTGGCTGGTAGTGCCCAGAGGCAACTTTCCGAATTTGGTGAGGAAAAAATAAAGGGGGCGCGTGTGGTGCGGCATTAGGTGGGGGAGTGCCCCGATTGGCGTTGTAAGAGCCGGGCCCGGGTTATTTTGGGAATTTTTTTTTCCGCACGACTTCCCGTTGTTTTTTACTCGTGAGGGTTGGTGGTTGTGTGGGTTGGTGTCCCATGAGTAGATCCTGCGAGTTTGGTGAGTGAAGGATGACGGGTGTGGGTGGGGGGGCGCCATCTGTGGGGGCCCCGACCGCTGCCTTTGCCGGGGTGGCCGGGGTGAGTCTCGGACGCGTCCCCCGACTTCCGTTCGTCTAGCCTGAGGTTAGGTTAGGTTGGGTTACAATAGTTCGTGTCCTCCAGGATGAGTTAGGTTGGTTTCTGAGGTGGGGGGCTCGTTTAGTGGAGTGGGGGGTGATATTATATCGATTTCTGGCCGTTTTTCGATGTTCCAGCCTACTTCATTAGCCCCCCGTGGGCGGTGGGGTCGTTCTTTCCTCGGGGAAGGGCGTTGGGTGTGTGGCTGGTAGTGCCTAGAATCAACTTTCCGAATTTGGTGAGGAAAAAATAAAGGGGGCGCGTGTGGTGCGGCATTAGGTGGGGGAGTGCCCCGATTGGCGTTGTAAGAGCCGGGCCCGGGTTATTTTGGGAATTTTTTTTTTACGCACGACTTCCCGTTGTTTTGGACTCGTGAGGGTTGGTGGTTGTGTGGGTTGGTGTCCCATGAGTAGATCCTGCGAGTTTGGTGAGTGAAGGATGACGGGTGTGGGTGGGGGGGCGCCATCTGTGGGGGCCCCGACCGCTGCCTTTGCCGGGGTGGCCGGGGTGAGTCTCGGACGCGTCCCCCGACTTCCGTTCGTCTAGCCTGAGGTTAGGTTAGGTTGGGTTACAATAGTTCGTGTCCTCCAGGATGAGTTAGGTTGGTTTCTGAGGTGGGGGGCTCGTTTAGTGGAGTGGGGGGTGATATTATATCGATTTCTGGCCGTTTTTCGATGTTCCAGCCTATTTCATTAGCCCCCCGTGGGCGGTGGGGTCGTTCTTTCCTCGGGGAAGGGCGTTGGGTGTGTGGCTGGTAGTGCCCAGAATCAACTTTCCGAATTTGGTGAGGAAAAAATAAAGGGGGCGCGTGTGGTGCGGCATTAGGTGGGGGAGTGCCCCGATTGGCGTTGTAAGAGCCGGGCCCGGGTTATTTTGGGAATTTTTTTTTCCGCACGACTTCCCGTTGTTTTTTACTCGTGAGGGTTGGTGGTTGTGTGGGTTGGTGTCCCATGAGTAGATCCTGCGAGTTTGGTGAGTGAAGGATGACGGGTGTGGGTGGGGGGGCGCCATCTGTGGGGGCCCCGACCGCTGCCTTTGCCGGGGTGGCCGGGGTGAGTCTCGGACGCGTCCCCCGACTTCCGTTCGTCTAGCCTGAGGTTAGGTTAGGTTGGGTTACAATAGTTCGTGTCCTCCAGGATGAGTTAGGTTGGTTTCTGAGGTGGGGGGCTCGTTTAGTGGAGTGGGGGGTGATATTATATCGATTTCTGGCCGTTTTTCGATGTTCCAGCCTACTTCATTAGCCCCCCGTGGGCGGTGGGGTCGTTCTTTCCTCGGGGAAGGGCGTTGGGTGTGTGGCTGGTAGTGCCTAGAATCAACTTTCCGAATTTGGTGAGGAAAAAATAAAGGGGGCGCGTGTGGTGCGGCATTAGGTGGGGGAGTGCCCCGATTGGCGTTGTAAGAGCCGGGCCCGGGTTATTTTGGGAATTTTTTTTTTACGCACGACTTCCCGTTGTTTTGGACTCGTGAGGGTTGGTGGTTGTGTGGGTTGGTGTCCCATGAGTAGATCCTGCGAGTTTGGTGAGTGAAGGATGACGGGTGTGGGTGGGGGGGCGCCATCTGTGGGGGCCCCGACCGCTGCCTTTGCCGGGGTGGCCGGGGTGAGTCTCGGACGCGTCCCCCGACTTCCGTTCGTCTAGCCTGAGGTTAGGTTAGGTTGGGTTACAATAGTTCGTGTCCTCCAGGATGAGTTAGGTTGGTTTCTGAGGTGGGGGGCTCGTTTAGTGGAGTGGGGGGTGATATTATATCGATTTCTGGCCGTTTTTCGATGTTCCAGCCTATTTCATTAGCCCCCCGTGGGCGGTGGGGTCGTTCTTTCCTCGGGGAAGGGCGTTGGGTGTGTGGCTGGTAGTGCCCAGAATCAACTTTCCGAATTTGGTGAGGAAAAAATAAAGGGGGCGCGTGTGGTGCGGCATTAGGTGGGGGAGTGCCCCGATTGGCGTTGTAAGAGCCGGGCCCGGGTTATTTTGGGAATTTTTTTTCCGCACGACTTCCCGTTGTTTTTTACTCGTGAGGGTTGGTGGTTGTGTGGGTTGGTGTCCCATGAGTAGATCCTGCGAGTTTGGTGAGTGAAGGATGATGGGTGTGGGTGGGGGGGCGCCATCTGTGGGGGCCCCGACCGCTGCCTTTGCCGGGGTGGCCGGGGTGAGTCTCGGACGCGTCCCCCGACTTCCGTTCGTCTAGCCTGAGGTTAGGTTAGGTTGGGTTACAATAGTTCGTGTCCTCCAGGATGAGTTAGGTTGGTTTCTGAGGTGGGGGGCTCGTTTAGTGGAGTGGGGGGTGATATTATATCGATTTCTGGCCGTTTTTCGATGTTCCAGCCTATTTCATTAGCCCCCCGTGGGCGGTGGGGTCGTTCTTTCCTCGGGGAAGGGCGTTGGGTGTGTGGCTGGTAGTGCCCAGAATCAACTTTCCGAATTTGGTGAGGAAAAAATAAAGGGGGCGCGTGTGGTGCCGCATTAGGTGGGGGAGTGCCCCGATTGGCTCTGTAAGAACCGGGCCCGGGTTTTTTCTGGAATTTTTTTTTTCTCCAGTACTTACGGACGTTTTGGACTCGCGGGGATTGGTGGTTGTGTGGGTTGGTGTCCCATGAGTAGATCCTGCGAGTTTGGTGAGTGAAGGATGACGGGTGTGGGTGGGGGGGCGCCATCTGTGGGGGCCCCGACCGCTGCCTTTGCCGGGGTGGCCGGGGTGAGTCTCGGACGCGTCCCCCGACTTCCGTTCGTCTAGCCTGAGGTTAGGTTAGGTTGGGTTACAATAGTTCGTGTCCTCCAGGATGAGTTAGGTTGGTTTCTGAGGTGGGGGGCTCGTTTAGTGGAGTGGGGGGTGATATTATATCGATTTCTGGCCGTTTTTCGATGTTCCAGCCTATTTCATTAGCCCCCCGTGGGCGGTGGGGTCGTTCTTTCCTCGGGGAAGGGCGTTGGGTGTGTGGCTGGTAGTGCCCAGAATCAACTTTCCGAATTTGGTGAGGAAAAAATAAAGGGGGCGCGTGTGGTGCGGCATTAGGTGGGGGAGTGCCCCGATTGGCGTTGTAAGAGCCGGGCCCGGGTTATTTTGGGAATTTTTTTTTTTCCGCACGACTCCCCGTTGTTTTTTACTCGTGAGGGTTGGTGGTTGTGTGGGTTGGTGTCCCATGAGTAGATCCTGCGAGTTTGGTGAGTGAAGGATGACGGGTGTGGGTGGGGGGGCGCCATCTGTGGGGGCCCCGACCGCTGCCTTTGCCGGGGTGGCCGGGGTGAGTCTCGGACGCGTCCCCCGACTTCCGTTCGTCTAGCCTGAGGTTAGGTTAGGTTGGGTTACAATAGTTCGTGTCCTCCAGGATGAGTTAGGTTGGTTTCTGAGGTGGGGGGCTCGTTTAGTGGAGTGGGGGGTGATATTATATCGATTTCTGGCCGTTTTTCGATGTTCCAGCCTATTTCATTAGCCCCCCGTGGGCGGTGGGGTCGTTCTTTCCTCGGGGAAGGGCGTTGGGTGTGTGGCTGGTAGTGCCCAGAATCAACTTTCCGAATTTGGTGAGGAAAAAATAAAGGGGGCGCGTGTGGTGCCGCATTAGGTGGGGGAGTGCCCCGATTGGCTCTGTAAGAACCGGGCCCGGGTTTTTTCTGGAATTTTTTTTTTCTCCAGTACTTACGGACGTTTTGGACTCGCGGGGATTGGTGGTTGTGTGGGTTGGTGTCCCATGAGTAGATCCTGCGAGTTTGGTGAGTGAAGGATGACGGGTGTGGGTGGGGGGGCGCCATCTGTGGGGGCCCCGACCGCTGCCTTTGCCGGGGTGGCCGGGGTGAGTCTCGGACGCGTCCCCCGACTTCCGTTCGTCTAGCCTGAGGTTAGGTTAGGTTGGGTTACAATAGTTCGTGTCCTCCAGGATGAGTTAGGTTGGTTTCTGAGGTGGGGGGCTCGTTTAGTGGAGTGGGGGGTGATATTATATCGATTTCTGGCCGTTTTTCGATGTTCCAGCCTATTTCATTAGCCCCCCGTGGGCGGTGGGGTCGTTCTTTCCTCGGGGAAGGGCGTTGGGTGTGTGGCTGGTAGTGCCCAGAGGCAACTTTCCGAATTTGGTGAGGAAAAAATAAAGGGGGCGCGTGTGGTGCGGCATTAGGTGGGGGAGTGCCCCGATTGGCGTTGTAAGAGCCGGGCCCGGGTTATTTTGGGAATTTTTTTTTTCCGCACGACTTCCCGTTGTTTTTTACTCGTGAGGGTTGGTGGTTGTGTGGGTTGGTGTCCCATGAGTAGATCCTGCGAGTTTGGTGAGTGAAGGATGACGGGTGTGGGTGGGGGGGGCGCCATCTGTGGGGGCCCCGACCGCTGCCTTTGCCGGGGTGGCCGGGGTGAGTCTCGGACGCGTCCCCCGACTTCCGTTCGTCTAGCCTGAGGTTAGGTTAGGTTGGGTTACAATAGTTTGTGTCCACGAGGGGGAAGATTTTATTTGGACTTGGTATTAAGTTTTAGGATGTATGAAGATTATGTTTGAAATGGGGTAATGTTCCCATTAGTGGGAAGATTGTTATCACATAATTGGGTAATGTTCCCACAAGTGGGGAGATAATATTTTTCAATGGTAATCTGTTCCCACTTGTAGGAAGGTAATATTTAGAAACCGTGTAATGTTCCCACTGGTGGGAAGATCATAATTTTACATTAGGCAATTTTCCCGGGAGTGAGAAGATGATGCCAATGTGTAAGCCAACTGGGTAAGGTGTTCGTGTGGACCCTTGAAGTACTGGTAAATAATCTTCCCACTAGGGGGAAGATTGTTATTAGTTATTGGTTAATCTCCTCATGAGAGGGAAGATAATAGTATTTAATGGAGTGGTGTTCCCATGGGTGGTAGGAAAATATTTAGAAATAATAAAATGTTCACAATGGTGGGAAGATTATAATTTGGCATTAGTTAATCTTACCGCTAGTGGGAACATGTCAAATTTTTATGAGGGTTGTTTTTCCCGTTTGGAAATTGTAATGTGTAAGCCATTGGGGTAAGGTGTTCGCATGGGTCCTTGTAAAATAATCTTCCTACTAGTGGGAAGATTGTTATTAGTTATTGGATAATCTTCCCATGAGTGGGAAGATAATATTTTTTAATGGAGTGATGTTCCCACAGGTGGGAGGATAATATTCAGAAATAATGTAATGTTCCCAATGTGGGAAGATTATAATTTCGCATTAGAATATCTTCCCGCTAGTGGGAAGATGATAAATTTTTTGAGGGTTGTTTTTCCCGCTTGGAAATACTAATGTGTAAGCCATTGGGGTAAGGTGTTCGCATGGGTCCTTGTAAAATAATCTTCCCACCAGTGGGAAGATTGTTATTAGTTATTGGGTAATCTTCCCATGAGTGGGAAGATAATATTTTTTAATGGAGTGATGGTCCCACAGGTGGGAGGATAATATTTAGAAATAATGTAATGTTCCCAATGGTGGGAAGATTATAATTTGGCATTAGTTAATCTTCCCACTAGTGGGAAGATATATATATATATATATATATATATATATATATATATATATATATATATATATATATATATATATATACTTTGTATGTTGGGTCCCAATAGGTAAAATGTGATAATTGAATTTTGGGGTTGTAGACTTAGGCCTATCCTTAATATTTCCTTCGTAGCCAGGTCGCTTCTAGAATACCATTAGCGACCTGGCTACGAAGGAAAAAGCTAATTTTGGGGTATGTTCCCGGTGTGCTGGAGGGGTAGTTTTGTTAAAATATCAAATCCAAAATTGTCCCCTAACTTTTGCAAAAAATTTGGGGTCGAAAACTTTTTGGGGTGAGGAGTTATGGGCTTAAATGTGAAATTAAGTTGAATTTGAAATTTTTGTTATAATAATCGTGATCACGAATTTTGGATATTTTAACTTTAAGGCCTTATTAAGGGTGGAAGGGGGTGTGTTTGGGGGTTGGTGTATTTTTTTTTGGAAATCCAAAGTTGGGGTAAAGGGTTTACATTCATAAAAGTTTGAATTTGGGGCTTCCCTTAATTTTGGGGAATTTTTAAAGTTGTGTTTTGTGGTTTTTGTAAACGCGGGCGGCATGCGCCACAAAGGAATAGCGCGTCGAAGCTTGACCAATGAGAAGAGAGCAATGGCGGTCGGTTGTGGTCTGGCCAATGGGAAGGGAGCTGAGGTGTTGGCGGCATTTTGTCTCAAAGGAGCCGCATTGTTGAATATTCAGAAACGAGAAATTTGGGTTTTTGGACTTTATGGTGGTTTTTTGGGGTCGGGGCGCGGCTTCTGAGGGCCGCTGGGGATTTTTTATTAAATCCAAAGTGGGGCCGCGTGTTTTGGGGCGCGGGGCTTCCACATTTTGGGGACAGGTCATTTTTTTTGGCCGTTTGAATGCGAGTCATGAGCGTTTATGTTGTGGCGGCGGCGGCTTTTGTCAAAGAGGAGCGGCTCCTTTGATTGTAGAAAAATCCGAAACGAGAAATTTGGGTTTTTGGACTTTGTGGTGGATTTTTGGGCCCGGGGCGTGTGTCCTGGGGGGCGCCGGGATTTTTTTAAGAAATCCAAAGTGGGGGCGCGTGTTTTGGGCCGCGGGGGTTTACAATTTTGGGGCTGGGTGATTTTTTATGGCCGTTTGAAGGCGCGTTTTGAGCGTTTATGTTGAGGCGGCGGCATGTTTATCTAAGAGTATGGGTGACCAATGGGGAGTTGGCGGTGTCGGCTTGAGCTGTTATCAAAGGGATTGTGCCGCCATCTTTATTACTGTAAATCAGGAATAGGTGTAATGGGAAATTTCGTCTTTTTGTTGCGATTCCGTGGCGGGGCGAGGGTTTAGCGGCGTTTTGGGGTTTTTTTATGAAATCCAAAGTGGGGCCGCGTGTTTTGGGGCGCGGGGTTTCCTCATTTTGGGGACAGGTCATTTTTATGGCCGTTTAAAGACGAGTCATGAGCGTTTATGTGCGGCGGCGGCGGCTTTTTGTCAAAGAGGAGCGGCTCCTTTGATAGTAGAAAAATCAGAAACGACAAGTTTGGGTTTTTGGACTTTGAGGTGGATTTTTGGGCCCGGGGCGTGAGCCCAGGGGGGCGCCGGGGTTTTTTTATGAAATCCAAAGTGGGGGCGCGTGTTTTGGGCCGCGGGGGTTTACAATTTTGGGGCTGGGTGATTTTTTATGGCCGTTTGAAGGCGCGTCATGAGCGTTTATGTTGAGGCGGCGGCTTCGTTTTCAAAGAGTATCGGTGACCAATGGGGAGTTGTCGGTGTCGGCTTGCGTTGTTATCAAAGGGATTATGCCGCCATCTTTATCACTTTCAATTGGGAATAGGCGAAATGGGAAATTTCGTCGTTTATGTTGCGGGGGCGGCGTCTTTTTGTGAAAGAGGAGCGGCTTCTTTGATAGTAGAAAAATCTGAAACGAGAAATTTGGGTTTTTGGACTTTGGCATGGATTTTTGGGCTTGGGGCGCGGGTCCTTAGGGGCCTCGGGGTTTTTTTAGGAAATCCAAAGTGGGTCCGCGTGTTTTGGGCCGCGGGGCTTTCCAATTTTGGGGCTGGTTGATTTTTTATGGCCGTTTGAAGGCGCGTCGTGAGCGTTTATGTTGAGGCGGCGGCTTGGTTTTCAAAGAGTATCAGTGACCAATGGGGAGTCGGCGGTGTCGGCTTGGGATGTCATCAAAGGGATTATGCCGCTATCTTTATCACTTTAAATTCGGAATAGGCGAAATGGGAAATTTCCAAGAATTTTGAACAAAAATTCAAATGAGTGCTACTGGAAGGTGGATTGAGATGTAAGTGTCTAATTTGCGTATTTTTGTTGAATTTTGTGTGCATTATAACCCCTTTGTTTTTTTGACACTGACTACCAAACACCCTGTATGAATATTTGTGTAGGGTTTCGTCGGAAATTGTAAACTTATGGAAAGTAATTAGGGTTCGCATCACATACGTTTGCGCTGAAGTCGATTGATACGTTAAAACGAGTGGTAAGCGCGAATCTGTTCGTATTCATCAGCCTTTTGAGCTTAGCCAAAACGTTTGCCATCCTTTGTATTCTCACTGGTTAATAGTTTGTAAGTGTGGCATCCAGAAAACACCGGTAACCAATAGGGATAGTATTTAGTAAACGCATCTCGTTTGTAGGCAAGAAAGCCGAGTCACCTCGTAAGATAGTCGCCAGCGAATCATGTTTGTCGCGTAGTATTTATAGCTTTGTCGTTAACGAAAGTGATTTCCCTTCGTTGTATCTTAATTAGATTTTTAAGGGCAATGTCAAGAATTTTGAAAAAAAAAATTAAAATGAGTGCTACTGGAAGGTGGATTGAGATGTAAGTGTCTAATTTGCGTATTTTTGTTGAATTTTGTGTGCATAATAACCCCTTAATTTTTTTGACACTGACTACCAAACACCCTGTATGAATATTTGTATAGGGTTTCGTCGGAAATTGTAAACTTATGGAAAGTAATTAGGGTTCGCATCACATACGTTTGCGCTGAAGTCGATTGATACGTTAAAACGAGTGGTAAGCGCGAATCTGTTCGTATTCATCAGCCTTTTGAGCTTAGCCAAAACGTTTGCCATCCTTTGTATTCTCACTGGTTAATAGTTTGTAAGTGTGGCATTCAGAAAACACCGGTAACCAATAGGGATAGTATTTAGTAAACGCATCTCGTTTGTAGGCAAGAAAGCCGAGTCACCTCGTAAGATAGTCGCCAGCGAATCATGTTTGTCGCGTAGTATTTATAGCTTTGTCGTTAACGAAAGTGATTTCCCTTCGTTGTATCTTAATTAGATTTTTAAGGGCAATGTCAAGAATTTTGAAAAAAAAAATTAAAATGAGTGCTACTGGAAGGTGGATTGAGATGTAAGTGTCTAATTTGCGTATTTTTGTTGAATTTTGTGTGCATAATAACCCCTTAATTTTTTTGACACTGACTACCAAACACCCTGTATAAATTTTAATTAAAAGTACCCATTACTCCTATATGATCGAAAACCCTCATATTAGTCACGATCGCCCAGAAAAACTCAATACCTGTTATCAAATAATTCTGTTGTAGATATACCTCCATTCAACAAAGTTTCTGTTAAGATGACAACATCATAACTGTTAATTAATAGGTTAACATAAAATTCTCTAGTCTTTGACCTCAGCTCCCGGACATTCTGATAGTAAATTGAAATATTGCTGACAGAATAATCTTATCGAAGATAAACAATACAAATTAATTAAGCATAAAAAAGTTAAGTTGCCTACGTTTAATAATTTAAAATTACGTACCTCTGCAAAAAGAATTAAACTCATATAAGTAAAAAAAGAACACATAAACAGGCACTGCACAGTATAGTTTAACTATTTACAACTGTAGTAAGTCATCAGGTGAATAAATCACTTTCGCAGGCTGACCAGGTGACGTTCGAACGTAGATCTTCGTGTTTGCGATCCACACGTAGTCATAGTTTTTGTCCTTCGCTGCGTCTCGAGTCATATTTTAACAGTTTACGGGTTTCAAAGGTGAGCGATTCGTTTACATAAAATTTGTGAGTTGAAGAGGAATTGTGACCCCACAGACCCCATTTATGAGGCCCCATTTATGTATGTAAACTTACAATAAAAATAACCACAATCACATAAGCTGATATTATGTGAAAAGTTTTCCGAAAAGCTCATTTACATTATACATTCAATACCTGTTTTCATATTTAGTACATCAATTATATGCTAGGGGATTCATTTTTAAGTCGAATCAGCGTCAATAAACTTTAAAATTGTTATTAATATTATTCTATTATGGTATATAGCCACAAAATAACAGAAAATAAATTGTCATTTTTTTTCGTTTCGGGTGTTTTTAGGCCAGGGGCATATTTTAACGTTTTTGTGGGGAACGCTCTAAAACTCAGTTTTGATATTACTTATGCCGATCAATGGTTTGATAGTATCATTAATTAATATCCCAATGACAAATGGGAACTGGGTCTAGTATCAAACCTTAACCTTAAAAGCTACTTACTTTTCACAGGATCGAACCGGCTTAACTTTGGGACTTAAAGGTCACTATAAGCACTTAGCTACTCTGAAAGTTAATTATGAACAGTCAATATTTTATTCAACACAGATGAATATAATGTGTTACGCAGAATATCAATTGTTCGTGTAAAATTATCTACTCTAGTGAGTTCGTGGTCACCGTATTTTAAAATATGATTAAAAATGTTTGTTTAACTCAAAACCATAAAAGAATTTAATACTAATGGGTTCATATTTTTCCATGGATGATGGTTTAAATTAACACGACAGACAGTCTCTAGAAAAATAGCCAGTGCAAGCTTTGCTTACCAGTCACCTTATAATTTATTAAAAATAGTATAATCTGATAGTGACTTTCATTGTTTCAGAAAACATGTTTTCACTGAAATTGTATGTAATATTTATAATGAATATCGATGTCAGTAAAGATTAAGCATTGATGTATGCAAATAGCCGGTAATGGCCAGTGCATGTTTACAAATATTGTTTGAACCCGAAATGTTTGCTTTGCATCTCTTTGCCCCAGGGAAAAACATTTTTCCTCGCCCTTTGTATATGGGATGAAAAATGACCAATAATTATAATAACTTACCTCCAAGTTATCGTATTTAAATAGAATATATGCTTGTCAACATTATTCATGTATGCATGTAAAAAATGGATAGTATTTTACATACTTTTGGAGACCTTTAAACGAATCATGTACATACAAATAACACATAACGTACACAAGTATGTACAGTAAATAGTTTAAAATATGTTGGCATATTTCATTTAGCTTATTCATTCTACATTTTCATCTAATTTATTACTTTGTTCACTAGGAGGGTAAGGCAAGGCATGGCGTCATACTCCCCGACGATTCGTTTACTACTTTGTAGTTGATTTTAAAATCCATAATAATAAAAAATACTCAGATATAGTACCTATACGCTACGCACACACAAAACCTGATTTGATTATGTGTAATATATTTGCCGGATTTCTTACTGTCTTGGGGGTCCATTTCTTCGACGGAACTAACCTGCGAAAACTCTCCTTTTTAGTAGTTTACGAATTTAGGACAACCCCTTAGGGGGCGTGGTTGCGGAGCCCCATCGAGCCGTAGGCGAGAAGTTAAAAAATATGTTGCCAATTTATTGCACAACCACACTCATCCTGAAAAGATGTATCTGTAATGGCATAGCAACATGAAAATTAGTCGACTGCTTTGAAGTAAATTAGAGTTATGTTTTTGAAAACTTTTAAATCTATTTGTAATAATTTTATTTCAAGTTAAAAAAAAAACCATTAGTGTGTTGCTGCAGTTAATTATTTTTCGTGTCTTTGTTATTCGATTATGTGAGTATGTATATAAAGTATTAAATTATATTCAAAGTAAGAAAATGTTTAAAAGGTCAATTTGATGATGTATACTATGTCGGTTGGTATTTTTAGTCAAGAATGGTTACAAGCAAGCTTACTTGCCGATTGTGTAATTATAGTTCAATATTACAATATTAGTTAAAATAATACATGTTCATCATAGTTAAAAACTACACTACATCTGTGATGAAAAGAATCTATCTAAAGAGTCAAAGAGACTATCATTTTGTAATTGAAATAAATTGGAGTCTACCATATCAATTGTCATTCAAAGTAATATACTAGGCTGTGTGCACTCCACTCACAAAAAGTTCTTTTAAAAACTTCTTCTATTAAGCGCCAAAACGCTGGTATCGTGTTTTGTATGATTTAGATAAGTAAGAAACATTTTTTAGTTAATTAGAATTGAATACTAGAGATTTAATTAATAATAATTACCTAATTTTATTCATATCATTAAGGTACCAGTATGTTAACTTGCGTTTAATTCATAACCTATATTTTACACGTTCAAATTAACTCATTATGGAAAATTATTAAAGTCAGTAGACAAAGTATAAGACTGTACCGAACATTTTAAAATATTTTACATGAATATTTATAACATAATTACATTCTTATAACATATTAACAAAATTACATATATTATAAAAGATAGCATTTTTGTAACATATTAGCAATTGAATAACTTTGTTTTCAACTAATCGGTAAACCAAAGAGATTTTCTCATTGTATTTAGTTAAAACTATCAAAGGAAGTTGCAAATGTCCGATAAGAGATGAAACTAATCATCCGTTTTGGTGATCGAGACACATTGGTATTTTAATAAGAGTTATAGTGATGGGGTTTGTTAAGTTTTCATTTTATGGCATCAAAAAGTTATAGAAGCATGACTCATATTAATACCTGAGTAAATACAGTTGTCGGCAAGAGGTGTCAACAAATTGATTACCGCTAGTATTACTTCAAGAATAATGGGATCCCCTGGGTTTGGATAATGCCCCAATACATTCAAGACGGTTCTCTTATTTGAATCAAATACCCATTTAGGCTGCTCGTCCTGAACGTCTCTAATGACCGATACCGTTAGCAGACCAAGGATTATGACGTCATCTTGGCCGCCTACCATTCCTCATGAGGCAAGCCATTATTCCGAAGCAAATTCCAACAATAAATCTTTCTACAAATATTGCAGGAATATAGGCCTGATGACATTGAATTTACAGCATAGTAAAATGTTTCATAATAATATAAAAATATTATTAATGACAATAGTATGGGATTTAATAGGAAATAAAGCATTTTGGAGCATAAAGAATTTTATATAAATCAATAAAGTGAAACATGGCACACCCAACAAGCATTCCTGGTTAATTAATATTTAACATGGCTTATTAAATTTTGATTTACATTCAATTTAAATAGGTTTTTCTTTGGCTCTGTTCTTTATTTCAAGGCCAGTGGCATTTATAATTACAAAAGGCTTACTCGCAACTATTATTTGGAGTGTGAAAGTATGATATTTTTCGTTTAGATGACATGATCGTCATTTGGAACGGAAGTAGTTTTAACATCGGAAATTATGTGAATGAAACATTCAATTTTGGTTCAGCTTCGGCTAAGAATAGAACTAACATCTAAACTAACATAAACATGATTGTTTGTTGAGCTTTTACTTCATGAAATTACTATTAACTAACTACTATTGATGAAGATATTATAATATTAAACAAACACTTACTTGAACCAAGCATAAACTATGTGTGATCTTCCTAGTTAACAAAACAGTCTGAATATTTTTAAACGCAATTCAAGGCCGCGTCAGCGCTGATACAGCCTGATGTAACTCGATTTTATATTTTCCTAAATTTGTGATACAAAAGTTTTAAAATATTTAAACACTTTTATTTCTTTTTTAAAGTTTAGTGTGAAAAACGTAGCATTTTATTTCTAAGAAATCCATTAACGTAAATGGCGTAATACAGGTGTGATATGTGGGATGCGAGGGAGGGAGCAGTAAACCTCCGCAGCTCCGCTCGATGTTACCAAAGGGGCTTGTAAACCCGGCACATGAATGCGCCAGCCTACTTCTTTTGTAAGTTCACCATCAAGTTATGGCCTATCAATGTTTACTGTGCCTGGTGGAGTAACAAACTACGCCTCCATTGTAGTCTTAGCAGTCATTAAACCTGACTCATTCGTCGCGACAAACAAACTAATTTACCGCTGTTGTTGGGTCATTTGACATTTTTTTACAATTTAACATTAAGTAACACTTATTGTGCGGTACCAATTGAAACAATCACAAATACATTTATGTTTGTTAAATACTAGGTTATAGATTTCAACTCCACATAAATTTTTGGACCAAAGCGGCAGTTTTTAAGTTATAATTTGTAGGCTAGACTCTTAAACGAGTAAAGGTCAAATTGGATTGACCTGATTGAAACTCTTTTAAAGGAAATCATCCGCCAATTACAGCCATAGTAGTCGGTAGTTAATATATCTAATTAGCGAAATAAAAAATTTGGAACATATAAAATTTAAAGTTTTTACTGAAGATTAAGTAACGCAATTGATATGTTAAAAGGAAGGTATAAAGTAAAAAAATTAACTACGAATTGAGTTTTAAGATACTGTAAAAACAATACACCTGTGAAGCGGTTTGCACCTCTTGGACAGTTACCTCTTTTAACAAACAAATGTAATTCCTTGTATTTTCAGTTTTAATTAATAATTTTAAATCTTAATTCTGGGCAGCTCTAAACTTGAACCGAGGATAAACTTTAAACCGTAGCTCGAGTTGTGGTCAGTCTTGTCGTGACAGGAGCGGGTTTGTCGATTGTCAACTTGCAAGACCAGACCGGTAACAACATTCAGTTTAGTTTCAAATTAGGGTGTTTAATCCACAAGTGGTCAATCTTGAGCTCAAAATCAACAAAGTTATAACGATTTGTGTTGACAATTTCAAACTTATATTCAGTCTATTTTTTAATCAAAATTAGTCAGTTTAAGAAGCGAAAATTTTTTAGTTATTAGGACTGCTGTAACTACTGAAAGCTTGCCATTTAGTTTTGTGTGAGGATGAGAAACTAAAAAGTCTCCAATAGCAAGTGAAAGACTTTCCAATAATTATTCAATTGTTGTTTTTGTAAATTGGTATTACTGTAGTTCTAATATTGCATATCTTTAAAACATGATGATTGTTGTTTATGTTTGCTCCTCTACAACATTATTTGCCCTTTACCATTTAAACCACGATAAGCATGACGTGTACATACAACATTTAAGAACACTTCAGAGCCTGGATCGGATTTGGTGGTGATATTTTTGTATTGTAAGTTTAAAAAATATTGTGTTTTGCTTTCGATCATTATTTTTTATTGAAAATTGTACTATTTGTTAGGTAAATTGTAAATGCGCTTGTAGTATGTACCAAATGATTCTACGTTGCTTGATGTAGTTAGGATGAAAATATCCATTACTCAAAATATAAATTGTATTTTCACGGAGACGAAAAATTATTCTTTTCCTCTCACAGGCGGCCAACCTGTAGTGTGGGACTCGTACAAAAAGTACAGTAGTCTATCAACCACATAGAACTCCACTTTCACTTTTAGACGCTAGCCTGGAATTGGTTATCGCATTACACCTAATTGCATAAATTGTACTTGCATTAACGAGTTTTAAATCAATATAATAACGTTTTTTACCTTTTAGCGAATTTCCCATAGGGAGTAAGCTATTACCGAAGGTCTCATGGTGAGACCTAAGCCCGGGACCATGTTACTTTTTCGTTTTTAGGTGCCCAGAGACCAAAAATAATAGTCATAAATATATAGATATAATATATACATATAATATATAATATATATAAATATATATGTGTGTATATATATATGTGTGTATGTATGCATGTGTCCCTAGACACGATATCTCTCTTAAAAATGGTCCGATCGACACCAAATTTGGTAGAGATGTGTAATCCTACCTTTATTTGGATGAGTTCGTAAACCAGACATATCGACCTACCGGAAGGGGTAGTTTTGGGGGGTTTTGTACCCCAAAAATGTTTTTTTTTGCATATTTCATATGTAAATTAAATGGTTTTTATTTTGACCATTGGATTTAGCTAAAAAAAAACACACCATTTAGTAATTTGAAGCTTTGCACTAACTATCTCCATTGGTTACCGAGATATCAAAAAGTCTAAAGACAGTACATTGTATTTTGGGGCTCCAATGTTAATCTTATGGAGAATTGGGATGTGTTAATATTTCACTTATTAACCAATATTTGTCGATGAAACTTGGAATTCAGCTTTATTTGGTTGAGAGTCATCCATTTATGGTAAAAATCTAGGTTTTTGTGCATATCATGGCAGCAAACCTGCATAATCTTTTCCCATGTCAATCATATGGAGAATAGGCAAACTCCTTTAGCAATGGACAGATATTGATGAAACTTAGTATATGGCTTCATATGGTCGAAATAATTTTTTTATGCTAAAAACCTACTTTAAGTGTTCCCCATGGTACCTGCATACTATTTCCCTATATTTATCATAAGTAGAATCTATCTTCTTTTTTCTTTAAGGGTTTCGTCTGTTACGTCAATTTTTCTCTCGACCTACTGAACCGATTTTTAAGATTGAGGTGTCATTTTAAAGCCTATGATATACCGCAGTGACGAATCGCAATTAAAAAGGTCATATTGTTTCGGGCTTCGCCCCCCTCGCCTTTGATTTATTTCTAGAGGGCGCTTTAAAATGTTGACCAACTTTGATTGCAAGTTCTTTAATGTGAATTGTAATTTAACAGCTGATTACCTTCAGATGAATTTTAAGAGCCAAATAGTAAACAAAAATAATAGATCTCTGTCACTTAATAATCAACATTCACGTACTGTAGGTGAGTTTCGCTCATACGGAATCATAAAATGCGCAATTTGCGCACGGGCCACCTCGTAGACATTTATTTTCCTATTTATTAGCATGTGATGATATTTGTTTTACAGGTTTATCGGGCCAAAATTAATATTACTAATTTGGAAATTCGTTGAGTAAGCAGGTCTGCTGCGACGGGGGGTATTTATAATTTCAACTGAATCGTATTTACTGATCAAATTGATTATTTTAGTTTAATATTATTTCATATAAAGTACGTCCCGCAAAAATTGGACCAAATTTTACAAAGTTATTATTAAGGGGGCTAAAAACAAACAAATAATTCAATATTCAATACGTCTGTCCCAGAAGGCGGTTGATTTCACACTCGTTTTGGGTCGAAAAACCGGTGATTTCCGTATTCATTTCACTTTGCTCACTCTTATTTCAACTTCAGAACACCAAAGATTAGTAAAACAGTATGCATTAGCTAGCACTGTAAAAGCAGGAATTTAGTTGGCAACACTGGATATAAATATATGACCTATTTACTTTGTTGGTGTTTTCGATCTGTAATCGACACTAACATAACGTACAAATAAATCAGTTTGAGGAGAGACTGTAAATGCACAAAATGAAGAACTATGGCAATGACTTAAAAAGAACTAGTGATTTAAGAGACTTATTAAAATCTGTCGATCTTGCAGAGACTGCTGAAACAGTGTTATTAAAATAAAATTTCAAGGAATTTTTATTCAACTATATAAAATACATCATATTTTTATATTATAATAAATATATAAGATAAGATAAGAGAAAACTTTATTGACAATCTTCAAGATTGCAATAGTATCAACATAAATATACATGACTGGAACCATTAGAATGCATATAGTCTTATGGATTTGAGGAAGTTATCAACGATTTAGCTGCTCCGCCATTCGATGAACTCTGTGATGCTATAGAAGGGATGACTCAGCAACCATTCATTTAATTTTGACTTAAGTAGCTTCGGTCTTGTGGTCTTAATCTCAATTGGCAATAGGTTGAAGTACTTGGCTCCATTGTATGACGGCTTCAATTCGTACCGCTTGCTGTGATGAGTAGGAAGATTAAAATTTCCACCATGTCGGGTGTTGTAGTGGTGTGCATTTTCATTTTTCGGAAGACCCTTTGAGCAGGCTAGTGAGATCACTTCCAATAGGTAGACGTTAACCACAGTAAGTATTTGCCACTGCTTGAAAGGCTCTCTGCAGCTCTCCCTCCAGCTCAGATCTGCCATTACCCTCAGCGCTTTCTTCTGAAGGGTCAGCACACGTTTGATGTTGGAGTAGGAGGTGCTACCCCAGAGCTGAATTCCATAACGCAAATGACTTTCAAAAAGGGCGTGATAAGTTATTTTAATGGCGTCCACCGTGCTGACAGTCTTAATGCGCCTCAGAGTGTATATTGCGGTACTCAGCCTTTTACAAAGTTCATCCACATGGTCAGTCCATGAGAGCCTGCTGTCTATGGTCAAGCCAAGATGTTTGGTTGCTTCACTGACCTGGATGCCTGGACACCCCACAATCTCGCCCTTCTTGTTGCTAAAATTCACCTGGTTGGTTTTTCCTTCATTGAAGACAAGGTCATTCATGCCACAGTATTCGACAGTCAAGTTTAATGCAATGTAGGATTTCACTTCTAGATTTTCTGCAGTTTTGCTTGAGGCAACCAACACTGTATCGTCAGCGTACATTATTGCCCTGCTGTATGGGTTGGTGTATGATGGAAGGTCATAGGTGAACAGAATGAATATGACCGGGCCCAAAACAGAGCCTTGAGGTACGCCTCTTTTAACAGAAAGCAGTTGTGACCTGTATGTGACAATTCTCCCATTCTCCTTTTGTCTAAGCTCTACAAGTTGATTCCGGCCCATCAAATAGCTCTGGAACCATTTTCTGGCAAGACCCTGAAAACCAAGTTCTTCGAGCTTACTAAGGATAAGTTGGTGACTGAGGCAGTCGAAGGCCTTGCTCAAATCGAGGTAAAGACTAGTTACCTTCTCCCCTTCTTCAAGTTTATCCACGATCAGTTCAATTAATTCGACTAAGGCTGTGACAGTAGACTTTTTCTGTTGGAAGCCATGTTGTCCACCTAGATTTATCTTGTTGGTTTCCATGTGATTTAAGACTCTCGTCAGAACGATCTTCTCAATGACTTTTGAGAATGTAGACACCAAAGAGATGGGTCTAAAGTTCCCCAACTCATGCTTGCTTCCTTTCTTGTGTAATGGGATCACTTTTGATGTTTTCATCTTGCTTGGAAATGTGCCTTGGGACATACTTAGGTTGACTATGTAGAGCAGTGGCGTTAATAATTCTTCTTGGCAGTGCTTGACCATGACAGAGGAAAATTCATCCAGGCCCGATGAAGTCTTGTTGTTTAGTTTACTGATGGTGTTAAGTAATTCCCAGTCAGAGGTAGGCATCAACACTGTCGTTGGGGAAGTGACGTCAAGCTCGGCATTTTTGTTGCGGGGTTTCTGGTCTTGAATGTTCTTAAGGGTCTCATCCGCAACGGTAGTGAAGTATGCATTGAAGCTGTCAGCGAGTTCAGTGGGATCTTCTACTTTTCTATTGTTTATTATCAGGTATGACAAGGTCTCAGGATCTCGTTGTTTGGACTTCCTTTCACTGTTGATCACATTCCAGATAGCCTTCGATTTTATTGAAGACTCAGAGATGAATTTAGTTGTCGCTTCTCGCCTCAGTGCTTTCAATTTCAGATCGTAGTCTTTCTTCAATTTATTAGCCAAGAGTTTGTCTTCCTCCTTTCCACTTAGGAAGTGGCGGTCCTGAGCTCTGATGAACTCTTCTTTCATTGATTTGACTTCATCATCATATTTATGTGCTAAAGGCTTTTTTCTCCTTTCACGGAAAACCTTTTGGGGACATGTGGCATCAAGGGCTGAAGTGACAATCGAGATGAAATTGTCATAAGCATCCTCTACAGATCCGCATTCTAGGACTTTTTTCCAGTCTTGATTTGATAATTGTTGCTTCATATCATTAAGATTTTGAGGTTTGAGGCTTCGGTGAATGAATGAGCAAGGCATCTTGCGAGACGCAATCAGGTTCAGGCTGAATAATTGTCCGGTGTGGTCCGATATGCCAGTATTTATCACTTTAACATCCATTTCCTTCTCTAAATCTATGTTAGTACATACTGTATCAATTGAAGTCTGAGAATATTTTGTGACCCTAGTTGGTGGTAAGGGAATTCTAGTAGCATTATGTGCTGCTAGTAGGTCACTGAAACAGTCTCCTTCCCTTGAGGGAATGAGGTTATCTATATTAATGTCTCCTACTAAAATGAAATCACATTTATCTGCTTTAACTGAAGTTAATACGTTATGTATAAGGTTCAGAGCTTGAGCTCTTATTTCTTCGTTTTTGTTAGGTGGACGATATACACCAATGATTTTAACTTGTTTCTTTCTACTAAATTTTACAGTTACACCACTTATTTCACAGATTAGAGGAATGCTGAATGACTCTAAATTTAAGCTTGACACTTCACTTTGGAATTCATCTTTCTTATAAACAGGTATAATAATTATACCATACATAATTAATATTTTGCAGACGTAGGAAAATTTTTATAAACAACTCGTGCGCAAAGTGGCACTTTGTGCACTTGTTGCACAAATTGCTATTGTTATGTGCTCTATCCTAATTAGTTTTTTATTTGTCTTTCAGTATGTAATTTGTCATTAATCTGTTACATCATTGAAACAAGTTAAAAAGCACAGTATTGAAAATCACAACAATCGTTACGTTTCACACTTATTACCTCTATGGTTTCATAATTATGGCTATTTTATATTTATATATTAAAAAAACTCGATCTTTAATTAAAATAAATAAAAAGAGTGTATTAGTTATGTCAGCTATTGCAAGACACATACCAGTTAACCAAGCGAATAATGACAGAATATTTCCCGATTCTACTTAAGATTGGTTACTTGGGTATAAGGATGCAATGTGTTTCGCTAATTCGTCTTTCAAATACAGTAAATTTCGATAAAGGTAAAGTTTAGTGATCTGTACTTCGCTTGGAATAATATTATTAGTTAATTTAGCGATTGCTGCATCACCGAACCAAGTATCGACGCCATTTAAACGTCTTAACTGAATTATATCAAATTTATTATCATCATTGTAACTTAAAAACACCTATGAGACTTACGTGCTTAGTTAGCCCCACTCTCAATCAAAGTAGCCAACTGCGATAAAATAATAATATTTGTCCGCTTTCTAAAGAAAACGGATTAAGTAAAATTTATATGATTATTTTATGAAGCAATAAGAAGAATCTTAGCTACTCAACACCAATGTTTTTCAATAATGTTCTGCCCCAGAGTACAAAGTTTCCAATACTAATGTTAAAAGAATATTTTTTTACGGTTTCATTTGAGCCTTACATAAAAAAAAATGTTATCTTGGACTAAATGTATAGATATCAACCAAGAATTATCATAATATTCGTATCGTAAGTTGTGATAATTAGTAGTTGGCCATTGATCATTTGTTACTTATTTGATAAGTTCCCTGATTCTCATTGAAATAAACTGACTAAAATGTAGTAGCCAAAACCTAGGTTGGATTCCGTCTAAGTTGACAGATCTACTGTTGTATCTACTGATGAATTTGCGGAAAGAATCAAATCAAATAATTGATGTTCACTAAACAAATTTATATTCCAAGTGCTACACGCTGTGCCATATTGCTAAAAATGGTAAAAGTTTGATGTTTTACCTTTTTTGATAAATTTGAGTTTAAAAATTTAAAAGAGCCACCACTTTGAAAATTTACAACGAAAAAAAAAATTCTGAAAATTATCATTTGTGTAATAAAGGCCCATGACAAATATGAACTCAATACAATGATCCTCTTCGGAAATACAAATTATTAAGTGTAAAAAAAACCAAATGGCGGTTGGCGGCTAAACAAAGCCGAAATAATAAAAAAATTTCTGAACATTTGCGATTTATTTTTATGTGTAGAAAAGGAATGTGCATAGCCAATCACGGTTTTTTGGGGCACCTTGTATATAGCTAAAGATAGAGCTTGTTTTACAAGTTTAATTAAATCTTAAAATTAAATCTTTTACTATTACTTGTTTTACTAATTGCAATGAATTATTACTGAACTATAAAGAGGGAAGGGAAACTTCTGAATACACACCTCTAAGCACCCTTGATGCTTTTAATCTAAGACAAGAGAGTTCAAAAGATAATGACAAGTGGGGGTTAAGAGACTCTCGTAAAGCGACGCCTTTGCCCTTACCTTCTGGACTCCGCACTCTTTATTAAATACAGCCTGTTCAAATTTAACTTGACATTATTATCTCAATATTACAAAAAGGAGATATTTTCATTATATTTTTTATTTTTACCCTTTGCAGGCATCGACATGAAAATTTGTAAAATGTCATGTTTTTCAACTTTGATTATAGTTTTATTTATTTTACCGCTTGATTAACTTTTGTTATATTTTATTATGTAATTTTGTTATATAACACAGGACACTGGTAGTGTTTTGTTGATGGTATATTTATTATTTAAATGTTCGCACGTCCGTTTATGTTTGTGTTGTTTTTAATTGTGACAACATCAATGAGGACTGAAGAGCAATGATTTTAATTTCAACGATTTCACCTGAAAATGTGTTCTTTGTCTTTAGTCTTTCAACTAAAAGAACGGTAAATTTGATGAATCAGATATAACCTTATTGTTTCGGACTTTTTTTACAGTACATATTATTCAGCCCGTTTTCTTTTTATAAATAAAAAACAGTTTTGTTATTTACAATATCCGTTTTTATATACAAATTTTATTTCACTAATTAACTTACACAGGGTAATTACATTCATAGTTATGGAACGGATATTTCAACTTGCAAATTACACACAAATGAGTACATGTAACACTACATGTAAAATAATTGGTAATACTGATGTAGGTGTTGAAATAATGCTTGAAGTCTGTTTAAGAAATCATTTCACATCGTCAAAGGACATTTCCAGAAATGTACCTGAATTTATGCATTTAGGAATCGATAAATGAAGACAAACCATGGAAGAATATTATAGCTTAACGATGGTTGTTACGAAATCTCAGTAACTACTAAACCATCTTCAAGATTTTAGTTTAATACAAGTGATAAGTGATAGGGTATGGTTTTACCGGATTTCCTTCAATTAAGATCTTTCTTTAGGATTACGCATTATGGCCTTTCAATGGTTAGTTGTATGTAATTTTTATGGGAGAATTATATTTACTTACTTGGTTGTAATGTTATGTTTTTAGTGAGCGATCTTCAAGAATTACGTATAAACTTTAAGGGAGTAATTATAAAATTTACATTTCCTCAACCTTCACGAGAGATCTAACCTTTGGCTTTTCTGAAATTCGGGTTAGTATAATGCTTATGGTGAAATAGAAATAAGTTACACAAATTTGCAAACATTATTAATAGTCAACCGCAAGAACAAAAAGTCTACTACTGTTTTCATAACCAAACTTTCAGTTAGCAGTATTTTGTTATCTGGGAGAAAGTTTCTGTTAGAATTTACATTTAAAATTTTATTTCTGTTAGGCGTTTTAAAGCTTTGAAGGAATTTTAAAGGATGAAAAAACAATAATTGTGGACAGAAATGAATTAAATAGAAATTATTAAGTAATGATTTTTAAATAATCATTACTTAATAATTTCTATCATGGAAATAATACACGTCACTGAGCTCCCGATTAGTTATTATTGTAGGAGGCCAGACTGAACCTTTCGTTTCGTTGCTGCAACTTTAAATAAATTTTAATCTGTACGGTTAGGACTAACCTTGACATACAAATTCAAACCTCCTAATTTGAAAATCGTCTTAAAACCACTAGTATCAGTTTTAATTTGATGCAAAAGTGGTCTATTATTTGCAGTTCAGTCTATTGATTGCAGAGTTTAATGTAGTTGATGTACATAACTTTGGCTGTTTCGCAAATATGTGCACTACTTGTATACTGAATCTTAGGTACTTGTATTTATTGTCTTAAATATGCCCCCTGCCAAGTAATATTAAATTTACCATTAAGGATCAATTAAAATTATGTAAATATTGATGCAGTGTTGTAATCCTACTTCCTACAACGACATGAAATATTGTTTGAAAAAACTAATGTTACTTATAATCTACTTTGAAACATAACATACATAAAATTAGTTAAATTCATGTAACTAGGATACATAGAAGTTTATTCATTTTACTACTAGATTTAAAAAAATCGACATAGGTGTTGAAAAAATAAATGTTTCAGTTTTGTGAACTCACGTACTGCAGCACTGATCCTGCCAATTTGTGTTCGGACCGTGATGGAAACACAATTAATGTGAAGGCGCGAATCCCTCATTTCAACTGGTTGATGCCAGATTAACCTACATTAGAATTTTCGGTGGAAAATAAACTATACAACTACTCTGATGGTTTTTTGAAGATGATGACAAAATTTTACGTTCAACCGTCAAAGAGATATTAGATTTTCCAAATGACACACCAAGTGCACTTTTTATAGCTGTTCCAAATTGAAATGAATGGGTTTATCGAAGTCAATATGGGAAGCAGTATTACATCATATGTAATAGGTATGTCGCGTAATGTGTACAACTAAAAATTTACGTCTCGACTAAATTTAAAAAAATTATGGTGAAGAAATGTACTGTTTAAAGAAAATTTAACTGCCTGAAAATAATAACCAAAGTAAACTATTAGTTAGGACATTGCGTAACAAATTTAAAGAAAAAGAATTAGAAAAATGGAGTAAACTGCCTTACAAAGGCAGAGGCATAACTTTATTCCAGTAATTCCCTAAAAGTAACAAAATTCCTAAGCAATTTGCAAGGATTGACGGACATATTTCTTTTTACTCAAGGATTTGAACTGTATTCTCATAAGAAGTGGTCTTGAAAAGCTGAGATTGTATCTTTGAAGAACGCTCTTGTATAAAGGCTATTATTATTATTATCTTCGAAACACAACACATCACACAATTGGAAAGACCACTGCAGATCAGTTTAGATAAAAAAAATGTAATATTAAGTGTATGAAGAAGTCACTGCAATAGAAATGAATGGATGTATCCATTAGAAGAAGTGATAATTGTTATTGCTTGAGAAAAGAGCAGAGGGCATCATAATCGACCCGACTGTTCGTTTTGAAATGAGCACTGACCAGCCTATTGAAGTAAACAAGGCAAAAACTAACATTTATAAAAATTCGATTCTGTATTATAAAGAGGAGTATAATATAATGAAATGGAAATTTATGGAATTTTTATAGGGGCAAGAGGCACTATACGTTACCAGAGTTTTGGAAAAAATTCAATCTAGAAAATAAATCACTAAACAACATAGCTCTTTTTACTCTAAAGTACTTAGCCAAGATACTGAAGAATATTTTGGAAAATAAAAAATCTTAGTTCATATACAGGGCGAGTTTCTTAAAGTGATCCAATAGCTAACTTCTTATTATATATCTGACAGTATACTCCTTATGCGGGAACCCCTTTACTTTTTAATTTTGCTTTCAGGTATGTATTTCAGTTTTCAAAATTTCCCGCCATTTTTCCAATATGGTGGCAAACTTAAATATTTCTTATGGAACACCCTACATTTTATGGCGTTTTTTAAATTTCCATGTGTTTTTAAGACTTTTTTATTGTCTACTATTTTTCTCTAAACCTAACGGTTAGGGAGATAAAGGCAATTAAAGTTCATTTTTAGTTCCATAAGAATAACATGGGGCAAACTTTATCTGCCTCTATCTCTGAAACCATTGATTAAAATAAAAACTACTCAAGAATAAAAATATCTTAAATTTATGTTTGAAGAACATTTCACTCATAAAAATTATCATTTACGCATGAATTCACTTCTTTCCAATATGGCAGGAAAAAAATAAAACTTTCAAAATTTGTTTGTTATTATGGAAAAAATGTCCTGAAAACATCAACTAAAGACATTTTTATTCTTGAGTATGTTTTATTTTAATCAATGGTTTCGGATATATGGACAGATAAAGTTTGCCCCATGTTATTCTTTTGGAACTAAAAATGAACTTTAATTGAATCTATCTCCCTAACAGTTAGGTTTAGAGAAACATAGCAAAGAATAAAAAAGTCTTAAAATCACATGGAAATTTCAAAAACACCATACAATGTAGGGTGTTCCATAAGAAATTTTAAAGTTGGCCACCATATTGGAAAAATGGCGGAAATTTTTGAAAACTGTGAAATACATACCTGAAAGAAAAATAAAAAAAGTAAAGGGGGTCCCCCATAAGAAGTATACTGTCAGATATAGAATAAAAAAGTTAGCTATGGGATCACTTGAAGAAACTCACTCTGTATATACTCGTATATACTGGATCAAGACATCTAATATATCTAAAATATTTTCTATCAAATAATCTATCATCAAAACATACAAGATGTAAAAAAATGTGTTGGTGTTAAAAGTTTTTAATTTAGTATATAATAACAAAAGTGCTCTATTGTTAAATGAAGTTGGTTAAATGTGTTGTCATTACTCTGTATTTGAAAGTACAGTAGTTTACAATACAGCTGAGATCTAAGAAAATCATCGATTTCCTTCTAATTAAAACCAATTATTATCACATGACTTTGCCTGTCCCAAACAACTGTAGTTCGCACTTTGCTCCTAAGGAATTCGTACTGTTGTAATTTTTTTTTTTTTTTTTTTTTGAGGGAGAGGCGGAAAAATGCATTACGCACACAGGTGGCCAGCCTGTAGTGTGGGGCTCCCCTAAAAAACGGGTTTACCCACTAAACAACCTCCTCTACTCTTTAGGAATCTAACCTGGAATTGTTTATCACATTACGTCAGGCTAGGCCTAAATTTGGCTTACGCCCGTCGGGCTCGCTCCTTATCCAGCCGCTCTATCAAGGGATCTGGGCCACTTCGCGGTCCAGATCGGTTTTCTTTTCCAGGAGGATGCCCCGGACGAACTGTGACAAACAATCTCAGTTGCCCTCATCCTCCAAAATCTTTTGGCAGACCGAGTCCACCGAAAATGCACCAAATATTTGTGTGGCCTCCAGGCGGGGCCCTTCCCAACGGGGACAGCGGAAGAATTTGTGTACTGTTGTAATATTACGATTAAAGACAATAATACTATGAGTGATCAACATTTTAATCATCAACATTTAACAAACGAACAAAAAAGAACACAGAGTACCTTTTAAGGACCTATATAAATAATTATTTCACTAATATATTTTTATTATTACTAATTTCTTACTTTTTATTACTTTTTTACTAATTTCTAGATTGCTTCTTTGGCCCTCCCACAGTATTCTGTCACTTCAAAGGAGAGTCTTTGTAATTTAATAGTTATTGTGAGCTATAGTGACCTCACCGATAGTTAAGTCTACTTGGGTGAGGCTAACGTTTGTAATTCAATTAGCCATGAAATCAAATAGGAAAAAAAATACTTATAAATCATATTGAAATTTAGAACTTAAAATTTATATTAATTGTATAGTCCTGATGATTAGCAAAATTTATTCCCTCGTTTAGTTTCTCTTGAAAGCTCTCTAATTGTGCTGTCAATGTGTTACTAATGGTTAATATATTATTGCTAAATATTTAGCTTTTGCTTGGTCGACCTTCTTCATCCGAGTATATTCTACATTCATTGTATATTCCTAGGAGGAGCAACCTAGAGAGTTAAAATCTGGAGATCTCGAATGAGGGCACTTTTTTCTTTAAATTAAACAAAAGCAGAAAACATTTATTGCATATGAAATGCACCCTCTGAGATCTCCAGGATTCAAGCTCTCTCTTTATTTTACTTTGGATATACATAAAGAATATGTATGAAAAACCCACAAAATATTCAAAAACTTGAGAAGAGTAGTGTAGTGTAAAAAAGGTGCCCAAGAATTTACTAAATAGAACATAATATTATATTAATGTTAATAGTCGTCTATTTGAACACCAAAACTAAACAAAATATCATTAAAATTCTATATATAGATGTCATAAATATGATTAACAATAAAATGTATCCTAAATACAAAATACACAAAATCTTTTACAAGTACAATATTAAGTATCTAGCTTATAAAATTAATTTCTAATGAATTATTTTACTCCCACATTTTACTCTTAAATGACATTTCCCAAAAGTCAAACCCTTATGTTTCAATAGATTTACATTGTCCAACACGTTTTCAGTTTAATAAACCCAATTAGGTTAAACATATCCCACAAGAGCCATAAACATAAATTGCATTTGCCGCAATTTGTATTAATACTTTGTAACGGTCCCTCTGGCCCCGGCAATAATACTTTCTGTAACTATTGACACTTTTGCGCCTCTGTTTATCTCGATCATTTCCGTTACTTAAACCGTGTAGTAATTTATTGTCATAACATTAATAGTCTTACAAATTAAAGTACTTATAAATATAACTGGAAAATAGAGATTTTAGTTTAGATTGATTATTTAAGACATAAACATTGTTTAGAAATTAATGATATGAGCATTGAATCTGAGTGTTTGTAATTTTGACATTAAACATAAAGAACCTCAGAACTACTTCATTATTTAATTGTACCTAAGGGACCCAGCATTTACTCGGTAAACCTACAAATCTTTTGCGATTATGATTTAATTTCGAATTCACATAAGGTAATCCTACGACCCCGAAGCAAAATAGCCTTATTTTTTAAGGCGATCTTGTTCGCCCTGCTCACTCGCCCTTTACAATGTTTAATAAATGTACCTGAGGGTGCTTCTCTCTGGTAATAATTTTATAAATCCCATGTTGAAACTGTAAAGTGTGGAGTTTACTTCTTTAGTTTTCAACAGATTTTACCGTCATTTTTTATTTTTGCAAAAAATTACATTTATAATTATTTTATTTTATTACAAACAATCCTTATCATCAGTATAAAGTACGATTAAAAACTGGTAAATTATTTTTATTATAGTATTATTTCGGTGATTCAGTAATGACTATAATGCAAAAACACTTGTTTATACTTGAACACGTGATATATACTTTGCCAGTTAAGTCAGCTGCTTTCAGCTTTTCCTTGTCTTGCTTTTTAACTTCAGTACCATGTTAATCGAGCCTTTCTCGTTGGTTTTAATTCACTTTTGTTATAGTGTCATGGTAATCAAGAAATTACATTTACACCAGACTCTCAATTACGAAATGTTTTATTCTACGTTCGATTGCTCGACTTTAATTTCTTCATTACCATAGAGATACGGGTAATTTCCCAAAACTTAATACGCATGTAATGGTTCATTTAGCTGACAAATGGATAAGTGTAGCCAAATGGAAAGGGCGTGGTTGGTAACGGGGCCCAAAGGAGCTTGCGACCCCTCTCCTGCGGCTTAGATTAAACCTAATAAATTCTACCTTAAACCACTTGGCTAAATGTAAAATCTCCCTAGAAATTAAAATTTGTTTGTACTCAAGGTTTTGTATATTAGTATTCTGCCAAAAAATTCTCTTCTATTAGTCTATAAAGTAAATATACGTTGCTTTAAGCCTAGCTAAACACATTTTACAGTACTATACAAACGATTAATGCGTGACACTAAAAGTATTATTATTTAGCTTTTAAACATTAGACGACTTCGGTTGAAAATAGGGGTTTACATTCTTCCGTTGCCTCTTTGTAGTGCAGAATTCTTTACGGACGAAAAACTAAAGTGATTGACATTACTTCTGCACCACCAGCAACTGTTGAATTATAGACTAAAAATTCATGATTTTATGTTTTAAGGAATACGAACGTTATTTTTTATTGAGAAAATTTAATCATTTATAATAAAATAAATCTCTACAAACTGAACCTGTCTTCAGGGGATAGCATAACATAACATGATAGTAGTGAAGAAATAGGAAAACCGGATATAAAAACCTTAAATTTTACATGGGATTTCACATAAGGAGTTTTTTTGAAAAAAATTCAAAATTTCATTCCGCGTTCGATATGTGGCTATATTTATGTATGGTGATATTCTACTGTTAAATGTATGTGTATAGGTCTATTTATATGAGTTATTTTAAAATATAAGATTCATTAATGTAAGAATTATGACTGTACGGAAATCCCAACCATTTAACATATAGTTGCTTTCCTCTACGCCTTAATATTTTTTCTATTAAATAACATGTCTTTATAATTTGTATTAAAAAAAATCATGTAAAATCCCCCCTTGATGATATTCTGGCATTTTTTTTTACCCTGTGTTGCCTCGCTATGTCAACAACGTAGTTGCCAACCTCTAGCTAACCATTCTGATACAGCAGCGGATGCGATGTTCGGGGAATTCCCAAGGCCACTGTCGCGATAGTGCGAGGGGCAACATCCCAGTGTATAAGCTTGTGGAAGAAATAGGTGACTGAATCTATGGAGTGGCGACGTACGTTCGACAGGACATAGACGACGTATCAGTCTCCCACAAAAGTTGTGATAACAACATATTTGTTGTTGCTGTTAAGGTGTTTGAGACTACTATCGTAAATGTCTACAAACCACCAAACACCCAGTGGTCAGACACAGTTCTACCAACTTTTGAACATCCTGTGGTATATGTAGGTGAATTCAACAGTCAACATACTCAGTGGGGATACTCGTCCGATGATGACAACGGCACTCGTCTTTCAAGCTGGGCTGAAAATGACAACCTTTTCTTGGTATATAATGCCAAGGACCCAGACACCTTCCATTCAGCAAGATGGCGTCGTGGGTACTCTCCAGACTTGTGCTTTTGCTCCCGTGAACAATCAGCAACACCCGTACCTACTTCGAAGATGGTCCTAGGTGCATTCCCCCACTCTCAGCACAGGCCTGTAATAATATCAGTAGGAATGCAAATTCCACTAGTGAGATCTTTTCCTCGGCCTAGATGGAACTTTAATAAAGCTGAGTGGGAGGTCTTCTCATCAAGGCTTGATAGCGGCATCAGGTTCATCCCCTCTAAAATAAAAATAAAAACTATGATCGGTTCACACGCCTTGTCATGTCTTCCGCTAAGGCGACAATACCAAGAGGTTTTAGAAAAGAATAAATACCAGGATGGAACAGAGAATGCGAAGATCTTTACAATGGGTTTACAGACACTACTGACAGAGATGTAGCTGACCAACTCCTTAACTCTCTCGACAACTCCAGGAGAAAGAAGTGGGTGAAAACTGTCGAGAAATTGAACTTCACCCAAAGCAGTCGGAAAGCTTGGTCTCTGCTCAGGAAACTCTCCACTGGTAAATCAAGCGAAAAACACGATGCCTTACAGTCTAGCCCTCGTGATATTGCAAAACGCCTCTCCGTACTTTCAAAACCTGTGCGTACGTCTGCAGGTACACAGAAAAATTAATTTCAAGCTTAATGAGATAAAGGAGAGTCGGCAAGCACCCTTGGAAGTCTCTAGACCCTTCACTTACGACGAGCTGGAAGTGGCGATTGATGCGATGCCAATTGGCAAAGCAGCAGGCTTGGATGACATTTTCCCGGAGTTAATAAAACACTCAGGTAACAAGGCTAGACAGTCGCTTCTTGAAGTTTTTAACACCACTCTAAAAACCGGTGACATGCTTGGGATATTTAGAAAATCCAAAATCATAGCTATCCTGAAGCCCGGAAAAGATCCAAAACTGCCTGAAAGTTATCGGCCTATAGCTCTTTTAAGTGTTTGTTATAAGCTGCTAGAGAGGTTGATTTAGAACAGAATCCTCCCTATTCTCAATGCCAGCATCCCTGTCGAACAAGCTGGATTTAGGCCTGGTCGCAACTGTTGTGACCAGGTTTTGGCTCTGACTTCTTTCATTGAGGATGGGTTTGAGCGAAGACTGAAAACCTCTATGGCTTTTTTAGATCTGACTGCAGCATATGACACTGTCTGGAGAAAAGGCCTCCTAGTAAAATTTTACGACCTTATTCCTTGCCCTTTCTTGTTGCGTCTCCTCAACTCAATGCTCTCCAATAGGATGATAAAAGAATATCTGGGACGCAGAGAAAGTACTTTTAGGCAAGTAAAGGATGGCCTGCCACAAGGGTCAGTGCTCGCCCCACTGCTCTTTAATGTGTAAACTGCCGATCTGTAACTCGGTCCTTAAAGTTTATCTATGCAGATGATATTGCATTGGCATATCAACACCAGCATTTTCGACAAGCTGGGGAAACACTAACAAATGACCTCACGACCCTCGGTGAATACTTTGATGCCTGGAAGCTAAATCCAAACCCAACAAAAACTGAGGTTGCTTGCTTCCACTTGAATAATAGACTGGCCAACCAAAAACTTAAAATCGTGTTCAACGGTGTTGAGCTGAATCATAATGACCACCCACAGTATCTGGGAGTCACTTTAGATCGGTCTCTCACGTTTAAAGGCCACTTACAAAAAACGGCAGCTAAGGTGAGAACCAGGACTAACATTGTTCATCACCTTGCTGGCTCCACATGGGGAACTAACGCACAAGTTCTGCGAACCACTGCTCTGTCATTGGTATATTCAACTGCTGAGCTCCCGTGTGGTTAAATAGTGTGCACGTTAGAGAGATCGACGTTCAGCTAAACAGGACCATGAGAGCCATTAGTGGTACACTCATGGCAACCCCTGTACCCTGGCTCCCGGTGCTGTGTAATATCGCTCCTCCTGAAATAAGACGAAGGGATGCACTCATTAGGGAATACACAAAGATCTTATCTGCTCCACAGCTGCCCATCCATGATTACCTACCCCAGAATGAGGGCTGATTGAGGTCCCGAAAACCACCTCTACGAACAGCCTCCCAGTTGATGGACACGAACTTCACCATCCATACAAACTGGACTTCCTCCTGGGACGCTTTTCAAGGTCGGAACCACCTCTCGATAGCTGAATAGACCGTAGCGGTAGGTGGTATGAATCTTCCTCGGAAGTAGTGGACTATACTCAATCGTTTCCACACTGGAGTGGGAAGATGTAATTATTGGAAGTACAAATGGGGAATGACACAAGACCAGTCATGCGACTGCGGAGCAGAGTATCAAACTATGGAACACATAGTCGCAGAGTGCCCACTGAGTGCCTTCCCTGAAGGAGTGGCCGGTCTGCATAGCTCAAGTGAAGCTGGGCTGCAATGGCTTAGCGCCCTTTATTTAGCCCTATAAAGAGGGATCTAATTTTTATTTTAGTGTTTAGATTTTCACTTATACTACCGATTCAGGTGCTCTGCACCGCAGAATTTATTTTCTTATTCTTAAACCATGGTGGCTGGCTGAATGAGCCATACGATATATATAGTACTGCTGTCGCCGCTGGTCACGGTCACGATACTGAGTGATTGATGTGACTGGTGTAGGCGCCATCATGTTGCCGGTGTGTTGATTGTGCTGTCTTAACCTATCAATTCTAAAATGATAATTTTAAAATTTTTAAATTTATAAAATTATAAAAAGCCAGACTTTTCGGGAAACTATTAAAAACGTTTCCCGTTCTCAAGGGTTTTTAAATTTCTTCAAACGAACCGAGCGCCTGACCACGACTGAAGGTGACTGACTCATCGTTCCTGGCTTGGGGCGGGGGAGGGGAAGCAGCGTTCCTATTCATTCCCCTCAATGATAACGTAGGCCTTGTGTTATCAGTCAGCTGATTTACTTCTACTTTCACTGACTCCAAATAAACAGAATTTATTTCAACAGATGGGCGTGAAATATGCTGCTTCTCAAAGGCCATAAACAATGATTCCCTCAGATTAAGTTTTTTTAGTCAGATTCTTTATACAACATGTGTATAATGTATAAGATGACACTTTCATCCCATTTTATACTATGGCCCATATCAAACGCATGTTCACATATTTTTGAGCCATAAAGTTCTTTGTTTTTAACTTTTTTCATGTGTTTATGAGATCCGAATCTGTAACGTTCTAGACGTCTACCCTAAGTAATTTTGGCCACAGGAACATGGAGTTTTGCAAACAACATTTTTTTTATCCTCATTATTAGGCTTTATTTTCCTAACCAGACTTCTGATTGTTGAACCCGACTTCAAAAAAGATTTCTTATCTGATGTTTAGCATGAATGAATCTTATTTTCACTGAGAGGTTTTTAACGTATGGTATGCAAAGAGTTGTGATTGGTTTCTGTCGTTCAATTAAACTCAGACTATTACTACCCATATTCTCGTTGACTTTATTTAATGCCTTATTAATATATTTTTCTGTATACCCACTAATTTCTAAAGAATGTTTAATGTTTTCCAGTTACTTTTTAAATGCTGTATCATTGCTACAGATATTTTTAGCCCTCTTCATTAGTCCAACTGCCAGCCCAACCTTTACAAGTTCGTGATGATTAGATGAAAAGCATAGATAACGCCCTGTTGCCGTAGGCTTCCTATATACAGAGGTCTCCCAACTATCCTTTAACTTGTGAACCAATACGTCCAAGAATGGCAATTTATTGTCTTCTTCAAGGTCAACAGTGAATTTAAAAGTGTCATATTGGCTAATTAAATGATTTTTAAATTTATTGAGCTCCGCATCAGACTCCTCCCACAAACAGAACACATCATCAACGTAGCGAACCCAAAGCTTAGGCTTCGTTTCACGGTTTTAAGTCCTACATTTTCGAACTCCTCCAAAAAATGTTACTCAATACTGGACTGAGGACCCCACCCATAGCCATACCTTCTGTTTGTTCCTCAAACTTATCCTCAAACTGAAAATAGTTGGATTTAATGCAAACTCCTAAAAGCTCCATAATTGTTGATATAGGGATATTGGTTTTATTTACATCTATATTTTCCTTTTATTTCGTTAATCAAAAGTGGTACAGCGGGTTCCAGACAACCTAAATTCAAAATTAAAAAAAAAAAATTGAGCTATATAAAATAAAACCACCGTTTAAAGAGAGTATTTTCTTTTCTTTACTTTTTCTTTACCCCCACCACTTCACAGTAAATTTCCCCTGTCCGTATCTCCGTTTCTCATTTCATCGCCAACTTTCCGACCATCATTACTACTCCCGTTTCACCTGCACAAATTAAAACACAGACGTGATGGACGATTTTTCAATTACATCAAGATTGGAAGAGGATAAACTCAAACTCGAAATCAACCGACTACAATTGGAAACAGAAAATCAACAAGAAATGATTCGACTGTTAAAACTATTGAAATGCGCGTACCGTGGGCATCGTGGCTTTACCTTCTCATGTTGTTGTAGGGCCGAAAATTTTTAGCTCTAGACCTCCAAATCATGATTTTCGTTGTTAAAAGTGAGGGTCGAAAACAGGTGATATTAATGTAATATGATGAATATAATATTTAAATTAATATCGAAGTCAAATATTGAACGTGAAGAGATAAGAAATTGTTTAATTTATTTTTTATTAATTATTATTTTTATACATCCAGTATGATGAAAACGCTGTTGATCACCCGGACTTAAGGTTTTTTTTCTGTTTTTAATCGCATTCGTGAAACTTCATTAAGCACAGTAAAAAGCCAATCTCCATCCTAGTGATGAAAACTACTATTATTTAAATAAAATGGATTTTTATTGATAAAGAACAAAAGTTTTGTCTCCATACATTTGGCTATTTATGTTGGAGTTGGTGCTAATTTTTAAGTTTGTTTTTATGACTCTAGTTGAAATAAATTGGTATAATCCTGAAAAACAGCGCAACTAAATCATCATCGGTGCATTGCATGTGACATGATATTGGGCTGCTTGTACCATTATACTAACATGTTCATGGATCATTAACCAGTCATAACGAAGAAGCCCATTAGTGGGATCTCAGAATATACTAAATACTTAAGTTAGATCAGCCTTGTTGTATAATATGAGATGTTGAAATTAAAATTAAAATAATGAATTTCAAGGGTTTAAGTTGTAAAATTTTTCAATTTTTTAATAATTTAACTACATACTAAACATATATAAACTGTGAGACTCGTAACTAAATCGATGCCAAAATTGTCAAGCTACAAACTAAAATTATATTACTATACTTTTTCCTGTAATACTCATCATTAAGTCAAGACTATAAAATTTACTGTATTACAAAATTTGATGCCGTAATTATCTATTTATCTGTCCTTCTTTATTTTTACCTCTTTAGTTTCATGTTAATAAACCGATCATAACATTATACAATAAATACAAGCGTTTAGTTTTCTGTAATAATACTATGATTTATTATGTTTTAACTATTTAAAAAAAGTTTAATGTAAAAAAACTGTAACTTTACTTTTATACTGTTTTACTTTACCAAACATATTTTAATGTATCGTATTTATATTTAAACATTGCGACATCATAAAACTACGGGTAAGAATGAGAGCGAAGGAGTTAAAAAGACGGATTTCCAGATTTAACTCTGTAAGTACCGTAATGAGGCACTAATTATAATCAGCCTGTGGCTAGTGAAACGAGTGGAGATGGTAAATAAAGCTAGATCGTCCTGATCCGGGCTGTGCATAGCATATACTAAACCAACATTTTTTTCTCTCTAATTAAACCATGCATTTTACACCAATGTAGCTTTTTTCATCATAATGCCACAACGGTTTTTTTCTACATATAAGCAATAGCAGATGTTGAAGGAAGGATGTAGGCATGGAGTGATAAAAATGTACACTTCTTAAACATGAATTAAAAAAAAAAAAAACAATTATTTTATACGATCATTCATAGTTTATGAATACCCTTTGCTACATATATACATTAAATTCTTAACATTAAACCTGGTTTTCTTATTGTGATAAGAATGTCTCTTTTACTTTGTCAAGTTAAAGGTTATTATTTCAGAGGTAATTTCCTCACCGATACGGCGCGGCGTTGAAGCATTATTGCTGGCAATAAGGTATGTAATTAAACCAGAAATGATGACGGCGGAGATGGAATGCTTTCAACAATTAGATCATAATTGCTGAAATCCTTAATTTCTAGCTTTACTTTGCAACCAACCTTGAAACTAATTATAAACAGGATTGTAATGATAATAATTTCTCTTCCATTTTTACGACAGTTATGATCGTCATTTAAAAATCCTGTTTGTGTTTATGAACATGGTATTTTTTACATGTTAACCTTACTTTAACACTTTTGTTAACCTTATATCACTTAGTTTAATAGTGCTATCACCCTTTAACATTGTTTTTATTGATGTTAAAATACAAATTAATTATACACTTCTTCATAGGAGTTTTTAGTTAACATATTTTTAGTGACGTTTTATTAAGGAATCTAACCCTTGAATACTTCTAAGTAATATTGATGATGCTTACTATTGAGGTATAGAACGAACGCCGAAGAAGCAGTAAATTTCACCTTTGAAGAAAACCAATATATTGGATCATTAATAACGTCAACGGGTTTGCCAACTACGTTTTAGTACTACCTTAAAAACAATAATTACCTAAAGCAGGAATAATTTAAACACAGATAATTTTTTATATATTAAAAAGTACGTTGTAAGATAAATAAATTCATTGCTCACTAACAAGATTCTAAATAATTTACTAGCTATGCTTTTTATTTTTTTTTCATACGACCTATTATCAGCTTAAAGTACACACGTATTTACCTAACACCGCCCCCCCCCCACACGGCAGCAAACCTACATACTAACCCCATGATATTATAATGTGAAATATATACTTATAAACCAATATAATGGATTATTAATAACGTCAACAGGTTTGCCAGTTTTTAGTACTACCTTGAAAACAATAATTATCTTAAACATAAATTTTTGAAATACAATTTTTTTACATATTGAAAAACAGATTGTAAGATCAATTTATCGGGCTCGTACAAGATTACAAATCATTTACTGGCTGTGCGTCTTATTTCATGTTTTATTTTATATAGACTTATTATCAGCGTAAAGTACACACATATTTACCAAACACCCTCCCCCCACGAAAGCCTACATAGTTACCCCATGATATTCTAATGTAAAATACATTCTTATTTGAAACACTAAGATTTAGAAGATGGGTTTACATGGTTTAATAAAGACAATTATTAAACCATTTAATATTGACGCTTGCTATGCAAATATTGTATTTGTCTTCCAGCAATAAAGATTTATTATTATTATTATTATTATTAATACAATGATTCCTATCATAATTCAATTTGTTTGGCATTGTTTATTCGTCTAATAATTTGATTACCAGTTTATTTCTTATATAGTTCAAGTATCGTATAACTGACTTAAAAAAGAGCCATGTTCATTAAAACAGCAATAAGTCCGATTTGATCATTAGATTTTTTAAGCCAGATTGTGTCATGTAAAATGTCTTTATTTAATTATGTTTAAAGTTATACTTATTTATTTTGTAAATTTGTAGAACTATTATTGTAAGGAAGCCTTATAGTGTTATTTCAAAATGTCGAGGCTACCGGTTCATACATACTTTGAAAGTTACATACCTAATTCTTAACTTGCATGCCAAAAGACTTTTTCACCTTTCTTAACTTCCAACAGTACAAGTACAACACATTGTTGCCTGTTAGGTATCGACCATCTCCGACATGCTTCTGCTTGTTCAATGGATGGCATGGATGTAGTGGATAATGCAGACTGATGGCGGTCGGTAAACCACATCTGCGCTCGTCCATGAATAACGCGCATTTATCTTTCTATCGTGTGATAAGGTAAAACCAACATTTCATGGGAACAGTTAAATTATAAATTTTCATTAAAAATAGTAACAAATGCAAGTACATTATTTGGAAAATGAATAAGTAAACCCAAATAAAGTAAAGTTCAAAACTAAATCACGTGTCCGTTAAAGATTGTGCCAAAAATGCATTTACTTCTCAGTGCATCTTGCTCCAAGTAAAAGTAATGCGTTAATATCCCAAATTATAGGCGATGGCCTGGGGTTGATATTACAATTTAATTAATTAATTTACCATTAAGTGATCATGGATTATAGGCTCCGTCAGTAAAAATACAACATAATACATCTAAACGTACAGAAATATCTTAGAATATTTACAGGTGCTTAGATACTTAGAACATATATAGTTTCAGAAAAAGAGGAAACAATAGAAATTGTGTAAAACAGTGAAAATCTCTTCTGGACTATAGAGAACACACCTTACAATAATTGATCTCACAGAGGATTCAAACCCCTTTAAAGGCGATTCCCTTATGTGGGTTGGCAGCTTATAGCTTCAGAATTATAGGCTTTTAAAGTATTTCCTATCCTGTTTATTGACAAGCCAAGGTTAGTACATCTTCTAGTATTATGTTTGTAAACATTGTACCTTATTCCAAAATTTTCTGTGTTTTCTTTAACATGCCAAATATTATTTAATATGTGCACACTCTTTTAAGTCATTATATCATACCTCAATTTTCATACCTGAAACCAAAAATCCTGCAATTAATATCAATACTCGTTTTTACTTTCTCCCTCTATACCATAGTATATGGAGAAAGTATTGTTTTCGTCAAAATTTTCGAATTTGAGTTGTTGGTGGATTTATCCATTTTGGTTCCCCCTGAACCCAAAAAAGTGGTTTTCGGAGTGATGCCTGTCTGTGTGTGTGTGTGTGTGTGTGTGTCAGGATGTAAACAGAGCTAGAGAATGCCCTAATGGTCCGATTTTAATAAAATTTGGTACATAGGTCCAAATCCACGATAATTCCAGGCGTTTTTTTCATTTTTTGGATTTTTGATTTTTAAGGGTATTTTACCCCCAAAAACCCTCAAAAATCGTCAAAAATCAAAATTTCTCAAAAACGGCTCTAACGATTTTGATTAAAATTTTGTGGTTTATTAAGCTTAAAATGGTGAATAAAATGACACCACCCGAATCTCCGTGAAAATCCGCGTTCAAAAGTTATGGAGTAAAAAGTGTTTCAAAAATCTATTTTTTGGATTTTCAAAATAGCTGTTGTCTTGAAAAAAATTTTACTTATCACCATTAAATCAAGCTCAAAAAACTAAATAATCCAGTATTTTAAATTATTGCTCTACGTCAAGTGGTTGCGGAGAAAATTCAATTTTTCGTTTAGCGGTAAACGCAGTACGTTGTTAAAAGTCACAGACGCGCGTAGGATCAAACGAGCGCTGCTCAGCCGGTAGCTATCCGACTGAGTCATCAAGACATTAATGTTTGAAGCTTTTAACATATTTTTTATGTTGTTGGGAGAAAGTATGTGTCAGTTAACTGATACCGTTTATTTTAAGAATAAAAACATCATTCCTCGACAGCCATATCCCATATGCGCTATAGTATTTAAAAAACATTAAATGCCGTAAGAAGCATATTATGTACAATACTCTTGACACATCATGTACAATTTCCGCAGAATGATCTACCAAAGTTAACTTTTCGTCCAAAGTTAGACAAAATAGTTTGACCAGTTTTTTCAACACATTGACTTTTTTCACTAAAAAAGACTTTTCTGTCTTATTGTTAATTAGTATTACGTTATCGAAAAGGAACCAATTTCTTTCTTTACTGTCAGCATTTTCAGATTCTACAATTATATTTTCAAAAGACACGTTTTTAGTAATCAGCATATAAAACTGGAAAGGTTAACTTGTCAAGTAAATCATTCAGAATGATAATAGACCTGTGAATGGATCCTTGGGGGACACCAGGCAAGGCACTTTCATGGTGGATTCTGGGATCCTTACTTACTAGTCAAATAAGATTAAACATGCAATTTTCTTTGTTATTAATACCATAGAGACACAATTTCTTGCATGTTCAAGCAAAGCTCTGAATGTTTTCAAATGTCAAAATATCTTATCCGTTACATATGTAACGTCATGAATGGTTGAAGACTGAGAAGCAAAACCGAACTAAGATAAGAAAAACAAATTGTTGGTAAAAAAGGTTCAAGTTGAATTTTTATAACACATTCAATAATAAATAAATAAATAAATAAAAAAATAAAAAACGGAAACCAAAGTGATCAGGCTTAAGCTTATGGACTGGAACAGCCTTTGTTATTTTTGAGCTATCAAGAAATGCACCTTGACTAAGAATGCTGTTGGTTAGGTAAGGGGGAATTTAATATAAGATAAAATCATTTTGTTACAATTATCAGAAAATCCATGTTGTTGCTTTTCGCAAATCTTTTAACAATCAAATCTAGTTTGTTCACTGACTAAGAGCTCCAAAAAACTTACAAGATTTATATTTTGAGGGATAGCTCTTTCAACAAGATCAGTTGAATATTAGAACTTAGTTCGACAGATGACTTCTAACTCTGCTGGATACGAAATTGGCTGTTATTATAGTGGGCTCAGGTAGACAGAAACCGTGTAAAAGGCAGTTCGTGTAAAAGGTACTATTAACGATTAATAAAAATCTTAACTATTAAGAACAGTTAAAATATTAAAATCACATTTATTGTATTTTATAGAAGTAATTCCACCGAATAAAATACAATGGTCCAAATTAAACCTCTCAGTGACTAAAAGGTTTGTTTGTCTAGCTTTACCAACTTACATTAACTTAATTGATTATATTTTCATTATAGATAATTATATGGAACATTTTGCTCACTAAAAGAATATAAGGTATTTTGAGTAAAACTAATTTCAGTTAAATGCCAGTTTGTTGAAAAATCCACTTCTAATACTAAAACAAAAAATTACTTATTAAAAAAAAAATAAAAAAATAATTTTATTAAAAAATTGTTAATAAAATATAACAATTTTATATATAACAATATAACAATTTGTTTATAAAAAATAACTTTTGAATAACACTAAACGACCATAGTATTTTGACCAAAGAGATGAATACTTTTAGTGAGAAGCAGAAACATAATAGCATACTCTAGCTTTAAGGACTTAGTTGTGACTGCTTGATCTCTGATCCTGATTTCGTTTAACATACAACGTGTAAACCGCCTTTAAACAGGCGAACTCTTCAGGGGACTGGAGGAAGATAGATATTATGTCACGAAGGTGGACTAAACATAGGTCTAAAACGTTGGTTATTTACGTGAAATTGTGTTTGAAAAGTCATTTGATTGTATTTATAAACATATCACTCGTATCACTTTTGTTAAGAGTATTTTTATGGTGTAACTCCCCCCTTTGAGAAATGTTACTAGGGTAGAGTAATTTAAAATAACGTTTATTTAAATTTTGATTATTTATTTAGTTTGTAAAATCCCCTCTCATTTTTTAGAGATTCAATCACAACAATGATATTTTTAATACAATAAAAATAATAACATTTATGTAAGGAGACGGCCAGTCAGGGAGCCAGATGTGACAGGGGAGATAAGCAGGTGACGTCACTGCGGCTCGTTATCATCTCGACCACATGGAAGGAGACGGCCAGTCAGGGAGCCAGATGTGACAGGGGAGATAAGCAGGTGACGTCACTGCGGCTCGTTATCATCTCGACCACATGGAAGGAGACGGCCAGTCAGGGAGCCAGATGTGACAGGGGAGATAAGCAGGTGACGTCACTGCGGCTCGTTATCATCTCGACCACATGGAAGGAGACGGCCAGTCAGGGAGCCAGATGTGACAGGGGAGATAAGCAGGTGACGTCACTGCGGCTCGTTATCATCTCGACCGCTCTCGTATCCGATCAAAAGTATCGAAGGCTCTATTCAGGGGCATTCTCATCGAATATCACTTCAGGGCATATACAGTATTCTAACATTACATTAATAACAGACATGATTGCTGATTGTTGATTATGCCATACACCAACTAAGGTTTTTCAGCGACCAGGTAAATTTTGTTAATTGTATAATTTTTCTCTGTAAAGGTTAATTATTTTTTCACTATAAATTCCCAATATTTTCCCGTTTTCTGTAACTTGTGACCGATCACCGTGTAACCCGCTGGGTAATGTTTTTCATTTACCCCCGTGAATTGGATCTGAACACACATGTTTAAGTATCCATCATAATGACCACGAAGCTGAGGTCCAAAATTAGAATGGGTTTGGTGACTACGGATAACTCTTGTAGCCAACCAAGTAAAGTGTGAGAGGTAGAATCCTTTGTAATACGAGGAGAATCGCCATGGTAACAAGTTCTCGTGAACAACCGACCCCACTACTCCGCGCTACTCCCACTTTTCCGCTTAACGTAATTAAATAATGTTTAAGCATGATAGAGTTGAGTTTTACAAAAGCTGATCTGATTTTAAATAGAGAAACTCGACACAGCGCAGTTTATTATTTAAGTCACAATAAAAATATAAAAAAATGGAACATAGTTTGACTAAGTTTATTCTAATATTAGACTCTTAACTTTATATTAACAAGCTATAAAACAACTAAGATGATTTGGGACGTAGACGTATATATTTTTAAACACGAGAGTTTCCTGACGAAACTGTTCAAATTTACATAAAGTAGACAGTAAAATTGACTACTATCTTGGATTCATTATTTAGTTTACAAAGTTTATTGTATCTTATACATTTTTGTTAAATTTAACCGTTTTTTAGATGTGCAATTTTTTATATTTAGGAAAGAATCATTTTGTTTGTGGAAATGGATATTGGCATTATAAAGCTCCATGCAGAAAATATGAACTTCCTACAACAATCTGTTACCGAAATAAAAATTGTTAAGTATAAAAAACAAAATCTTGGATATCTGGGTAAATTTGCATATTAGGACAAAGTGTACCTGTAAACACGTTATTTAAGAACTCCCTACCAATATTTTAGGGTATTGTTCCTGGAATAGAAACATATCTAAATATAATATTTAAATTGTCCTGAAGTCTTTAGTTACTTGCACAGCCACAATTTTTGTTCACATGATAATTTTTATTTCCGTAACGAATTGTTGTATTCAGTTCCTATTCGGTATCAAACTTTATCACACCAATGTACGTTTTCATGAAAAAATTTTAATAAAAAAAAGTTTAATAAAAAAATTATTTTATAAAAAATAGGTAAATTTAAAAATTTTACAAGAAACATCAAAGTAGATAAATTATCTAACCAATGGTACCAAGTTTATAAGGATCTGACAACAAATAATGGAGTTATTCCGATTTTTATTCATAAGAACATTGATTTCCCATTAAAATTAATGCAAATTAAAGCCATTTTAACAGCAAAACCAATGTTTTTATGGGGGAAAATCACTATAATTCAGTTATTTGTTGTTATATCCTTACAAACACGGTACTATTGGTTAGATAATTTAATTTGTAATTTTTTGAGTCTCGTAAAATGTTAATAACATTTACAGATTTTGAGGTATTCGAGTTTGAAAATTTAAAACGGCCGCTATTTTAAAAATATATAGTGGAAAAGGTAATTTTTTTCTTTGAAATGTACATTGCTATGATAAAGATTTATACCAAAGATGAACTAAATACAACCATTCATTGCGGAAATAAAAATTACTATGTGAAAAAATGGCAGCTGTGTGAGTAACTAAAGACATCCGGACAGTTTAAATTTGATTTGTAGATAGGTTTCTACAAACCGTAGAACAATGCCCTAAAATATTGGTAGGGAGTTCTGAAACACTCTGTATAAACCTATTCACTTAGTTTGACCCAATTTACCATATTGGGCGCAAGTCTGCTGCGACGGAGGTATTTTGTTTTCGACAATATTTTGGCACAGTGTCAGTGTTTAAAATGTTTAAATTACTATTATTGAACGATTAAATTATGATATATTAATATTCTGTGGGATCTAAAGCATTCAAGCAACCGGGCTGTATGATGCTGAAGGTCTCTTTACAATAAGAAAACCAAAGAAACTCTGCAATGTTAAATATGCAATGAAAATAAAGTAATAGATAAATATTATGCCACAAAATCATACATATGAATTTAAAATTCATAAATACTTCATTTTACTAACATTTCATTGGGAAATATGACGCATCCCAAGCATCCGGGCTGTAGTGATGCTGATTGTTTCCCATCAATTGATAGGCAAAATAAAATTTAATTAAAATATTATTGAAAAAATATCTATAGATAATTTACAACCTAATAACATAATAATAAACTTATTCATAAATAACAAATATGTACATAATAATTGTCTTTAATAATAAAATCATAAATATTACACCCTCTTTCGTCCTTGTCTGTTTTGTTCTCGGTGAGACGCCCAAACTGAAAAGGAGAAAACAGAGAAAGGTGAAAGTTCAAGGAAGGAAGAGTATAGTTAAAAACCAATAGAAATTAAGGGATAGGCAAACATACCAATGTGAATAAATGTAGAGATGAAGAAAGAAGAAGGAAGAAAGAAGAAAGAAAAAGGAAGAAGGAAGAAAGAAGAAAAAAGAAGAAGAAAGAAAGAAGAAAAAAGCAATTAAAATTAATTGAAAGACTTGAAAAAGTTTAGAGTATTATAATGAATTAACAATGAATTATCTTGTTGAAAAATCCGGAATTGTGAGTTTTAAATTGTGAATCAGATAGAAAGACTTTTTGTAAATTCCCATACAATGTAACTTTGTCAGCGGAATAAAATTTATTATTAAATTTATTATTATTATTATTAAACAATATAATTTCACTTCAAAGTTTGATCACCTGCCATTTTTGCCCGGTCATTCTTTCCAGATTGGGATTGCGGTATCGTTCTCTATTCCCAATGGGACATCCCCTGAGGAGGTAAAAATCCTATACAGGGCTGAAAACTTACATTTAAGTGACAGATATACAAGGACAAAATTTCATTACTTCAACAAAATATTTATATATTAATTCAGAAAAAAAATAATAAAAATAAAATTTTTATTAATTTTGAGAAATTCCAGAGAAATTCAATAAAATGTATTTACAAAATATTTAAACTTTTGTAGTGTTTAACTAACAAAAAAGACAAAAGCATCACTAAAGGGATAAATAAATAAGAATTTCTCTGAATATATTTTATTGAGAGCTTTTGATACTTTTAATCTGATAACGAGGTAGACCAGAGCTCTTATGACGTCATCTCCTTAGCTCCTATGGGGCGCCTGACCATCGGACACTAAAACTGACAAAATTATGCATTTTATATTTCGGAATAAGCAAGTAAAAGCTTGAGTCTTTTTATATTTAACTGTAGTAATGCTTTCTTTGCCAAAATAAATTATTGATTTTTTAATTTTACCTCTTACATAGATTGTTATTGTACCGTAACCATTTGATTGGGTTGAAGTTGTTAATAACATTATTACAAACTTAATTATTGTCAAGGCAAATTTGATGTCACTCATTTTGAAAATAACTGTGCATTTGAAGGTTCTCTATTTAAGAAAAATCTGGTTATGTGAAGTTTTACAGCATGCGTTAATAACGTATTAAAAGACAAATATATTTTTTCCTTTAACCATGTTTTTTTATTTGTTATGTTTTTCTTTCTTTTTCATAAGGAACCCTAGTTGTTCTTAAAAGTAATATTGTCCAAAACATTCTATTTGTTAAAGAGCACATAATTCAGGCTAATTGAATGGTAGGATTTGCCAAGTGTTAATGTGCTTCAGTAAAACAAGCTGTTTGACGTGCCACATCCTTGTGTATTGATATAAAAGTTCTAATCAATCGAAGTGTTGAGGATAACTGAGGTGAGCTCTGAGATAACAAAACTACTTGGAATGAGCTTTAATTAAAATTCACTAAAGGTGCTGCCATACATCGACGTCACGTCACGTCACGTCCGTCCCGTCTTCACTCGGCGATTCCGGAGGGGGTGCTATACATCAACGTCTAGCATTCGCATTCGCCCTGGACGTCGCGTCCATTTAGAAAAAAACCCTCGGATTCCCCCAATGTCTCAGTCTCAGTGTTGCAAACATGGAAGAGTGTTGTTCGTCAACGAGTTCCGACACTGACGAGGAGTTTTTGGCCATTCTTCAAGAATCCAAAGAATAAGAATCATAGGTACACATCCCATTAACCAGCGAAGAGAGGTCAATAAGTCTTTATTTGGCCATTCGATACAAACAGTACAATAGACAATAGGCTATGTCATTTAAATGAGAAAATAAAAACATGTCAATTTTCGTGCTGATCAGATAAGATGCACAACTCTTTTGCTGTAGACGACGCCATTATTACGACCTCTGTTAAAATAGATTATAGCGCATGCATTTGGCCATTGCAAATGATAGGTCCTAATCGTGACACTACCTTAGAGAAGAATGGTTCTATTACATAGCGTACCAACTACCAACTATTACTCCCTGTAATATTTTTTTAAATTTGATAAGAACAATCGATCAAGTTCAAAAGGCAAGGAGTAAAAGCATACAGTAGGCCTAATTGGGCACTAAATGCGTATATCACGCACATTTTTTACGCATTAAATTCATATACCTTTTTTATGTTATTAACAACATTTAATTGACATCATAAAATACAAATATTATGAGTAAAGAGATATAAACAACTCTGAGCAGACCACTCACTCTCATCAACTGATAAAAACTAGAGGGAAGTAAACAAAAAAAACATTCGGTCAAAATCCACCCTTGCTCTCATTGGTTCCGAAGTTTCCCGATTGCGTACGAAGATACCCGAGGCGAACGCCGAACAGCCGAATGGACATTGGTAGCGGCTATACAGCAACGTCCCGTCACGTCACGTCACGTCTTCATTCTCATCCATTCTCACCGATTCGCACCCGAATGCTCCTCAGAGCATTCGAGTGTGAATGCGGACGGGACGGGACGTGACGTGACGTGACGTTGATGTACAGCCGGTTCCATTTGAATACACAGGGAGCATAGCAAGCCGAACTTGGACGGGACGGGACGTGACGTGACGTGACGTGACGTTGATGTATAGCAGCACCTTTATATTGACTTGTTTGTATCTTTTATTAACGACTTTTTACATACAATATCCTTAACAACTTTTATTTTCTATACTTGAATTGAATTTGTAAGGTACGTTAAGTTTAATTTTTTTATGAATAAAGAGGAGTAAAACGTCAATGAAACGTAGTAACGAGGTAGGTAGTCACTTACCTCGTTTTCTCGTACTACATGGGAGTGTCGTAATACAACTAGTATGCTTGGCAGTGGAGCTCATACAGCAGTCAATGTTACAGAGCGGTCGGCAGTGGGGGCCCTCACAGGTGCAGTTCTGGAATGGGGTTTATACCTATGACGTCACTGCCAGATCGAACTACATCCAGTTAATGCCTCTTTCCCTGCCAGTTTATGCTTTTTGTTTTAAAACGTCGTTAGACTTTAACCATTATAATTTTGCGTTTTGTGTTATTCTAAACCGACATCAGTACAAAAGAAAAATGATTTATTGTGAATTGTTTGTTATAATTTATTCGAATAATAAATAGTAATCTTAGTAGTAGTTAAAGTCCGCACGGAAACTTTGAATAAATCCCTCAATGATATTTAACAAATATACCTCCTTTTCTGGGATCGAGTTCTTCTAAGCATTATTTTGTAGTCTACAGTTTTTAACTTCCTCTTATAAAAGTTTGATTATTAAAACTTGTAAGTTCATAAGCATTGAATAAGAGACAGAGAATTTTCCAACAAAGTAGAATACTCGAATCGCTTTGTTCTTGTTTGAATATTCTGTGAATATTGTTTGAATAAACAATTTTTATTTTACATAGTCACAACAGAGGAATTTTTTCTATAAAAATTCTTAAATTAGAACATATTTTATGCTTTAAAATTTAAGTTTTTCATATGCACATTATAAGAAATGTACCCTTATGATACAGGGAATTTATGATGTTCAAAGTAGCGCCCAAGGGAAAAACTAGTCAGTCAATTTGTTTCTTTTCATTTGGTTTCGATGGTTTCATCAAAACTGTAAAAGTAGTTGTAATTAAAAAGCCAACAAAAATAGTTCCAAGTTAAGTATGCTATTTATAGCAGAGCAACAAAGCTATTGGCATAGCTGTGATTATTACCCAACTTAAAATTGACTAGATTATTCCATACTTTGCAGTCATATTCAGTAACATTCTCTAGCAACCAATCATGTGCGTGAGATCCTCTCTCTACTAACGTTGTGCCTGTGCTGTAAAGGCGACTCTTTTAATATTTTCTCTACTAAATGTACAAATCAAAAGCCAAACTACCTGTTACAAGTTCCATTATTTGACAGGAGAAGTTTCTAGGTTTGATTACTCAAAAAAGGCTCAACGCTATAGCGTCACCATCTTCATCTTTGTCCGGAGGAAGTTTCTGTTGCGAGGAGACAATAGATGATAAATCGATGGAATATTCTCAGAGTATCTTCCAAGACGGCAACAATATTTATACTCAATTTTTATCAAAAATATTTGAATGTTCGATAGTTACACCAACAACAAACTTTGTACTTTTATAATTATTTTTTTATGTAACAATAATGTGTCCAGTTCTTACTTAAAAATCCTTGAGGCAACTTTTTGAGTTTAATATTTGAATGATCTTGGGCTATTTTACAGCACAATACATTTTGATTAACACATACTGTTGATGTTGCCAAATGTTAATCACTCGGACCGAAAGTATTTTTTCATCACACTACATCGATATCACCTGTTTTCGACCCTCACTTCTACCAACGAAACACCTGTTGCCGGAATAGGGCGGTAATAGAAACGGTAGCAGAGAAATCTAGAATATTAGAAGGTATTTAACAACAACAACAACAACAAATAACAAATCAGTGACGTAGTTAGTAGTTCAGCTGATAGCAACTGTTAAATACGTATGACGTAGATGGGAAAATAGAGCTTTCCATTGGAATCAGCTGTAGTCACTTACCGTTAGAGTATTAGTTTTGGTGGCCTTAGCTGATGTGAAGTGGTTGCCTAGCAACCAGAAACTCAAGCAGTACAGCTCGCTAGGTTAGTAGAAGTTGAGGTTATGTTTTGTTTGTTATGAACGAAAAAGTAATTTTTTACTTCTAGAATTTATTGAATTGTGTAGTGTGATGAAAAATATGGTTCATAACTCGGGCCGAAAGCGTTTTGCCAACCCTCGATCGTTTCAAGTTCTCGACTTCGTCTCGAACTTGAAACACGATCTCGGGGCCGGCAAAACGCCTCTTTCGGCCCTTGTGACGAAATATACTATTCCGTGCTTAATCGTATTTCCAATTTCGCCTTTACCTCGCTTGTGTAAGACAATTGTGCACGTAAAAATCTTGTTTCCATCCTATTGAAACTAATTTTTTTGACTAGTTTCACTGTTTAAAATATATATTTATTTTACTGGAATTCGACAACCCGATTAAATTTGAAATACATTGTAAGTAATTTAATAGACCTATAACACTAATCATTGATATTATAAAGATTAATTGACTTTCATAAGGGAAAAAGGTTGGAGAAGTAAGGCAAGGATAAATGATAAGGTCCGCAACTCATTTTATTTCAACATTCCTTTTTTTCAATTTTAAAATGTCGTGTGGAAATTGGATGATTCTATAACTGCTCCTATAAACCGCTACACAGGGGACGGAACCATGTGACCATCTAATACCACCTAATGCCTTCATAACTTGAGATTAAGCTGGATTAAGGTAGTTTAGAAATCTGATATGCAAAGTCCCAGCTTTAGCAAAGCAAATTTCATCAGCCTATTATAATGATATTTTGGGAAATCAACCAGTAAATTTTTAGTGCGAAGTCTGCATGAGGGTGAATCATTATGTATAAAAAATTCTGTCTACATTTAAAAGTAAATAATGTGAATAAGTTAATTATAAAAAAAATATTTTTAATTTTATAAATTGTACCTTAATTACTCACCTTAGCTTATAGTTTAAAAAATTTCGTTATAGACCTACATACAAAATATGACTTAAATTGTTTATAGAATAAATAAATTATTTTATTATTAATTTATTTATTTATGCAATTACTAGCTGCTACCCGTCACAGCTTTGTCAGCTCTTGAGATATAATTTAATATTGATGAAATTTCATTTAAATGCAAATACATCTTCTATAAGAACTATATTGAAGCATTGAAGTACTGTGGTGCGGAGTCCTAAAGAAACCTTGAAAAATTGTTCCTGAGTAAATTCTTATGAGGAACGAAAAACTTCTATGCAAAATTCCTACCCCGTCGTTCCTATTGTCTTAGAGTCTCGTTCTTTCCTTGATTTAAATTAAAATTGGCCGCAAGAAGAAAATTACATTGATACTAAGGTCCTGTGGGGTGGAGCTTTAAAGGAATTTCGCAAAACCGTTTCTTAGTGAGCAGCTATGAGCAATGACCGTAACAAATTTCAACCCCGAAGGCCAAATAACCGTTTTGAAGCCCTGTAGGAATTTTGTAAAACCGTTTCCCAGTGAGCACCTATGAGCAAAGAGGAAGTCCGTGCAAAATTCCAACCACTTCGGTCCTATAGTTTTGTAGATTCGTTGGATCTTTGATGCGTATTACAACTCCTTAAGAATAAAACTATACCGATTTTTTAAATTCCTGTGTGGCATAGACTCAAAACATTTCGCAAAACCGTTCCTTTGAGCAACGAAGAATGTTTATGCCAAATTTCAACCCCGTAGGTACTATGATAAATTTGAGTCATTTGGGGAGGACTCATGAAGGATTTTCTTTGCGAAATAGTTCCTTAGTGACGACGTATGAACAAAGAATAACGTCCTTAAGTTTTGAAATTTTTTGTTTCCTTGATTTGTATAAAAAATTAGCCATAAGACTAACATTATATCGAAATTCTAAAATCCTATGGGGTGGAGGCCTGAAATAATTTTTCAAAACTGTATCTTACATATGAGGAAATAGGAACGTCAATTCAAAATTTTATCTCCGCTGGCCCTATAGTAATTTTGAAGACATGTAAGGCGGAGCCCTTAAGGAATTTTGTATAACATCTCTTAGTGAGCCCATATGAGCATTGAGGATCTTCCATGCCAAATGTCAACGCTTTGAATCCTATAACTTTTCAAATTCAATGTGTCCTTGATTCGTATAAATTGGCCATAAGAATGAGATTAGACCGAAATTTTGAGGTCTTGTACTGTGGAGTCCTAAAAGAATTTCGCGAAACTGTTTCATAATAAGCATCTTTGAGCAAATAGTCACACCCATGCTGAATTTCAACGTCCTATGCAAAATTGATAATGCAATCTTCAGTCTTGCAGTCTTCAGATGCATCGTTTCCTCGATTCGTATATATTGGTCATAAGAATAACATTACATCGAAGTCCTGTGGCGCCTAACCCTGATGGAATTATGCAAAACAGTTTTTAGGTAAGAGTTTTTGATCAAAGAGAAACGTCGATCCCAAATATCAACGCTGTACAAAAAAAAAAAAAAAAAAATCATGAGCAAATTGATAGTAAGTACCCATTCTAATACGCAAGTGAGTGATCTTTGATAATTATAAAGTAGATACATAAATTAATGAAATGTAAATGTATATATATATATATATATATCAACAAAGTAATCTGTATTATTTTTTAGCTTCTTACTGTACTGGCGAACGTCCCCTAATCTAGTTTACTATTAATAAAACCAATTGATTATAATTTACAACTGTATTTATGAACTATTTCAACTGCTCTTTATTTATAATCGCTTTTCATCCTACGGCATAAAACAATTCTCTTTTTATTAGTTATCATTGTTATTATTGTTTTATTTAAAATAAGTTGGCAGGTCTCTGTTTGCCTTACTATTTTCCGTACACATAGACTATTTATTTGTGCGTGGATCGTACGTATTAGACAAAGTAAGAGAGTGAGGCCGCTATAGTACAAAGGTGAATGGTACTGATAAAATGGTGTGGCAAAACGCAGATTCGAACCCACAACATCGCTGCCAACTAAACGTCTTTGCGTTTGGAGTAATTAGCCACAAACCAGACGTCAAAAGGTTGAGTATTAAGAAAGTTATTGCATTTTTAATTTTTACCCATATGATTTTAATGGAAACTTTGAACGCCTACTATTTCTGTCCGGATCATTAATTTTAAGTCTAGTTTGCAGCATTGTACTCTGCTAAGTGAGACCTTTAATTTGATGTACATATCAACCTATGCTTACATTTGAGATTTTCTTCTGACTCCTGGTGGGCCGTTCTACTAACATTACTAAAAATGTATGATAACGTCAAAACTTACTTTGTATTAAGTTACTATCACCCCCCAAACGATATTTGTTTATCTCAACAAATAAAAATATTAAAGTGGGGGGACGGACTTTTTTTACACCCAGTATATAACTTCTTGACTAAAAGCTACTTTTAAAATTCTAGTTTTTTTTTTACTAATATACGTGCATGTTCGAATGCCTCTAATAAAGGTTTTTAAAGACTGGCATGACATAGCGAAGTAAACGGAATATAGGCTCACTAACTTAATTAATTTTATACAATTATCACTGCTTTCTACAAATAACATACTGTATACGAGGTGTTATTTGTTAATTAGGAGTTTATGTGAAAATTAAAAAAAAATATTTATACACTAGGATCTACTAGGGGTTTTGGAGGAGGAAAGGCATAAATTAAAAATCCCTGAGAGCCAAAAATAGAACATGTTTTGTAAGAAATGTTTTTATTCAAACTATTCCATAGTGAAGAACGGCTACCAAGCATAAATGTTTGAGTAACACTTCTTACAAAACATGATCCTCTGCGATTGAAGTTTTAGTGAGTTAATGTACTTAACGTCAAAAGATTGATCTAATGTGATTAAGAACAACGATTAAAACAAGCGGCATCGGGTGTGGATACTCTTTGGCTGGGTTGCCGCCTAACCTATACACGTTCGACAAGTTTATTGCTTTATTTTACAATGGTTTACCAAATTTAAGTTGGTCATGAAAAAAGTAGTGTTTGCAACGATTGTATTCAGCTCTTGAGGTGTTATAACACTCGCCTCGCTTGTGTACTGACATACGTCTCACTCGTGGCTTAAAGGCCTTTATAATACAATCTTTGTATAAACTGCTATTCTATTTTACCTGATTCATTATAAATTTTATTGATCCATCAGGACATTCTAAATGTATTAAGTGATTAATACATAAAGTGATTTACATTAAGTCTAGTTTAGTTCAATATAATTTACAAAAAGCCATGGTCTTAAAGCCTGAAATATAACGGTAATTTTAGAATAAATGAAGTTAAAAAAGGATACTAAGTTTTTAGGGTTGAAAGTATAATAATAGTAATGAATATAATAATTTATATAAATTATACTTTTTTGTTTTGTTTTAAAAATTAATAATTACACAATGTGTAGTTGTGACAAAAACTAAAGCTAAAAACATAAACAGAGCCTAATCTAACTGTTGAGTTCACTTAAGCTACCGAGGTGGAAACACAATTAATAGAGGAGAGAAAATCCCTCATTCCAACTGACCGATGCCGAACTAATCCATATTACATGATTGTCTACTTCATGAAAGTTATACATTTTAGCATTTTTTACGTGATGATTAGTTTTTTTTTTTTAATACTTCTTTGTGAGAACAATTAATGAAAATAAAATTAATGCTTTTTGCCTAAGTATATTGCACATAAAATACCCCCTTCGCAGCAGACCTGCGTTCTCAGCGAATTTCCAACAGAATTAGGTATTTTTTATATTCCCCATAAACACCATGGGAACTAGGATGTAGGTTTGCTGTCATGGGGTTGTAAGCTAATAGAAAATAATACCTTTCCAGTGCAGGTATATAGTTAATTGCATTAAATTCTGATATTTTTAATTTTCCGCGTAAACCCATGGGGTGAGAATATAGGTTTGCTGCTATAGGGGTGTTTTAAGTACGTGTAAGGTAAACTATACCTAGTGAATGTACATACTAAATTTGATCGAGATATGTCTAAAAATAAGCGAGATTTAGGACTTTGTTAATTTCCCACAAGAATAACATGGACAACCTATTTTATTACTTTCTCCATAACCTATTAAGAAAAGTTATAACTAACTAGGCTTATTAACTATAAGTTAATAACTAAGTTATTATAAGTAGTAAATTGTTTGTTTTTTAAGATCTTTTTAAAAATGGCCTCAGTTAAATTTTTAATCTCGGTATTATAGTGGGTAGTAAACTTGATTGGAAATTACACATTGCTAAGCTAAAAAACAAAATCATGAATGATATACGTATTTTCTACTTTCTTCAACATATGCCCTCATAGTACTTTAAAAAGTCTCTGTCAGTACATTGGTCTCTGTCTCGAGTAACAATGTTGGCAACAATTTGTTGTGTAAATAAAAAACCTGCATTGTCTTATTTTTTTACAAACAAAGCCTGTTTCAGAACAAACATTACTAAGCATCGTTTTGAAGTCGGCATCAAAACGAGTTGTTACAGAGAAAATTTCCTTGCCAGTTTACTTGGATTTGTAAATATGTTATATATATCAAGAATTTTTATACATAAACCAGCCTCTAAGCGGCATTCTTTTTCATGCCAGACTGAGGAATTTATTGCCCTTTAAGCGAGGTCGTTCGCTCACAGCAAGTTTATAATACTTTCTATTTTTTATTTCCAATCTTCCATCAATACTTTATATGAAAATTGCTGTTTATGTACTTAATTACAATGAAAAATTGTTGTGTCATATGTTGTGTTTATAAACATATAAAAAATTCCTAAATGTCCCAGACCACCCGTACTTTCCTTTTCCAATTTGCAAAATTAATTTTTATGAAAAATCAATCGTGTCGTTATAGGGAAACCGGTTACGTTCTATCGATTGGTACTAATTTCAATGAATATGGTGTACCAGAAGTCATCTTAAAAGACCGGAAGTCACTAATTTTAAATAGAAACCCCCACTTTTTATGATATTTTTGGATTTCACGCGTAATTTTAAGAAAAAATTACAATTTAATTTGTATCCATAATCCTTATGGTTTAACATAAGATATAAAGCCAATTGAAATTTTGACTTTTCAAATAAGAATTTCATAAAACAAATGTTCAAATCCATTAACTCTGAACATTTTCCGTTAAACAAACATTTAGTTTTGTCAAAAATTTAAATCCATAACATTAATAATATGGCAGAGAATGTTAAAAATATAAGTTAAAGTAAAACTAATTCCGTGATAATCGATATTTTAAGAATAATATTTTTAATGACTTTTTAAGACATTTTCAAGCTTGGAGATTTCTGTTTAACGTAAAATGATCACAGATAATGGACGTTAAATTCTTCCCATGTTATTCTTATGATAAAAAAAATCCATTTCAACCCTCATTATCTCCTAAACGGTTAGGAAGAGGGGTGAATATTAAACAGTAAAGTTGTCTTAAAATTTCGTATAGGATCCAAAAATTTCATAATAATGGGGATTTTTATTTACATTTAGTGGCTTCAAGTCTGGATTTGTTACTTCTAGTGCAAACTGTACAATGAAATGTTATCAATCCAGCGTAACTAGTTTACCTATAACGGCACAATTTGTTTTTGTGAAAAATTAATTATTAAATTTTAAAACGGGTGTACGGGTGGTCTGGAACAACCTGTTTATATTACCATCCTCTTTTATAAATATGGATAAATAATACAAAATGTTAATTTGCAAAGCTACAGTGTATTCAAATTTACGTTCTAAATAAGCTTTGCTAATGCGATTAACTCAACGGGTTTTTATTGCAGCGTATTAACTGTAGCAGTAAAGCCCAAGAGTAAACCGCTCTAATGCCATTCGCGGTTGATGTGTAGCCGTTGTATCAACAAAAACCATTTGGCGCTCTGTGTCATATCTGCAGCCGCGGATCGCGAGTTCAGCACACACGTAACGTGCTTAGGCCAACGGCTATTAAATTGGAATGTACATCTTGAATCAACTATGTCCAGAGCACATTCAACTAGAAAACAGTGAAACTGATAAACAAACGAAATGTTCTGGTATCATAAAATTCCCAAATGACTGCATTTTGTATCAAACCCTAATTTGAGCAACAAAACTTGTCATTTAAAAAATATAATTATGAAAAATATAGTTTTCTGAAGAATCGCAAATTGTTTATGTGTTTGTGGTTTTTTTTTGGCTCGTTAATTATTTTAAATTACAAATATTTTCATTGTAATTGAATCATTTCACAAATCTAAATGTTGTGTTTTCACTATACGTTACATGAATTATCAATCCAGCATACACATTAAACAGCTTCTTCTTTATGCCAACAGTTCAATGGTGAATAAGTAGGCCTATGTGTAAATACTTTTTTTAATGAAAAAATTAGGTTTGTTTATAGAAAAAAATTTTGTTTCGATCCAATTTGAAAGTTAACACATACACTTCCTTATGTCAGATTAGTACAAGATTACCTTGTCAGACAAATTAAACTTTTTTTTAACGGAGGTTTTAATTGAGAAATTTCTTTTTGAACTTGCAGGACAGACCGCTTAACTTTTTAACGTAACTGAATATGAGAGGTCCATTAGGCGGGGGCCTGGGGCTGAGCCGCGCCAACCACTTTACATAATTCTGAATAAGGGCTGAATCTGACACTCTGATATCAGCTTATTATACTCAACAGCTTTTTTTACGGTTTAAAACAACATTTTATCAAGTGAAATTCAATGATATTTTGAAAAAGTCTTTTTATTTCCCGTGTTAAAATCTAAAACAAAATTATGTATTCTTACTTTATGGTTTTATTTATTGCTTAAAATATTAGTGTCTATCTATCACCAAACAAATTCTGATTAGTTACGTGATTTAGTAGAATGTATAAGGTTTGTAACATGTAACCTCCATATTTTCTCTAGTAGAATATTTAAATATCGGTTATGCCACGATGCGGTGGTCTACAATATTGTAAGCTCGGATGATGGATGTGATCTTGGAGAATAGCAGGGATAATATTTATACAGAATGACCTTTAGAGTCAACATCAGAGGCTGAGTTGCGTTCATATTAACTCTATAATATGGAAAAAACTAAAAATTTTTTACATAAATTTAAAAACAAATAAAATGAAATATACAAATATATTTAGTAAGATATTCGTAAATGGCTATTTGCAAAAATATTGTTTGTAGGCTTACATGGACCTCAGTCATATGACCTTTTCTTCTTTTACATATTTACCTGCAGATCAACGAGTCATATAAACTAAAACAGTACAAAAACTTCAGAGGAATAAGTTCTATTTAGTTTTAATGTACCTTATATTTAGGTACAGTACAGTAAAAAATATTCAAGGTCCAGGACCATCTTCATTAGGAAACCCTTAAATTGCTCTCAATGTGGTACCAATTTTGTATTGTAGGAGTAGGGCTGATGGGAAAATCAAATGTTGACAGCTGCAGGTGACGTCACGTACTGGAGTAAATGATGCATGAGATGACGAAGCTGGTGAGACTTTTGAGCTTCAATGAGACGCAATTAAGTCGCTACCAGAGGAAAGAGATTGGAAACCAAGAACAAAAATTGCAAGTTTGATTTGTAAATTGCATCAGCAGGAGTTAGAAAAACACCAAGTAGAGATAGAATTAAGATAATTTGTAAGTTCGGAAGTCTTACCGAGTTTAATAGTGATTTCTTCTATGCGATTCTCATCATCATCCAACAAAATAAGGGTTCGATCCTAAGTTATTTTTTAAAACTTTTAGAAGTTGACCCCCCCCCCCCCCAACAGATGAAAAAACCTAGGAACCCCACAAAACAATAATGAGGAAAATAAACATGTTTTTCATACGTGAATAAGAAATATTTTGAAGAAAAGGAAAAAGATTAAATAAATCTATTCTATAAAAACACTACAAATAACTAGAATATCACTAATAACATCTATGTGAAAAACGGTTATCAAAATTTACTTGGTCCAGAAACCCTAAATTTACACTACTATTTATCTCAATAAGTTTAAAATTTAGTTCATGAGAGATTAATGTTTGAGTACATTTTATTACAGTTTATATTTTTCCATATTTTCGATTTACGTTACAGTTTTAAAGTACGTAATAATAACTTCGAAGTTTGTATAACTAGAATTGTCTTATCGGCTTGTTGGAAGTTTTACTCTAGGCTTATTTGAGATCTACAATGACTGCTGTGGAATGAGCAATCATAAGAATACGCAATCGATATAATCAACACATTGAAGACAACAGCTATGATCAATCATCTTAACAATCAATTCAGACCTGTATAGGAATATGGGGTCGCCCTGCCAAAACACCTCCCTCGATTCTCCTTTACTTATTTCTTCAACTCTTGAGGGTCTAAATAACTGTTTGCAAAATACCAAACCTCGAAATGCACGAATCAAGGCCATTATGTATGACTTCAAATTATTTCACATTCATGGCTTTAAAATATCTAGGGGATGTTCAAATTTTACTCAGGAACTCTCCAGTATTGTCTTCTCCTGCCTTCCTACTCAGATTCCGCAGGAAATCCATGCAGAACGGAACAAACCTTATCAAGATTCAAAAGAGATTACATCAATTAAATCTTGTTTGCTCACCAATCATATTATTGGAAAGCAACAGTTTACTGAAATTTATTCCCAGATTTATAGTCACAAACTGTTCAAGGAGTTTATGAGTGTTTACTATTGGAGGACTGAGCTGGAAATACTTGTGATAGCAACTACTCGACCTAAACCGGTCACAAGATAATGGAGGACAGAACTCAATCCTCATTTGACCTATATAAACCCCGGGGAATTGAATCCTTTATTTTCAAAATTAATCCTGAAGGAATGGTTTTTTTGTGGTGAGTTCCAGTTTTATTTTCATTAAAAAATGGAAATAATGGTTACAAATCAATCAAAATGTGGGAACCATTAATGGCGGGTTATTTAATTAATTTCCATGACGATCTTCACTGCAACACTGGAAATTTCTTAAATCTTATGAGACAGGAATTCACACATTCTCAAGGAGTCAATGAACAACATGACTCTTGTATTAATGCAGTTAGAATTGTTGCTCCAGCCTTATTTACACTGCAATGTTCATGTGCTAAGCCAATAACTTGGACTTTATAGAATCTGGGGTCATCTGACTGTAGATGGACTTGAAGGAATCAACAAGTTGATCCAACTAAACCGACATTTCCGCGTAATCAATCAAAAATCTGTCAATTCAGTCCACAGGAAATGGAGAGAATACTTTTGTATAAACAACTGGAATCTTGAAGGGAAACTGCCAAACATACAATTACTAGTAGAAAGCTCATGTGATTCTTATTTGATAACATGTCTCCGACAAATCTGCATGTTTGATGGATCACATCCTGAGTATCATCTTCAACTCTGGGACCAGATAAAGTTTATGAAAACATTTCCTATCCCAGAGAAGATTGAATTTTCCGGAATGATCTTTGATAAAGCATCCTCTCTCAATAAAGAAGAATTATATGAAAGATATACCGACCATGGTGATATTGGACCAGGAAAAGATAGATCTGTAATAATTAGATGATCCAATTATCAGAGCCCATAGGAATTTCTAAACAATGTTTCAATGCATGGATTTTCAGAAGATAGTGGGGTCAGTGGTGTGTATCCTAAAGAAAGAGAAGGAAAACAGGAACCACGACTCTTCGGAATGTTGACTCTAGAGAAACGATTCTACATTGTGATAACTGAAGCGTTGATTGCAGATTTCATCCTCAAGTATATCCCTGAAATTACTATGACCTTCGATCAATCAACTCTCAATACACGGATGCTTCAAATAACGAAAGAACTTTCAGATCAGGGAAAAACGGAAATAAACCTCCATAGTAACTAACATTGACACCCAGAAGTGGAATTCATACATGCGGAAAGAGGAAACGATTGGTATATTCACAGATTTTGATGATTTATTCGGTCTATAAAAATGTTTTCTCACCCTTTTATGAATTATTCAGAGGTTGTCAATGGTACTTGGCAGACAGTTCCATAACCCCTAAATGGAAGGACCAGCACACCATGGAAAATCAATGTGGCGTCTGGGATCATCACTGGGAGGTATGGAAGGGATGCACCAGAAGGGGTGGTGGACCTTGTTTACAGTTGTCATTCTTAAATACGTGTGTGAATTACATCAAATATCCTGTCAATTAATGGGACAAGGAAACAACCAGGTGCTGATAACTCGTTATTATCGAAACCCAGATGGTTCTATCAGATAAGAACATCAACGATTCATTCACAATGTAAGGGCCCCCATAAAGACAGAAGAAACCTGGATTGATTATTACTAGCTGTGTACCCGTTCTTCGCACGGGGTATGTATGCAGTTTATTAAGCGAATTATATCAATTCTTTCACAAATTAAATACATCAGCTTCAGTTGGTTTATTCCAATGTATCTGGATATTTAGTTTTATGCTTAATAGCTCCCAGGTTAAGCATTTATTTACATTTCTCAAAATCTTGTTATATCAATTTCTCATTTGGGTTAGAAGTTATTTCTATTAACGTTTTTGTTGCAGTTTGATTGAACATTTATATTCATATAGTGATTTACTTTATAGTTCTATAAGTATACCATACCATTACTCATAGACGATTTAAGAAAACTCAGATTGGCAAAAATATGATAGATTATTATGAAACCTAATATTGAATACTTATTTGGATGTGACGATAGCTAAGTATACCAAATCAAATGTATCCCACAACTGCATTTCTTGTTCTACCTATGAAACATATGTACAGACATGTACAACTTGAATAATCCAAATTCAAAATTAATAATAATTTGAATACCCAAATCAAGTAAAAAAATGCAACACCTGTCAGTATTGTATAGACACGGCACCAGTGTAGATATTTTAAAGTAAATATTAGGTCTACTTAATTCAATTTTAGCGAATTTCCCATAGGGAATAAGCTATTTCCGTAGGTCTCATGGTAAGACCTAAGCCCGGGACCATGTTACTTTTTCGTTTTTAGGTGCCCAGAGAACAAAAATAATAGTCATTAAAACTTATATATATATATATATATATATATATATATATATATATATATATATATATATATATATATATATGTATGTGTCCCTAGACACGATAACTCTCGTAAAAATGGTCCGATCGACACCAAATTTGGTAGAGATGTGTAATCCTACGTTTATTCGGATGAGTTCGTAAACCAGACATATCGACCTATCGGAAGGGGTAGTTTTGGGGGGTTTTGTACCCCAAAAATGGGTTTTTTGCATTTTTTATATGTAATTTTTTAAAAATTAAAATTTTTATTTTGACCATTGGATTTAGCTCAAAAAAATTCACAATTTATTATTTTGAAGCTTTGCTCTATCTCTATTGGTTACCGAGATATTAAAAAGTCTAAAGACAGTACGTTGTATTTTGAGGCTCCAATGTTAATCTTATGGAGAATGATGATGTGTGAATATTTCACTTATTAAGCAATGTTTTTGGATGAAACTTGGCATTCAGCTTCATTTGGTTGAGATTCATCCATTTGTGGTAAAAAAATCTTGGTTTTTGTGCTTATCATGGCAGCAAACCTGCATACTCTTTTCCCTTGTTAATCATATGGAGAATAGGCAAACTCCGTTAGCAATGGACAGATATTGATGAAACTTAGTATATGGCTTCATATGGTCGAAATAATTTTTTTATGCCAAAAACCTACTTTTAGTGTTCCCCATGGCAGCATGCCTGCATACTCTTTCCCTACATTTATCATAAGGAGAATAGACATTTATTCCCCTATTTATGAGCTTGTGATGATATTTGGTTGACAGGTTTTTCTGGTCGTAATTAAAACTACTAATTTGGAAATTCGCTGAGTACGCAGGTCTACTGCGACGGGGGTATTTCTGTTTTTTAGCGAATTTCCCTATAGGGATATATATATATGAAAATGAACGAACGGTGTTTTTGGTTTCTGGGGACCTCAAAATGAAAAAGTAAAGTGGTCCCGGGCTTAGGTCTTACCATGGCTACTATTACGGTAGTAGCCATAAAAAATGGCTAATAAAGGGACATGAATAGAATAGAATAGAATAATTTTTTATTTTCTCAATAACAAATACAAAAAATATTCAATAAATCTTGATTAACAAAAAAATAAATAACACAAATTTTTGTAAAGCCAAAATCTCAGTAAAATCAAATGAAAAAGTCCATCTTCACTTGCCAAGGCTGTCACAAACACAACGGAAATGTCACTTAATTGAGAAAATAAATTAGGGCCTCTTTAGGCAACGCCTGTGATGAGGTTCCTACATTTTACTCTACATGCTATTGGGCATGTCCCTTTACACCGTTGAGACCGCCCTTTACGAAGCTTATGGAGCAGAGCTTGTTAGCGCAGGGGGACGGGCCGAGCTCTCCGTCAATGGAAGAATTGCCTGGTCCTCCCGTGATGATGAGTTCTTCACAGTCAAGCGCACCCTGGCCACTCGCGCTGCTGCAAAGTACGCGTTCTTGTAGGGTCTTACTAGCGCTGCTGCTCTTGGTCTTGACGGCTATTGTGACCTACAACGCCTTTACACTGCATTCCATCGTTGTGATTTTGAGGCCAACGCCCTCCCCTACCTCCAACAACACGACCCCGCCCTCGCCAACAAGTACACCGCCGCCCTGGCTGCCCTAAATGACGTGCCGCCTCCTGCTGAGTGCGCCCCTGCACAAAGGCCGCTCTGGGGAAAGTTCTTCAACGTGGTGGGAACCATCTTCACCACCTGGAGGAAGGCAAATCATCCGCCTGCGGTTAGCGCCAATGCGAGCAGCCGCAGTCCACTGAGGCCAACACGTATGGTCTCATGGAGCTCCAGGGACGAGCAGGTTGCTACGGAAGACCTCTTGAAGGGGACGAGTTCCAGGACTGGGAGCGCCAAATGATCACCAAAATGAATATCGGTGGTGAAGGCGCCCAGATCACTAAGATCGCTGGCAAGGAGTATCTCAGAGTCAATGCACTCTTTGATGTCTTCACCACAATCTCCTCCAGCTGGTTTAATCTGCCGCCTTTGCCCGAACTGGTGCCCCTAGCCGAACCCCCAGCGGTGGATTACGGTGAGCAGGAGGTGGAGGATGAAGAGCCCGCTACCGCGGGACAGGCTGCAGCGGAGAATAATCCACCGCTGCCCCCGGCCCCCGTCCAACAAGGAAATGCCGGCCTCCCCCCTCGCCATCCTTGCGCCCCCAGGGATGGGCACAACTGGCTCAGGGACTTGGTACACCAATATGCCCTGCGTCCTATTGACCTGAATGCGGACCGTGCATTGCGTGATTCTGGAAGGCTGGGAGGACCATGTCCGGAAGGGATTGCCGCCACCGAGAAACTCTCGAAGCAAGCCCGGTCACAGATCGTGAAGACGATACCCTCTGGACTCCATGCGATTCCGGAGGTTATGCGTGTCATGACTGTCCATAAGAACTACCGGACTTTGTCTGACAGAGAGGTTGGCGCCCTTCTCCTCAACAAGCTCATAATGGGGCAGTCACAACTCCCCGTTGTTGAGCGCGGGGGGGAGCTTTTCGTTGACAACCGAACCTAGTTCCGGCACCTCTCGATCACCTCTTGATCACAACGGCACGACCAAGCGACCTCAATGACTTGCGATTTCGGTGGACAACACGTCCTCTAGCTGGCGAACCGCATATACAGAGTCTGTGTTCTCGGCGGCATGCGGATGCCCGGGGGAGTTGGTCCCCTGGGCGCGCGCGCCGGTGTTTCCCTGCTTGCACATCCACTGGCGCGGCTTGCCGACCAGTCCGAATACGGGAAGGCCTAACAACTGAGCCACACGGGTAGGACGATCCACCCGTTATCCCCCCCTAGCTTAATGGAAAGAGCATCTCCAATCAAAGGAGAAGAATCTGTTTTTATTGAATTAAGTAGACCTAATATTTATTTAAAAATATCTACACTAGTGCCGTGTCTATACATTACTGACAGGTGTTGCATTTTTTACTTGATTTGGGTATTCAAATTATTATTAATTTTGATTATTCATTTTTCTGTTTTTTAGATTTACCTTCTTACCTAAAACCCCATACATTGTCAATGTATAATTAACCGAATAAATAAAGATAGACTATGTTAAAAAAATTCCAAAAACTTAGAAAAAAAGCGTTGATGCTAGGATTACTTCTCCTTATTGCCACGAGGAGCGCTCTTTTTACCTTCTAAATGTGAAAACAAGCATATTTGTTTGTTTACACAAAATAAAAAACAATAATAAACTTGTGAAAAATGTTTCTAACCATCTGATACCATTCAACCAATCAGCATGATCCTCTAATGAAAATTACGGTGGTACTATCAGTGTTTTAAGAGCGGCTTTCTCACTTCTTCATAAGAACCCTACTCATGTAGTTCTTTCACATTAGTATTGCCCCGTCTATACCCGAACTACTTGAAAGATTGACCAAATTATATATCTCGTTGGTTTTAACTCTATATTGTGTTTTATACTGTATATTTCTGAAATATACCTTTTTGTCAGAACGTGCAATGAAAGCTAAATTGGAAACTAAAATTAGTTTGCAATGATAATAAGAAATATTTTAAGATTCAAGGAACAAAACTCGTCTGTAATAATATCAATAAATTATTTTAATATTCATGTTTAGAACCAAGAATTAGTTGACTTCACTCACTGTATTTAGGCTAGTGAAAAGTTAAAGGGTAAGATATGAATGAGTCTGTATTTAACATTTTAAGTGTTGCCATCTGTGGTGAAAATGATAAACTGTCTAATCTAGTTGATTCAAAAGCATAGATAAAATGGTAGAATTAAATATTCCCATAAGATTAACATTGAATATTTCTTTTACTATGAGTCAGAGCCTTTTTGACAAACGTTGGTTTAGACCAGCTAAAATCGTTCTGATTACACCATTTAACAGCAATAAAAATGTTCATGTCATTTACTAAAGCCCTTGTCGTGTGAAAAGAGATTAAAGATTGGTATTTTAGCACAACTTGGCTCCTTTGACGTACTATGGAGCAAAGCTCTAAGATCGCTAAGACAATTTAAGGTACAATGAACCTTAACCACTTAACACCACTCAAGTCTATGACATGAAAAAAATTTAGACCATCAGGTAAAGTCGTTATCCAGAGAAAAGAGGACAAAATAGGACCCATGTGTTACAGACACAATGACAGACAGAAAGAGAGAGAGAGAGAGAGAGAGAAAGAGAGAGGGAGGGAAAGAAATTTAGATGGCACCGATTTTGGATTCTGTGATGCATAAAAAGTTAAAATAACCAAAAATTTCAAGATTCTAAGCAATGTACATACAAAACTCTAATTTTATTAATATAGATAATCAAGAAATAAACCAATTTAAGAGAGATGACAATTAGTAGTGTAACATTCAAATATAATCCAATAAATAAAAAATGTATACTCTTAACAGTTTCCTGATCAGTTCCTTGCTCTAATTGTAGTTCATTTTAGAGAAGAATTGTTTTTGTATTCTGGTTGTTATGGAAAAGTAAGTGAGGGACCTGTATTCATGTCTTTATTCTACTCAAGTGGTAGAGTTGGCGAGGCAAGTTTAATTCTGTTGTACAAGGAAGGGTCAGCGAGGTTCGATCACCGAAATGACGTCACTGTCATAAACTTCCCCCTACCCACCGCCATCCCCTACAATACCCCACCCATACGGCACTGCCAGACCGCTCAACCAAACTACTTGCAAAAATGAAACTAAAAGTGTAGTTTTATTTTATATAATGTAAGTAGAAAACTAAATGATTATCTCACTTCAAAAATAATATACAATCTTATCAAGAAAGTACAGTCAGTTTTTTAATTTAACCAACATTAGATTCATTTCTAAGTACAATATAGATATATTTGTTCTAATAATGTAAATAATTAGATTTTTGATTATGAAAAATAATAAAAACGTAAGTTTATTAAATTCTTTACAGTGTAACAAGTCAAAATTACATCCAATAATAGTTAAGAATAAAACCACTCTGGGGGTTTTCTTTCTTTAGCTTGATCTTCTACCTCATAATATTCCATTAGTATACCTCCTTATATTTCTGAGCTGACTAAATCTAACTACGAAATTTTTAGTTATTTCATCACTAAATTTGTATTTACGTATGGACTTAAATACAATTAATAATTCCAATATTATAAAATCTAACAGTAAACAACGTTTAAATAGGACGTAAAAACACTTAAATGTTTATAGATTTGCTTGCAAAAAGTGAATTAAATTTGAAGTATTGTAAAGAAAAGGTATTGCATTTAAGTTTTAAATAAATACTTCAAGTGATTTTGAGGTATTAAGAATTAAGTGAAAATTACTTTCGACATACAGACAAATAACTAGGCCCTTGATTTTATTTTAAAATTAACTTGTTTTGATTTAAAGAACAAACTAGCAAAATGTTTGCAGAGAATTCAGACACTTTGAATCATGTGCAAGCTTGAATATTTTCCTTCAGCTTTGCCCCAAATTACATAAAGTGTATTCATTATATAAGGATATGTAAATGTAAAACTCTGTTTGTATGACAACTTCTCGTAAGGAAAATGCTATTAAATAAATGAATGAATAATTAATTATTATACTTTGAAACAGTTTTTCAGGTAGAAGTATTACCTATCTACCTATTGTATGCGTAGAAGAATTCGTTAATAAATTATATTTAATTATATGAAAGCGGTAAGCAGAAACTGGTAAACTTTAGGAATGCCGATGTAAACCTTAGTTAATTATGTTAATTATACTAAACATATTTTATTAGAAACCTAATTTTGTGTACAGTTTTATGAGTCTATATTTTAATCTTTCCGAACGTTTCACATTGTACCGGGTGTCCTAGACCACCCGTACACCCCTTCTATAATTTACAAAATTAATTTTTGTCAAAAACAAATTGTAATTTTATAGGTGAACCGGTTGCGCTCTATTCATTTATGATAATTTCAATGTACTGGGTGTACCAGAAGTTACCTATCCAGACCGGAAGTCATTAATATTAAATACAAACCCACACTTTTTTATGGTATTTTTTTATTCTACACATGGTTTTAAGACTACTTTACAATTTGATGTGTACCCGTAATCCTAACGGTTAGGGAGATAATGGCGTTGGAATTTTTTTCCATAAGAATACCGTGGAGCAAAATTTCATATTCATTACAACTGAAACTTTTACATAAAAAAAACTTTCCAAGAATAAAAATATCTTAGAACATTACTTTAATTCATATTTCATCATAACATATCGATTATCATGTAAATAATTTTTGTTTTCCACACATTTTAGATCATCTCCATCATATTGTATAATTAATGGAATAATAAAATAATTCCTGACAAAACTAATAATTTATGATTATAAAGTGTTTAAAAGAAGAAGCTAAGACATTTTTATGCAAGGTCTTTTTTAGTTTAACGATAAATTTACACAGATAATGGATGTGAAATTTATTCCCATGTTATTCTTATGGGAAAAATAGAATTTCTACCGCCGTTATCTCCCAAACCGCTAGGATTATGGCCTAGGCGTACACATTAAATTGCAAATTTGTGTTAGAATTGTGGGTAAAATAAAAAAATACCATAAAAGTGTGGGTTCGTATTACAAATTAATAACTTCCGGTCTGGTAAGTTACTTCTGGTACACCCTGTACATTGAAATTATCATAAATGGATAGAGCACTTATAATGGCCCATTTTGTTTTTGTAAAAAATTCATTGGGTATATTTAAAAGGGGTGTATGGGTAGTTTGGGACACTTAGTATATGTATAATATAAGTCTGTGGTTCGCTCATTAACCAATAGTCTTTACTAGCACAGAGGGTATCATTGAATACATAAAAATGTAATAGTCCACAATATTGGTAAGTCTTCTGGCTGTCAAGAGTCACTTCCCTTGCTCCTTTTCACTATGAGGATTCAAGTTGATAGTCTCACTCTCCACCCATACCCTCAGCAAACTCGCAAGAGGCTGGAGAACACACACACACACACACACACACACACACACACACACACACACACACACACACACACACACAAACGCCGACCCTGAGGGTCGCTCTTCCTTGCGGTCCGTTAGTATGGTGAACATTCTCATTATAATTGTAATAATTTTAAAAATGATTATAGATCCTTAATTTTTTAACAAATTTGTTTTCTACTCAAAATTACGAGAAATTTGATACCAAACACTAAGTCGAATGCTTTAATAGATCTTTTTGTCTATAGTCATTAACGTGTGACCGACTGGCGTCTATTTTCCCCGTTTAAATTTTGTGGAGAGCAAATTCGGAGAGGAGTGGAGGAAGCGCCTACAGTGTTACCAACGCCTCAAATACCACGCAAGCCACCAGACGTCACGGACGATGCTGAAACCTGAGTTTTTACGAGTAAGAGAGCAAGAGAGGCGTAGACAAAAGAATGATCGTTAATAATGATTATTTAAAGGACTTGATAGGAAATACACGAGAGTGTACCTTACTGGAAAAGGCTGTGAGAAAACGGGTTGTCGCGGAAGTTCATAACAGATAAATCACCTGATAAAAATACTATAAGTTTAAAATTTTCATTAAAAATATATAACAAAATCTTTTGTCTGTTTTAATTCAAATAAAAAAAAAATAAAGTTTCTCTTTGAAACCTAATTTTTTACTAAGAAGGTGTATGTTTTTAAATATTCAACATCATATTCAAATGTAATACCAATTACAGTATAAGTAAGTATTACATTTTTCCCCGTACATTATGAAAATGGGGCCAAAATTATTTCCAGGCTGTAGGCTAATTTGCACAAACCAAACAAGCGTTTACATAAAAAATTATATAGCTATAGATAGAGTTAAAATTAGAAGACTTATCAATTACTGGCAAAAACAATGTATGGCACCTGTATGAGACCTATTATTAGTGCCGATTACTTATGAATTATGACTCTTCTAAAATCCCCACCAAAACAATTACGGATTTTTAAAAATTGATAATTACGGTTAAAAAAAGGCAATTACGTGTTAATTATTTCGTGATTTTGTTACTTGGTAAAACAATGCCGGTAATGCCATTAATGCCGGTTATCACATTAATTCGTCGTAGTTATAATGGTGTATATTTTATCAAATAAAATCTTTTAAATAATAATTATTAACAGTAACGATCTTCAGTATCATTCTTTTGTCTCCTTAAATCTTACTAGTAAGCACGGTTTTCAGCATTGTCCGTGACGTCTCGCGGACGTGCGTGGTATTTGAGGCGTTGGTAACACTGTTGGCGCTTCCCCCACTCCTCTCCGAATTTTCTCTCCACAAAATGAAAACGGGGGGGAATAGACGCCAGTCGTGTGACCGTACAAATCTTGAATTTTAGAGTACACAGTAAAAATTGTTTAACATTTGAGGTATTTATTGTTTAGTATAATTATAATTTTAATTTTTAGTAGAATACAAATCCCTTTAAAAAAACATAAAAGATCATAATCAATTTTCAAATGATTACAGTTAGAGTAAGAATAACGTCACTGGGTCGGGTCCGAGCGTCTGTGAGTGTGCGTGCGTCAGTCAAGGGTCCACTAATTCTTCAGGTTTCTTCAATAAACTGAAGGAATATAGTAAGCTTAACTGGGGCCTTCTAATCCCTCTAAAATCAAAGCATTACGTTCATATCAAACTATGTGTATTTCTAAAAACTAAATTAGACAACAATTCATTTTTTATGTTTTCATAAATACCATCAGGTTAAATCACCCCCTTTTATTCGTCAGATGGTCCACATGAAAGTGGCCGATTGCGACTCACTCACGAGTTATCAAGCTTGTGATGTTAAATTTTCTCTTTTTCGTGGTATTAAATCATTAAAGCTGTAATTACCTCACGATATAAAAAAGCAGTTATTTTGAAACCTTGACAGAATTAATTATTGAACAGCCAAAAATGGTCGGGATCATTTAACACAGAGGGCGGGTGAAGGGGTGAAGCCAGTGGAACGGGCGTGGTTGAGAACGGCACCCGGGGGAGCGACGCTACCTCTGCCTCTGCCGATAAATTCCGTTATAATCCACTTAGGTAATTGTAAAATTACACAAGTCCTCCAGTATCTCGGTGAAATTCCAACATGTTTCCGTAAAATACCTTGTCTCACAAGGATTATAAATGATATTTTCATGCAATACTGCAAAGTATTACGTTGGCATATGAAATCCCATTTTACACTAGATTTGAGCTATGGTACCTAAATATGGAAAGTTATATTTTTAATCAGGTTTACCCATTTGAAGCCTCACCCTGTGTATTAAATGTGGTCAAGTTTCACAATAATGTAAACTCTTTACAGACAATGTTGCTTTTTGTGTTTGAAAAATTGCAGAAGATTTTTTTTTAAATTACTTATTCTTCTTTAACTTCTCTAATTGAAGGTACTTCAAAAGGTTGCTTAAGGTGCCTGATTTTTAAGGTTTCAATCACAAATATAAAAATTTGGTAAGTAGTGACTGTTAACCCATTTAGTTTGAGAAGTTTCGGTTCCCTAACAGACAATATTATGTTGTTATTTTTTAACAGTAATTGCCATGTAAATACAATTCATAAATGAGTAAAATTTTAAGGGCTGAATTTTGATAGATCAATAAAAAATAACAATAGATTTTAGCAACAAAATTATTTCAACCTCATTTATATATGCCGAAACGGTGTTCTGAGTAGAGCCACTGTTGTACTAAGGTATGTGGTCCTAAGTATACATCGTAAGTTTACGTCTTACCGTGTTGGCGCATTACAGCCCGCTTTAACTTTATGGCGTTACAATATGGCACTAGGAGACTATCCTCACTCTGCCTCCCATCGTCCAATATTTTATACTAATCATTAATTAATGGTTGGACGGATTGTTTTAATATTAGTTGTGGTTGGTTGGTTGGTTTTAATTATCGAACAAGAAAAGTCTTAAAACTTTTAATGATGTGCTCAATATAAAAGGGAAAAGAAATTTCGGATTGTACGAGTTTATAATTGAGGTTTTAGGCCGAATGTTGATTATACCTTTCTTAATCATAATAATAATAATATGCCTGATGAACACAATTTTATCATTAGATTTAATAAAACAGTTTATATCCGTTCCATATCTAAGAGTAATCATTTAATGAAAATAATGGGATATAAACAACAGCTCTAATTATTTTTCTTGAATCGAATTAAAGTAATTTCTTTAAACTGACCTTATAAAATTTCCAATGGTTATTGGGCTCTATCTATATATATAATTCTCTAAGCAAAATTTCTTGAGCAAAATTGTGTTATACAAATTGCAGGAAGATGGGAGTTGTCTCAAATTAAAGGTCTCGGTCCCATACACGAGGGAAAATTATCGGCGTGTCCATAATGTTTTCAGGAAATTGGAAATCACGTAAAACGTCCTCTATAAGAATAGCGTGGGGATTCGAAAAACGTCTGTTTTGTGTACATTAAAACATGTGTTACGGTTTAATATTCAAAGGAGACCCATATGATAACATTGAGTGAGGATGATAAATAATTTACAACATGAGAAGCAATATATATACCTATATGTATAATTGTAAGCAAAATTTCTCGAGCAAAATTGTAAGCGTTTTACAAATCGCAGAAAGATGGGAGGGGTCACAAATTAAAGGTCTCGGTCCCATACACAAAGGCAAATTATCGGCGTGTTCATAATGTTAACAGGAAATGAAATATCACGTAAAACGTCCTAAATAAGAGTAGCATGGGGATTCCAAAAAATTCTGCTTTGTGCATTAAACATATTTTATTGTTTGATTTTAAAACGAGAGACAGATGATAATATTGAGTGAAGAACAACTATTAATAACCAAATAAAAAAAAATATACCTAAAGTGGCAATACTATAATAAGACGTTTTGTGTCTTTGAACAACTAAAAATTCTACTCGGAGCGTTACCAACCTTACAAACTATTACAAATTGCTTACAGATTTTGACTGTTGTTATAATAATTTAAACTGTTAAAGACCTGAGTGTGTATGCAAATCATAAAATAAATTTTTATCGTGATATGGACGCAATGGGCCATGAATTATTGTGGTTTGAGAAACGCCTACATTAATTACATTAAAACATGTTTTGGGTTTTTTTAGATGAAAAGTGTTAAATGATTATGATGAGTGACAAAGATTCATTAACTGAAACTTAAAATGTATCAGTCAAAGAAGTGTTTGTATTCAGTTAGCTGAATTTTCCCAGAAACCTTTTGGTCATTTCATAGATTGCAGAGTTATAGGAGAGATTTTGTCCTACATACTCGGGGGAAATGTAGCGAGTCAAAAACATTACTAAAAATAAGAAATTTATAAGAAAGATCATTTTCTGAAAGATTCTCCTTAAAGATTCTCCATGTATAGTGATTTTAAAAAGTCTGCTTTGTTTACACAAAATAAAGATTTTTGATTACGAGGGACGAATATTGACAGTAAGTGAAGATGATCTATTTTGAGGTGCTTTGTTTAAATTTGGCGACTAAAAAAATAAAAAATCTGAAAGGTGCTAAAAAAATCCATTCAGTTTTAGGACAAACAAGATAATTAAAGGGGTGAGATACAAAGTATCGAAAGTTTATTGACTCTTAAATGGGTGCTGAAAATCCGTCATGGATATTTCTCATTGCCGCTTTTCTATGTTATATTAAAAAGTAGTCATAGCCCAAAGGAATCATCATTTCTTTAAAAGCTTATTTTTCATATATCGATATAAGTTTAACAACAGACAAAATGAAGCATTTACAAAACGGGTGGCCCAATAGTACAAGATTTTAAAGAGTGCTTTGGGGGTGTATGGTATGTTCAAACGGTATTGTTAAAATATTATTTAAATTAAAATTAAATTTTTTGGAAACTTTCGTAGTGAAGAACTGGTAATCCGCTATGATTCATGCTATTTTAATTTTATGATTAGGGGCTTTTTCCCCTATAAGCCACTAGTTTACCTTATTTTCCCCCGACCACATTACAGATGGTAATGTTTACTAACCATTTTGTAATGTACATTATCGCAAAAAAAAGTCTCATTGAAACTTTGAAAGCGTGTAGCCCTGAGAACCGCATGCATCAAAATAAGATTCTGCCTTTCTACAGAAGAAAAACCTTCCCAATAGCATGCGCGGATCTCTCCTACGATGCACACAAGCTGAGCAAAAAGAAGGAAAAGGAACATGCTTGCCTTTTAATTTTTGGTGTGCGAATTCTGTAATTAATAATATACTAATGTTGAAACAAAACCGCAATATATTTAAAATATAATTTTCGGTACAACATATAAGCAATGCTTGGTGTATGAACACAATATGAGATCTTAGGACCAATAGTATACTTATTTTTTTTCTAATATTCAAATCACAAAGTTGCGATGAGTACTGGTAAATACAAGTAGGACATTGTTACTGGTAGCCTCCGTGTATTCCTATTATCAATGTGCGTTCAAAACTATCAACAGTCTATCAACATTTTTTTAATTTTCAGTGACATCTTGCATAAAAAAGAGACAATACTATTGTAAGCCAATTCTGACTTAATTTGTTAACCATGACTTAATTCATCTGTAAATTTAACCATATTCCCGGAATCCAAGAGATGTGAATAAATTCCTTGCTTGAGGTTCAAGCTAACTTTTTTTTTTAATCACAAAACAGTCACAACAATTATTAAGAAGACAAAACTTAAAATATTACTGCTGAAAAGTCAAGCAAACCAACAACGCAGCTGATCTAATAAATCTTAATTTTTAGTTCGTCCCGATTTTGATGACACGTAGTACAATCAAGTTTAATTGAGGGCGTTCACAAGCATCCACCGCAAAGTGGTTTCTTTATGTTTTTGCCTATCACGTGACAAATCCCACAAATAAAATGTCTGGAATCTGTCACGTGATTGGCAAAACGTAAACAAACCTCTTTTGCGGTGGATGAACGTGAACGAGTCCATTCACGAACAGTATACGCCTACACACTGACGGATAATAACATGCATGACTTATCTATTTTTAGTCAATCTTACGATGTATGTGCTATACAACTTGTTAGAGAAGGCAAGATAGCTTAGTATAAAATTACTTAAATTCCCCTGTACAAGCTGATAATTGCAATTTTTTTATTGAATTACAGCATTGCACAACTGGTCGTCGTGGCAATGACAACACTGCATACTTAGAACTGTTATTTGTTGGATTTTGTTCATTATAGCTGTTTGTAGTTGCAAATCCATTCATTTTCAATAGATTTTTAGTTTTTGTTACGTTAAATTGTTTTTCCAATATTTGTTTTGAAAATTGTAACCAGCCGTCGGGAATCGTAGCTATTTCGTGTAACGGGCGAACTATTCAAATGGTTCCAACTACAATATTCGGTTCGAACTTAGAATATTTTCTGAAATTTAAAATAGAGTTGAATACCACGATATTCAAAATTATTCTATTTGGATATTCGCACCTACATACTATGCGAAATAAATACTATTAATAAATAGATTTTTACCCTATAAAAAGTGTACCTTTTACAGGTGTTGCCCGTTAAGGTAAACGGAGACAAATTTAGTAGGTAATTTGACTGTGTAAACATTTTATTTCATAATTAGAACTATAATAATTAAATTCTGTTTGTTTATCCAGTTATCTTTTTTTACAAGCAGTTTCCTATGAAATAAGATAGCTATCGGAATCCAGGATAATATCTGCGCAGCTCCTCCTGAGATGTGCAGCATTACAGTTGGCGCTAGGCTAATTGATGTAATCAAACCAGAATTCACAACGGAGATGGAATGCCACAAGTCGTTAGCCAAATTGCGCTTACTTCCGTCATTCGTACCTGGCGTTGCCTACCTTTAAATAAATTATAGTTATGGATTGGTATAAAATATTCCAATTATAGGCGGACATTTGCTAGCGTTACTTCTTTCGTATGTTTCTTTGTCTAATTCTTCTTCTTCTTCTTGTTCTAATTCAGTTTGGTCAAACGTAAATGTCTACTAAAGGTTACGGAAATAACATATTCTTTTATTGAAGTTTAACTAGTAAATCAAATTGATTATACTATATATCATTGATGTTTCGATTTCTACGCCCGAACTTACCTTAACATACGTACAGGGGACTATGGAAATAAAACAGACCATTCAAGGTTTTTTCTTAAAAGATACTTTTGAATGAATAACGTGACGTAATAAAGCTGAAAGTTTATAATACCGCCTGATTTGGCATAATCAGACCAAACACACACGAAATAAAACAAAATAACAATACAAATGCATATAAAAACGTGAAGTTTGAGCGAATGGCAAATTTGAATGAATAAGCACACTACCATGATTACTACGATCTGCCTTTCTTGTTTTTTTTATATTTATTTTCTTCCACAAAGCAATCACACTCAAAATAATTTAAATAAGGAATTAATTTTCGAGACACTACAAACTTTTTCCACCTTCGAAACCGGACAGTGCAATCAGCACCTTTGAATGATTTACCACTGGATTACATAATTATTTCACTGAGTAGAAAACATTATTGATATAGCGACCTTTATTTAAAAATAACTTTTAAAAATGTCTCTATCAATAAAAATGACGGTGAGACATCCCCTCCCCCGCCCGACGGTGCAGGATGTCGCGGGTATCCGGCGCGGCGCGGTGGCGGCGGCGACGGGGGAAAGGTTGTACCTGTAACGGGGCCCGCGGGACGGTCCGGACCCACCACCATAAATTGCCATGGAAGCCACTTATCCGCGGTGAAATACAGGGTTAGGCAAAAGTCTGGATACCCCCAGTTAACTTTTTAACGCGTTGCAGTAGGAAAACCAAACTCGGCACATGTTTACAACATCAAAAACTGCACTTTTTCATCAACTACACAACTTTGCCCCTGCCCCCAAAATGGGGTATTTTGGGGGCAGCCCCAAATTTTCAAATGTAAACCCCTATCGAGTGACCCCTCATTTTAAACGGTTTATCAAGAGAAATTAAATGGCGCAAACCGGAGGTCGATATCTCACCCCTAACCAAAATGGCAGCCATTTCAAAATTTGACATGGGCAAGCAAGTATAAGTATGGACACCCCCAATTAATTTTTTAACACGTTGCAGTAGTAAAACCAAACTCGGCACATGTTTACAACATCAAAAACTGCACTTTTTCATCAACTACACAACATTGCCCCTGCCCCCAAAATGGGGTATTTTGGGGGCAGCCCCAAATTTTCAAATGTAAACCCCTATCGAGTGACCCCTCATTTTAAACGGTTTATCAAGAGAAATTGATTGGCACAAATCGGATGTCGATATCTCATCTCTAACCAAAATGGCAGCCATTTTAAAATTCGAGAAGGGTAAATTGACTTTACATTGGCTGCCATTTTGGTTAGAGATGAGATATCGACATCCGATTTGTGCCATTCAATTTCTCTTGATAAACCGTTTAAAATGAGGGGTCACTCGATAGGGGTTTACATTTGAAAATTTGGGGCTGCCCCCAAAATACCCCATTTTGGGGGCAGGGGCAAAGTTGTGTAGTTGATGAAAAAGTGCAGTTTTTGATGTTGTAAACATGTGCCGAGTTTGGTTTTCCTACTGCAACGTGTTAAAAAATTAATTGGGGGTGTCCATACTTATACTTGCTTGCCCATGTCAAATTTTGAAATGGCTGCCATTTTGGTTAGGGGTGAGATATCGACCTCCGGTTTGCGCCATTTAATTTCTCTTGATAAACCGTTTAAAATGAGGGGTCACTCGATAGGGGTTTACATTTGAAAATTTGGGGCTGCCCCCAAAATACCCCATTTTGGGGGCAGGGCCAAAATTGTGTAGTTGATGAAAAAGTGCCGTTTTTGATTTTGTAAACATGTGCCGAGTTTGGTTTTCCTACTACAACGCGTTAAAAAGTTAACTGGGGGTATCCAGACTTTTGCCTAACCCTGTATAGACCAGCATACATAGACCTGCCGGGTGCGAGTTCACATCTTCGTTTTCAGTACAAATTATTTTTGCATTTGTGTTGCCTTACTTGGAGCTGGAACAGATTAAATGAAGCTCCTTAGATATCAAAATCATTGTCATCTCTCAATTTATGTCACGTATATCTAACGAATGAGCTTAATGTGTGAAGTAGTCACTTTCTTTATTGGAAAAATTTTGCACGTACTATGGAGATTTTATTTAAAGTTTATTTATAAAATAATCCTCTTATTAGCCATAACTGTGAAAATGCCTCTAATAGCTTTTAACAAACGCCCGGTGGAATGCAGCCGTGTGAAACTACGACTGAATCTCAAACAGTACAAGATTTTTTATCAGATGGAGTATTTTTTTATGCGTGAATGATCGTCCATCACACAAAGTGGAAAGTATTTTCTATATGAAAGGCATTCGTTCTGTGTTTAATGTTATCATTCCTAGCCATTTCCAAAGAAAGATTTGTTTAAAGTAAAAAGAAATGGAAACACATTCGATAACTTAACTTCCACGACTTAACCTCTATCGGCCAATGGAAAACAAATAAATAAGGTATACACTCCGCTTTCGCCATGTGCAGTTGTGCACGTCTTTATAGTTTGCCTTAAAATCCATCTTAATGTTAAATAATGATGAATGACAAATTCCTTTAACATTTATTGATTAATAGTATTAACTAAGCTGACAACTAAATTAAGTTTGGAATACTAAACAGTTTGAAATGAGTTGTTCTTCATTCCATTTATGCTCTTCTAAACTAATGGTTAAAAAACACTATGGATAATAGCATAATTTGTCCTTTAATATAGTGATGGTCTCCTATTTGAATGTTTAGTTATAAATTTAGCAAAGCAAAATAGTAGTGTGTTTTGGTCACTTTTAAAACCGGCCACGTGCCCACGGAGCCACGTGCCGCGGCAGCTGGCGCCAGCTGCCATGTCACATAGCTTCCGGTGGGGGTTAGAGGGTATATATGAGATGCTGTAGTTATATTTTATGCCATATAGGTTGGGGTGGAGATGGCGATAGTGTTGGCGTTAGGGTGAAGTGAATTTGCGCATAAAATTAAAATTAAAAGTTAGTTCAAAATTGAAATTCGTCGGTGTTAACGAAACTCTAACAGTTGAAGAAAAATTAAGAGTTAGTTCAAAATTGAAATTCAAACTTATAACTGAGATGTGGAAAATATGTCAAGGTCATCCAGAGTAAGTTTTAAAAATTCTATCCAACTATCACCAGAAATAGTTTTAAGTTGAAGTAGTTGGTGATAGCGGGATAATAACTTCTTGATTAGCATTATACGTGCTGGTAATGATATTCAGGTTGAAATAATAAAACGTCTTCCAACACTACTCGATATATTTACACTTATACTGTAAATGTTTACAGACGGTAAATATATATAAAAGATCTTATAATGGCGATCGATTTCGACCAGTCACACCGGTCATCATCAGGCCCAATCAGAGACTGAGAGAATCAGGATGGCGTCCTTGCTGAAGTACTATTGGCGCAGGAAGTTCCGGGAAACAAGATGGCGTCCATGCTTAAATCTTATTGGCTACCGGATGTTCGGGAATATATTCTGGTAGGTTCCGCCGGAATCGAAGTTTACTTGTTCGTTTATCAATTTGTCCCTGTTTTTACATTTTTCTTTAAATATATATAATTCTTCCCATGCGTTCATTGTGTTTCCTTTCTTACACGTCTTGACTATTTGCAGGTTTTCTTCTATGGTTTTTAAAGAGTGGCCATTTTCTAAAAGGTGTTTTGCTACATTTGATCTTTCCGGTTTGTTGTTCTTCCATGCTGATATGTGGTTCTTGAATCTTTTTATAAAATTAACGGTTTGTCCAACGTAGAAGTTGTCGCAATCTTCACATCTGATTTTGTAAATACCGGCTCGGTTGAATTGGTTATTGTCTTCAATCTTGGGGTATAGCAGTCCACTCATGGTGTTTTGTGTTTTGAAGGCGACAGAAACTCCGTATTTCTTGAATCTATTAGCGATCTTTTGTGTTACGTTTCCAGTGTAGTTAAATACAGTAAATCTAGTAGATTTGTCTTCGTCATTTTTCAATGTGGTCTGGCTGTAGAGTCGATTCTGGTTCTTTATTTTCCTTAAGATTTTATTTTCCATTTCGTCTATGAGGCTAGTACGGTATCCATTGGCTCGTGCAATACTTTTGATGGTTGCTATTTCTTCTTTGCGGCTGGACTCGCTTAAGGGGATCTTGTATGCTCTATATAACATTGAACTGAATGCAGCAGTCTTGTGGCTTAATGGATGTACGGATTTATTATTAATGGTTGTGTCTGTTTGGGTCGGTTTCCTGTAGATGGTGAACTCCAGTTTGTTCTCTTTTCTTATTACTGTCAAGTCTAAGTAATTAAGTTTTCCGTCTTCTTCGTATTCATTCGTGAATGTCAGGTTTCCATGGTGGCTGTTTAATAATTTCAACATGTCCTCTGCTTCTTTTTCTTTCTTCTCGTTGAAAATAATTAGGACGTCATCCACATATCTTATATATAACTGGATATCGTGGTCCATCTTCAATTGTTCCAAAATAATGTCTTCTTGGTGTTGCAAAAATACTTCTGACATTATTGCGGAGAGAGGACTTCCCATTGTTAGGCCATCTGATTGGCTGTAGAATTTGTTGTTGAATCTGAAATAATTCTGGTCCAGTACAGTCTTCAGTAACATAACAAGCTGGTTAACATACGTTTTTTCCAATCCATTGTTTTCTAGTCTACATTTAACAAGATTTATTGTTTCATTCACCGGTTACATTAGTGTATAAATTCGAAATATCAAAGGATACTAATCTACTATCTTTGGTAATATCAACATTCGTGACTTTATCAACAAATTCATAACTATTTTTTACATTGTGTTTGTATTCCAGTTCCAGATCATTAAACAAAATATTTGAGAGCATCTTGGAAACATTGTATGTTGGTGCTGATTTAAAGTTCACTAGAGGTCTAATTGGTACATTCTTCTTGTGGATTTTTGGAATTCCTTTCATAACAGGTGCTTTTGAATTTAAAATATTCATTCGAGGTCTACATTCTTCAGAAATTACTTTATCACACTTCTTCACGACATCTGATAATACTCTCTGGTATTTTTCTGTAGGGTCTTTCTTCAATTCCTTAAAATTGTTCTCTCGAATAAAATCTTCTGTCTTCTTAATGTAGTCATTTCGGTCCATTATTACTATGGCATTACTTTTGTCAGCTTTCAATGCAAGGGCGCTATTTTCTTCAAGTTTCTTCTTTATTTCTTTACATTTCTTCATATCTTCTTTCATTTCTTGGGTACATTTCATGATCGTAGTTGGGAAATCTGTAGTAATATCTTGTCGTACTGCACATAAGTCTACATCTTTCAATATCCGAATGTTTGCTTCAATATCTGTAGCTATTACGTCCTTTTGCTTCTTATCATCAATGGCAAAATTATGTTTTAGTCCATATTCGAGTATTTTAATATCTTCTTTATCGAACTGTACGTCTGTTAAGTTGATTACTCGTTTCTGGAAGTTGTGGTTGGAGTTTCCTTCTTCAATTTCTCTATTGTTCTTATCGGTTTGCGTAAGGTTGTCTAATTTTCTATTAACTCTCTTGTATTTAATATCCATAAGTTCTTCTATCTCATCTGATACTATTTCGTGCAACATTTCAAATGCTAAAAATCCATACTTCTTTTGAAATTCTAGGTGTGTTGTGTATGATTGTAGGCTAAGGTCATCTTTTTCTCTATACAATTGCTTTATCATATTTTCTACATACTTGATTTCTGCTTGTTCCTTAGTCTTCTTTGCTGCAATGGAGTTTCCTTTCATTTTTATTTTGGCATATTGAGGTGTTACTTTGTTTTTAAGACACTGCTTGTTAAAATAAATATCGGCAATCTTCGTGTGGACTTTGATTCTAACATCTCTATACCTCAATGCTAGTTGTGCTTGACTGGCATCACTAAATAACTTCTTGATTAGCATTATACGTGCTGGTAATGATATTCAGGTTGAAATAATAAAACGTCTTCCAACACTACTCGATATATTTACACTTATATTGTAAATGTTTACAGACGGTAAATATATATAAAAGATCTTATAATGGCGATCGATTTCGACCAGTCACACCGGTCATCATCAGGCCCAATCAGAGACTGAGAGAATCAGGATGGCGTCCTTGCTGAAGTACTATTGGCGCAGGAAGTTCCGGGAAACAAGATGGCGTCCATGCTTAAATCTTATTGGCTACCGGATGTTCGGGAATATATTCTGGTAGGTTCCGCCGGAATCGAAGTTTACTTGTTCGTTTATCAATTTGTCCCTGTTTTTACATTTTTCTTTAAATATATATAATTCTTCCCATGCGTTCATTGTGTTTCCTTTCTTACACGTCTTGACTATTTGCAGGTTTTCTTCTATGGTTTTTAAAGAGTGGCCATTTTCTAAAAGGTGTTTTGCTACATTTGATCTTTCCGGTTTGTTGTTCTTCCATGCTGATATGTGGTTCTTGAATCTTTTTATAAAATTAACGGTTTGTCCAACGTAGAAGTTGTCGCAATCTTCACATCTGATTTTGTAAATACCGGCTCGGTTGAATTGGTTATTGTCTTCAATCTTGGGGTATAGCAGTCCACTCATGGTGTTTTGTGTTTTGAAGGCGACAGAAACTCCGTATTTCTTGAATCTATTAGCGATCTTTTGTGTTACGTTTCCAGTGTAGTTAAATACAGTAAATCTAGTAGATTTGTCTTCGTCATTTTTCAATGTGGTCTGGCTGTAGAGTCGATTCTGGTTCTTTATTTTCCTTAAGATTTTATTTTCCATTTCGTCTATGAGGCTAGTACGGTATCCATTGGCTCGTGCAATACTTTTGATGGTTGCTATTTCTTCTTTGCGGCTGGACTCGCTTAAGGGGATCTTGTATGCTCTATATAACATTGAACTGAATGCAGCAGTCTTGTGGCTTAATGGATGTACGGATTTATTATTAATGGTTGTGTCTGTTTGGGTCGGTTTCCTGTAGATGGTGAACTCCAGTTTGTTCTCTTTTCTTATTACTGTCAAGTCTAAGTAATTAAGTTTTCCGTCTTCTTCGTATTCATTCGTGAATGTCAGGTTTCCATGGTGGCTGTTTAATAATTTCAACATGTCCTCTGCTTCTTTTTCTTTCTTCTCGTTGAAAATAATTAGGACGTCATCCACATATCTTATATATAACTGGATATCGTGGTCCATCTTCAATTGTTCCAAAATAATGTCTTCTTGGTGTTGCAAAAATACTTCTGACATTATTGCGGAGAGAGGACTTCCCATTGTTAGGCCATCTGATTGGCTGTAGAATTTGTTGTTGAATCTGAAATAATTCTGGTCCAGTACAGTAAAGAAATAAAGAAGAAACTTGAAGAAAATAGCGCCCTTGCATTGAAAGCTGACAAAAGTAATGCCATAGTAATAATGGACCGAAATGACTACATTAAGAAGACAGAAGATTTTATTCGAGAGAACAATTTTAAGGAATTGAAGAAAGACCCTACAGAAAAATACCAGAGAGTATTATCAGATGTCGTGAAGAAGTGTGATAAAGTAATTTCTGAAGAATGTAGACCTCGAATGAATATTTTAAATTCAAAAGCACCTGTTATGAAAGGAATTCCAAAAATCCACAAGAAGAATGTACCAATTAGACCTCTAGTGAACTTTAAATCAGCACCAACATACAATGTTTCCAAGATGCTCTCAAATATTTTGTTTAATGATCTGGAACTGGAATACAAACACAATGTAAAAAATAGTTATGAATTTGTTGATAAAGTCACGAATGTTGATATTACCAAAGATAGTAGATTAGTATCCTTTGATATTTCGAATTTATACACTAATGTACCGGTGAATGAAACAATAAATCTTGTTAAATGTAGACTAGAAAACAATGGATTGGAAAAAACGTATGTTAACCAGCTTGTTATGTTACTGAAGACTGTACTGGACCAGAATTATTTCAGATTCAACAACAAATTCTACAGCCAATCAGATGGCCTAACAATGGGAAGTCCTCTCTCCGCAATAATGTCAGAAGTATTTTTGCAACACCAAGAAGACATTATTTTGGAACAATTGAAGATGGACCACGATATCCAGTTATATATAAGATATGTGGATGACGTCCTAATTATTTTCAACGAGAAGAAAGAAAAAGAAGCAGAGGACATGTTGAAATTATTAAACAGCCACCATGGAAACCTGACATTCACGAATGAATACGAAGAAGACGGAAAACTTAATTACTTAGACTTGACAGTAATAAGAAAAGAGAACAAACTGGAGTTCACCATCTACAGGAAACCGACCCAAACAGACACAACCATTAATAATAAATCCGTACATCCATTAAGCCACAAGACTGCTGCATTCAGTTCAATGTTATATAGAGCATACAAGATCCCCTTAAGCGAGTCCAGCCGCAAAGAAGAAATAGCAACCATCAAAAGTATTGCACGAGCCAATGGATACCGTACTAGCCTCATAGACGAAATGGAAAATAAAATCTTAAGGAAAATAAAGAACCAGAATCGACTCTACAGCCAGACCACATTGAAAAATGACGAAGACAAATCTACTAGATTTACTGTATTTAACTACACTGGAAACGTAACACAAAAGATCGCTAATAGATTCAAGAAATACGGAGTTTCTGTCGCCTTCAAAACACAAAACACCATGAGTGGACTGCTATACCCCAAGATTGAAGACAATAACCAATTCAACCGAGCCGGTATTTACAAAATCAGATGTGAAGATTGCGACAACTTCTACGTTGGACAAACCGTTAATTTTATAAAAAGATTCAAGAACCACATATCAGCATGGAAGAACAACAAACCGGAAAGATCAAATGTAGCAAAACACCTTTTAGAAAATGGCCACTCTTTAAAAACCATAGAAGAAAACCTGCAAATAGTCAAGACGTGTAAGAAAGGAAACACAATGAACGCATGGGAAGAATTATATATATTTAAAGAAAAATGTAAAAACAGGGACAAATTGATAAACGAACAAGTAAACTTCGATTCCGGCGGAACCTACCAGAATATATTCCCGAACATCCGGTAGCCAATAAGATTTAAGCATGGACGCCATCTTGTTTCCCGGAACTTCCTGCGCCAATAGTACTTCAGCAAGGACGCCATCCTGATTCTCTCAGTCTCTGATTGGGCCTGATGATGACCGGTGTGACTGGTCGAAATCGATCGCCATTATAAGATCTTTTATATATATTTACCGTCTGTAAACATTTACAGTATAAGTGTAAATATATCGAGTAGTGTTGGAAGACGTTTTATTATTTCAACCTGAGCGGGATAATTGATTCGTGCCATGGGAGAGGTGTTTATCGTTTGAAAGTTGGCGATCGAATGAGAAGAGCCGCCTAGGGAGAGGGGTTATAAAACGGCAACCTTCCCCCACCACCCCTTCCCCCACTCCTTTAGATCAATAACTGGTCGCCGACTCTATGTGGTAAAACTGAACTAGACATGGCGGCTGCCATGGATAATTCTAACCTCAAACCTTAGTTTTGCATTGGTGAGCATGAGCCACCCCCACTCCTTTACCTTTCTTTTATATTTTTAAAACCAAACAGATGTTCGGGCAGGTGTTGGGGGCAGAAATGTTAAAATATTGGGGTGGAGATGGCAATAGCGTTGGCGGTCGGTTGAACTGAATTTGCGAATAAAGTAACTAGGGTTGAACTAAAAGTATACATAAATTAAAAGTTAGTTGAAAACTGAAATTTGACGGTGTTAACAAAACTCTTAATAGTTGAACAAAACTAAAAGTTAGTTTAAAACTGAAATTCAAATTTATAAATAGGATCTGGAAAGTATGTCAAGGTCATCCAGAGTAAGTTTTAAAAAAGCCTACCCAACTACCACCAGAAATAGTTCTAAGTTGAACTAGTTGGTGATAGTAGGATAGGTTGAAGTAACTTTTGAATTTTATTAGTGAACATACAATTAATGTGCAACAGCAGAGTTTAAACAAGTTGAACTTTTGTGATGAATTACAGAGTTGTAAATGCAAACACCGACGACGATGAGAAGGTAAATGCAGAGTCCCCAGATGATGTATTTGAAAAGCTTGAACAAATGTAACATTTCAAGTTGGTTTTCCCGTTCCATTTCCAATCGTTTAATTTCCAATTTCAATTTATCCTCTTCCATTTTAGTTACGAAGGGAACTTCATCCATCATATCCATCATGATTGTGTTAGTGTTTGAAATTTTAGTGATGTTGATAGTTCAGAAGTCGAAGACGGAATAAGAAGTGAAAGGGAGAAATGTTAGTTAAATAAAGAAGTGGTGGGGGGAAGGATGAATTACAAAGAAGTGGTGGGGGAAAGACGTTGCTCTTCATTATTACCATCAGTAGTGTCAGATGGTGCAGGAGTTAGATTTAGTAAACTGTCTTCGTCTAAACTTTTAACCTTATCACAAATAGGACAATCGTATGTTATTTCCAAATTCATTTTGATGGTTGTAAAATTATCTACAAGTTCTTGTAAAATATTAAAAATGTCTTGTAACTCTTCTTTAGAGTTTATTTCAAAACTAGAATTCATTCGGGCCAATGGAGAGTTGTTCATTGTTGGAGAGTCGGTGATGGAATGAGGATCGGCGCATAGGGAGGGGGCTTATATAATGGTGACCTTGAGCAGGCGTCTAGGGAGGGGGGCTGTCTAGGGAGGGGGCTTTTATATGGGGAACCTTGAGCTTATGATTGAATAAAATGTTTAGTTCTTCTTCTTCGTCTTTTAATTCAATTATTTGAACCGAAGTAGTTGTTTCATCCTCTTCACTCGATGAAGAAAACAATTCACCAGGATTTAAATATTGAACTACAATTCTGAACCATCTTATAGGATATTCGTCAATGATAGAAAGTAAGTTTTGAAACAATTCTTCCATCTCTTCCCTGTCAGTTATTATATGTTCAAACTTGATAAATTTGTTTTCCATGTTGTTAGTTAGAGTGTTGGAAGTGGAATGATTTAATATTATATAAAAATTAGAACTAGTGGTGGGGGGGAAATCTCAAGGTCATCCAAATGAAGTTTTAAAAAAGAGTGTAAAACTGAAATTACACATTTGATGGTTCTACAGGATCGGAATACCAATCTGATCTGTATTTACATCTTTTTATCATATGTGTACAAAAATCATCTTGATGAGAATTGGTGCGTTGACAATGAGCAAGATCTAGAGGGTGAAATTTGAAACATCTTTGAGGACAACATGTATGAAAATATCTTGATTTGTAAAATTTGAAAGTTCGCAATTCCGGTGGTGGTAGTTGTTTTGTTTTGCATTTGCAATAACAAGATCCGAAGAATTCACATTTAGTACAAGCTAACCCATCCACCATCATTGGTCCTAAATCTGTACACTGTTGTTCACAACAGTAACGAGGTTTGTACTTGTATTTTTGCTCTTCCATGTTGACGCTGCGGAGTCCAGTGAAAGAATAAGAGTGTATAGTGTTGAATAGTGAGTTTTATGTACTGTGAAAAGTGGTGGGGGTAATTTCAAGGTCATCCAAATGGAGTTTTAAAAAATTATACCTTACAAGTGTAAGGATTATTAAAATTTAGGAAGTTTGTTTCTCTTTGTTTTCTTCAGACTTTTTCTCTCTCTCCGCCTTAGCCATAGCAACAAGTTCTTCTGTTGATAATGGATGTACTTCAGGAAATTTTAAAATTAATTTAGCTTGATATCCTTCTTTAGTTAATACATCTAAATCTTGGGTCATTTGTTCAACGGTGTTGTAGTCTTTTCCATAGATTTTTCCATCAAGTTGAATCATCATTCTGTACAACATTTTCTTAAATAGGTCTTGTCGTGGTGAGAGCTGAGAAGCGAATGATTATTTATACAAGTATCACATCCTTTTTATTAACTCACATTGATCATGTGATTCTTTAGTTGTAGTTTTGTCTGTCAAAAGTTATTCAACATTGGTAATACTTTTGGAACTTGATGTTATGTTGACCAGTTGGCGATGAAGAAGTTGTAGGTTGTGTAGAAATAAATATTTCATCATCGCAATATTTTGTTTTAGTGAACATCCTTGTATTAGTAGCACTAACATCAAGAGTTAAGTAATAACCACCGGTAAGTAAAACTCGCATTTCGTTGGTTAAATCTTCGAGTTGTTCAAAAGTTGTAATGGTGTTGGTATCATAAGATGCACATTTGACTTTGAGAGACATCTTTTAGTTTTTATATTAAGTGATAGAGTGAGCGAGATGTGTACGGTACGAAAGGTAGTCGTAGACTGATGAATTTTACAAGTAGATTTTCGCTTTTATAATCACACAAATTTGGGTCAAGGTCATCCCGTGGAATTTTTAAAAAAAGCAACATATTGTAATGTACAAAGACATCACAATATGTTGCTTCTTTTAATTTTTTTTGTTTTTCTTTATATCATATTTATTGAAAAACAATTACAAACAAATAGTTACAATGTTATGTACAAACTAATCAGTAGTAGGTGTTACATGAATAGTTAGTTCAGTTGAGTTGTTTCCACTTGGTCCGTGCGAAACCAAATAGAGTGCGCCGGGTTGAACTACACGAAGATCTTCATTTTGAAGAAGTTGTACAAAGCGTCTTGGTAGGAAGATCTGAAATTTTGGTTCATCACCAACTGTATATGGAGCCTCGCTCAATGTGCAATTAATAGCATCACCTACTGAAGTTTCCATTTTCTTAATCGTATGAATGATGTAGTGTTTTTCTTCTTTTAGTTCAGAACATTTCTTTGTAGGTAGAATTGATGATTTAGAATGAGCGTTGAACTGATCAACTAAACTTTGAAGTAAGTTATGTGATGCCATCTTGATGTTGTTGTTAATCTTCTTGTTAATAAGAATGTCCGTCGGAGATGTTGTCTCTTCGGAGGTTAGAGTAATACTCATGCTGCGTCATGGTAGAGCTCTCGCTTTTATAATCGACACTACCCCCACTACTGACACTACACCCACCCCTTTGTTGAAGGAAATTGTTCAAGCGGTAGGCATTCTTTAAAGCGCACTGCGACCTTCGATGTTTAAAACTTTTTGATGAAATACAAAGTTCGTTGAAGTAGCATTGGAAATCTTTATCAATTATTGCATTAATCACTTCGTTGCTTGTAAATGATTGTATCCAATTTGCTTTTTCCAATCCCCTTGTGTAGATAATTTTAAACTCTTTGCAATAATGATTCATAATGTGCGGCATCATGTTATAATTAATGAAACCTTCATCCCATCTTAAGTTGTGAAAATGTTTGTTCAACCATTTGTTTGTAACTTTCGCTTTAGTTGTTAGTCTATTAAATGGTACTGGAGGTTTGAACAAATAATGATAAACTACTGATGTGTTCATGTCCAAGATTACTAATTCTTTAATAATAAAATTACCATCATTTCCTCGGAAAGCTTGAAATTCAATTATACCTCTTTTAACTTCCATTATATGTGGCGCATTAGAAAACGAAACCCGTTTATTCATGATGAAGTCTTACTAACAACTGACTTAAAAATTGAATGAGCCGATGTTTATAACAGACAGGATTGTTCTTCTTCTTTCACTTCTTGTGCCACTTCATCAATATTAAAATTGGTGTGATAGTTGTTTAATTGTCTCCACATTTCAACTTCTTGAGGTATTCTATTAAAGATTGAAGTATCCACGGGACCGTATAAAATTGGAACAAAAGGTTTTTTGTCCAATGTATCAATTAGATAGTCTTTAATTATTGCACTTGAAAATATTAGTTGTTTCAAATATCTGGTGACGGGACCGGTAGTACAACTTAAAGTGTAAAATTCTTCTTTAGTGAAATATAATTTAACATTATGTGTAGTTAAATCTCTGAAGCGAACAATTTGTCCTCCACGATGTTTTACTATATCAACTTCAATATTTGATTCCAATAAACTTAATCTTGTTCTTCTTCCAAATGTGTTGTTACTTAAATAGCACTCCAAAAGATGTAAATGTTTCATGAGAGATTCCCAAGTAGTTTCACTGAAAGTAACCATTTTGTTTCCATGATTTAAAATAACAATTGGTGAATAATCCATTGATTTTAAAATTCCAACTGATATACTTTTTGTCATGCATGAAGAAATTGGGTAGATAATCCGAAGAAATACTTCTGTTAAAATATTGGTTGTAATGTTAACTTCAACCTTCTTCCTTTTTACTTCTTTTTCAGCTTTTTCTTCTTCTCTCTTCTTATGTTTGTTGAATTTTAGGAACTCGTCCATTTCTCGTTCAACTTGTTTTTCTATATCTGAACTATTATCATCCATTAGAGGTGTATTTTCTTCTCCGTTAGTAGAATTCATCTTGCGAATGATGTTTCCCATACGACGGTTGAAGATAGAATGAAGTTTCTACTAATTATTTTCTCGCTTTTATATTTTTCGTAAAATCCTTGAAATTTATACAATTACATAATTGTTTGTTTTCAACTTGTCTTTTACAAATGAAATTCTAACCTCAAAAATTAAAGCAGATAATTCTAACCTCAAAAATTTGCAGTTGTTATACAATTCTTCTTAAAGTACATTCTTCACAATTCCGGTCAGCGGTGTGTAAGTAACTATTTTATCATGTAGAATTAGACAGTATGCCGAAGTTCCATCCGCTACTGGTTCTTCAAATTCCATTTCAATTTTTATATCCACACTTGATGATTTTACCGATTCATTTTGTTTTGAACAATCGATTACAATTATTGGAGCCTTGGAATAATACTGGTCAGGTGATAATAGTGGTGTATTAGTCTTTCCATAATATGACGATTGAAATCTTGCATACATATCGTATAAAATAGAAAAACGTTTTTTGCTGAACATGACATTCAAATTGTCATAGGGAAAGAATTGAGAGTTTAGGAAAACTTTACAATTCTTTATTTTACAGTGATCAAATTGACCAGCATTTGCAGTGATAACATCTTTTCGCTTAGTTTGAAAACCGAGTATTATGTACCTTGCTCGTTCCAAGTAAGTTGATGTCTTGACGGTCCATGTTTGTCGTTCTGTCTGAGGTAGTGTAGGGTATTCATGAAATTCCCAACTTCGGAATGGCATCACAATATCACGGTCAGATTTCAACTTTCTCAATAATAGGATTCTATGTTCATCAGCCAATCTTACATGAGGTACTCTCCAAACAACTTTATCCAACTGTAGTTGCCATTCCAGTTTATCTTCCGTAGTTGCAGGGTCTGCAAGTATCAAGTCCTTATTAGTTGAAGATCTGAGTAATACTAATTCTTGTTTGACATTTATTATTACCCGTTTGTAATCTTCAGCGAATCCCAAAAGCAATCGTAAAGGTACATGAAAATCAAAGTGACCGTTGGAAGCTGGTGTTATAGTGTCTTTATCGGGGGCAACCCATCCGGCGGTGACTATTGAATTCTTCTCATGCGGTGTTAATGATGTTAATCCTTTCAATGTCGTTGTTAAACCAACCTTTTTTGTTGAATCAACCGTCACCCCTGATATTTCATATCTTATTTCATCAAAAAGATATGCCATCGGGTTATTTATAAAAGGAACTGTTGAAGCAGTTTTTCCATCCAATTTTAATACCCGTCCTTCGATGTACAAGTAACTTTCACACGGTAAAGTGTAAATATCTTGTTGTTGAATGGGGATCCTTATTTCATCGTTATTGTTTAATTTTGATGAAGTGTAAGGGTTGTGCGTGTGATATTCCTTCTCCCATAGTGTTTCGTCGAACGTTGGTCCTTGAGATATATCCAGGATATCCATCGCTGTTAAGTTTCAATCCAATCTTCTGTAGAAAACGAATGTTGTCCGATGTTAACTCTTCCAATGTTGAGGAGCTACTGAGCTCCCGACTCTTCCGTTGCGGTTTAAATGATAATCCCATGTTGACTTTTATGTTGCTGCTCTGATGTGTATCCGTATAGTAATTGTTTCTCCTCTAAAGTCAACACTATGACCGTCTTGATCCAATATGTTCAGTACGATGTCTGAAATGAAACTGGTGTTTAACGGTAGGTATATCAAGTTTTGTGGCTTCTCAACAATTTTAAAACCGGGAGCCACTGTTGGATAAAATGTATGTAAAATATGTTGATTAACTCCATCTCTATACGATCCGTGTATAATGTTGCACGTAACATCGATACTATTTACTTTCAATATTGTTACAGTTGAATCACCTGAATGAGTAGTTCCAGGAGTTAAGATTTTCTTTTTTGTATCTGTAAATCCAAGTAAACTGCCAATCGACTGTTCCAAGCTGACATCAATATAATATTTTGAAGTTATTTCTGCTTTTAAAGTATTATTGTTTCCTTTAACGGTAATATTGTCTTCTCCGAGTTGTTTCTGTAATAATTGGTTTATATCATCAATTTCATAAGCTCCAGTAGGAAATGTAATTATTTTCAATTCTGAGTATTTTCCTG
>CM061531.1:121338463-121713119 GCA_030545055.2 Neoaliturus tenellus | reverse complement strand
ACCGATTCTTTAGAATGAGGTGTCATTTAAAAGCATATGATCTAGCGCGTGTGCGAACGGTGGACATCGGGGTGGAATCGGGCTTCGCCTCCGAGCCTTGATTTATTTCTACAAGGAGCTTCAAAATGTTGACCAAATTTCATTACAAAATTTAAAAATGTGAATTGTAACTTAACACCTTCAAATGATGTCTTATAGCCCAGTCAAAATAGGTTCGTGTCGGAAGTAATTCCGGAGGAGCTGAATTTTTCACAGTTGATAGACTATGATAAGGAGTGCATTTTCCCAAAAGTCCCGAAAAATCCCTCTTGAGCTTTCCGCTCTACGCCACTTTAAAGTTAAAGTTGCAGTATGTTAGAAAATCAACTACAGCATCATAAGGAGAAAAGCAATCGAAGTGGGGTTGCTTTTATTTTGTTCCCAATAAAATTTGCTACAAAAAAAGGCATTACCTCTTATTACAAAAACTTTAAAGTTTTGTGGAAAAATTAACACAAACATAAAAAATTGATTTTTTTCTTTTCATCAGTTAAAAACCTTCCCATACAGCTCCTTTGTTTGAAGTTTATATGTAAAACCGTAAATCTAAAGTTTGTAGAGAATAATTTTAGCTTTACAATGATATATAATATCACCGTGTTCGGTTTGAGGATAACGTACAATATTGCATTTTATTTTATGGTGACACTGAAAAAAAGGGTCTGATCTTGGGCCATTTCAGTACAGAAATTATTGAATTTTAATGTCTTCCTCTCTTATTTTTTCTAAAAGGAATGACTTAGAGGAATGGAACTTCATACATCCATATTTGGCTACTAGTACTTCATTTTGAGATACGATGTGATTTTTTAGCCCCAATGGGGGACGGCCCACTAGGAGTCACAAGAAAATCTTAAATGTAAGCACAGGGTAATATGTACCTAATATTAAAGGTCTCAATTAACAGAACACAATGCCGCAAACCCGACCTCTTTTGGACAATCGAGCCGGAAATGCCAGGCGTTTTAACTTTTCACTAAAATCTTTTGTAACAACTTCTAAATTCAAAAACTTCAATTGCCTGCTACTTCTGAGTCGGTTGTCCGATTGACGTCGGGTTCGAGGCATTATGTTCTGTTAAGTGAGACCTTTAATATGAAGTACATATTACCCTGTGCTTACATTTAAGATTTTCTTGTGACTCCTAGTGGGCCGTCCCCCATTGGGGCTAAAAAATCACATTGTATCTCAAAATGAAGTACTAATGGGCAAATATGGATGTATGCAGTTCCATTCCTCTAAGTCATTCCTTTCATAAAAAATAAGAGGGGATGGCATTAAAATTCAATAATGTCTGTACTGAAAAGGCCTATCAGAGCCTTTTTTCACTGTCACCATAAAATAAAATACAATATTGCTCGTTATCCTCAAACCGAACACAGTGATATTATATATCATTGTAAAGCTAAAATCATTCTCTACAAACTTTAGATTTACGGTTTTACGTATAAACTTCAAACAAAGGAGCTGTATGGGAAGGTTTTTAACTGATGAAAAGAAAAAAATCAATTTTTTACTTTTGTTTCAATTTTGCCGCAAAACCTTAAGGTTTTTGTAACAAGTGGTAATGACATTTTTTGTAGCAAATTTTATTGGGAACAAAATAAAAGCAACCCCACTTCGATTGCTTTTTTCCTTACGAAACTGTAATTGATTTCCTAACATACTGCAGCTTTAACTTTAAAGGGGCGTAGGGCGGAAAGCTCAAGAGGGATTTTTCGGGACTTTTGGGAAAATGCACACCTTATCATAGTCTATCAACTGTGAAAAATTCAGCTCCTCCGGAATTACTTCCGACACGAACCTATTTTGACTGGGCTATTAACATGAAAAGTTAACTTTATAATGAAAAGTAGGTGGATTTCTCATAAATAGAAAGAAATATATTACAAAATGATCAATTTGCGCACAGGCCCCTAGCGAATTTATATTTACTTTTGTTTTCTTATCTTTACAAAACCATCCTGTTTTTTATTTATTTATTTTTCCACTTTCTTGGCGTCTTTAACTTTTTTTCCTATCCTTAGTTGTATATCCCGAAATAAGCCTATGTTATATCCCGGTATAATCGACATAACTTACCTATATCATATAATCTTAAGTGGTTTCGTTGATCAGTTCATAAAAAATTTCTACAATGGAAAAAATGAGAAGTTGAACTATCGAGAATTATATGAACACGTTTTTAATAATATGGTTTTAAAATATTCTACAAAAATAGCTTTTTACAGAATTTAAAATTGTCCTAAGAATAATAAATTTGTAATTAATGAAAAATGTATAGGTCTATTATTAGTAAGTTCATTATGGAATTGTATACTTAAGTGAAGTAACACACGGTAACGCTAAATGTAGGCGTTTTACATTCGAGTGATTATCGTTCAAAATTTTAGTCGGCGTAGCGTTTCCGATTTGATGTTGTCCTACTTTCTCAGCTCCTAGGATAATCCTGTTAATGTAACCCAAATGACGAATTTACCTAGGTTATGTGGTAGAGGTGTTGTAGTTTTAACCTCGCATGAAAAACAAGTATGAACATTATTTAAAAGTGGTGAAAAGCATATCTACACATTGGGATCTGTTACATACATTTATTTAAAAGATTTTATTCATGAAGTGTCTAATATGAATTCTATGTGGTACATCTTAAACACAAGAATCAGAAAGATGTTTCGATCGATATTAAAATGTTTTGATTGTATGACCAAGACTGGGTTTGGATTATGTCCAGAATGTTTTCCTGTCCCGGTAAAGTAATCCGGAAAATCCTTACAAAAGGAACATTACCAGCCAACGAACCAACAACAAAGAGGACCGCAACTGGAGATTAGGCAGTGCAGAGCATTGTAGCGGCGGGGAGTAGCGGCGGCTCCGAACCAACCAAACCTCCTTTGTGGCCGCTGATTACTGTGGAAAACAATGGCGAGACAACACTTCCCGGCGCGCTCTCCTTATTGACATTACACTGGTTGAATCCTCTTTACACTTGTCTTACAATACTAAACACTGTTTTGATTTATACAATAGAACGTAAGCGTTCCTAATGATGAGAAGGTGGGTAAATTTTAAATGATTGTATAAACGTGAAATAACTAAAACTTTTATGAAAAGTAGGGCTGATAATTTGGTTTTTGGACCTGTTAGTGATTTCCTATTCCTAAGACAGAGAACTGGGGCTTCTCGCAATACTGTTAAAAAGGAATCATGATGAACTCTGGATTGGATTTACGAGTTATTATTTATATTCTATATATTTTATAGTTTTTTACATGTTTTTCAGATAAATTAGATCTGCTTGTTTAGATCGACTACGTATCGAATACTAAACACTGTTTTGATTTATACAATAGAACGTAAGCGTTCCTAATGACGAGAAGGTGGGTAAATTTTAAATGATGGTATAAACGTGAAATAACTAAAACTTTTATGAAAAGTGGGGCTGTATTTTGTTAGTTACGAAATTATCAGTGTTGAATAGCATCACAAACTTGTAAAAAATTTGGTAATTTCAGTTTTTTCCGGTTTATTACACCTACCACTGCAATTTATTTATATATATATTAATTGTGAAATCTTTAAGTCAGCTTCATGCATGGCAATGATAAGACACTGCATAATAAATGCAACATTCCACATACTAGTGTGAAGTTTTACGGCATATTGAATGAGACTTATGGACATGTTTTTGTTAGAGTTTCGTCCCATTTGTCTTCCTTCCCAGAACATTAGGGTTCTTATCGACAAGTCAAAGTGTTAGGGCAAAGTTCTCAACACAATCTGAATTCCCTCTCTCAGAATATAGTTTATACCAAGATAAATGTATACTTTTGATTTATGAGAATTTCTAATATGTAAATTTGTCTTGATAACATACAACATAAATTTTTTAAAAAGACAAAAGGTGCTATATGTATTAAACAGACAAACATTAAAGCAGCACTGCAATGGTAAGTGATAGTAACTATAGAAATACAACGGAGTTACGGTCGGTTTAAATATATTTTTAAGGATTAAATTTAGAAAATTACTTTAAAATTTTAAGAAAACCTTTAGCATTTTGATTAAATATCGAATAGAGAAAATCGATGTTGTTCTTCCAAAAGAGATTTGAATGTTTTAACCATGTATCACTTTTTTCCTGTAATTTTTCGCAGGTACTTCAGTTTATTTTCTAAATTCCACTGCTAATAAATCGCTACTTAGTCCACAGACACAATGTTGGTAATAACTCCGCATGCATGGTCCGAGTTTGCTCTGGTTTATGTGACTTCAATAGTTTATGGAAACTATACATCCTGCAGTTAACGGCAACAAATGCTACCGTTTGTTTGGTCCAGTCCATATACAGTTTACGGGCATTGTATACATGTGTAGGTATTCAACACTATACTTCTTACCTTGAAGGTAAATACTTACAGTGTTCATATTTTATTAATGCTCATTAATTAATGGCATTAAATGTTTTAACATTTGATTTGTGAAATTCAATTAATTATTTTAATGTTATGTATATAGCCAAAGTAATGTGACGAGTATCTTCTAATATAATAAAAGAGTGCATTTAAGGGTCTAGAAAGAGGACTACTGAACGGGTCGAGGCCGTTTTGGTGTCAATGGATTTCTTATGACTCCTAGATGATAGGAAAAATATGGTATCCCTCGGGAAATGCCTTATAAAGCCGCAAAATGAAAATTAGACCTTATTTAGACCAATCTAAGACATGATTTTGTCGATTTGTTTACTGCTCCAGGTGATCCATATCTTACATTGAAATTTGACACCACTGCTGCTTTACAAAGTGTTTTTGTAAACAAAACAGACAACTTTTCAATCCTATAATAATTGACTGATACAAACTAAATCAAGAACACGTAATATTGCAGTGGGTTTTAAAGCAGTAAAATAAATATTTACCAGCTGATGCTTTAATAAAAGTTTGGTTCCGGTTGCTGTACCATAAAGAGAGTTTATATTAAATTATTGAATTTATGTATTTAAACTTACGAGTTATTTATCAAGATTTGTTTACGCATATGTTTTTACAACTATCAACTAATGAGCTTTATGTTTTGAAATAAATACATAATCTTTTGATTGTAAAATTCTCCCGCCGTATTTTAATTCATTAATTATTGTTAAAACTAAGTCTGTTATAACTAAGTCTTGTTATAACTAAGTCTGTGTTTTAGTTTATGTCATTTGAGGATGGAGATCAAGTAGCTCCAACACTTCTTTATGTAGTGGTCCACTTTTTCTTGGCGGTACACCTTTCATGCTGCTAATAAGGGGTTCGGGCGAAATGAAATCCATATGGACTAAATCTTCCATTGTTTTCTTTCTCAACATTTTCCTGGTGTTGTCCCTCTTAAATCTTTTAAAATCTTTAAGCTTTGCCTCTTGAGCCTCTTCCGACAGTTGCCCTATTGGCACAGTTAAAAACTTCACTATTTGCTCTCCATGCATTAATATCTCATGCAGAGTTGGTGGCATGCAGTACCGATTGTAAATTGTAACATATAATTTCGCTGTGTCAAAGCAATACTTCCCAAATTTAGCGCTATGAATTACCAGCGTGAGCCAGCTTGTGAACTATTTATTGTTGTAAGTTCATAAATCTGTTTCAGAATACTTAATACTTCTTCACAAATAACTTCTTCTATCTCCTTCTTGAAAAGTAATTTTATTGGTCAGCAGAATTAGGTCTATGAAGGGCAGTTGTTTGACTGAACAAAAAATCATTTTCGCCAATGGGTCTCAGAACAAAACAGAAAATTACAAATAAAAAGGAATCATCCAATTTGTCAGTGTCTGGGTCCTCTATCAAACGTTGGTTATAGTTCTGTTGTCCTGCGCTCCATAGTAACCCCACTTATAGACTGCTTTTATTATAACATCATTTTCGTCTGAAGTTGGATAACATTTCTGCAAAACATGTCTCTGCACTGTAGCTAGGCGATTGGGTGTGTGGTCAAAAAGTGACTGTAATGAAATACTCGTAATTGTTTTACTTCTCGACAATTTCATAGTGTTGTCCCTCCTAAATCTTTTCATATATTCAAGCTTTGCCTTTTGAGCCTCTACCGACATCTGCCCTATTGACACAATTAAAAACTTCACTATTTGCTCTCCATGCATTTATATATCTCATGCAGAGTTGGTGGTATGTAGTACCAGTTGTATAGGGTAACATATAACTTTGCGAGAGGCAATACTTCCCATTTAGCCCTAATAACCCAGTAACATAATACATTTTACCTTGCATGAAATGCGGTGGTAGTATGTTTCATTTTTATATTGTTTGCGATGGACCCGAGATTCTAAATCCAAATTTTCGACCTCGGCGACCTTCCGGATTACTCCCAGATAGCGTAAAAATCGGCGGAATATTGCACTTTTTTACGTTTGGACAATTGTAACCTAAAGCATCACTTTTTTCATAAAACACAACAATAATCATTTTGAAATTACATTAAATTACCTACAATTTAAGACCAAATGGTTATTGTAGACCCAAGAGTTTCCGAAATTTGGCTTCGCGAATAATTGTTAAAATTGCCAAATTTTGAACTTTTTTAAGTTCATCCATCATTTTAAAAGTACAATAAACTACCTATAATTTAAGACCAAAATGGTTACTGTAGGCCTAACAATTTACGAGCTATGGCTCTTCAAAGTTCATCAAATCTTCCATCAATACAAGTATTTAAAAGTTTCAAGCTATACAAAATTCGATCAAATCTTAAAAATAAAAATATAAAAGAATTTATTCATTAAAACAAATTGTTAGTGTTTTCCAAAAACAACATTTTTATAATAAAAAATAAACAGTTAAAACAGGTTTCAACTTTTGGAAGGCCTATGTTGAAGATCCTCTTCAGCTTCCGTGTCCATGTTCTCCATTATTATTATTTATTTATTTTTTTTAGCCTGATCAATTTTGTTATTTGGGGGCCTGTCAGTGTTTACAAGCATGCCATCTACTTCATCACCATCTAGTAGGTCATAGAGCCCCGTCAACGATGATATCTGGTAGATTCTCGCAGGGCTGTCCACTGCATTGGTCACATACAATAGAGCACTTCAAACCTGCTTTTCCGCAGCCACATTCATTGCCACATACCTTATTACAATTGCAGGAGATCAAATACATGAGTTGTGAAGGAGCCACATCCTTTGACATCATCCTTGGGGAAAAACCGTGTGCTATTAGAACCCACCCCATTCAAGAGGATCGATTTCAATACTAAGCCACCACTGTACCTGATGGTAGGTTCTAAGTGAGTGGAGCCTGGCAGCGTTTTGAGTGGGGGGCAGTCTGGCCAGGTTGAAGTTTATCTTGGTTGCAGCCTTCGCAAAAAGCTGATCGCAGGTTATTGAGGCTTTTAATTGAGCTACTTCCAACATACAGCGCAATAAGAATATGCTCTCCTGCATCGGCTAGGTATTACATGTCGTTTGGAAAAAACTGATGCTTTCTCCTTGAGGTCTTGATTCTTTTGAATTACTGCGAGCAGCTTGGTTTTTCTAACCAAAAAAGCATTAAGTAGAATAACATTTACTGAAGGCATGGGCGATGTGAATGAGATTACCACCACAAGAAATTTATGTGGTTGAGTACAGGATATCTACTTATACCGTTATTTTACTTCTTCCACACTTCTGAAAGTAAGATGTTACTGTGTGTGGCCTTAGTAAGGCCATTAAGGAGAACCAGTAAATCTACATCCTCACCTACGATAAAATTAGAGGCTTTTTCAAAAGCTGTAGTAACGATCTGCCTATCAGCACTTCAGCCTGAACAACGCAAACGATTTTGGTTTCCATCTTTGACTTCAGTAGGTGGACGAATCGCACTTTGTTTTTATCGTTAGATAAAAACTTTTCTTGTGAAAGCTGAGGCATGGTTGACTCCTCAAATATAACCTCAGGAGAAGAATGTAACCGATCTCGGCTACACTTTTAGAACTTTTTGTACGCTTTTTATTAGCCTCTGTAGGATATCCGACAAACACTACTGCTATGCGCGGACCAAAACCTCTAACAAGATATTGAATATATCTGGTACATATCAAGTCAAATGAGGATCCTTTGGGCCACACATACTTTGTGGAGTAGATGACAACCATATACAACCACAAATTTGGATGTTCCTTCTGTCTCAATAATGTTAAAGGCGGCATTGAAAGAGGGTTATGCACCCTTCCTCATTTCATCTTAGGTGAATAGAGATAAGGGAAATGGTGAAAGTTCATGTGTGAAGAAGTGTTTAAGTTCTTCATAGAATTATTTCAGAACGCATAGTCTGTGAAAAAGTATGATGTGGTGAATGGTCACTTTTATATTGCCAACAGTCACGGTATTAACTTCAGAAAGAGATACTACTTTATTCTTCCTTTTGAATTTTACATGTTCATAGTTTTCACTTATAACTCTCAACATCGCTTCCTTGCATAGATCTCTAGCCACATGACAGTTGACCTCTTCCCCTCCAATAACTCCACTGCCTATGGACATAACATCCGTATTAGGAAATGGAGGGTGATGAAATTACCAGGTACACAGCTTCTCTGTATCCGCTTCATCTCGAGTGATTCGTGAGCGTCTCATTTCTACATGTTGTTCAGTTGTATGTGTCTTAACACTGCAGAACTCCTCAACCTCAGCACATATATCATTCCTAGTGTCCATCGGGCGAGTACGGTGTCAATTATACCACGGCCCCGAGTCAAACCTCCGTAGCTTTTCGTTGAACACATGAGTACCTACTCTATAGTCATGTCCGTCCAAACACCCGACCAGAACTTTTCAGAACGCCTAACGGCAAAGAACCCGTAGGTGGTAAATAGCTGGTACTCACTGGGATCCATCTTGTTTTCTAATTCCAACATATCCTGCAGGTACAGATGCGCACATATGGCATAAAAGAAGTGACCTGTAGCATGGAAGAACGGCAGCATTTTTTGTATGGTGTTCAGATGCTAATCCCAGTCCCCCATTCGCTTTGCTTGGATAAATTGTTTCATAAAAGTCACTAATCTAAAGTAGTTGATCGACAGCTTTGCAGTTGCCCCTCGGTTTTCTAGACTTCGTAGGGCGTCGTTAAATTTAGTTTGAAGAGCTTTAAGCCTTTCATCTTCATGAGATTTCAAAATTGTAGATTCTTCATTAATTGACAGAACAGATTCGAGGTCACTCATCTTGTCCTCTGTCAAACTGATTGTTTTCACAACTTCCTATGCTAAAGCTGGATGAGTTAAAGTGTGAGCTCTTACTGCTCGCGCAAATGAGTGACCATACATCATCTTCTCAATACTGTTTTCAGCATATACCAATCCAAACAATTCCTTCAACCCACTTTCTCCCATTATACTGCCTATTGTTCCCATGAACGACATAAGTAGGTGAATCGCCCTAGATGTACGACCACGTTATTTAAATCAGTTTCAAATTTTGCGGGGATTTCTTTTGTTTTTGTGTATAACGGATGGTGGAACGTCACAAAGCATTTTTTTACCACAGGCTTGACAATTCTCGTTTGCAGTTCAAAGGTATGTAAGTATGGTATCATACTGTGAAGTTGGATGGTTAATAAATGGTAAGCATATTACTTTGGTTTTATGGAAAAGTGTGTCTTTGGTAGCCTCATCAAGGAACCCACTCTATCCAGGTAAGCTCTGCAATTTCAAACTCTTACCATTCAGCAAAGCAACATCTGAAGAATGAGCCTTGATATAGTCACTCAAAGAATTCATGCTGTCTACGTTTTGTATAACATTTTGAGATAAAACTTCATTCTTCACATTTTGAAAAGTCTCCAACTGGACAGGAGGATTTTGTTCTACAAGTTGACTAGCAGATCATTGTTTCAGGCGTGGTATTTTACCTTCAGGAGGAAGTATATGGATCATAATTTTTTATAAGAACGGGATTTTACGAAATCCACTTATTAAAAATTCCATTTAGAAGTTGGCTTCATGCATCAATAGCAGCTCCTACTCCTGTTTCTTCTTTAGGAGTTATTATCATTATCCCTCCCATGACATGGAAAGTTCCCAATCCGTTTAATGTGTTGACGTTGAAGTCAGCTTTATCAAAACTAAATTGAATGAACGCATTTTGAGTTAACTTTAGTTAATCTTTCCGCATAATAGCTGACGATTCATTCTCAGTAGTTTCCCTGTAACTGAAAAGCCTAGGGATGCCAGCGTTTCAACGAGATGTTTTGATCCAAACTTGTGATGTAAATATGACCCAATGCCATGTAGTAAAATACGCTTCGTCGCAGCAGACCTGCGTACTCAGCGAATTTCCAAATTAGTAATATTAATTTTGACCACATAAAAATGTAAACCAAATAAAATCACATGCTCATAAATAGGGAAATAAATGTCTATTCTCCTTATGATAAATATAGGGAGAGTATGCAGGTATGCTGCCATTCGGAACACTAAAAGTAGGTTTTTAACCCTCCAAGTGCTACGTATATTAGTCCTTAAGTGCTGACCATTTTTTAAGTTTCGCGCAAGCATTTAAGCAAATGTGCATAATACTTATTAATAATATGAAAAGTATATCATATTGCATATAAAATTGTTCAGAAAAATGTCTACTATTAGAAAATATGATTCATTAGATCTTACTTACCATTTATTTTTTTCCAAATTTCTAGATATCAAGGGGTAGTTTTATTTTGTTACCCTCGTCTTCAGGCTTTTCCATTTCAGGGCATAATTACATAGTCAAATAAAAAAATCTGAGATAGCCAAAATGTTGAAAATTTTATTACCTTTCCAGTGATATATAATGTTTATATGTTCTTAGCAAAAAAAGATAACATAACCATAACAATTTGCGATGTAGCAGCTGTACTTCAGACGACCAAAAAACAGCTGATGTTGACAAACAAGTTAGCCAACTTTGATTTTCCACTGAAATATGTATTGAACCAAAAGTATTCAGATAGAATGATATTTTCTCTTCAATACTATAAAAAATATATGCCGATCCGTCAATAAACAACGGATCTGTGACGATCGTAGTAAACCCTTGTAAATGCGTCGCGATCGCGACGATAGCGCTATACGCGTTGCCGAAATGCGTCGCGATCGCGATGTTTAGCGCTTGGAGGGTTAACATACAAAAAATTATTTCGACCATACGAAGCCATGTACTAAGTTTCATCACTATCTGTCCATTGCTAAAGAAGTTTGCCTATTCTCTATATGGTTAACATGGGAAAAGAGTATGCAGGTTTTCTGCCATGATAAGCACAAAAACCAAGATTTTTTACCATAATTGGTTGAATCTCAATCAAATGAAGCTGAATTCCAAGTTTCATCGAAAAATATTGGTTAATAAGTGAAATATTAACACATCCCAATCCTCCATAAGATTAACATTGAAGCCCCCAAAATACAATGTACTGTCTTTAGACTTTTTAATATCTCGGTAACCAATGGAGTTAGAGCAAAGCTTCGAAATACTAAATTGTGTGTTTTTTAGCTAAATCCAAAGGTCAATATAAAAATTTCAAATTTTTAAAATTTACATACAAAAAATGAAAAAAAAACCTTTTGCATGGGGTACAAAGCCCCCCAAAACTACCCCTTCCGGTAGGTCGATATGTCTGGTTTACGAACTCATCCGAATAAACGTAGGATTACACATCTCTACCAAATTTGCTCTCGATCGGACCATTTTTACGAGAGTTACGTGTCTAGGATATATATATATATATATATATATATATATATATATATATATATATATATATATATATATATATAATTTTTAATGACTATGTTTTTTGGCCACCTAAAAAAGAAAAAGTAACATAGTCCCGGGCTTAGGTCTTACCATGAGACCTATGATAATAGCTTATTCCCTATGGGAAATGAGCTAAAAGAGACAAATGAGTGAGGTTGCACTAATGATATTAATGATTGTGCGATTGCTACACATTTTTCACGATAACCATCGAGAACGCGTCGTTTCTGTGTGAGGATCAGTCTGTTCAAAAAGGCTTTCAGTGACTCAGGAATGACAGAATTAACATCTTTCAAAAATGCATTTGATGGTGTGAAAGTAGTGGTACCATACACCATGGAACGAAAGATCTTCACGTATGATATCAGCAGCTGCCTCCACAACACTTAGCTTCTCTTGCTGAGAATCTAATTTTCTTGTATTTTCGTACCATGTATTTGTGAGTATCTTGTAACCGGTATTTCATCCTCTCTCTATGCCGTTTGATGGTGGTTTGTAAAGCTTTCTCTGACATAAGAGATGGTATCTTGCATGTAGTGCTGCCAAATCAGTCTCCTCTGAAATCCGTTCCTTTATTTTAATAGCCAACTCGCCATCTCGTTTTTCTGCTGCTCTTATTACGTTTTCACTCATTTTTATCTTAACCACAGTATGCACAGTATTTCTTTTTTTTTTTTTTTGCGAACATTTCTTTTGAGCTTCAATGAATTCTGCTAAATTCAGCAGCCCATGAACCAAATTTTGAGCTTCTATGAATACCTTTCTCACACAGGAAACAGTGATCTTTAAAGTTTAACTGTTCAAATGATGCTCTTGTAGTTCTCATAATCAAATATGCTTCTCCACGTTGAACAGCTGCTTTAATCAATTTGGGGTTATTTCCACTTCTGACATTCTGTATGGATGTAAATCTGCTTCAAATATGTCTCAATAGTCGTTCATTGTCCGAATTTTTCAATGCAGTACTAGACAATCGTAGGGTTTGAACTCCTCTTTCTTTCACCAATACAATTTCAAACCGAGGCAAACAACAAAACATTGTAAATTAAAATGTGGTTTCCTTTTTTGTATCCCAATACAAAATATGAACTATAGCCACTGAAAAATATAAGAAATAATCATAGTAACCTAAATTGTTATAAGGTTACATTCTAACCGTAACTTGTTTACTCTTTAATCGCAACAATACAAAATATGACATCTGTCGAAATTAAAATTAAGGGGCTAGACGGGGAAAGTAGAGAAGGCAAGTTGCTGGCTGCAAGTACTTGCCTGTTGCAAACTTACCTTGACTATAGAGGTACTTTCCTCCTTAATTTATGAAAACCGACGGCAAGTGACGTAATGGACAGTAAACTTGAAGCCAACTTACCTTCTCTACTTTACCCGTATTTAAGAAACTTTTATGACAACATATGTTTTCAATTGTTTATTATTATTTGACAAGCTTTTTTTATTATTTATTTAACTTTAAAATCTGTTCTAAACCAAGTTGAACAATAAGTAAATATCATTAATGAGAAAGAGTAAGTAACAGTAAATCCTGAACTAGCCGCTAATTGAAAAATTAACAACAATTTATATTCAATTTGTAAATCTTAAAGGCAAGTCCAAAATTGAAGATCTTTTGAGCCTGTAGACGAAATTGGCATTGTCGAGCAGGTTTAGCGCCAGATGATTCGGATGGTTCCAATTTTGTAATATAATTTTCACTTAATCTTGAGATTTCTTCTTTTACTGTAGCTACGTTTAAGTCATCATGTAAGGTTTTGTTTAAGGCGTACCAAGGTGCGTTAGCAATTTTACGTAACAATTTTTATTGATACCTTTGAATAATTTCAATGTTGGAGACACTCGCAGAACCCCAAAGCTGTACACTGTATGTCCAGATTGGTTTTAAAATAGTTTTAAACACTAATAATTTATTTTCTTAACTAAGTTTTGATTTTGATCCTAGGAGCCAATTCATTCTATTAGTTTTCAAATTAAGTTGTTGTCTTTTATACTAAATGTGGGTTTTCCAAGTTAATTTACTGTCTATATGAATGCCTACATATTTGACTTCTAAAACTTCAGAAAGTTGTATGTTATTTATCGTAACTGGAGGGCAAGAATTTAGATTTAAAGTGAAGGTTATGGGACCTGATTTATTTTCATTAAGTTTTAGTCTCCATGTCCGAAACAAATCTGTGATTGTATCTAAACTGTGCTGTAAATTAATTGAAGCTTGAGCTGGGTCTTGATGAACGGACAGTATTGCTGTATCGTCTGCAAAAGTAGCAATTTCAGAAGAAGCACTTTCTGGGAGGTCAGAAGTGTAGAGTATGTACATGAAAGCTCCAGGCACACTGCCCTGGGGAACTCCAGACTCTATAGGATGCAGATCAGTAAGGATGTCTTGATATTTAATTTGAAATGTCCTGTCTGTGAGGTAAGACTTCAAAATGAGGAACATAGAATTTGGTAAAAACAGTTTAATTTTATATAACAAGCCAGGATGCCAAACCTTATCGAATGCCTGGCTCACGTCTAGAAATGCGGCTGAACAATACGATTTATTTTCCAAGCACTGTCGTATTGTACCAACAACTCGGGGAAATTGACTTCTTTCTGGGTCAGTTTCTAACGCGACATGGTTACTTCCGAAGTCCCTTCACCTAATGGGGAAGTTAGGATCACTCAATGTGCGTACTGCCCGAGGGTGGAGGTTGATGTTCATCACCCCTCCTTCGAGTTCAGTCGTTTCGCAGAAGAGCGAAGAGAGCTTAAGGTGCTTATGAAGTTGTGGTGTAATGTGGGGGCCAATATGAGGTACATCGTAGTAGAGGCGATGCTGCAAACCTGAGGGGAGTTGTTGTCATCGACATCCAAAAGGTGCTTCATGTGACGTGGGACGAGGGATGCCTGAGTGATCTCTATGCTCCCGGTTTGAGGTGGAGTGACCCGTCAGGACTCAAACACGCGGTCCAAGCATGAAGTTATCCGAAAGAATTTCGGCCTGGATCTCCTCGGCCCGTAGGGGGGGGGGGGGCTTAGTGCGTATTATATAAACTTACTTGTTTATAATTCCCACACTGTTCCATTTTTGTTAGTGCGTAAATAAATTCCCCCAACGCTAAAAAACAATGCAAGAACGTTCCCTTCGTTTGATTTATTTTGTTCATATTTGATTTCTAAAGATTTACTAACTTGAATGTATAATTACCCAGTTTTTAATTGAATTTCATTAGCAACGCATTGATATAACTAAAGCACTAGCCAGTACAAAGCGAACTGAAGTGTGAAACTGAGTGAATTGATTTCACCTCCCCGGGAAGTTGTCTCGAGGCGTTGATTGGCGCTGATGGTATCGGCGGCCAACACGTGATCGCGCTGCTGATGACAGTTCTGTGGGCTTTAGTTTTAATCAAAATATATTAGCGATAGTGTTAAATCCCCACTCGTACAGCTGAGATTTTATGAATAACATCGTACAGATCAAACTCTATAAATGATTTAATTTTCACACCTGATTTAAACATCAGAGTCCAACGTGACTCGAACAACATAACAATTTTGTGAGGTGAGGGTTTGAATGAAAGTATTCAACTCTCGGTGTTAATGTTAGCAGGTTAGATTTTTACTAGAGGTTTAACGGCCGTAAATTATATTAAAGTGGCGCGAGGAGTGCCGAGTGGCGATAAATCCACAGGCCGCTGACAAATGACCTCCTTTATCTTGCTAAGTAGATGCGTATATTTTTTTAAGACTTTAAAAACGAACCAGATGTTAAAAACGAACGGCAAGTTGCATTACATGCGTTCATTTTTATGGTGGTAACATTATATCAGAAATCCAATGAGTTGACAAATTACTTTTTTCTATATTCTGATTAGATCCATGATTTACTAATATTATATATTCATTACAAGTGATAATAGGAAAACCTTATTTCTCCCTTTAGAAGCATATTTTCTAGTACTACTCATTGTGCCAACAGAACTGATAATTTAATTTAATTTGATATAATGTTATTGGATCAAATATATATATATATACAAGTTTATATATATATACTTTATATATATATACAAAGTTAATGAACAGTAAAGTCATTTACAAAAACTGTCTGAAAAGAAGTAATTTACATTTTTTTTTTATGTAAACAGTAAACAACAACACTCAGAGGATGAGGGGAGGGACAGCGTGACAGTTGTTTTAGTTTGACAAGTTGAATCAGCTGATTACAGCCTATAGCTAGCTGCAACCCTAAAGCAGTACTGCCAAATCATAGTAAAATGGAACCAAAGCTAGTAAGTAATTAATTATTAATAGACTTTATTTACTAAAGTAGCCTACTGTACGTGTACAACGCCCCCTATTACGATGAGCTATTACGATTTAACACCCGATTTTAGGTTTTTGCAAGATAGGCTTAAATGGAAATATTACCTACCATTCTAAGTTTTGCAATGAAATAAAAATCGAGTAGGCCTAGAACTTAAGTACATAGGATTATATATATATATATATATTTTAACCTAAGTTAGCCTATAACACGGAAGTAAATTCTACAATAAGTAAAATCACACTTCACTGAATTTCTATTAATAATTTTACAATTATTTGTTAGTGTAAGTTACAGTATTATATGTTGTAATGCTCAGGCCATAAACAATTTTCAGAACAAACATTTTGTGGTAAGTTACTATTAATTGTATTAAATAGTATTTAAAGAGATTATACAATTTAGGAATAAGTTTATTGAGCAAACATATTAGGGTGGCAAGTTTCGTCCTATTTTCATCCTACCAGGCTAAAACTTGTGATATTGATTATTTTATAAATACTAGTAGTATTAGAACTTAATATGCTTAAATTAAAAAAGAAAAGTGATCGTCAAAAGCTCCAATAAAAAAAAAAATCCTTATGTCTGAACGAAGAAAAGATGAATATGCCAAAACTACTTTAAAAGAAATAGATAGGAAATCTAAAGCTAAAAGAAGAGAGGATTTAGAAAATCTATCTAAAGAGAATTTTATAAATAAACAATGTCAGAGGAAAAGACTTAGTGTTGAAGAAAATAGAAAGCTTCACCAACAGAGAGATAAAAAGGCACGCCAAATAAGGCTTTCTAATCAAATTAATAGAGAAAAACATCTAAATAGGTTAAGACTTTGTCAAACCAAACGCTTACAAAAAGAGGAATGTAGAAAGAAACATAACAACTACTGATATCTTGCCAAAAGAAGCGTTTAAGCAAGGAAGAAAATAGGCTTATCCATCAACAAAAGGATAGAGATGCGCACCGAAGAAAGCTTAATGATGAATTTTACAGAAAAGTTCATAAAAAACGATGAACAGAGAGTCAAACTAAACGCTTGAGCAAAGAGAATTAGAGACGTATTCATCATGAACGATTAAAAGCTCGTCAAAGTAGACGTCTGAGCATAGAGGAAAACAGGCAGATCCATCTTCAATGACTTAGCCCAGTCAATGAAGGGTAAACACCGGAACAAATTTGTAACAGTTTGAAACCTATACCATTCGATAGTACCCACGTAAGGGGTCAAAACCCCAAAAGTCCCCAAAAATTCCCTGGTGGCATTTCGCACAGCCCCCCTTTAAAAACCCCCTGGACCCCTAATTGCATGAGTTTATAAAAACCCTTGTAGAATCGTTACGAAAAGAACTAGCGTCCTAAATCTTTTTTCTTGTATTCCTTATTAAATTGTCTACAGAAAGTGTCATTATGCACTTTTAGCTAAGGTCACTCATTAGTCAGTTATTTACAGTCAAACTAAAATTTTATTAAAATTTTAAAGTATTATTTTGCTTTTTTTAGATCTAAGATGAAAATACTAAGTAATTCGTAAAAGTGCTTGGAACAAAAGTTATAGGAAATTTAATAACGAGTAAATTGATATATATAATATGGTATCTACGGTCACGAAAATCTTGTAATGGCCGTCCAAAGCGAGAGCGGTGCCGGTTGCGGGCCGGCGCTGGGGTCGCGTCGGCCGCCGCGAGCCAACGACTGTTTCGCTCATCGTGCAACATGTAGATATAAATAACTTTGACAGTGACGTTGAAAATAGTTTATCTTATAGAAACACGTATTATGAATATTTCTACCTTCATTCGGTCCACGTTTTGTGACATTGCGTGTAAAAAAGTGTTTGTCATAGTTTTTAATTTCTAAATGTTTAAACTTATATTATAGTTTAGGCACTTTAAACATTTTTGGGTGGTAATAAATCGGTAATAAATCGGGTATTCATGATTTTTTGCAAAGTTGTATAAGATAAATAAACTTAATGATTTCAAAAATTTTTGCCATCGGGGGACGAACGCATCATGGAAAAATATGGAAAATCCTAACATTTTCCCACATTTTTAACTTTTTTGTAATTTTTATTTTAAATTTTCATTTTTAAATAAAAAAAATAAAAATTTAAATTTTAGTCTCAAATTTTTATATTATTAACTCTATTTTTTTTATGTTAATAGACCTATTTCAATGCATGTCCATTTAATTGAAAATATAAGCAAATGCCAAAACAAGTATCAGCGTTAAATAAGCAATTAAAAATAATCAGGCCGGTAGATCCATGCCTGCGGTTTTTTTATATGGGTTTAAAGGGACCAAAAGTCATTATTTTCCAGTTTTCATAACTTACTTATTGAAACTTCACAATGTCATTTGAACAGCTTATAAAATAAATATTTTAGTGATTTGAAATTTTTAATAGGTTACTAGTGCACGTTTTGCTCGACATCGAGCAATTTATTTTGATACAATAACTAAGTTACATTTAGTTCTAAGTCAATAACATCCGACCAATCCAATATTGTGAATATCAGTCAACACCAAAAACTACAGCTGTACGTTAACTGATGTTTAAAATGCTCAAACCAATCTCAAAGTTATTCTAATGGTAAATTTTCACATTCAATTTGTGGATAGCGCACTTATATTAAGTCCGAGTCTCATAAATTTTTGGCTTAAATAACTACAGACCAAGCCCTATCCAATGACACCAAAAACTTGAAAATCGGTTTAGAATTGTAGGAGGAGTTCTCTACACAAAAAAAACTTAGCGTATTAAATAAGTATAGATTTGGTGGCAGAGAAAATCTAAAAATATACAATACAAAAAAACATGTTTATTTTACGGGAAATAACAAAACCCCATCTTGCTTATTTTTCATATCATAAAATTCTTCATAAAATTTAGTATGCACATTCATACAGTTAAGGATAGTTATTATTATCTCCAAATATTCACATCACAGTAATACTACGTAAAACACAGTTAGTATTCTGTTTTTATAAATTGCAGCATCATTATATTAGAATCCGTGGGTAGTAGTATCTTTTGGGTACCATATATAATGTTTATATTTCATTAGTCTATTGCCATAGCAATATATCATACTCGTTATAGAATGCCTGCGTACTAACCAAAATTATACATAATCATGAAGTTTATATAAATCACATAGGTCTACGTTTACTACTGATGTAGGAATATGTAGAATTGCTGTGACTGGACCATTTTCGACCAATAACATTTAATCCTAAATATTTGAAAGTCCATACCAAGTTTAATGTTTATGTATGTACAAAAGTAGCAAGATAATGGGATCTACCGGTAGTTATTTATAATTAAATAAACATATTTTAAATTGTGTTTTTTGGGTTTTATATGCATCCATATAAGTTATTTCAAGAATTCAAAGCAATTATGTATTTGTTTTTATGAGCTCTTTCAGAGGGTTTAAACTGAAGTGATAAGTTTTAATAAGTAAGAGAAAGATATTTAAAATACTTTTTTTATTGATTTACAGATTTCATTTTGAACTGGCATACCAAATTTTATCAAAATCACACGTTTGTTAGGGGGATGTTTTGAATTTTTAAATTTAATGGATAAGCTAGCTAATTGCCCGTAAAAAACTACGGCTAATCTTTAAGACTTGTTATGTATTAAAAATATATAAATGTGAAGTATTATAATTTTTATTGGTCACAGAATTCCCTGAAAATTCTGAGAGGGTATTAATCTGAAACAAAAATTCTACCATTTCTTTATCGAACTTTTAAGTGTCTACAGTAAGCGTTTCAGTTTACTGAATACAAGTCAATATGACTATCTCAAATTCTAAACCCATCGCAGACCTTTTCTTCATGACTCACTGTAGTCTTAAGGGAAATAGTATATTTCCTCACTAGTCCGGAAAGTGGTCGTTATCGGTGCAAGATCGAGTTTCAAGTACGAGGCGAAGCCGAGTACTTGAATTCGATCGAGTTACGAACAGTACTTTTCATCATATCACCTTTGATAAATTTACAGTTTGGATGAAAATTAATAAATTTTAACCTATATACCCCCTCTTACGTTGTTATTTGTTTATCTTGTATTTGAACTATTTACAGCTGTTATTAAAAATAAAAATAAATTAACTTGTTTAGTGTCCCGAAAACCACTGTTTCGCTGTCTAGTCCCGAATACTTTGTTTACCAACACGTTTATCCAACCCACCGGGAATAAACCAAGGCTATTAAATAAGATTATCCTTGGGAATAAACTAGTTTCGATCACAGCTAACCGTTCAGAAAACAACGTTTATCGCAATGGTATGATGAAAATTCATTAGCTAACGTCATCCTATGCATCATGTTTAAGGTTGGTTTTTCTAAATAATATGCCACAAATTCGATCTCAAGAGGTCAAATATGTCAAAAGTTATTGCATTTCATAGTTTCAGCGCAGTATGATTTCCAGTGAAGTTTGACCGCCTGCATATTCCGGCTCGTTCATTCATTTGAGGTCGATTTTGCAGTATTAAAATCTACTAATGCCTTTTTTATGTACAAATCAACCTATCCTTACATTTAAAATGTTCTACTAACTCCTAGTGGGCCGAACTCAGTGGCATTGAACACTCAAAAATAGCGTTTTAACGTTTAGTAATAACAAAGGTGTGGTTACAGGTAAAAATAACAAAAAAGTGAAAAATGTGAGAAAATGTTAAGGTTTTTTTTACTGTAGGCCATGGTGTCACAAAACGTGGACCGAGTGGAGGTAGAAATATTCATGATTCGTGTTTTTATAAGATACACTATTTTGGCTTCCAACTGAATTTACATTTTTTTTACTTAAATTTATAATAACAATACCAATATTAAGCTGTCTCCAGACTTCTCCGCATCCCTTGTAAATAGTACTGTGGATTGAAATGTAATTAAAATTCTAAAAACTAGAAATTTAAAAAAAAAAATCATACAGTTATACCAATATTCATGTTTATTTCTATTTCTTAACGAAATGATTTTTACCTCAATGAATAATATATTAAAACATACGTTAAGACAAATAGCTTATATCTAGTGTTAGTTTTAAGTCAGGTTGAAATCATTAAAAATAAACTCTATTTATATGTTACCAAAATTTTTACCAATCATCACATTTTAAAATGTAAATTTTAACTGTGTTTTTTTATCATTGCTACCTCGTAAATTATTAGTGGTCTGCTTAAAAAAAGAAAGATAATACTTCGTTAATCAGGAGTGATAGTCTTAGATTGGTCTCAATAAGGTTTAATTGTTATTTTAAGGATTTATTGGCATTTCACAAGGGATTTTAAATTTTTCCTATCATCTAGGGGCCAAAAGAAATCCATTGACCCCAAAATGATCACTATATGTTTAGTAGTTTTCTCTCTAGACGTTAAATGCAATCTTTTATTATATACGATATGCCTGGATAAACATTCGCAAAAATTGTGTTTTTCTAGAGAATTAAAAATGAAAATTTAACATCGTTCCGGGCTTATTTCAAACAATGAATAGTACTGTGTAAGCTGCTAAAATCTCAATTTCCAAAATAACTAATTTTTTAAAATATATTAAGTAGAAAACTACTTATTATATTTTTAAATTATTGAGGTCTTAAATTGTATGGAATTAAATGTGAAATACGAGGATAATCTTTTAGAACACCTTTTTCTCACTAGTCCTTGCAGGTAAAAGTAACAAAAAATTTAAAAATTTGAGAAAATGTTAAGTTTTTTCTATTTTAGACCTTGATGTCACAAAATATAGACCAAATGAAGGTAGAAAATATGAACCTACCTTCATATTGTCTATATTCATATTTTCTGTATTCATGGTATGTATTTTTATAATATAAACTATTTTCAACGTTACTGTCAAAGTTATTCATATGTACATGGTGCACGATGTAAATATCCGTTGACTCGCGGCGGCCGGCGCGAACCCAGCGCCAGCCCGCAACCGGCACCGCTCTCGCTTTGGAAGGCCGTTACAAGATTTTCGTGACCGTAGATACCATATTATACATATCAATTTACTCGTTATTAAATTTCCCATAACTTTTGTCCTAAGCAATTTTACGAATTATTTCATATTTTCATCTTAGAACTAAAAAACAAAATAATACATTAAAATTTTAATTAAATTTCAGTAAGACTGTAAATAACTGACTAATGAGTGACCTTAGTTAAAAACGTATAATAGCACTTTCTGTAGACAATTTAACAAGGAATACAACAAAAAAAGATTTAGGACGCTAGTCCTTTTCGTAACGATTCTACAAGGGTTTTTATAAACTCATGCAATTAGGGGTCCAGGGGGCTTTAAAGGGGGGCTGTGCGAAATGCCACCAGGGGATTTTTGGGGACTTTTGGGGTTTTGACCCCTAAGGTAGGTACTATCGAATGGTACAGGTTTCAGACTGTTACAAATTTGTTCCGACGTTGGCCCATTTTTGACCTTCATTGACTGGGCTAACTAAAAGAGTGTCAAAATAAACGTTTGCAGAATCCAGTTTGTAAAAGTATTCACCTGAAACGACTGAGAAAAAGGAAAAACTACGACTACAAAATCAGATTCTGTACCAAAAAACACAATATGTTAAACCAGTTTTGTCAAAAAAAGGAGACTAAAAAACGTAATTCAACGTCAAAAACATAGAACCCAGCTAAAATTGTATCATTAAAAGCAAATTCGTATTTTAGCATTTCGAACTAAGCATATTGAAAAGCTTAAACAGAACTACCGCATCAGAATTAAAAGAACACAAAATAATTCTAGAACAAAGCTTTTTGAAAAATTTAAATTGCAGTAAAAGATGGACCTTTTTGGGAATGTGCTTCAAGTTGCCGTTTATTTTTCAAATCTTCAGTTACATATTGCACTGCTGAGATATTTAGTAATGTATCTCTACGGTTTATTAAACAAAGCTGCATTAAAATGATGGATGATTTTAATATTGGTTTCTTATGCTCTGCTTGCAAAAAAAGCTTAAGTAAAATGGAAAAGCCAAGATTCTCTTTGTGTCACAAGGGTTAAAATTCCCTCATGTTCCCGAAGAGATTAGAAAACTTACTCCATTAGAGGAGAGATTCCTTTGCCCAAGAATACCATTTATGCAGATTAGAACATTTGAATCAAATCAACAATTTTCCATCAAAGGCATAGTTGTGAATGTGCCCACTGACGTCAGTGAAAATATTGATATTTTACCACGTCTTCCTCATCAAACAGATGTCATACCTATTGTTTTTAAGAAAAAAAAAACGTATACAACCAATGTTATTTTCCAGACAGTAAGGCCTCATGTTATCCAAGATGCCTTAAATGTCTTAGAGAATTGTCCGGTATATAAAATACCCCCGTCGCAGCAGACCTGCGTACTCAGCGAATTTCCAATGGAATTTCAGATTATTTACTTTTCCCATGAAAACACCATAGGATCGAGTATGTATTTTCGCTTCCATTGGGTGTTGTTAGAAAATCTAGGTTAATCAATAATTGGTGAATGTAAACACAAAATTGTATCAAACTCTAGCAATTTTTTATTTTCCCCATAAACCCTATGGGGGTGAGTATGAAGGTTTGCCGCCATATGGGTTTTGTAAGCTAGTATAAGTTAAAAATTATAAATATAATGTACATATTAAATTTGATTAAAGTATTTTAATAAAAAAGCAAGATATAGGGTTTTCTTGATTTCCCATAAGAATAACATGGAAAACACATTTCTTGATTTCCCCGTAACCAGTTATGCTATGATAAAAATTCAAAATACCAAATTGTTTTTTAAGCTCTTTTAAATGGCTTCAGTTAAAATTGATGAATTAAAAAAATTAAGGCCGAAAAATGTCAAAAACCCATTTTTGACCCCTTTGAAACCCCATAAAAACCCGTTACCATAGCCCGACAATGCTGGTTTGCGAACTCATGGAAATAGACCTGGTCTTACACCTCCATACCAAATTTCATCAAAATCGGAGGTCCTCTTCAAAAGTTATCAGTACCACGGACATATATATATATATATATATATATATATATATATATATATATATATATATATATATATATATATATATGAAAATGAACGAATGGTGTTTTTGGCTTCTGGGGACTTCAAAATGAAAAAGTAAAGTGGTCCCGGGCGGAGGTCTTACCATGGCTACTACCGTAATAGCGTATTGCCTATCGGGAAATTCGCTAAAAGCTAAATGTTGTAATAGATTACAATAAAATAAATGAATTGTGAAATATGCAGTCTGAAGAAACCCTTAATGGAGAAGAAAATTATGCTGAAAATGTAGAAAATAATGAGTCTGATTCTGACAGTGAAAGATTTTCTTGCACTTACTTGCGAGCCCAAAAGGTCTCAAACAGTATATCTATATGTATGAGAAAAAGCAACGGTAGACTGAGTGCAACAGCAGGAACGGCACTTACAGACGATTTCATTAAAACAATTGGTCCGATACCGTTCACGATAGTGGTTACAAAATATTTGCTCCTGATGGAGGATCATCTGCATTTTGGGAGAAAAAAAGAAAGAGCTCTTTGCTTTGATTCGACAGCTTGGTCCTCCGACTTTCTTCATAACACTTTCACCAGCGGAAACTAAATGGGCTGAGCTTTTGGTGACGTTGAAAAAAGTCATTGATGGTGTCGAATTATCTGAAGACGAGGCTTTAAACATGACTTACCAGGAAAAGGTTAGATTTATAAAACATGATCCTGTTACATGTGCATTATATTTTGATTACAGACTGAGAAAGTTGTTTAATGTTCTGAAAGCAAAGAATATCGTTTTCAGGGAATACGATCTAATCGACAGTTATATAAGAATAGAATTTCAACAAAGAGGCTCTCCACATGCACACTGTCTTGTGTAGTTGAAAGGTGCTCCAAATCTTAATCCAGGAGAACCTGAGAGCTCAAGAGAATGTGAAAAGTTTATTGACCGATTTATTTCATGCAGTTACAGTAATGATGAGGTTCCCAGTGAACTTATTCAGTTTCAAGTGCATAAGCCAACTTCACATGTTGGAAAAAGAAAAAGAATGAGAAAAAATGTCGTTTTGGGATACCATTTTTCCCAATGAGAGAGACAAAAAATATTAGAACCCTTGGGAGATTCAGTTGTTGAAATTGATCTGAAAAAGCACAAAGCGAACTATATCAAAATAAGGACACTGCTTGACAACATGTATCAGAATGAACAGGATATAACTATGGAAGAATTTCTCTTTCAGACAAAATTGACGGAAGAAGAGTATTTGATGGCTATAAAAAGTTCACTGAAAAGACCAAAATGTTTTTTGAAACGGTCTCCAAAAGACATGAGAATTAATGCTTACAATCCTGAGATACTCTGTTTACATCAGTCAAATATGAACATTCAGTTCATAACTGATGTTTATTCTTGTGCAATGTATGTTCTAAACTACATAAACAAAAGTAAAGGAGGCATCTCAAAAATTCTTAGTGATGCAATGAAAGAGGTAAAAAGAGGAGATTTAACATTAAAAGAACAGTTACGGTTTCTTGCAAATAAATTTTTAAATGCAAGTGAATTTTCTGCACAAGAAGCTATGTACTATGTCCTAAGTTTGCCACCGTCAATTTGTTCTCGATCAACAGTTTTTATAAATACTTCCCTGCCTGAGAAGAGAGTTTCAATGTTGACATCCAAACGAGAGCTCCAACAACTGATTGGCGATTCAACCGACATCTTCAGGAAAAGTGTAATTGATCATTATGCAGAAAGACCAGAACAGCTGAATGACATTTGCCTCGCAGAATTTGCGGCCTACTATACCTTCTCTAACTCAGAGTTGGCAATACAAATGGTGAAAACGACAAAGATAACATTTCCGACGATGATGACATACAAAGTGAAACAGAGGCAGTAAATTCCACTAAAGTGTTTCAGAAACGTAAGAAAGCCAAGATAACTAGGTATGTCCATGTTGAGAATGATGAAGACAACTACTACAGAGAGCAGTTGATGTTGTTTTTACCTTGAAAAAATGAACAGGAAGAAATAATTTATGTCAATCATAGAATTAAATTTGGAAACTTTTAAGATATCATACTATGCAACAGAGCAAAGTTTATCCATGGTGACACAGGTGCTGATGTGCCAACAGATGTAATTGATGCTGCAATGAATGAGCATGATGCAAATAATGATGACAGTGCCGAAGAGGACAATGATGCCAATGGAAATGGTAATGAATTTGAAGTTCTTAATGACAGAACTAATGATGCTGACATTTTCATCGACACAGGGATTCACGTAAATAAGAAAACTGCAGATGAAGTTGCATTTCCAGTTCCTCACTTAGTTAATGATAGTTATTATTAGCAGATGGTTCCTTCATTGAACAAACAACAAAGGAAATACATGTTACATGTTCTACACTGTCATAAATTGAAAAAAAATTAAAACGTATGAATGTGTATTAGGAGGTGCTGGTGTTGGTAAATCAACTCATAGAGGTGATACACCAGACTTTATTGCGATGTTACAACGGACAAGAAGGTACTGATCTCGAATCGTTGAAAGTTTTAATTTGTGCTCCAACAGGAAAAGCTGCTTTCAACATTAAAGGGGTGACACTGCATTCTGCATTTGTGTTACCATTAATTCAGTTTGGTGCAGAAATGCCTCCACTCAGTAGCAGTGTAAGCAACTCAATGTTATCAAAGCTGAGAGATCTGAAACTCATAATAATAGATGAAATCAGTATGGTTGGAAGTAAAGTACTTGGGCAAATCAACTTGAGATTACAACAAATCTTCCGCTCAAGTGAACCTTTTGCAGGAAAATCTATTATGTTTTTGGGAGATTTCAATCAACTGGCGCCTGTTGGTGATACACTAGAAACATTTTTAAACCAGATCCAAGCAATCCTTATAATGTGCTAGTTGGCAATCCATTGTGGGAAAAGTTTTCCTTCTTCCAATTAACAGAAATAATGAGACAAAAAGATGATGCAAAGTTTGCAGTTGCTTTAAATAATTTGGCAGAAGGAACTTTAATGGAAGAAGAAGTAGCCATGTTTAACTCAAGAATCAATTGCAGTGAACCTCCAGAAACCATAAGGTTGTACAGAAGTAATGCAGAAGTAGATCGCTTCAATGAATGTGTAATGAAAAATCAGGATGATGTTACAATTGTGAATGCCATTGATAATGTTATTGGCAAAGTTCATGACAGTGTTAAGAAATCTTTACTTAAAGCTGTTAAAGACTTGAATGTTTCAGCTACCTACGGTTTGCCAAAGTCATTGAAATTGAGCATTGGCATTCATTACATGTTAAACAATAACATAAAAGTAGATGAAGGTTTAGAGAATGGAGCTGGTGGAATTTTGAAGTATATTGAATAGAATGATGCAGATGAAGTTAAAAGGCTCTGGATCTTCTTCAGCGATCCAATTGTAGGGAAAAAACTCGCATAGAAATTATACATATTGCGATTGCAAAAGGTATTGATCAATCACTTACCCCAATTGAAATGGTATCTAAGAATTTAAAACCAAGGCAAAATACCTTAGCAGTGGTGATGAGAAGGCAGTTCTCAGCCGTTCCAGCTGAAGCAATCACTATATACAAAAGCCAAGGAGGTACATACAGCTCTGCTGTGGTCAATCTAAATCCGGGAATGAAACGCAATGAGGTTTATGTAGCTCTTAGCAGAGTCACATCTTTGAATGGCTTGTTTATTTAGGGTAATTTTGTGAAACCTCAGAAAGCTAATGATGAAGTTACCAAAGTAATAAAGGATGCCTTGAAAGAAAACCCAGTTAAAATGGATTTACTTTTTTGTGGAAACATGGACAATGTGTGACGACTGTGTAGAAATTGCTGTATTCAAAGAGGTTTACAGAGTTGATGTACAGAAAAGTTACCGACATGCATATGGCATGCTTGTATACTTTAAGTCAGAGCGAGCTGACTTGATTGAGCTTCTTTTCGAATATAACTGCGAGGAAAAACAAAAAGATTGTAATATGGTTGCATTAAAAATAGGACAGCTGTGTGTGTGTTTAACATACAAACCACCTTCAACGCCAATGGTAAAAGTTAAACATCATCTAAATACAATGATTGACGTTGCATTTAAAAAAAGCAACAAAGTATTGCTCATGGGCGATTTTAACATTGATTTAATGAGTAATCCAGGGAAGAACTTTGATGCATTCTTGGTTTCCAAATATTTATATAATAAGATATTAAAGCAACCATCAACAAATGGAATGACTCAAATACAAATGTACAAATTGTTCGCACTTTTACATAGACAGTAATGAAACAAAAAATATGATTCTTCCAATATATAAAACTGATGACACATATTCATTGAAAACCATGATTGAAAAAAGCTATGGGATATGGACATTGTTTGATCGAGATTGTGCTGAATGTGGCTCAAAAAACCAGATGGTCACTAGAAGTAATATTCTACTTAAAGAAGAGTGTTCAGTGTTGTTCTCGCAACTGAATATTTTTGAACATAATGGTGTTGAAGTTGTTAAGAAACATAAAACACTCCACAATTTACATGTAGAAACTTTTGAAATTCATGGTAAACAATTTAAGACCTCTGCTGTAATCATGCATCATGGAACAAATATATCTTGTGGGCACTATACATGCAAGCTTAGAAAAAGGTAAGACTTGGTTCCATGCTAATGATAGCAAAATTACAAAGTGTAAATATCCTGAATTTGAGAATGATGCTTATTTTATTGTTTTGGCAAAATTTTGAAACGATTCAATTGAAGCATTATTAAATAGAGCTATGTGCCATTATCAACTCATTTAACTGAGCAAAGCACATGTGGGGCTACGTGCCAGGACTGTCCTTTACGTGAGGCTGTTCGTCCACGCTTATAAGCATGATGTATGATACATGAGTGGCCACGGCCAGAACTGTCCTTAATGAAGGCTATTCGTCCACGCTTATAAGCACAATGTATGTGCAATGGTGGCGACGTGCCAGAACTGTCCTTTACGTAAGGCTGTTCGCCTGCCCTTTTTAGGGCAGTCTATTCAACAGGATGTATACTGAACACAAAACTAAAAATTCCCATAAAAATAAAAATTTCTTTACAATTGACACACATTTAAAAAGGTTTACAAAATATTTCAGGATACACAATGTGGTTTTAACGATGTTTAGCGAAAAAAAAACTTCAAGTAAATCCTTGACACAAGTAAATTTTCTTGATTTTCACTTGAAAACAAGTTTAATTTCACATTTTATGAAAAAAGACCTAAATGTAAGAACATAGTTTTTTTAGTTGTAATATTTGTCTAGATTGAATATTTTACCAATCACATGGTTTAACATAATCCATAAGTACTTAAAAATATAAGTTACGGTAGTAAATTGTTTTTAATTCAAAATTTTACCTATTTTAAAAAATATTCATGTTTAAGTTAATCTTTAAAAATGAACAGTAAAATATAAACCTGTTTATCATAAAACAATCAGAATCTTCCCTCACGGCCACATGAGGTCGAAGCTTTCCTTCCCCACCACGGTCGGAGAGATCTCCTGGTTAACATATCGTCGAGTTTACGTGTAAGTCTGTTTACTTTGCATTTGTGGAATCGATTCTCCGTTATGGGATTACGATGTGGGGAAATGCTTCAAAAGGTAAGAAGGTTTTCACGGTTCAAAAACGAATCATTAGAATTCTCACTAATGCTTCATATAGAGCCTCTTGTAAGCCTCTCTTCAGAAAGCTGGAAATTTTAACTTTTCCTTCTCTCTATATCCTCGAAATTTTGCTTCACGTCCACAATAATATCAACAATTTTCCAACATATTTTCCTCGTCACAAATACTGTACAAGAAACAAACATGTTTTAAATTAGCCGATCCATAGAACCTCAGCAATAGAAAAAAGCCCCTTTTACACATGTCTAAAATTTTACAACAAATTACCAGAAAAATATAAATATCTCAGCAGTTCAAATTTCAAAACTAAAATTCGCACCATTCTTTTAACAAAAAGTTACTATTCACCAACTGAGTTCACCAAACGACTCGGATTTTTAGTATTGGATACTAATTCATTAGTTGGGCCTATATTTTACTCAAGTAGATGTATTAGATTTTAAGATGGACTATGGACAAGACACCAGTTACTGCTATTGTAGCATCTATTATGTAACGTTTTTGTGTCAATAAAGGTTTGATTTTTGATTTTGTTTAACTTCCGGCGTTTGACAAAAAAAAATCAACTGCGGGTTCACCAGCTGACACGAAGAAGAAGAAAAGACCTTGCCGTCTGCCGGGTCTCAACAAACGCTCGTTGAGGTTATGTTTATTTTTTGGTCATCGAAGTCAGTTCGGTTATCGGCAGTTATTTACGGATAATGGTTGAAATAAAAGTATTAAAGTGTTCATAATTTAATAAATAATTTAATAATTTACATTTAATAATTTAATTTAATAAATAAGACATAGTGGTGGTTAGAAGACGAAAAATTTTTAAACACAGGATTCCTTACTTACAAATTCAATAAACTTGTGAGTTCAATGAAAGGTTAAGTTATGAAAATTTCAATATTTTTTTGAATGCAATCGAGCCTGTGTTACAGCAGCGAACGAATAGGAACCATGCATTAACTTCAAAAGAACAATTACAAATTGCACCAAAGAACAATTACAAATTGCACCAAAGAACAATTACAAATTGCACCTCACTGGTTTGGTAGTGTTGTACAATACCATTGTCTAGCAGATATGCACAGCGTCCGAAAGGGACAGTTTGCCACGTCATAAAAAATGTTGTAAATGCAACATTTTGAAATACTCAACCATGTTTAAATATTAACTATTTAAAAAAATAATAACATAGATTAACAAAGAAAAAAGCACAATTAAGAGTAAAACAATATTACATATACAATTGGTAAGTATTTCATACATTAGACATGAGGAAGTGGTTTTATAGATTGTGTTAACTAGGAATGTTCAACCCCTAGTTTGTTTTCCAGCTCCCAGACTTCCAACTTGGTGTTCAGAACTTCCAACTCTAACTTTTTTTCTCAAATCTCAAATTGTTTTTTCGCATTAGTTTTTCTTGCAATAACTTGCTTCCTTTCTCTAGTATTATTAGTAGTAGGCATTGCCGTTTCTTCAAATAATGTGACATCACTGTCATCCTTATGTGACAGCGTAATAGTGGACAGCACTCCATGCATTCTTCTTGGTCACTGTTACAGAAAACGCTTCAAAAAGTTCAGCTTTTAGTTCAAATATTTTCCTCAGAAAGTTCAAGTATTTTAAATTATCATTTCACGTTTGCTTGAAGATATGATCAAGTCAAAATATTGCAGACAAAATTAACCTTAAAACTCAAACAAAATATATTTATAAAATAAACAAGTATAAAAATGCAATCGACTTATGACTTATATTATCAGTGTTAATATTTTAATAGTTTGTAAAGGTTTTATGAAACAGAAAATTACCAACTTGGCATCAAATTTAAACCTGTTATCTTCGCAGTTAATAAAAACAAATTTTAACAGCAATCGGTGATAAACAATGAGTTGGATATTATTGTATATGTTACACTGAGTGATAAATGTTGTTTTTTACAAGTATTTTAATTATAAAAGTATTAGGGACGTACAAAGGCCCATAAAAACTCAAACGTTAATGTTGAACAACAATTAAAAAAAACTTAATGTTATATGCAACCCTATGTTTCAATTAATTAACTTATTTCACAACCTCCACTAGCTTTCTATGAATTTGCCCATTTCAGTTCTATTTGTAAAATTTTATAACTACTAATAGTGTCTCATTTCCGTTGTAAAATAAGAACTTTTTCTCAAACATCTGTTTCGGTTCACCATTAGTTTGCGACTGAAAATAATAAAAGTGTAAATAAATAAAAGGCTTAAGAGCGAAATTGTATACAAACCTTAAAGGTTACGATGGAAATTGATTTATACTTATTTTGAATGTAAATGTAAAATGAAATAAATAAATACTTCTGCCTATGCCATATAGGTCATGAATCTTTTAAAATATTTCTCCTTTAACATCAGATCTGTTCCAACCGGGTTTCAACCTTGCTTCATCAAGAAAGTTTTGCAAAATCAATTACCAATAGCTCCACACTCAAACTAACATTACTCTAACCCTAACCAAAAAATTATATAAGAAAAATAAATTTTAAAAACCAAGCTTCAAAGACGAGATAAAAAGATAAATATTTTTCTGGGTTTATAATAAAGGAAAAAACCTAACATATGTAAAATCTGAATTCTAAACTAAAAGATGATTTCAGCGGATATCCCTTAAAAGTAATAATGAATGAACGGAAAATTCTAATACACATAAAAGTGGGCTAGATATACTGTGCTCATGAAACACTTTTCAATGACACTCAAGTACAAAAATAAAATCTATTAATATGATAGAAGAGAAATATAAAAAAGGCAAAAATAATTGAGCTGAATTCAAACCCAAAAGACAGACATGGAAATTGGCTTGCTTTCATGTGTTCCCTTAAAAAAAAACTAAATCTAAACATTTACGTTTAGACTGTCTCAAACTAGTCTAAACAATTTCAATGTCTTCCCAGGAATTTAGATTTTCCTTGGGCCCTGCGATATTGCAATTGCCAATTCATCTCCCTTCTAATTATGAAGGTTGGGGCCGAGAGTTAAATACAGACCTTACGTCAAAGTGCCCCATTGAAGGCAACAGGCAAAACAAGGTACGAGAAACTTTGGGCAACATTATGGACAATGGGAAAAGAAACCTTGATCATGCAAGTCAGTTTAAATGTTGATCAGCGTTAGCCTGCAGAGGTGTGTGGGAGGCTCGGATGGAGGCATCATGTGATATATGTTCATGTGGACACTGATGCCCCATCCTCTTTTGCACATGGAAGTGTTTAAAAATGCCGCACAGGCGGAAAAGAACAAAAGTCTAGCACCTAGTGAAAGCACGAATGCAATTTTTACCCTCTTAGTAACTTCGTTTGAAGGAATACTAGCAGAAGAATTCCTGTATCTTCTGTGAGCCATGTCAGAGAGGCTAGCTGGAAAATGGCGAAGGTCCTGTCAAATTGCAATAACTGGATGAGAACCAAGACTAACTTGCGCACTCCTCTGGGCAACAAGCATGTGCCTCAGAAAAACTTAAAGAAAATGAAAATTTCTCAATGAGTTTCCGTATGATGCAGGATTACGAATTCTATTTTAGGCGTCAAGAGAATTTCAATACGCTTTTATTTTATAAGTATTCTATATTTTATTGGAATAAATATTATTTAATTCGTTTTGTATGACACTGCAATTTTATTCGCTACGTGCCTAAAGATATTATAGAAATAACTTTCATTTGCCGCATCTTAATAGATGGCGCAACAGTCGGACGATGCCAAATAGGTGATGTCATTTCACCAGTCGGACTTCATCTCTTGATTGCAAACCTTGATGTTAAAGTGAAGTGTTCCATTTTTTAAGAAACAAAATATAAATGAAACAGATCCTTACTTTTCTCGACAGAGAGAATGTTCAGTACTGTTATATTTAATGCCCATTAGGAAACAATTGTCCTGGCATCTAACTAAACAAAAAACCCAAACGGATTTGTTAGGTAGGAGGAATTTAGTCTGAAGAATCGAACACACTGGCAAAAGAAGCAATAGTTTTCTACATTGTGTCCTACACAAAACAGATTTAATGCCCAGGAGCATAATTTTTTCACCAGGGGTAATTCGTGAAATGTTGGTAATGTGTTTAATGAAACTCCACGAAGTTGGCGTTAATGTTGGATCTATAGCGTGTATTGGTATATAATTGAAAACTGATGTATGCCACATGCTTATAAACTTGCAAGAACCACTTTTGCAGAAAACAAAGTCATTACCAGTTCAGAGGGTGATAACAATGGAGCTTACATTGTTAAACTTCAAGAAATACAAGAATAAGAAGAGCTTTTGAAATTCTCTATCCACGTGAAATATATCCAAGTGTTAGTATATTTTCATAACAAAAAAGGTTCCCTGGCTCTCTGGTCACCTCAAAGGTCTCTCTGGCTGCAAAAACCCTCAGCTAGAATGTTGCTAACGCTATTCAATTTTTGGATGAGTCGGGGTATCCTATTTTTTATTTTTATTCAATACCTACAGCATTGTTATTCATAAAATAGATTAACTATTTAACATATCAAATTCTAGAAATGTTCTAGGTAAGGCTATATTCAGCTATTCAAGATTGAAAAATTTTTACAGATGTGTCATTTTTACTTCCAATCCTTACACCTAAATCGCATTTCAATACTCTAACACCCAAGAAGAACATTTGCATTGGTTTTCAACATGTATACAAAGTGTATTGGGTATAGAAAACGGATTCCTATTAAGATCGAAACTCATACATGTATCCCAGCTACAGCTGGCTGGAATAACCAAACTACAACACTCAGCAGTTTCAAAGCTCTGCCAAGTCGCTTTTGTTAATAGACCATAAATCCTCCACAGAAAATAGCAAAATTAATCCTAGTATCTATTACAAATGTAATTTCAGTTAACACATTTTGTAAATCAAAACAAAATATAATATCCATGACACACTCTGAAAATTTGACGATAGGCCTACATTGGAAAGTCTGTTTTACTCCTGACATATAAGTCACTGACTGATTACCAAAGAAATATTTTGTATTACATTTCAGGATTTATTGTCAGAAAAAGTGTTCCGAACTGTTGTTACTGGTCAGAGTTGTGATGATTATGTAACAGGTCATGATAATGCAGATTCAAATTTAAATACAGTATATCAAACCATACACCGTTTGTAAAAATATATCCTCGGGGACTCATGTGCCTCTGAGAACTGGTTTCTAAAATGGTTGAATTTTTAACGAAAGCCTTCAGAAGTACAGTTAAGTAATCTATGGCAGAGTAAATCAGTTTTAGATTAATAAGATAATTATGGACTGTTGATAATTATATTAACAGTAAAACTTATTCATTCTACACTTATCCTTCACTGATATACCGGGTTAAAATACTCAGCCATTTCCGTGACCCGGTCTTTAACAGTTTTAAATCAAAGATTTTTATACTATTATTTTTAAAATTACATAAGGGCTGGCTTGTACTGTATATTAATAGAAAAATGGCTTGGCTTAGGAAGTGGAAAAGTCGTTTCGAATAAAGACGGAACAGGGCTGGAAAGACGGCTTAGGGATGGAGGGGTGACCGCGCGCTATTCAATTAAAAAGGCTACACCTCGACATATAGTTTTGAAGATTCATCTCGTCAGCTCATTTACAGTTTTCAACGTATCAATTTCGTGACGAGAACTTAACCTGTGGAAGATTGATTATCCACGTTATAAATGTATATTCATAAGTGACAAAGCTTATCATGACTTCAGTGGAACTTAATGCCGTTATAGACTTAAATTTTTCAACCAAGGAATTTGGTTTCAACTATATATTGGTTGCAAAGTCATTGAAACTGAACATTGGCATTAATTATATGTTGACCAACAAAATTAAAGTAGATGATAGTTTAGTAAATGGAGCTGTTTGAATTTTGAAGCATATTGAAAAGAATGATGCAGATGTTGTTATAAGGCTATGGATTTTCTTCAGCGATCCAAAAGTTGGAAAAAGAACTCGGACAGAAATGAAATATGATGAAATTCTTTATCTATTGCATGTCAATTGTTTATTTGGGATTGTTGATTGCATGAGAAACAATGTACTTGGCATCAGCAGTAGTCATGGTAAAACTTTAATGAACAAATTCAGAACTAGGCTATGTGTCATGAAATTGCGAATATACTGTTTGGGAAGTGCAGATCATATCCTCTAATATTTATGTCCCAAGAGCCCACTGTTTTGTAGTGTTGAATGTAGCAATTTCGTGACGCGAACGTAATCCATGGCAAACTGATATCCACGTTTTAAATGTAAATTCAAAACTGACAGTTTGAGCTTTTCATGGCTTCGGTGGAACTTGCCCCTTCAGAACTTTTGCCATTTGGAGCAAAGACAAATTAAGGCATTATGGTGTATGGGTGCAGAGCCCCATTGAGCCATAGGCGAGTATACAATGTAAACAAAGTACAAACTAAAATGTATAATAATTTTACATGTAATAAATAATGTAATAAATTCAATAAATGTATAAGAATATAAAAATGAAACCCTTAGCTTATTTGTGGCTGAGAGACAGATGGCTAAATAGGCCTAAACCTGAAAACTAAGTGTAAATATTTATAAAGAATATTACAATAATTTACAAAATCTTCGTCCATAAAATCAGACATCTTTTCTCATATCATTTTGTGATGGGTCAAGCCTTAAAGTCAAACTCTCATGTTTCCATAGATCATATAAATACAAATTGCGCTCCTCATTAATAACTGGGAACCATTTTCATACATTGACACTTAATTACTTACAAGTAATTTTAAGTTGTAATATAACTGTATTAGCTATAATTAACTTACGAGAAACTGAGTCACACAAATTTTCCAATGAGCGAATAACATTTTACAGGTTTATGTAGAAGAAAGAAAGTAGAAACAGTACTTAATTTAATCGAATGTACAAAACCACACAATGTACATCTGTCTATTACCTAGATCAATATTCACTTTTCAGTGATATTTTTTTAAACCCGTCTACTGGGTTGACATACACTTCAATGATTTTTATTTATCTAATGATTCACCATAAAAATATTCAATGCTTACAAGATCAATATCGTATAAATTTAACAATCCAATTGAATTTTAATAGACCATGATAACAACCAGTTTTAATTAATATAATAATAATTTATGATAAGAGTTCAGTACCTCATCATGAAAAGACAGTAAAATATTTTTAGATTGTTTTTAAGAATTTTTCTAAAAGCAATTCCTATGCAATAAAATGTTAATAGCGTTTATTTTAGAGAGAAAATTAATAGTTTTTTTATTGAACTATAAAATGTAGCTCCATCGTTCATATATAAACTATCGTTCAATATCAAGAGAGAATTTTGTTTCCCGAATGCAAACATGAACCCTGTTCCTCTCGTCTGCGTGTCATCGTTTTCCCATCCCACGCTTCTTTGACGACTCAGATGGTGTTTGCTAACCTTACTTCACACTGATCATTCGGGTTGGTAAATCGTGTTATGAGATATTCGTATGGATATCCCCAAGTATAAAAAAGCATAGAAAATTCAATGTCCATAAGTTTTCTTTTACATTTTTATCGAATTAAAGTTGCATGCAAATCCAAACTTGATTGTAAATATCAGTCATAAATTTCATTATTATCTCTAAGCTAACTTCCGTTTTCTTTATATAATAAATTCAGGCTATAAGTTTCACACTGTTTAAAAGTAATAATTTATTAATATTTAGAATATTTTACCCAGGAAGTTTCTTTTATTAAAAGTAGGAAAATAAATCTTAACTTTTTAAAAATAAGTTATTTTGCATTGTAAATGTTTTTTTTATACAGGGTGTCCAGCTTCCACTTTTACAAATTTTTCCAGGTTATTAAGCATGTCAAAACAAAGAGAAAAATTATATAAACATAAATGATAAAATGCTTCGTTAAGCCGCTAGCCTCCGTTTTATTTTTGCACTTAAGAGTTTTTATTTCCATAACGGGTTGTTGTATTGAGTTTATATTTGGCATGTACCTTAATCACACCAATGCTCATTTTCAGAAAAAATATTATTTTTTCCGATGTATATTTTCAAAATGGCGGCCATTTAAATGTTTTAACTAAACCATCTCAAAAAACGGTAAACTTTATAAAAATGTTACAAGAGGCAAAAAAGTTGACAAATTAAATTATTGCAGGGTGTTCCTATATGCAAACAGGAAACAGTCAAGTCGATGTTGAATACTTCTTTTCTTACCAATTAACCGATCCTGTAAAACTTGTCTTAATAGTGATGTCTTGAACGTAGCAACCATGTTTTCGGCTTGTCCATTGCTTGCTGGATGGTATGGAGGTGTGAATATATTTTTCACTCCGTTCGAAGATAGAAATTGTTCGAATTCAAATGATTTGAAAGGAGGTCCTCCATCAGTAACCAAGTTGTTAGGCATGCCGTAAGCTGAAAAACAAGTTCTTAGTTTTGATATCGTCAATTCTGCTGTGGTATTTGACATGTGGAAGACTTCGACCCACTTAGAAAATGAATCAATCAAAATAAGAAACTTGGGTCCCTTTTTCTCTGCAAAGTCTGCGTGAACTCGGAACCATTTTCTCTCTGGCCAGGTCCACGGCTGTAAAGGAACTTTTGGGGCGGTGTTCCGAGACATTTGACAGACAGAGCAATTCTTCACTAGCATTTCAATGGCTTCATCTAGTTTAGGCCACCATACAAAACTTCTTGCTAGAGCTTTCATCCTGCATGTCCCTGGGTGTTCTTCATGTAGAAGATTGAGAATTGATTCCTGTAGACAGCTAGGAATAATGACGCGATTACCCCACAAAAGGCAACCCGCTTCAATGCTAATCTCATTTTTCCTAATTGCGTATGGTTGTAAATAAGGCTCATTTTGAAGTCTTTCTGGCCATCCACTGAGTGTTGAATCAAATACCTTAGACAGTGTGGGATCACGTTTGGTTGCTTTTTCTATTTCTGTTGCTGTAATTGGAAGCTCTGGTAAGGGTGCAAAGAAATTGACATTTACATCTATAGTTTCATCATCAAATTTTCTTGGAAGTCTACTTAAAGCATCAGCTTCAATCAATTCTGAACCCTTACGATAGACTATGTGATAATCATATGTAGACAACATTAGTGCCCACCGTTGCATCCTTGCAGCAGCCATAACAGGTATACTTTTTTCTCACCAAACAAAGCTGTTAACGGGGCATGGTCTGTTATTAAAGTAAATTTACGACCATAAATATACTTGTGAAATTTCTTCACAGCATAAATAATAGCCAAAGCTTCTTTATCCAACTGAGCATAGTTTCTTTCTGACTTTGTCAACGTTCTCGAAGCAAACGCTACCGGCCTAACAGAACCGTAAGCCAGAACGTGATTCATAACACAACCCAAACCATAACTGCTAGCATCAGCAGAAATTTCAATCGGCTTATTTGCATCGTATGGAACTAAGGCTTGACTTTGAGTGAGTAGACGTTTACTTTCATCAAAAGCATGAGTAAATTTTTCATCCCAAACCCATGCAACATCTTTTTGCAACAGTTGGTGAAGCGGGTGAAGAACCGTAGCTAAGTTTGGTATAAATCTACAGTAAAAATTGGAAAGTCCTAAATATGTTCTTAATTGACTTACATTTTCAGGAGCCGGAGCATCCAAAACAGCTTTAGCTAACTGATCAGTAGGGTGAACTCCGTCAGAATCAATCTTGTGACCCATGTCTAGACTAGACTGAAGTAACTCACTTTAGAAGCATTGGCCTTTATACCATAATTTGAAAGACGTTGCAAAAGAGCTTCAGTCTTTTTGATTGCATCATGTAAAGAAAATCCTACTACTAAAATGTCATCTAAATAACAATGAGTATCTTTCAAACCTTGTAAGATCTTGTCCATTGTCGCTTGAAATTGAAAAGGGTCGCTCTTGATACCAAATGGTAATTTCTTAAATCTAAAAAGTCCTTTATGACTATTGATTGTTAATAAAGGCTGAGATTTTTCACTAACCCCCAATTGCAAGTATGCACTTTTAAGATCAACTTTTGAAAATACAGTTCCCCCTGCTAGATGTGCAAAAATGCCTTCCGACGTTGGAAGGCTGTAAAATTAATTTTTTATCACTCGATTAAGGGTTACTTTAAAATCGCCACACAAGCATACAGATTTCCCGTCTGGTTTTGGCACGCAAACTAAGGGTGTTGCCCAATCAGATTGTTGTACCGGATAAATAATATCTGATTTAACTAAATTGTCAAGCTCCTTCTCCACGGCTTCCCTTAAAGCATAAGGAACTGGACGTGCGTTACAGAAAATCGGAGTAGCATCTTTGTTGATTACTACTTCGGTTGTAACATCTTTTATTGTACCAACATTTCCCTCAAAAACATTAACGTACTTTTGTTTCAATTTCTGTTCCAGTTCTTTTCTCTTAACTTTATCTTCCTTGACTATTTCCTTACCTGATTCCTTCGGTCTAAGCTGAAATATGGAAGTCCAATCGAGTTTCAACTTTTGAAGCCAATTCCTCCCTAGTAAAGTAGGTTGTTGCAGGTTAGTTCCTCCCACAACTATTAGCGGTAAAATTAAATTTTGATTCTCATGTTCTACATTAACCTGAATCTCTCCTAAAAGATTCAACTGCAAATTAGAAGGATTTAAAACTATGTGACTGAATTAACTGTTGTATACATGTTCGGTAATCACTGAATAGACATCACCTGTATCTACGATCATACTTAGGGGTTGACCTTCAACTACCAATGTTGTTTTATAGCAGTTTACAGGTTTCATTGAAACTTTATTCATTACAAACAAAGAATTTAAATCATAACAATCATCAATGTCTTCGTCTTCCACTAAATTAACTTTATGCTTACCTTGATTTTGCCTTGCGTCAGTCTTGGTAGCGTTTGATTTACAAACTGAAGTTACGTGACCAATTTTGCCACATGTATAACATTTGGCGTTTCTGTGGTAGCATGAAGTGCTTGAGTGTCCTGACTTACCACAACGGTAACACTTGTAGTTGAGCTTACTTGATTTCTTAGAATCTGAAATGTTATTAGCCTTAGGTCTATTAAATTTGTTGCATGTCTGACTTAGTTTTGTTTTATTTTTGACTAAATTAATATCCCCTACTTCAAGCTGAGAATGAAAATTACGAGTTTCAGTTGTTGCCGCTTCTAAATTACATGCTAACTGGAATATTTTAGAAAATGTTTCATCCTGCTCTAACAGTCTTTGCATCTTCGTGCTTACCTGCTCTATTAGTCTTTGCTGAATATCTTCATCTTTAAGACTACTGACAAATCGGTCGCTAATAGCTTCATCTAGGAAAGTTCCAAAATTACAAGTACTAGCAAGATGCCTGATTTCAACTGCATATTGCGCCAAGGTCTCGCCATCTTTTTGAAATCTTTTATGAAACCTACACCTTTCAGCTATAACTGACTTAATTGGATTAAGATGAGTTTTAAGAATTTCAACCAAATAATTATAACTTTTATCTGCTGGTTTGTCTGGTGTAATAAGGTTTTTAAGAATACCATAAGTCCTTGATCCTATAACAGTTAAAAATAGAGGGACTTTATTTGAATCTTTAACATTATTAGCTTTACAGTAAAGTTCAAATCGCTCCAAGTAGCTGTTAAAATCCTCTAAATCTTCAGAAAATTCCTTAAACTTCCCTGTTATAGACATTGTTTTGAATAGTGTAGTTAGTACTTGGTAAATATATTTCTGTAAATATTTCAAAACTTGTGTACTTAGCTGGAATGAAGAGCTTTTATCTTCAAGCTAATACAATGTTAGTACATTATTTTTATCCCATATTTCGTCGCCAATGTGGAATTCTTTTCACTTAATAAATAAATGTACACTTTAGAAGGGAACCATAACAACATTTCTTTATTCATACAAAACAATTCATTATTTTTTTTTGCACATGATAGTCATAATCATGTGTTCAATATATAACAGAATCTAGCCTGGAATTGTTTGTCACATTACATCAGACTAGGCCTAAATTAGCCTAAGCCCATTGGGCTAACTCCTTGGCCAGTCGTACGGTCAGGGGATCTGAGCTACATATACGGGGTGTCCACAACCATATGAACAAACATATATAGCATTATTCCTTGGGTCAAGACAAACACATTTCACTATATAAACATGGGTCTATGGTGCTTAGTTTTCCGTCTGTCTGTATGTGTTTTACACAAAAGATTTCATAGCTCCTAAACGGTTTGAGACACAGCATTGAGATTTTGCACAAATGTTAATCTTATTAAGAACTATTTTTGTTTCAATTTATACTGAAATATCACTAACCGTTTCAAAATGGCCGCCATTTGAAACTTTCTATCTTAAATTACTCGAAAACTAGCCATTTAATCAAAAAATTATACGAATAACTTTTTTTAGTAAATTTAATGAGAAATCCAACTACATTAAAATTATTAAAATCGGTTAAATAATAATTGAGATGTAGTAACTTTTGCCCGACCGGCCAAGGCTCATAATGCATTTTATCCACTGAGAGCTACAGTTTCATTGTTGCATTGTTGGCGGCAGTTCAAAATAATCAAAGGTAAATAAATATCAAACAGCAAATTTTATCAAAAAATTTTAAGACGTAAAAAGTAAGTTAATTTTAAGACCAAAAAATTATGTATCATTTATTATTATTGACTGAATTATAACTAAGAAAATTACATTTTGGTTAGCATGGACTATCATGGTTATTAAAACATCCATAAGAAAAGAACAAACAACAAAATAGCTGATTACAAGTATATTGGTGTCATGTTAAGTGACTTATTGAACATAGGGTTACTAGAGTTTTATAATAGCTGCTCAAAATGGCGTCCCCTAACTTCGTTGCAGAGTCGAAAGCGCTTTAAGGATGACTCTCTGACTTGTTCGCAAATATCACTTTCTTGAATGGTTGCAGCAGCTTCAACGATTCTTGCTACAAGATCCATAAGATCAGTGACAGGTGTTGCATATACCAATTGTTTCATATGTCCCCACAAAAAGAAATCAATAGGTGTTAGATCGGGGGATCGTGGAGGCCATGGGATCGGACCACCACGCCCAATCCAACGATTTCTGAACACTTTATTCAGATATTCTCTGCAATATTGGAGAAATGGGCTGTTGCTCCGTCGTGTTGAAACCACATCCTTTGACGAAGTTGAATTGGAACATTTTCTAAAAGTTCAGGCAAGATGTCCCTCAAAAAAACTAAATAAATCGGTCCATTTAGTTTATCTGGTAATATGTAAGGCCCAATTAAATGCCCATCAATTATTCTAACCCAAACATTGACAGAGAATTTATGTTGAAACTTGCGTTGAACAGTAGCATGTGGATTCTCAAAAGCCCATACATGGTTATTTCGTGTATTGAAAATCCCTTCTCGAGTAAAAAAAGCTTCATGTGTAAAGAATACTTTACGTAAGAAGTTTGGAGAATCAACAACTTTATGTAAGAACCAACGAGCACAGTCCATCCTAAGGGGAAAATCGCCGGGTTCTAAGGCTTTTACTTTCTGCAATTTGAAAGGATACAACAAATCTTTATGTAATACCCTCCATACAGTGGATTTATGTGCGTTCAGACGATGAGCCATACATCGAACACTAACTGAAGGATTTTCTTCTACTGCGTGCAATACTTGGTCTTCAAAATCAACGGTACGTACAGTTTTTCCCGTTCTACAAGGTCTTTTAAAAACTTACCACTATCTCCAAGATTGGTATGAATTGAACTGAAAACTTGGTGACATGGGGGCCGTCTATGAGGAAAACGTTCTGCATACAATCTACTAGCTAATCTTGAGTTACTGTCAGCAAGTCCATACATAAAATGTATGTCAGCATATTCTCGAAATGTAAATCGGTTCATTATGTTGAACAATTACTAAACTTACATTACAAACAGGGAGCACTATTCAAGATGTTATTCAACAATGAGTAGGTTGTTTGCTTAGGATCAGCTATTTACTTGTAACCAGCTGTTTTGTTGAAATAAGCTGATTTGTTGAAATCTTTTGTTGTGTTGTTTGTTCTTTTCTAAAGGACGTCTTACTAACCACGGTAGCCCATGTTACCCAAAACATAATTAAGAATTAAAATTGTCTTACTTTTTTACGTCTTAACATTTTCTGATAAAATTTGTTGTTTGATATTTATTTACCTTTGATTATTTTGAACTGCCGCCAACAATGCAACAATGAAACTGTAGCTCTCAGTGGATAAAATGCACTATGAGCCTTGGCCGGTCGGACAAAAGTTACGACATCTCAATTATTATTTAACCGATTTTAATAATGTTAATGTCGTTGGATTTCTCATTAAATTTACTAAAAAAAGGTTATTCGTATAATTTTTTGATTAAATGGCTGGTTTTCGAGTAATTTAAAATAGAATGTTTCAAATGGCGGCCATTTTGAAACGGTTAGTGATATTTCAGTATAAATTTAAACAAAAATAGTTCTTAATAAGATTAACATTTGTGCAAAACTTCAATGCTGTGTCTCAAACCGTTTAGGAGCTATGAAATCTTTTGTGTAAAACACATACAGACAGACAGACGGAAAACTAAGCACCATAGACCCATGTTTATATGGTGAAATGTGTTTGTCTTGACCCATGGTGCGTACCATGATGGTTGCGGGACACCCTGTATAGCTTTGGAAAATAGCAAGAAAAAATAATAATCAGATAATCATGCTAAAAAGTAATAAATATTCCTTACATATCTAAAATATATACGGAATACAAATAGCATAATTCAAGCTTTCCAAACGTTATTTTATCAGAATGTTTTCAAATAATTCTTTAAAAGCATTCCAAATACTTTAGCTTAATCCAAATTAATTCCTGAGTTACTACACATTTTCCGATAAAGTACTGCATCGAGTACCAACATGGGTTCAAGAGTTAAGCTGTATATACTGTATTTGCTTGAAACAACTTAATAAGCCTGCATAACAATGAGGTGTTAACTCTACAGCCTTTACAGTTTAACATTATGAACACTTACTAGGCTTATATAAAAGCGATGTACTGTAGTGGTCAGTTAATATCTCTAGCCCTCGGTTTACCATTATTAACTTATAGTTAAGTAAAAAAAGAAATCGAGGTATGTAAAAGGTCTTGTAGTTTTGATTTTTGGATATGTTGGGCACATAACATAAAACCCAAATATCCCATCTCGGAGTGCCTCGGCGTGCCACTTGTTGGTTAAATATAAAAAATTTGACCATTCCTAATTTTTTCAATAAATCTCGCGAACAGTTATTTTACAAAAAATATTACTTAATTAAATTGAAAGAGCAAAAATTTGTAACAGTTTAAGCCCAACACTAGTGGCTGAAATACATACCTTCAAATAAAACCAATTTCCCAAATATTTATGAAAATATCAAATTTTCAATATTCCACAATATAGGTGTTTGAAGCAAAAGCTGTATTTACTGTAGTGTGTATGTAAGTTTATTTGCTATAAATAACTAATAAAACGAAGTATAAATAAAACTAAGAAAGTAATAATATACAGTGTGTTTGGAGGAGTTGAATTTAATAGGCTACAGAGGCTCAAAACAAATTTTAAAACTTTTTTTATCCATGAAATTGGAGAAAAACATTTTCTATAAAAATTTACTGAAAAGATTTAAAAAAAAAAATGAAGCAAATAAAGTTTTTACTTCAAAATTTAAAGAGGCTGTACAGAAAATGAATCTCTGTGGGCCAACGGTTAACCGTTGGTACAATACTTCCACATGTCAACCTAAACAAAACAGTTTATTGAGGCCGAAAGATCAGGCAACTGAGATCTTTAAATTACAACCAATTTACAGATGTTGCCCTTTTTCCATCTAGCTGGTCATGTTTCCTGTGCCAAGTGCGCTCATCTTTATGCACAGAATTGTTGAAATTTAAAGATAGAATTGATCAAAATATAATTGATCTTCGTAATATATGTGAGGAAGTTGAGAAGTATTGTATAATAACGTCAGTGACGAGTGAGGAAGATGTTGTATGGCTTATGTAGTGTTTTTTTTCTACACAAACACCATTCCCCATAAAAACGTGCTAATGCAATAAGCAAAGGTATAGAAGGGACGGCGGATGCTAGCTGCCATACGTCTCACGAACTTGGTTGGCAAGGAATCTTTAGAATGGTTGGTGGATAGTCTGGAAATATCAGATTCAAGAGCAAAGACAAAGTCATTACACTTGCTTCTGTTATGACAACAGTGCTAAAGTTGGAAAAAAACATTACTGGAAATCCATTAACTCTATTCCACAGAATTTGTGTTCAAAGAGTCATATAAAGATTTAAATTTGTTTCATATTTCACCTTTGAAATTTCAATTGAAATGTCACCTTTACCTATATCACTTTTAACGAAACTGGAACGCAAAAGGTTACTAAATCGTCACTGTTTTCAAAGCTTACACCAATCAAATTTGATACTGTTAAAGTAACAAATACTTTTTTGCGGTGGATGGAGACCACTTAATACATAAAAACACATTATGGCTTGAACGTCACCATAGTGTTTGATGGATAACCATCTCATGAGATAGAAAAAAAAACGAGCACCAAAAGTACAAATAATATTCGACGAAATTTTAAAATCTATCCCATGAGATGATCTTTAATAAAAGCACATGTCCAGTAAAATCTCAAGAAGAATTTTTAGCCAATGGAAGCAACAAGGTGCGTTTCATTGAACTTTTCTACAAAAATCAAGTTTAACAGTTTAAAAGGCAATAGAAGATGAAGCCGTACTAATTGTTGAAACTGCAATTTCTGTTACATCTCATTATGAAAATATTTTCTTCATTGGTGAAGACATTGATGTTTTAGTTCTTATAAAGGGATTAGATTCAGTGAAAGATTATCTGTATTCTGTAAATGCGTAAAGAGGAGTACGCCTGATGTGTTATACTCCACTAGATAATTTCGGTTCAGTGAAATCATTTGTTTCATTTACGTCCTAAGCACATGTGATACGACAAGTGCACTATTCAGTCATAGAAAAAACTTTTGTTCTTTTATAAAACAAAGAAATCGTCTCGTGGAAGAAAAAATAAATGCAAGTACTCATCAAGCCTGATTCCACCAACTTTCCAAAGCAGGGAAAACTTTTCTAATCAGTTTATATGGAGGTAATCTCCAAGAACCTGAGAGAGATCCCAATGCCTTACACGCTCTTTAGAAAATCAGCAATGAAAGCTAGTTCCAGTATAGCACGTTTACCTCCAACCGTAGATATAGCAATACTTCACGCATTAAGATCTTACCTTCAAATACAGAAATGGATAGGTTATGAGATAAACCTTCTTGAATGGGGCTCGGTACCTTACCAGAGTTGAAATTTCTCCCCGCAAAATGTAAAGGGATGCAACTCCTGAATTCCTTCTTAAAACGATATCTTCCAACTGTAAGAAACCGTCCAAGGACTCATGTGATTGACGTAAAGCCGGTGTTATATGTGCTTTCATATAAACCTGTTGTTTGGGGAAATCTACCGAAAATAAATCCGTTTGAGGAGAGCTTTGAAGATGAAGACAACACGCTAGCGTCAGTAAATAACTCTAACTAAAAAGATATAGGGGAGTTTAACTTTCCGCTGGATGAAGAGAACAAGGAGCGTCAGGCAGAACTTGAGCATTTCCATCCTGACCCATCAAAAATGCGAAAACTAAAAAGACTATTACCGTTATTTGTAACACCTACTTTCTATGTTGACATTACAAAACACAAATCGAGTAAATCTGATTAGAATTGTTTTTATCTTAATAGGGCATTATTTATTGAGTAAAAATGTTTTAACAGTTTTTTTTTTTAACATCTGTAACATATTAAAATAAAACTCCTCCAAACACAATTTATATTCTTCCTCTCTTAGTTTAATTTATATTCCCTTTTATTCTCTATTGATCACACTAAATGTATACGACGTTGGCTTTAAACTACTATAATGCAGAAATATTTTTAAAAATCCCATTTTTTTAAATTATTTGCAAATTGGTTTGTTTTTAAAGTCTGTATCTCAGCCATTATTAACTCTACATACCGGGAGTTGGGCTTAAACTGTCACAAAATTTGTTACAGGACCCTTCTTTAATTTAATAGAGTATAAATTATTGGACACATTTTAAGAATTAATGAATAAATAATCAGGAAACTTAGAAACATGGGAATTGTTTTTATTACATAGCATATTAAAAACAGATGTCATCGCATTACGAGAAAAACATTCTGTAACATAATTCTTTTTAGAAGTAAACTAGAACGTTTCCTAGTGCTCTTCATAGTTTTCACGCAAAGTGTGAAGTATAAATTCAACCTCAGACAATGTTTACCTGAGCACTGCAGAGTTATGCCTCTATACTAACCTCTTTAACTCTTTTCTTAAGTTCCTCAAAGTCTTGAACCTTCTAGCTAACCTTGTCATAAACGTAGAACAAATCCTAAGGATATAATGTCTGGGTAGGTGAAAGCAAAGACATTTGACCATTTTACAGGTTTTTTATAATCCCTTTTTTATAATTACTGGAATATTTATAATGTTTTTTGAAGTTGCTGTATAAGTCTGTTTAAATATTCGATATAATGAAACAATTCCCATGTTTCTAAGTTGCTTTGTTTATTTATTTAAATTAGAAATTTGTGAAATAATTTATGACCACCCTTTATTTTCTGTAAAATCATCCGTTCGCGAGATAGAGTGAAAAAACTTCAGTATGGTCAATTACTCGATATTTCATTAACAAGCAGTTAAACCCAGAGCTGGAAAACTTGGATTTTATGTTATGGCTCCAACACTAACAATATATCGAAAATTCAAAACTACCCGACCTTTAACATAGCAACCACATATTTTTATTATTAATTTACTTTACTATTATAATATAGTTCCTTAGTGGTGGTTTCACATTGACCGTACCTACTATATCTTTTGAGAAAATGGAAACAGATTAGATTATAAAACTATTAGTTTTTAAATCTAATTACTTAGCTACATAATAATTTTTATTATCTATTTTATATATCAAGTACATAACGTTTTCAAACGGCAAATTATAAATTAGTAGTAGTAAGCCAAATCAAGGACGAGAATTCCACAATTTTCTATAAACGCACATACTTTGTAGCGACGCATCTTAGATTAGTTTTATTTATCACATCCGATCCAAACTAGAAATTGATTAATGAGATAGAGAAAAGATCTTACTAGTGGAGTTTGTATCCCTATAGATATTACTACAGGCTTACACTGAGAGTGGGAGCATGCACCTAGGACCCTCCTGCAAGTTAGTGCGGCTGTTGCTGATGGTTCTCATGAGCAGAAGCACAATTCGGTAGAGGACCCACAACTCCGTCGGTCTGAATGAAAAGTATGTGAGTCTTTGGCATTAAATACCAAGATAAGGTGATTATTTTCAGTCCAGCATGAAAGACCAATGCCATTGTCAACGATAGAGAATAAAGATGGGACAAAAGGTGTTTAACGTCACAACTATATCACAACTTTCTTTTGGTATAGTTCCTTTCAGTACTGGAAAATGAATCCAACTAAATCAAAATATATGCAAAAGACGTCATTTTAATCATACATTATTCTTTTTAGAAAACTGAATATCTATAAGAATAAATATTATATTTATTCACTAGGGTCTAACGTGAAAATTTGCCTGCATAGACAGGTTTTACGACTGAATTTGAAAAAGTAACCCTAGGCTAGATTTAAGTTAAATATATTTAGAGATATCTGCGAAAAAATTTTCAACTCGCTTACCTTGCTCAAAAAGGGCAAACCATCTTGTTGATCATATTAAGCCAATAGCTGACCTTCCTCTGATAATGCAGTTTTGATGTATGTTAAATGCGAAAAACTAATACTCTCAACATCGGAAAGTACTTCATTTTCCAGGGTAAGGAAGAACCACATCACTGCTGCAACGGCTTCTTTTTTTTGGTAGAGCATTTTTGGAGCAGGAAGAAGAATAGTGTGTGTTTTTTATGTAAAGAATTGATAAAAACTCACCGGAAAATTTTAATTGCCAATAGATATAGACTGAACGATTTATAGAGTAATAAATAAAGAATAACTAGATAAAACACAGGTAAATTATAGGACCTAGAAGTGATATTCGACAAGCTAATGCGTCTCCGGTGACCTGCCTAGATTAAGTGGCTTGCCTTGCCCCTAAACGGCTAACGTATCACAGGTCATTCGCTTAATAACGCAACGTTTGTCCAGGGTCACGAGTATTAAGTGTTCCATTTACTGCTGTCAATGTTATCCATTCAGTGTACCTGTAACTAAACCTTTATTTATAGTGCAGCAAATGGACTGATATTGGACTGTACATGTACATTGTGGAAAAGAAAATATATTTAATTGTGTGTGAATATGCCCAACATTTTTAACTTCCAATTTACTTTAACTTGAAATTAACAATCTAAAGTATAAATATTGTTAATCATAGTATTTTTTACAATATAATTGATTTTCATAGTTACAAAACCAAATTATCAAACTTTTGTTAAAAGACAATTAACAATTAATTCCAAAACACTTCGTTGCTAACCAAGGAAATTGAGTTTTTGTATAGTAAAAAGGCCAATAATGATCTTTTAATGAAAATTTGTTCTTGCTTGCAAGTTGGTATTATTAAATCAAATATACGTAATTTACTCTGTGATAAAAACATCCGACTTGATAGAAAATCTTTCATTAAAATAAGGTATCCTCCACAATCATCCATGTTACTTCGTTGAGGACTACACATTTTTTGTTCTAGTAGATTATTTGATCCTAACCAAATTGACATCCTTCTTGCTATACATTTGGCATGTTTGTAGTTATAATTGTTTATTGGATCAAAATAGAAGAACTTTCCATCCAAACTAGAATACAACATTAAGCTCCAGTGACTTTCGGCTTCAATTAGTACCGCTGGAGCATCATTGACCGGTATAAAAACATAAGAAACTTTTTCTATTCCTAATGGTTCCAGTATAGGTCTTGGGTTCTCCAAGTGTTTTATAGATAAGGCTACTGATGGAGGCATTAATTAAACATTTTTTACATTGAAACATTTTTCAGAAATGATGTTATAATATTTCTGGATTACGACATCAGGCAGCCATCCTGGCATAAATAGTTTCACAGTTCTTTGAGGTTCCTTGTTCTTTTTAGCGAATTTCCCTATAGGGAATACGCTATTACGGTAGTAGCCATGGTAAGACCTAAGCCCGGGACCATGTTACTTTTTCATTTTGAGTTCCCCAGAGGCCAAAAACAATGTTCGTTCATTTTCATATATATGTATATATATATATATATATATATATATATATATATATATATATATATATACATCTACATATGTGTCCGTGGTCACATAACTTTTGAAGGGGACCTCCGATTTTTACGAAATTCGGTATGAAGGTGTAAGACCAGGTCTATTTTCATGAGTTCGCAAACCAGCATGATTGAGTTATGGGAACGGGGTTTTATGGGGTTTCAAAGGGGTCAAAAATGGGGTTTTGGCATTTTTGAACCTTAGTTTTTAAAATTCAACAATTTTAACTAGAAACATTTAAAAGAGCTTAAAAAAACAAACAATTTAGTATTTTGAATTTTTAACATGGCTTAACAGGTTACGGAGAAAATCCAAAAATAGGTTTTCCATGTTATTCTTATGGGGAATAAACAAAACCCTGTATCTCACTTATTTATTGGAATAACTTGATAAAATTTGGTATGTACATTCACTAGGTAGGGTTTAACTGATATTTGCTTACAACACCCATATGGCGGCAATCCTTCATAATCACCCCATGGGGTTTATGGGGAAAATTTAAAAGTCTCGAATATTGATACAATTTGATATTTACCTTACCTAACTATTACATTTTCTAACAAAACTAACATTTTCTAATAACATCCCATGGCAACAAACCTACATACTCATTCCTATGGTGTTTATGGGGAAAATACAAAACCTCAAGATCCTTTGGAAATTCGCTGAGTACGCAGGTCTGCTGCGACGGGGGGTATTTCCTTTTATGTAGAATCTTGCTAGGTTTTTTTTTTTTTTTTTTTGGTACATTGGTTTTGAAGTTTGACTGCTTTCTATGTTAAGACTACTCATTTCAATGCTTTCTTTATGCTGGTCTTTAGATGAGCATTGAGCCTGTAGAAAGTTTTGTTACAAAAAGGACAAGTATCCTTTTCATTACCAATATCATAATTTCTATTTGTTGGTCCTGGATTCAGTCCTTCGTCACCGCTAAAAAAGATCAATAAACACAATGCAAAATATTTATTATTCTTCTTAGGCTCCAAAATTTTTAGAAGAGACGTAAAAAATGTAAAATTTATCATGGAAATCATTTGTATGATGCAAAATAATAACATAACCTAAAAGGAAAATGTCCACTGTAAAACTTGCCCTTAAATTATTAAATTTTAACTAATGATTCAAATTTATGACAATATATGCTCAATATATGCAATACCTTTAACTTTTCACTTGACTTCTTACTTTAATTGATTTTAATAATTAATTAATTTAAAATGGTTTTTTTCTGAAGAAAATGATTTCAATCACTTTACCAAATATTTCCAACTGCTGTAATCTGCTCTGTAAAATATTCTGCTTACTGTACTTAATAGTATTTACAGTATTTTGTGTGTCTGTTTTTCACACAAAACTCTCATAATACATTTATGCGTTGCCCATGCCCATGCATAGTCCATCTCGGGATACTGTACTACAGCTTGGAAGAAATAATTTAAAATCTTACCTTAACAATCCTTTTTTTATTGTATTTGTGAATCTCAAATGCAATAAATAAAGGATTGCTAAGGTAAGATTTTAAATTATTTCTACTGTACATAAAGCAATCCAGGGGCTAAAATGAATAATGATAAAGCTTGGCACTGCTAAGAAAAGCGTTGTATCGTCGATGGTCCTGCTCATCATTGAAAATGGGTCTTAAATAAGAACTCATCACAGCTGACAAAATTTGCTCATCCAACCGTGTAATCAATAAGAATTTCCATAAGAATTTCACTGACCCAAAGTTTTTAAGGGTTGTAAGGCATAACCCTAAGAACTATCGTATATTTGAATTCAATTTTGCAAATCCACCTATTATTCTCTTTAATTTGATATTTAAATTTTAAAAATCTGTTCGATAAACACAATGCATGACAATGACTGAGAACTCAGCGTTTCAACCGTATAAAAATGTAATGTAAAAAATAATATGTAGGATTCATTCAAAAGTTCCAAATCAAAACAACGCGTTTTTATTAAACGAACTTCCAGGGCACATTTAAATCTATCTTCATTACTAACGTTTATAGTGCGATGTTTTTTACTCGTTCTTGAGATGATGATGTTTTAATGCCTTCAGTTTTTTTCCCCTTTTTCGTTTTCAGCCTGCAAAACGCAATGATTATTCTCATAATTTTCGGAAAAATTAAAACACTAAAATGATTTGTGTCAATATTTTCGTTACTTAATAAGTGACACATTTCTTTACCATAACCGAAATCATAGGTCATAGTTTCATCTCCGACCTCCCGATGAACTCGAAATACACAGTCTGCATACAATTGGTTAGTAGAAGGCAGTTAAGCATTACCTGCGTACTCGCCATCTTGATACAGTAAAACTCGGTATTGTCCTGCATTGAAAATTTATCTTGAGCATGATTCATCATCACCCACTATAAAATGTTTTGTATTTAGGCCTGTCCCTATTAACTATTGGGCACACAACCTGGACGAGGATTTCCCTAAGCCTATTTTGGTGGCCGTGCAGAATAAATAATGATACCGATCGAAACAGTTTTTCCACCACCTATTATATTGGTATTACTTATCTTTCCATAGTAAATAACGTAAAACAACAACATAAAAAAAACATTAGATAAATGTCAATAAAAAACTTGATACCAAACACAGGATGACGTATTTCACAATTGAGGTTATGAAAACAATAACATACTTTTATTTAAACTGACATATTTAATTTTGCTTACGTGTGAATTTTAGTTTTGCTAATAAATGCATCGATCCAAATCTTTGAAGGATTGTAGGGTGTAACAGTAAAGGAAAACGTTAATTTGATGGAAATTCAGCAAATCATTCCATTTAATTTGACACAGAAATCATGAAGATCGGTTTGGTAGTTACTGAGAGCTCAGCATTACAAAAGTGTATTAATATACAGGGTGTCTCACGTAAGGTGTCTCAAATCGATTACAGATCAACAGTTTGTCCTACAATCTTGAAATAAAATAATTTCCCACTAAATTGACCCCAAGGAATAATTTTAAAATATTTTTAACGTTGTATAAATACAGGGTGTTCCAAAAACTGGGGGTCACAGGTTCGAATCTCGGAAATTTCAAATACAAACATATGTCATATTATACATCATTAGAAAGGTCTATTTAATAGAAACATTTTGGTGAAAACAGAATTTAGTTATCTTTATTCGTTTCAAAATGGCGTCCATTTTTGTAGCAAAAATCAAAATTTACGGAATACCCTGTAATTCTTTTATTATTTGTCATAAATGACTTCTGATTCAAAACACTTATTTGAAATAAGCTAAGCTTTACAATGATATGTCACAAGACAAAATTTATAAAAAAACTAAAATTTAAAAAATTTCATATTTTTGAAAATTTTTACATAGACAAAACTCAAAAATTTTAAATACAAACACATGTCTTTTTGTACATCATATTAAAGCTCTCGTTAAACTGAACAACTTTGTAATTTACACTAATGCCGTATCTCTTTTGGTTTTGTAGTAATAATGTAAAAATGTCATTTTCCCATTTAACTTGCATGTTAATTTAATGGTATGGCAACAATGGAAGAAGGACTGCCATACTATCATGTCCTGATTAATTAACATGCAAGTTAAATGGGAAAATGACATTTTTACGTTATTACTACAAAACCAAAAGAGATATGGCATTAGTGTAAATTACAAAGTTGTTAAGTTTAACGAGAGCATTAATATGATGTACAAAAAGACATGTGTTTGTATTTAAAATTTTTGAGTTTTGTTTATGTAAAAATTTTTAAAAATATGAAATTTTTGAAATTTTAGTTTTTTTATAAATTTTGTCTTGTGACATATCATTGTAAAGCTTAGCTTATTTCAAATAAGTATTTTGAATCAGAAGTCATTTATGACAAATAATAAAAGAATTACAGGGTATTCCGTAAATTTTGATTTTTGCTACAAAAATGGACGCCATTTTGAAACGAATAAAGATAACTAAATTCTGTTTTCACCAAAATGTTTCTATCAAATAGGCCTTTCTAATGATGTATAATATGACATATGTTTGTATTTGAAATTTCCGAGATTCGAACCTGTGACCCCAAGTTTTTGGGACACCCTGTATTTATACAACGTTAAAAATATTTTTATGTTATTCCTTGGGGTCAATTTAGTGGGAAATGATTTTATTTGAAGATTGTAGGACAAACTGTTGATCTGTAATCGATTTGAGACACCTTACGTGAGACACCCTGTATAGGATTAGTCCCCCATATAAAAAGCATTGACCAAAAACTTTGACAGGTTGTAGGGTGTAACCTTAAGGGCAATCGTGCATTTAGGGGAGATTCTCCAAATCAACAAATCGTTCAACAAAACAAATTGTTCTTAAATTAAAAATGATTCTTAAAACATAATGGCTTCTGTATGGTTAACTACGGAGATTTGTAAATTAAATATGATATTTTGGCTTGTATTAATGTCAGGACAAATACCTCAAGAGGTCGGTAGAGAGTTCAGACACTATCTGTATAGGATTGCTGAAAACAATAAATACATGCAATAACTCCCGATACACTCTCCCTTTTGAGGTCAGCTTTGTGGCAAAGCATAACATGTAAAGCCCTTTAAAATGATGTATGATATGGCAAAGCCAATGAAGTTTTTCCCAAAGATTCCTTTAGAGACGGCCTAGTGGAAGTCGTCAGGTAAAGTGCATTGGTCTACGTCATATGACACATCATTTTAAAGGCTTTTGCATTCTGGGCCATTTGCCTCAACTCGACCCCAAAAGGTCGAGTGTATCGGGAGTTATTGTATTTTTCGTTTTCAGCAGTATGATTTTAAAGCAAAGTTTTACCGCCTGCCATTTTGACTCGGTCTTCCTTTTGAGGTCGGGTTTGTGGCATTGTTTTCTATTCTTAGAGACCTTTAATTTGATGTACATATTGACCAATGCTTAGGTTTAAGATTTCTTCCTGACTCCTGGTGGGACGTCCCAATCATAAGATAGAAAACTGATAGTTTCTTCAAAGTGTAGTGTTGATGGACCAAATACTATTGATTTATCTGTTATCGTTCGCAAAATATTAAACCCGCGCGGGACTTTATGTACACTTTGTATACAGATCGGTTACTACTGAAAACGTTTTATAGAAACATAACGATAAAAATGTCAAATTGACGATGAAAGAACTAAGTTTTTTCATGCCTTAAGAAGTTTTAATTACAGCTTTATTTACACACGTCTTCAAAGTTACCATGCTACTTTTATGAATTTCAGTGACGAACACATGATTACATTAAGGAATATTAATTTATAAACAACTGTTCTCATTTAAAGAATTGAAATAAGATTATTTATAAAAACCTAGAGGATGTTTTAGACAACGAGCTCACCTGAACTGTTTTCTTTTAAAGTGTTGAGGAAAGATTGGTAATGAAAATCTAAAGAATATGATAGACTTGAGGCTAGTCAGCGTAGCAAACGAGCTCACATCAAGGGCAAAAAAATCCCTCGAGTTATCATTGCAATTTGAGTACTGTTGCGAAGCACGGGTAAGTCAGCTAGTTTAGTTATATTGAAAAGTCTTTCAGTAACGCCCAATTGAAATCACGGCATTCTTTTATAAACAACCTGTATATATTTTATATATTGGATGCATTTTTTGCCGTGTTTTATCAATTTTGAAATTTGTACTTTTACAAATAAATAGATTTTCAGATGAAAAAATAATTTGTATTAAAATTTTGAAGAGAATTTATTTTGTGATCCCGTGTAGCACAGGGCAAGGCCCTGTCATTTTTAAGACTTAAAATATCTTAAAAGTCTCTAAATTCTTTTACAGAGGAATTATTACGAAACACTTCTTAATAAATAACAAATCGTTTTCTTCATTTTTATACTTTCTTGTTTGAGCGTTTTCTTCGTAAAAACGTATTAAATAAAATGATGCCGCAAGGGAAATTACTAAACTTTGTTATGAATTTTATTTTAGTCAGATGCGAACTAATTTACGATAGCCTCATTCTATTCCAGAAAGTTATTTTGGCAGGTAACATGGTTGTGTAAATCCTGTTACTATAAGTGTGGTAAGTGTGGGGGTTTTTATGGAAAGCTGTACCATATAATTAAAAACGTATTGTAAAATTGTAGCCTATAAGATACATAATTATTTCTTGTTTTTACTCCATATTAAGACTAAGTAAGTTATTTTTGATCCATTCTAAAAAATAAAAATGAAAATAGAATATAAACAGCATAGAGGAAGGAAGTACAAAACCTGCTGTCTTAATTCGCACAAATTTCCGGACTACTCCTTACACCCCTTTCAAAGTTGAGAGAATTAACTCTTCACAAAAGAAAATTGTAGGTACCATTATGTAACACGGGTTCTATCGATTGATGCTAAATCCAATGTACAGAGTACCAAAAGTAATCAATTCAGACTGAGTCATTAATTTTAAATACAAATCCCTCTAACTTTTTATGATTTTGTTTACTCTACACGTAATTTCAAGAAAAAAATATTTTATAATTTGTACCCCCAATCCTAACGTTTACGTCAAAAAAAGGCCCACGGGTGAAGTGTCTTAGCGTATCATTTTGAAAATTCGGCAATCATAAATTATTGGTTTTTCCATTAATTATTTTATCAAATTTTCCATAAAGATTATAATATGAAGGAGGATTGTTGATCATGTGAGAAAATAACAATCCCTGGCCCCCAAGGAATTCCAGGGAGGCCCTCAAAAGAATTAACTTCCAGCACCAGGTTTTGCTGAGAATGTAGTACAATGCTTCCTTGTTCAGGATATTTCCCATCTTCTTGGAATAGGAGTATAGGTTTGAGTATAGGCAGAGTATTGAGAAAAATGTGTGCTTATCATGAAGAGGCAATGACGACCAGGACATGCACTGTGAAACTCGTCAAGCACAATCCTACGATTGATGAAACGGCGACATGGTGAGGTGAACTTTTTCCTGAGTAAATTATTGTCGGGTAATATCTATTTTCAGACATATATGTAGAGGATGGGCAAGACCGTTTCAAATTTATTGCAAATTTATGCTGTTAATTGCATTTATTGCCCGGGCCTTCCCGAAGCGGCCCTGCCGTACGGCCTGGACTACAGCCTGCCGTAGTCCAGGCTACAAATGGCTACGCCTGGAAGCCACACGATACCTTGGAATGCTGGCAAAGGACGCTGCCTGCATGGTCATGTTAGAGAGTGTGAATAAATGAGGTTGCTTGTCGAATTTGGTTTAGAGCGTCCTACGATCTAAGAAGACCGATTTGGACAGGATGCTGACTAAATCTTTGACAAAATTGAAGGCTGGGTCCTATCAGACAAATGAGTCAGCCGTACAACAGCGAAATCAAAAGTAGGCCTGGTGCTGATGTAATGCAATAAGCGATACCAGGCGATTGTCTGATAAGGAAAGAGGAATTTTATACTGGAGAGTAGAAGTTCCACGCTACACCTTCAAAAGAATTCTACCTCCTAACCCCTTAAATTTAATTTCTTGCACCAGGAAATAATATTCCCTATTTTATTTTCTATTTGTTAACTAGCGTATTGTATAATAAATAGTTAGAGAGTTAGAGTGTGTAATCGGTGATACTGAAATGCCGTTTTTAAGGGGAGTAGTGTTGACTAAAAATAACGTAAGCGATTGAAGGAAAACATAGACATAATAAGGGTAGCAATCTTCGGCTGTGTTATTTTAGGAATACGGTAGGAATAGTTTACTTATTTTCGAAAGATTAATTAGTTATACCAGTTAAATCAGCCCCGGATGACATCTCACTAAATGCCCATACTTATTAACTCTAAACTGCCTTTGGGCAACGAAGTTGGTTATACCTTTTCCGGGTGTTCTCAGAAAAGTGCTTGGTACGATGTTCATTTTGCTAACAAATATTAGCCTTGGATTGGCAGTATATTATGAGTCAATCAGATAGTATCACTCTGAGATACCTATAGCAATATGTAGAGTATGGTATATTTCATAGCAAACACTCGTGCTTGGAATAGTGAACATACAACGCTACAAATTGTAACAAACTGATTTACACATACTGTCAAAGTGCCACTTCGATTATTAAAGTGTAGTTCTTTTACCTACGTTGAGATCTCATTATTAAATCCCTAAGGTAATTTCTTAAATTTTGAATATAAAAATTATAACCAAAACAATGAAATTTCTTTTCACATTTTTAGGATATTTACAAAACATGACATTATATGAAAGTCATGAGTAAAAAAAAATAATAATAATTTTTACAGAATATACAGGAAATTAAACTACTCGTAATTATTTTACACGACAAGTCTTGCCAGGGTAGACGCTGTTGTTGTCTTGGGTTGACGGTCTCGCTGCTTGTGGGAGATAATCAGCCCCGGCCGAATAAACGCCGCTCCTTGTCTTGTATTGATGGTCTCACTGCTTGTGGGAGATAATCAGTCCAGGCTGAGTAAACTAAGCTGCTTGTCTTAGATTGACGGTCTCACAGCTTGTGGGAGATAATCAGTCCAGGCTGAGTAAACTAAGCTGCTTGTCTTGGATTGACGGTCTCACAGCTTGTGGGAGATAATCAGTCCAGGCTGAGTAAACTAAGCTGCTTGTCTTAGATTGACGGTCTCACAGCTTGTGGGAGATAATCAGTCCCGGCTGAGTAAACTAAGCTACTTGTCTTGTATTGATGGTCTCACTGCTTGTGGGAGATAATCAGTCCAGGCTGAGTAAACAAAGCTGCTTGTCTTGGATTGACGATCTCACTGCTTGTGGGAGATAATCAGTCCCGGCTGAGTAAACTAAGCTACTTGTCTTGTATTGATGGTCTCACTGCTTGTGGGAGATAATCAGTCCAGGCTGAGTAAACAAAGCTGCTTGTCTTGGATTGACGGTCTCACAGCTTGTGGGAGATAATCAGTCCCGGCTGAGTAAACTAAGCTACTTGTCTTGTATTGATGGTCTCACTGCTTGTGGGAGATAATCAGTCCAGGCTGAGTAAACAAAGCTGCTTGTCTTGGATTGACGATCTCACTGCTTGTGGGAGATAATCAGTCCAGGCTGAGTAAACAAAGCTGCTTGTCTTGGACTGACAGTCTCACTGCTTGTGGGAGATAATCAGTCCAGGCTGAGTAAACAAAGCTGCTTGTCTTGGACTGACAGTCTCACTGCTTGTGTGAGATAATCAGTCCAGGCTGAGTAAACAAAGCTGCTTGTCTTGGACTGACAGTCTCACTGCTTGTGGGAGATAATCAGTCCAGGCTGAGTAAACAAAGCTGCTTGTCTTGGATTGACGATCTCACTGCTTGTGGGAGATAATCAGTCCAGGCTGAGTAAACAAAGCTGCTTGTCTTGGACTGACAGTCTCACTGCTTGTGGGAGATAATCAGTCCAGGCTGAGTAAACAAAGCTGCTTGTCTTGGACTAACAGTCTCACTGCTTGTGGGAGATAATCAGTCCCGGCTGAGTAAACAAAGCTGCTTGTCTTGGACTGACAGTCTCACTGCTTGTGGGAGATAATCAGTCCAGGCTGAGTAACAAAGCTGCTTGTCTTGGATTGACGGTCTCACTGCTTGTGGGAGATAATCAGTCCAGGCTAAGTAAACAAAGCTGCTTGTCTTGAGTTGACGGATTCGCTGCTTGTGGGAGATAATCAGTCCAGGCTGAGTAAACAAAGCTGCTTGTCTTGGGTTGACGGATTCGCTGCTTGTGGGAGATAATCAGTCCAGGCTGAGTAAACAAAGCTGCTTGTCTTGGGTTGACGGAATCGCTGCTTGTGGGAGATAATCAGTCCCTGCAGAATTATCGCCGCCACTTGTATTGGGTTGTATTGTATTGGATTGTCAGGTTGCGTTGCTCGTATAAGAAGATTCTTCCTATCAGTATAAACGCCACTGTTTGTCTTGCACTGGTAACCTTGCTGCTTGTGGGATTTAATCAGTCCCAGCAGAGTGAACATGGCTGCTTTTTTTGGGTTGACGGTCTTTCTTCTTGTAGGAGATAATCAGTCCCGGTGAGATAACACCGATACTTATCTTAGATTGAAGGTTTTGCTGGTTGTGTGCGATAATCAGTCCTGGCAGAGAAAACGCCGCTGCTTGTCTTTAATTGACGTCGCACTGCTTGTGTAAGAATCAGTCCCGGCAAGTGAACACTGCTGCTTAACTTGAGTTGACGGTTGCGCTGCTTGTCTTGGGTGGACGGTTGCGCTGCTTGTGGAAGATAATCAGTCCCCTCAGAGAGAACGGTGCTGCTTGTCTTAGGTTGACGTTCTCCCTCCTTGTGGGATATAATCACTTTCAGCGATAATGCCATTTCAAAGTCAATATTTTTTTCATAGGGATAAGGAATCCAGCTTGTTGATTATAATTTAAGTTTATAATATGTACTAAAAAATGTGTTGACTTTAAAAATGGCATTGTGGCCGAAAGAATTGTCAGTTAATTTATAAAGAAATTAATTTGAAGGGTATTCAGGTAATTTAAATACTTATAATAATTATAATAGCCCTATTCAGCGAATTCAAACCTATATGTGTGTCCGTTAATGCGATAATTTTTCAAGGATACCTCCGATTTTTATGAAATTTGTTACAGAAGTGTAGGGCAGCATTTATCATGTTAAGTTCCAGGATTTTTGGACCACGGGAACAGGATTTTATTGGGTTCCAAAAGGATCAAAAATGGATTTTGGGCATTTTTAGACCTTAATTTTTAATATTTGACAATTTTAACTTAAACCATTTAAAAGAACTTTACATAAAAATAGCTTAACAGGTTATGGATAAAATTCAATTCAAGTTTCCCATGTTATTCTTATTGGCAAATTAAAAAAAAAGTTATATATTTCTTATTTATCAACATGACTTAGTAAAATTTTATACGAAACTTCACTAGGTGGGAGAAACTAATATTTGATTAAAAACCTGCATGGCGGCAAATCTACATGCTAAATCCCACGGTATTCTCATAGAAAATAGGTGTGTAATGGGAAAGAGAAGGAGATAATAAGGTATCTGTTCTTAATTAGCGGTCTTCTGCATCTGTCTAATTTGGGATGTTTATGTTATGGGATTTGTAAACAGACCATTCCTTTTGCATGGCAGCTTTGGATATGCACTTTTATTACTGTTTGAAAAAAATTAATTACCATATAAATATTTTTTATTTTCACCAATAAGGGCTACTCTTAATGTTATTAAGGTTAACAAAAAAAAAATCTCAGTACGCTTGGTGATATCATGTTATTAACACATGAGTTTCGGACATTGCATGTCATGTTCAAGTTCATAACCTTATAGTAAAATTCATAATTGAAATAAATTAAACATGTTACACATTGATTGATCTTAGACTCTTTGGGTTCAATATTGATATATATTATTAAAAAAATATATTACAATATTATGATGTAAATTATTAAATAAAAATAATTTACTAAAAAATGTAATGCCATGAAATATATTATATTTCCTTGTAAATATTATTAATTATATGTCCACAAAGTTCTGATTTTTTTATTTAGTAAAAGTTTTTATTTATATCTATAGCATTATTAAAGCAATCAGTAATTATTATATTAAATTCAAGATGACAGATGTTTTTTTCAATCTGGTAGTTTAATCAGTTTAATAAAAAAATTGAAATATTCTCAATGAATAAAAACGGACCGGTTAATAAACGTGGAACATACCAATAACTAATGCAACCTACAAATCAACTGTAACCGAGTGTGCAACACTGACAGCTGCAAATGCAACGCTCAATAGGGACGGGGTGGACAAACGTTGTATTGTGTTATGAACGGGGAAACTGTGAAGAGTTATCCTCCTAAAGAGCTTTGGCAAAGTTACATCCAGAAGAATCAACTCCTCTAGACATGCTCTAGGCTCAGAGATTAAAAATAATAGTCCGTTTTAAAAGTATACATTAATCATTAGTAAATCTGGTTTAAACATGGTTAATCTATCCTAAAATTATAATTATGTTAGCTAGACTATATAATACAATTTTAAAAAAAGAAGAAGAATTATTTCACATAACTTTAACATCAAGAAATATTTTGTTAGTGAAGTTGATACAGACTGACACAAATGTGTGAAATTATTCAATCAAACACGCGGTGTTACATGATTCAGCGTTTCATTGGATGTATGTTGATTTAGATAGGATTACAAGTAGGCACGTATTAGATATTATTTTACAACATTGTAATTAATCATATGCGGGAGAAACTGCACTGTGCGATTACTGATATTCGATGCAGATATTCGTGTGAACCACCGACAGTCTAACAGACATGGGAAACCACTAAATATTATTATTTAACATCTTTTTTCAATGGCAATAATCTTATATCAAAATAATTTATTTCGCCGGATTTATATTCATTGCATTCATGTACAAAAAGAATTATTACACTAAACTCCCCCTGATCTGGGGGAGGGGGCTGAGCCCATGGTCCAATTTTGCATCTTCGGGCATTTTAGAAAAAAACATATATAATTTATTTGAAAGATAATAATTTAAACATATAAAATTTTACTTATAGGAAGAATTACCAAAAACACAAGTATTAAAAACATAAATTATTCATGGTTTATGTCAGTGGAGTGAAGAATAATCTTGTTATTAACATCATTATTGTAAAAGATAAATGGATCTGTCTTGGAAAAGAAAAGGTGTAAGATTTCATGTTCTTGATTGCGTTGCGTACTGATAAGAAGTTGAGCTATGCACACTCATTTCTCATTAGCATCCGTTCACGCAGTTTGATTCATACCATCAGGCAGTCATCCAAAAACTAATCACTTTCTGTATGCAGTATATGCATTTTGCTAAAAAGACTAGACAAATTACTTAGTTATTATGATATTTTTATTGTATAATTATTTGATATCTAATGCTACTGCTAAAACTAAAATGAAAATTAATCACTATCAAAGTACATATATGACATGACAGTTGATAATAAAACCATTTTGACTTAATTTCTTGGCTAACCTCAAACATAAATAAGAGTTGAATGAGTTTCGTAGAAGTTTAAGCCTTTGACTGTGTCTCGTCAATGGTTTAAATCGATTGCGATGGTGTTTCGACACTGAAACCTAAGTCGCCGTGAAGACAAACAATATTGGACGTTCAAGTAAGCTTACTACAACGTAATATTAACTATTCAGATGTTATAATTCCAAAAGCAGGACTTGATCGAATGACCTAATTTTATACATGTATACAAAACAATATCAAATAGTGCTACATTGCAAATACCGTAATCCGATAAACTGTAATGAAGGTCACTTTGGTGGGGTGCGGGTCACCGGCGCGGCGCGGCGCGGCGCTGTGGGTCATTAACAGCCTACTATAATGCCACCGTGTAAGCCAAGTATTCATTATCCGGCAGTCTCCAGTCTCCAGACTTAACACCTCATTGTCATGCAGGCTTACCAAGTTTGTCTAACAAGTTTATAAGGCTTAACTGTTGTTTTAATATTATCAACAGGCCAAGCTACGTTATTTGTAATTACTGGCGTTGATTACCTTATATGTTTACCGCTTGATTAACAGGGTTTTGTAATGGAGGAATTTGTTATTGGAAATTTCTTTATAATATGTGATATTTTTAACGTCAGAATAACTACATTCCTTGAAATATTTAGTATTGGAGTAAATACTTAGTGGGCGAGAGGAAGGGATGACCCTTAAAAAAAATTGCTCAGTATTTTATAATTTGAAGTGTCCTATAAGTAAAATTCGTAATTTTTGGGAACGAGCGATTTAAATTTCTTAGTAATAAATTGTCTATTTAAAAAACTAAATTTCATAAAAATTAATTTAAAAGGTTACTTATATCAATTTATTAAAAATATATTAAATGTCAATTTATTTAGTAACAGCTTTTATAAATTGTTATGAACACACATCGCTCAAATATAAATAAATAAATAAATAAATAAATATATATATATATATGTGTGTGTGTGTGTGTGTGTGTGTGTGTGTGTGTGTGTGTGTGTGTGTGTGTGTGTGTGTGTGTGTGTGTGTGTGTGTGTGTGTGTGTGTGTGTGTGTGTGTGTGTGTGTGTGTGTGTGTGTGTGTGTGTATGTGTATGTGTATGTGTGTGTGTGTGTGTGAGTGTTTATAAAACTATTTATATAATCAAAATTATCATGATAAAATTTAAACACCAAAAATGTTCTGTGAATACCTTTTACATTGGTTGTGATTCATATTTAATTGCTTTTATTTAAGAAATGTTAACTTGTAAACTGAGTGAAAAAGATTTGTTTGAATTGGCCTGAACGGAAAAGCTTGTACAATCGTGTCGGCACTTTTTAAGAGAAGCTACAGAGATAAAGAGCAATCAGAGTACAAGGGCAATTAGTCCCCGCTTTTAAAGGATTGAATGGCTTAATGTGTCAATTATTGCTACGTGATCGCAAACCTGAGGTGATGGCAAACCTACCTTTAACAGTGTTTAGATAATTGTCGACCATAACATACTTGTAGTACATTCAATGATATCGTATTTGTTCCTCCCCGAAAATAACATTCAAATATTGTATTTTTTTCAATTGCTAACTACACTTTTCACTTGCGTTAAGACCACAAGATTTTACATACTTAAATTAACACTACAAATGAAATAAAGAAAACGCAAAAGATTCCCAGTTACAACTTATTCTGCGTAATGGCTTCTTAAGTAATAACAAGGATAACAAGGACACTAGGGAAATGACTTATCATTAAAACATATTTATTGCATACTTTAAAAAATTTAGGAGAGCTCTCCTCACAGAAATAGACGAAGACATTTACTACTTTGTTCAAATAATCCATAGAATTGATCTATATCAAATTATCATTTATTTTGTCATTAAAGTTAACTGTATTATAATATTGTATGTTAATTGCATACATAAATTAGGCTTCCATGTGGTATGATATTTTAAATGTTTATTAAACTTCTTTCCCAAAGTTTTAAATAGGGCACTAAACTAATGTATTAGTATAAAATGCTGTCAAGCAGTGATTTTTGTTGTAAAAAAGTTTGATAACTTAGGATACAAACTCTTTAGATTTCCCCCGAAAACTTCCCAAAACCCATTATATCCGCCCATACACTGATCGCAAGAGAAGAAGCTAGCTCAGTGGTAAGAGCTCCTCACAGACCAGCCTCAGCGGTCCCGGTCGATCCAGGCACAAACGTGAGCGGTCATCTCTGGACTGCCCATGTGGAACGCCGTTATGGTAAATTGCTGTCTTTAGATCCCAGCACTGACTTATTGGTCCATGGCAGTGAAGTTTTTTTAATAAGAAAAATCTTCACACATGTTTTACACATGTGTTTGGCAGCAGGGTTTGGTTTTATCAGTACTGCTATGAACTATACAGTATACAGGGTGTTTGGTAGTCGGTGGCAAAATTCCATGTAAAATGGAACAAGTTCATGCAATTTAGAAAATAATATCTCGCTCCACCTTCCAGTAACCGTCATATTTTCAACTTTTTTAAAATGCTCGACATTCCCCGATAAAGTCTCGTTTTTCTCATCATTTACTAAACTTATTGGCACTTTTTATGCCATTATTACAATGTACACAAAATTCACTTTTAGAATAAGTGCAGTTTTTCGAAATTAAGTCCTCTGAAAGCGATTTAAAATCTCATTAAAGTTAGGAGTAAAATACAACTCAAAAAGAAAATTAGTTCAGGAAATACAATTTTTGCAAGAGTATAATATTGAAAAAGGCTTTAAAGTTTACTTATTTTAAATTTATTGTTAGTTTTAGGGTTTTGAAAATGCAACAAACAAGTCTAGCCCCCAGAATACCTATTTATCAATTTTATTTTATAATCAAAGATGGTATTAATAGGTTAGTATTATACTGGGTGAAAAATGCTAATTCTTGGTAACATAAGTAACCAAAGATATTGTGTCGGTGATGCAATTGTATCCCGAAATTTATACGTATGAACATTACGTTAGGTGAGCTTAGCCTAAATAGGTACATATCTTCGTCCAAACAAATCATGGATTTGAGTAATTTCTATTTTTTTTATTTATTTAGAAACTACACACAAGAACTGTTTTGAAAAAGGTGTTTGCCTATTTGTTTTTATACACGCGGTTCAAACTAAGAGAGGTTGTGTTCCAATTAACTTGCAAGGCTTCCCAAGATTGAACAAATTTTTTACATTGGTAAATATTGTTTAATAAACCTGCAAATTAGCATTTCATATAGCAATTTCCAAACAATTTTAATCAAATGAGGAAGTAAATTCCTTCAGGATCTTGTGGGGCTATTACAATTGAATCGGTATTTACTATTTTACTTTAAAAACGGCATCACGACAAGCTTTTACAATGGTACCAAAATCATTAAAATCGGTTGAAAATTGCAGGAGAAGCTCCTTGTACATAAAACATCGTTTAATAAATAAGTATAGCTTGAATAACACTACCACATGTCATAAAAAATGATGCGTTTAGTTCTAAATAAATCTCACTCGACCAATCCATACTGTGATTATTTAGATCCACAATTGCTTTTTTTATTGATATTATCAATAATCAATCAAAAACTACACTCATTCATAGCTAACAATGGTTACACACATTTATTTGCTGTACAGTGACAAATATGTCAAATAATCAATCCAATATTTATGTTATTTTTAGGAGATTTAAAATTTTTAATTATAGAAAGCGCCTTTATTTTCAGTCGTATTCTCATATTTTTGGCTTACACCACTCCAGACTGTGCCCTAACCAAAGACAACAAAAACCATAATATCGTTTAAAAATTACAGGAGTTCTAATCACAAAACTCCTCAGCGTTTTAAATAAGTAGCAAATATTAAATACAGTAAATAGTATTTATTATAATCTGCTCAAACTAAATATTCTAAGAACTATCGTTTTATTTTAACATTATTACTTTCTCCCCCTATACCATAGTATATGGAGAAAGTATTGTTTTCGTCAAAATTTTCGAATTTGAGTTGTTGGTGTATTTATCCATTATGGTTCCCCCTGAGTCCAAAAAAGTGGTTTTCGGAGTGATGTCTGTGTGTGTGTGTGTGTGTGTGTGTGTGTATGTGTGTCAGGATGTAAACAGAGCTAGAGAATGCCCTAATGGTCCGATTTTAATGAAATTTGGTATATAGGTCCAAATCCACAATAATTCCAGGCGTTTTTTTCATTTTTTTGAATTTTTGATTTTTAAGGGTATTTTACCCCCAAAAACCCTCAAAAATCGTCAAAAATCAAAATTTCTCAAAAACGGCTCTAACGATTTTGATTAAAATTTTGTGGTTTATTAAGCTTAAAATGATGAATAAAATGACACCACCCGCATCTCCGAGAAAATGCGCGTTCAAAAGTTATGGAGTAAAAAGTGTTTAAAAAATCAATTTTTTTGATTTTCAAAATAGCTGTTGTCTCAAAATAAATTTTACTTATCACCATTAAATCAAGCTCAAAAAACTAAATAATCCAGTACTTTAAATTATTGCTCTACGTCAAGTGGTTGAGGAGAAAATACAATTTTTCATTTAGCGGTAAATGCAGTACGTTGTTAAAAGTCACAGATGCGCGTAGGGTCAAGCTCGCGCTGCTCAGCTGGTAGCTATCAGACTGAGTCATGAAGACATTAATGTTTAAAGCTTTTAACACATGTTTTTATATTGTTGGGAGAAAGTATGTGTCAGTTATCTGATACCGTTTATTTTTAAAATGCCTCGATTGTACAAACCTCGTTACAATAAAACTTTTGAAGTAGCTGAGAAAGTGAAAATTATTTGACTAGATCATGTTTTATTACAATAAATGGGTTGTGATTACAAACGAACACAACAATGATGCAAGACCCATAAAATAATACAGTAACCACAGAAGATAATTGATAAGCCAATCGTATTCTGAATTGATTGATCACTGAAAGCTACATGGGCGACATAGCAATCGCAATCAATGGACACAACAATCATGTCAATGACATGGACATTAGGCTGGCTCTCATTACAAACGGAATGTCTGTTTCGGCCTACTTTGCCATTTATATATATATATATATATATATATATATATATATATATATATATATATATATATATATATATATATGTATTATTATGATCGTTACTCGTAATTCCATACAACACTTTATTTGTGTATGTCATTTAATCTACTTTACACCTACAAGTTAAAGTTTACCTGTTTCTATTTACATTCCGTGCATATATTTTCCCGAGGTGTATTGTACGTTTGACCCATGGCGTCTATCCACGGACGAAACTTAAAATCGAACTATTTAATTTGGACTATTTAATATCAACATCGAAACAACACTGCAATATGATCTTTTCTATAAAAAACAATCTAGATGTCTTGCTCTTTTACTACGATCTTTAACTTGTTCGGCGAACACAACGAAATCAACAAACATTCCTAACGAACAATTACCGGCCATATGATTTACATTCTAAAAGGATAGCAACGAACAAACAAAAGTTTGGAAGAACTCTGTTCTGCTAACATGTTCGGCCAGTGAGGAAGCGGTTTTAGCGGATTTCCCTAAAGAATACGCTACTACGGTAGTAGTCAAGGTAAGAAGAATTAAGCCCGGGACGATGTTACTTTCTCATTTTGAGGTCTCCAGGAGCCAAAAACACCATTCGTTCATTTTCATATTTGTACAAAATGAAAATGATGTCCGTGGGGAAAGGGCCCTCCGATTTTGATGAAATTTACAGGGAGGTGTAGGACCTGGTCTTATTTTATGAGTTCTCGAACCATCATAATCGGGTTGAAGGGACGGTGTTTTACGGAGTTTCAAATGGAAAAAATGGGGTTTTGGTTTCTTTCACTTTAATTTTCAAAACTTGAGAATTTTGACTTAGACTATGTAAAAGAGCTTAAAAACAATAATTTATAATTTTTAACTTTAACTTAAATGGAAAATAATGTTTCCGACGTTATTCTTAAAGGAAATCAACCAAACCCTCATCTTGCATATTAATTAGCATAGATGAACAAACTTGGTAAACACAATGGGAGTGAGTACGTAGGTTTGGTGCCATATGTGTTTATAAGGTGATATAAGTTAAACCTTACTTAGTGAATACAACATTTTATCAAGTTCTGATATTTTTATTTATTCAATAAACATTGTGGAGTTGAGTATGTAGGTTTGTCGCAACATGGCTTTTGCAAGCAAATATAAGTTAGACCTTTCCAAGTGATTGTACGCTATTAATTTTACCAAGCTATGTCAATAAATTAGTAAGAAAGAGGATTTGTTAATTTCCCGAAAGAAAAACATGAGAAACATATTTTTGGATTTTCTCCAAAACCAAAGAGTCTAAGTCTAAAGTCTAAAAGTTTAAAATACTAAATTTTTTATTTTTTTAGATCTTTTAAATGGTTTAAGTTAAATTTTCTGAGTATGAAAAATTAAGGCAAACAAAATCTAAAAACCCATTTTTGGACCATTCTAAACACCATAAAAACCATTAACATTATCCGATCATTCTGGTTTGCGAACTCGGTCAAGTAAATGCTGCCTTACCCCCCCCCCCCCTCCACCAAACGACGTTCCAAACTTTATCAAAACCGGAGGTTAAGTTCAAAAGTTATCTTGTTCACGGACACGCACGTACGAATTTGAACTAATGGTGTTTTTTTTTTGTTTTTGAAGACCTCAAAACGAAAAAGTAACAAGGTCCCGGGCTTAGGTCTTACCGTGACTACGACCGTAATATCGTATTCCCTCTAGGGAAATTAGCTAAAATTGAAAATTACAAGAACTTGATAATATTTTGTATGTACATTCGCTAGGTAGGGTTTATCTTAAATTTGGCTACTAAACCCATACAACGACAAACCTTCATACTCATCCCCATTGTGTTTACGAGGAAATAGTTAAATACCAAAATTCCGCTGATGATTAAAATTCACCGAGTAGGTAGGTGTGCTGCGGAGGGGGTATTTATAACTTTATTTGTCTTTGTTTTGTATAGACCTGCGTACTAAGCGAATTTACAAAGAATTTTAATTTTTTATTTTCCCCATAAACACCAAAGGAATATGTAGGTTTGTTGCCATGGGATTTATTAAAACATGTTATATGTTAGGTAATGTTAGGTAAGGTAAATATCAAATTTTTATCAACTCCTATAACAATGTACAGGATGTGCCTTACGAACCGCTACAGCGGGTCATTTGTCAGGGGGCCACAGAATTTATCGCCACTCCGCTCTCGGTGCGCTACTTAAATATAATTTACGACGGATAAACCCCTTGTTTAAATCTGACCCACAAGTATCAAGACGCCGGTCTGGGCTAATGTTAAACGATGCTTTCATCTCGGCCGGAAATGTTCCTTGCAAGATGATATGTGTATATGAAACATTTGTACGTTTGCTGATAATTTTCCTTCATTGCATTTTATATCGTTTAGAGTTTTCAGAGACTTATGAGTTTCCATTATGAGTTTCCATCAAAAGACTTTAAACCCGATACATTAAAAGTAGCCAAATGTTAATAAATTATCTTTCTGTTGGCCGGCACCTGGCGCTACACGGAGGAGAGAATATTGATTGGCTCGATTAACCGCACAGCCCGGCGCCGGCTAACGGCGCGGCTCGCGATGGGATGGCAGAAAATAAATATTTTCTTATTATAAATATAACTATCTTATGCCACCAGCTATCAGTCATTCCACCGCTGTCTTTCTATATGATAAAAATGTGTATGTTTGACAAATTTATTTGTGTAGGTCTATAAAATTTGTTTTACAAATGCCTTGTTTGACGAATATAAAAAATCCTTCATTTTTAAATCCTTAAACTCAATGCAGAATTCTAACATGTGTCTTATATATTATAATAAAGAACTGTTTTGATTTTTTACGGAGATAAACATTTTTTAACCAAATTTCGATGTTCTTAAACATGTTTGAAAGTTTTATATGTACATATCATACCAATCAAAAAAAGAAGATATCCTAAAAACACTCTTTTTGCAAGTTCCCAATGTCGACTATGATGTAATAAAATTTAATTGTAGAAAAATTGGACACACCAAACTTTCTGAGACTTTTACAAGCCCTCAAGGTCACAGGTAGAATGAATATATTTTTCTTGCTTTATCCCCACCACACAATCAAATACTTAGGATGCACGGCGTGTCCTGCTCAAGTGATCAGTCACGGTCCGGATCACGTGGTGTGCACATCACTCGATTTAAGTTTAATTTCACAGTCTGTAACAGAAAAAATAATTTTTACTAATTTTTCCATACGGTTCGGTTAAATAGCCTCTGAGTGGTGATATGCGAGTTTTTTCACACGGTGTCACAGCAGAATGAAGGAAAATAATTATATTTTTGCACATTTTGGGGTTTTCAACGAATTTTGCTTTAAGACCTTGAGGTCAGCGGGACTCGTACCTATTAACAGAGCAAAATGTGAGGAATCGAAAAAGCGCAGACATTTTTATACTTTGGCGTGGACTTGACCTACATATTAACAGTGACGTCATTGATGATGACGTAGCGTGTCACGTCATGGTTGAGACGTAATTGTATGATGAAGCTGCTAACGTCATCGTCGATGGCGTTATTGGGATTACATCATTTACTCGTGATCTACTTAAACGCCATTGAACTGTGCTAAATCAAACAATTTGCAAATATTCATGTGGCAAATAAAAAATAAAAATAAAACAGCGTTTTACTTCTTAGGTTAAACATTGGCCTTTATTTGGATTCGTTGGATATTTATTAGAATTCCGTATAAAATAAATTATGTACATTCATAGAAATATTTATAATTAAGAGAATTTGTCTGCTCACATTCTATGCAAACTAGCTCCTTATAGTAATAAATGCATATTAAAAACTAATAATCTAATATAATATTACTAAACATTATGTGACTTGAGAAAAATGAAATAATATAGAAAATGCTTTGTTGATTTTAGTAAAATGAAAACAATAAATGAAAAATGAGAGAAACGTATTTGCCTGATTAGGTATACAGGGTGATTCACGAGGAAGTGCAGAAATTTCGGGAGGTGATTCTACTCATGAAAATAAACAAAAAATGCCATATAAACATATGTCCTAAAATCCTTTGTTTAGCCGATAGCCGCCATTTTGTTTTTTGCATGTAATAATTTTTATTTCCGTAACGAATTGATGGATTTACTTCATATTTGGCATGGCCCTTTATCATAACAATGTTAATTTTCAGAGAAAATATCATTATTTTCCGATGTGTATTTTCAAAATAACGGCCATTTTAAATTTTCAAACTCAAATTTCTCAAAAACGGCAATTTTCGTCAAAATTTTATTCGAGACAAAAAAGTTGAAAAATTTAATAATCTAAACAATGATACCAAGATTGTAAAGATCTGACAACAAGTAACGGACTTATTGTGATTTTTCTCTTAAAATAACCTAAATTTACATTATTTATAATGCAAAATCTACTTTTTTTTTTTAGAAAAATCTTAATAACTCCGTTATTTGTTGTTAGATCTTTACGAACTTGGTATCATTGTTTAGATAATTAAATTTGTCAAATTTTTTGTCTCGAATACTTTTTTCGAACTTTTTTGACTAAAATTGCCGTTTTTGAGAAATTTGAAATTTTATAATGGCCACCATTTTGAAAATACACATCGGAAAATAATAATATTTTTTCTGAAAGTTAACATTGTTGTGATAAAGGTTCATGCCAAATATGAAGTAAATCCATCCAATCGTTACGGAGATAAAAATTATTACGTATAAAAAACAAAATGGCGGTTAGCGGCTAAACGAAGGATTTTAGGACAAATGTTCATATGACTTTTCTTGTTTATTTTCATGTGCAGAATCACCTCCCGAAATTTCTGCACTTCGTCGTAAATCACCCTGTATAAATCATTTATTAATGGGAGTCGTTGTTGTAAAAGGCTCCATTTCTATGTAATTATATGATTGGTTTTTGACTTAAATTAAAATAAATAAGTGAACAAATTTTTGAGTATACAGTTTATATGAAAACCATGAACTCAATTATTTTATTGAAAATTGTTTACATCTGTTTTTACAAACACATGTGTTATGATAAATTAAATATATTATACAATGTTGTGGCTAAATTGTTTTGTTTGTTTTCAACTTATTTTGGTATTGTCCATTAACCGGCCGCCTTGAAGTACCGGCATGGACTTCAACAAAGTCAATCCATGGGGAGAGGGCACAATTTCACCACTGGGCGTACAAATGAGGAAGAGGATGTTTGTACTTTTGCTACACGGACGACTCCGTCACGTCCGGGGAAGACTTCCACTACCCGTGCCAAAGGCTACTGAAGAGGACTTGTTGTTGGCATGTTTACCAGGACCAAATCTCCAATTTTCAAATTTTTGTTAGAGGATGTCCACTTTGATCTTTGCTGCAATGTGTGTATATATTCTTTAGTCCATCTTCTCCAGATTCTTTGAAAGAACTGTTGAGACAACTGCCAGTGTTTTATTCGATTGTTGGGAATATTAGTAAGGTCCTCTTCTGGTATAGATACTAATGGCGCACCAATCAAGAAATGCCCAGGCGTTAGAGCTGTAATATCAGAAGGGTCATGTGATAATGGCGTCAGAGGTCTGGAGTTCAACATGGCCTTTATTCGTACAGTTAATGTTATGAATTCTGGTAGTGTCAAAATAGTGTCGCCCATTACTCTGCTTAAATGGTGTTTGGCGCTTTTTATAGCACTTTCCCACAAACCACCGTGGTGTGGGGCTGCAGGCGGATTGAAATGGAAATTTATTCCTTGAGAAGCAGCGAAGTGATTAATTTTTGCACTGGATGAATCACTGTAAACGGTTGATTTAACAATGTTGCGAAGCAAAGTGTTTGCTCCAATGAAGTTTGTACCGCAATCGGAGTAGAAATCCGAGCAGAGTCCTCGTCGGTAAGTGAATCTTGTGAGAGCGGCAATAAATGCATTTGTTGTAAGGTCGGTAACGACTTCTATATGTACTGCTTTAGTTACCATGCACACAAAGATGCATATGTACACCTTAACTTGTTTGAGAAATCGCAAGTTTAATATCTTGACATTGTACGGACCACTATAATCTATTCCCGTTGATGTGAATGGTCGGGCAGGTGTCACACGACATGAAGGCAGTTCACCCATTAATGGCGTGATGTGTTTAGGGCGATGTCGAAAACATGTAATGCATTTATAAATGCGGGAACGAATGACATTTCTGGCACAAAGTATCCACAATTGACGTGAAATCAAAGATTGAACCATTTGCGGACCTGCATGAAGATACTGTATGTGATAATGGTCTATTAATATATCAACAACGTGATGTCTTTTAGGTAATAGTATGGGATGCTGTGTATCATAAGACAATGATGTCTGGCTAAGCCTTCCTCCTACACGGATTAAGTTGTTACTGTCCAAAAAAGGATTGAGCCGTTGAATTCGTTTTGAGCAAGACTGTTCACTTGATAACAAAGTCAATTCGTCCGGGAAAGCCTTGCGTTGAACTAGTGAAAATATTTTCAAGCGGGCTCCTTTGAGTTCTTCACTTTTTAAAGTTCCACTACGGCGAGGCTGATGTTGGCAGTTATAAATAAATCGTAACACGTAAGCCATAGTGCGTTGTAACTTATTCCAAGATGAAAGTTTAGTTAGAACTGGAAGCTCTTCCAATTGATTTACTACTAGAACAGGCAGTGGATTTGATTTTATTTCATGGGATGAATCAAGTTCTATGGGAGTAAATTTTGTGACAGGCCAATCGCAGGTGATAACAGCCATGACGGACCGCTCCACCAAAGGGAATGGTTTATCAAGTGTGATACAAGCAATCCCCGAGACGCACAATCAGCGGGATTTTGTTCGCTTGAAATGCGTTTCCAGCACTCAGGGGGCACAAGCTCTTGTGTTTGGGAAACACGATTTGCAATGTACGTTTTCAACCGATATGGCGGAGTTCGTAGCCATGTCAGAGTGATAGTAGAATCACTCCAAAGATGAATGTTATTTAATGAAACATAGGTGGGAAATAGAGAAATGCAATGGACCACTAGCTGTGCAAGCAAGTGTGAAGGATCCGGCTCGAAGGACAAAAAAATGTGGTTTGGCTGATTACATGCTGCGCAGTAATAATTTGACTTTACAGGAGTTTTCATAGGTTGGGGCAACGGCATTGGTGAGTTTCTTTTAAGTACTGGTTTAGCATTAGGTGTGGACTTAGAGCTAGTGTTACCAGTACTGTAATGCGCTTCTGTCAGATGAGTATGATGAGAAAAAGTAGCATCTTCATGCTGCGTGCATTCGTTGCTAAGAAAATTCAAAATTTCTTTAACAGTAGGTAAAGTATGATTTACTGCCGTGGACGAATTACGTGACATTTCAAAACGCTTACGCAAATTTTCCGGAGTAGGACGGCAACTAGCAAGGGATTAGGCTCTGGCATGTTGCATTGAATAGCTTGTAACGCCTGCGAGTTTTCATTATATGTGTTTACAAAATGTCGAATCCCAGGCATATGAGCATGTGAGATTTCTGGGAGATCAAGAATGGCGTTAAGATGTAAAACCTGTAACCGCCTATCATTTTGGTATCGGTCACGCAGTAACCCATATGCAATTAGGTAGTTTTCGTCCGATATATTTAAGTTGCGAATCAAACTCAGGGGTTCATCTGACAGAACGCTTAGTAAATACTGAAACTTGATGACATTGGACAGTGATTTATTCATGTGAATTGTTGTGTCAAACAAGTTGATGAAAGTTGTTCAATTTGACAAGTCGCCACTGAATTTTTTCAGTTCAAATTTTGGCAGACGGACAGTGGAATGATCATTAGGTGACATACCTGCGGTTTCGTGGGTTGTACCTGTACCGTTGTCGGTAGAGTGTGATTGAGGATCAACGGTAGGTTCAAGCAGATCGATGGTCGATACGATGACGATGTATAGGTCTCCTAGTTCATTCTTATCCGCCGCGAGAATTTCATCAGTGAGCGCGTCATCTTCTCCATGTGAAATGGCCCTCTGGAAGACTTGGTCGTAGTCTGTCCACATCTTTTCGACTTCGGTGTTGTATGACTTGAGGCGTTTCCTTTGTATGGCGCTGATGTTTTCTGCCTGTGAGTTTATTTCATTAACAGCGGTTTGAATTGTCGTAAATCTTGATTTAATTATCTTCGATAGTCTGGTGTAAGTTTCCGGTTTGAAATCTGTCCTTGGAGCCATTCTTAATTATATATGATGCATTTTTATTGGCTTCAGTAGATGAGGTAATGATGGTGATAATGATTATGGACTTCTAAATGAATTGATGTTCCATAGCGATGATTCCATTATAATCCGGCTCGAAGGACCAAAAAATGTTGTAAAAGGCTCCATTTCTATGTAATTCTATGATTGGTTTTTGACTCAAATTAAAATAAATAAGTGAACAAAATTTTGTGTATACAGTTTATATGAAAACCATGAACTCAATTATTTTATTGAAAATTGTTTACATCTGTTTTTACAAACACATGTGTTATGATAAATTAAATATATTATACAATGTTGTGGCTAAATTGTTTTGTTTGTTTTCAACTTATTTTGGTATTGTCCAGTCGTGTTTAAAACAAAACTTTATTTCATCTTCCTGTAAAATAGTGTTGTTTTCAAAAAAAGGCGGGATTGATATAAAAGAAGGGAAGTGATGCCAACCACAGTAACACGCACTTTATCAGATACGCTCCGACATTTGTCTCTGACATAACCTTGGAGTGTTGCTACCTTGACAACAAGACAGTGTTTGGAGTGTGTATACGGTTACCTCCTACCTCACCCGTTCCCAATTTCCTTCATGTGTTACCTCCGAATTCCAAAGTGACCCTTATAATCCCGTACCTCTACCTACGTTGTTGTTGCAAGTCCTCCGTTTCTTCGCGGCGGCGAAGCCCAGCCGCTCATGTTCCCCTCCTATCCCCCACCTCCCTCCTCTTTCCAGCCCCTGCACTCTCACTCACAGCCCCGAATGACTTTGAGTTCCCAATGAACTATTTCAAGGATTAACAAAGAACTAAACGCCATTCAAGTAAGTGAAGATGACAACAATTCTTTTTTGACACAGAATTAAAACAGAAAAAGACAGAAACCTATCACCGGCAAAACTGTTGTGGACCTCACTAACAGAACAAATTAATTTTGCCGGAAGTGAGCAAAGCGTCCCTAGAATTTTAAAAAAGTTAGGGTTTTCATGGAAAATGAAAGAAAACAACAGGAGGATCCTCATAGAGAAAAGTAAAATTAGGGAAAAATGAATCGCCTATCTTCAGTCAGTGAAAAATTCAGAGCAGAGGGTAAACCTATAATTTACATGGACGAAAGTTATGTATGATCTGGTCATGTGTTAGGTAAAATGTGGTTCGATGGATCCACAAATGTTTTGGATGCTCCAGTATCTAAGGGATAAAGTCCATGCTGGAGGGGAACAAGGGTTTGTCCCCAACACCTTGGCTATGTGAAACGCTGGAAAGAGACCAGAGATTATCATGACAACATGAACAATTCGAACTACATACAGTTGGTCACTAACCAATTATTTCCTAATCTTCAGCCCCGATTAGTACTGGTAATAGATAATGCAAAATAACATAACAAACAAATAGACAAAGCGGAAACCTCCAATAGCCGAAAAGAAGAAATGATCAAGTGGATTGACGAACGGAATATTTCCTACGATGTAACAATGTTGAAACCCCAACTGTGCAAAATCATCCCGGATCATAAACTTCGATATGTAAAATACGTACTGGATGACATCCTAGAAAATGAAAATAAAAATCACCGTGTCCTGCGACTTCCTCCTTATCACCCAGATTTCAATCCAATTGGAATGATTTGGGCAGAAATTAAAAACTATGCTGCTTCACACAACACTACCTTTAAACTTTGTGATGGGCAGACGTTAGGCGAAGAAAAATGTTCCTCCATAGCACCAGACGATTGGAATTCAAGGCGCAACCAAGTAAAAAATGTCGAAGACGAATACGTCGCAAAAAAACCAGCCATTGATAACATTACCGTGCAATTTATAATCAATGTAGAATGCAGCAGCGACGACGAGGCAACCAGCGAGGATCTTAGTGATATGTCGAAGAATTATAATAGACTAAAATGTAAACGTGTGACTTAGGCGAGATTTTTTGTACACAATATTGTATCATAGCTTGTAAAATAAATATGTATTACACTTCAAATTTCAACGTATTTATTTTGTGCAAAGTATTGGAGGAAATCATAAAGAAAGAAACAGTGATAATGATATACCGGGTGTCCCAGACCACCCGTACACCACTTTTAAAATCTACAAAAATAATTATTCACAAGAACAAATTGTGTCAATATAGGTAAACCGGTTGCGCTCTATCCATTGATAATAATTTCAATGTACAGGGTGTACCACAAATAACATATCCAGACCGGAAGTCTTTAATTTTAAATGCGAACCCCCCTTTTATGGTATTTTTGGATTCTAGACATAATTTTAAGACTACTTTTATTTTAATGTGTATCCCTAATCCTAACGGTTTGGGAGATAATGGAGGTCGAAGTTTGATTTTTTCCCATAAGAATAACATGGGGCTAAATTTCACATCCATTATCTCTGTAAATTTCCCGTTAAACTAAAAAGGTCTTGCATAAAAATGCCTTAGCATCTTCTTTTAAACACTTTAGCATCATAAATTATTCGTTTTGTCATAAATTATTTTATTTTTCGTTGAATTTATCAATATGGTGGAAGTTATTTAAAATGCGTAGAAAACTAAAATTAATTACAAGAAAAACGGTATTTTTAATGAAATACTATCTAAAATAAGGTTACAAGATATTTTTATGCTTGGACAGTTATGTTAAAGGTAAAAGTTTCAGTGTTAATAGACATCACAATTTGCTCCATGTTATTCTTATAGGAAAAATCATACTTCGACCTCTATTATCTCCCAAACCGTTAGGATTAGGGATACACATTAAATTGTAAAGTAGTCTTAAAATTACGTCTAAAATCCAAAAATACCATAAAAATTAGGGGTTCGTATTTGAAATTAATGATTTTCTGTCTGGATAGCCTATTTCTGGTACACCCTGTACGTTGAAATTATCATCAATGGAGAGAGCGCAACCGGTTTACCTATGATGGCACAATTTTTTGTGAATAATCAATTTTGTAGATCTTAAAAGGGGTGTACGTACGGGTGGTCTGGGACACCCAGTATAATGGTTTTTGTATTTGATTATCCTACTAATATTATAACTTTGAATGTCCTATTGTTCGTTAGACTTTCACGCGAAAACTACTCAACCGATCATCATGAAACTTTGTACACATATTCTTAGAGGTACTAGAAGTAACATAGGATACTTTTTATTTTAAAAGAATTATTTTTTACGAAAGCTAAAAAAATTGTTAAAAAATTCAAAATGATTTTTTTTATTTATTGGTTGCTAAGAAAAAAAATTTATCAAAATTAAAATTTTAGGTATTTCAGAGATTACTTATATATAGAACGAGCGAGAGCGTGAATGCGAATAAGCGTAGCGAACGAGCTAAACCTGACAGCAATAACGCGAGCGAAGCCGCGGGGAAAAGCTAGTATGCACTAATAAAACAATAGATATATTATGTCTATTGTTTAATCGTGATTATGCTTGTGTTGTAAATATATAAGTACTAACAGAAGGCAAGATCATGTTATTTATAATTTTTGAAATAAATGATTTTTTATTACATTTTATGTATATTATTTCATTGGGATTATGATTGGTTAGTAAATATATGCATTGTAGGAAAGACAGAAGGAAAGAGATTATTATTCATTATTTTTTTTTAATATAAAGATATATATTATGTGCTATTAGATTATATCAAGCTAAGTTGTCTCAATTCAGGCTTTTTCAGTACCAGATATACAGGAAGGTATTGTAACGAATGGCCCCCAAGCCCTTCATTTCATTCATTTTGTGGGACACCGATTGAAGAGATTTAGTGCTGACGACGAGCTAAAGTGGAATGGTGAGTGGAGGGGTACACCCTGGACTCAGTAGCGGCAGTTTAGGTGTTGCATGGCGTGTAGAGCGACCTTGGGGTAGAGCCGTCGACCAGCGGCAGAGAACTAAAGGTCCCATATTTTGAGGGAGAGAGAGAGAGCTACCCAAGAGAATCGTTACCCAGGAGAGGGGGGCGAGGTGTTCAGTTGAGAAGTCTTTAATTTTCAATAAAACCGCTATTTTGGATTATACTCATAATTTAAGAATATTTTAATATTTCGTGTGTACCGCTTATTGTAATAGTTTAGGAATCACTTAAAGTCACATCAGTTACATCTGGAACTTGATATAAAAAATCTCAAAGTATGAAATTGCAGTATGACTGTCCATCCAAATATATTGGTTATACTAGAATTCATTTGACTTTTCTGTAAATTTATTGTACAGGGTGGAAAAAAGTATGGAAACTATAAATATCTTTAAAAACATTTAAGCAATAAAACTAAAACATTGGAAATCGATTTAGAGTCTTAGAGTCTATTTCTCAAAACGGTTATTGATGTTACATCTTCAAGGGGGTCCACAAGGAGTAAGAGGAAAATCTTAAATGGTGACATCGACCAATATGTACATAAAATTAAAAGTGTCTATGAATAGAGAAAAATATGTCTGAAACCCGACATTAAAAGGATGACAGTCAAAAACGTCAGGTGATCAAACTTTGCATTACAATCATATCTCCGAAAACAAAATAAGTACAATAACTCACGATACACTTTGACCTTTTGAGGTCGGGTTTGTGGCATATTGTGCAGAATGCAAATCCCTTTAAAATTATGTATTATATGACGTCGATCAGTGAAGGTTTTCACAACACAGGGCTTATAACAGTTCTTGAGGTCAATAAAAATTTAAAAAAAATATATATATTAAAAAAAAATCCAAAAAATAACCTTGAATAAACCCAAAATGTCGCTAAAAATTCCAAAAACCGGCGTTTTATCGGGATATTAAATATATATAGGCAATAAAAATGTTGTAGGATAATTTTGAACTAGGTAAGTAATCATCTACTAAAGCAATGATATTATTAAAAAAAATTTAAAATAGAAAAAAATCATCCCCAATCAATTTTTTACTTTTTTCTATTTTTTCATTTTTTAAACATTTATTTAGTTTTTACGAGCTTTATCCTAAGTGATCAATAAAAACTCAAAAAAAAAATAAATAAATAAAAATACCAAAATCCCACAAAAAATAACAAAAATAACCAAATTCCAGAAAAAAAAAACAAAAAATAACCAAGAGCAAAAACAATAACAAAAAAAAAAAAATAATAAAATAACCTGTTACAAGCCCTGACAACAATTACTTTAGGGGTCGTCCGTAGTGGAAGTCATCAGGGTTAAAATGTAATATACTACTAGTCACAAAATAATGTATTATAACGGAAACGTAATTAAATTGATAATCTAAGACAATTTTATGCTGGGACATAGGTTCCAGCTATAAAAGATTGGTAAATTTGCTCTGTGTTACCTGTATATAAACTTAGACTGTCATGAACTGGGAGGGAGTTAAAAAAATTAAAACTATGTTAAATATAGGAAATTAGCTCAGAAGGACCAGTCAAGTTTTTCATAGGGTACTTTTCCAAACCTACAAAGAATGAAGTTTTATGAAGTTTCAACTGGGCTTCACAATTCCAAATTTTGGAAATATCAAATACAAACATAAGTCATATTATACATATTTTGAAAGGTATACAATCAAAGTACCTGGATGCCGAGATTTTGCTCGGTAAACTTAAACAATTCCTCATATGCCGAGTGCAAAAATGCTTGTTCTTATTTAAGATGAGCTCGTTTGCTCCGCTCAATCGCCTTCAGGACGAGCTCGTTCACTTCGCTCACTCGCCTTCACTTTTTAATGTAGGTCTAAGTTACTGCACTCTAGTATACATTTGTTGACTCACATGTTGAATGTGTAACACAGGAATTCCAATTCTTGGGTTAACCAGTGATTTAATTATGGTTAGTAATTCTTTTGCTTTTAAATTCAATCGCAATTCTACAAGTTGCTTGGTTGTTTTATCCTTTTACTTTACTTTTAGTTATAAAAACATTCATAATCACCAGTATAAAGTACAATTTTAAAATGATAAATTGTTTTTATTATAGCAGTTTTCAGTTATTCAGTAACTGGCTACAGTGCAAAACCACATGTTCATACTGGAACACGTTACCTGTACTTTGACAGTTGAGTCAGCTGTTTTCATTATTTCTTTGTTTTGATTTTTAATTCCATAAAACTAATGTTTTAACTTTTAGAATTTCAATAAAAGATTACAATGTAATAAGATTTTTTCTGGCATAGAGACCTGTAAATATATTATTTTTATTCCAGAACTAAGTTGTTTGCAAAGTTTGAAGAAAATCGTTGGAGCCGTTTTAGAGATCCATGTGCATACATACATACATACAAATATACCTTACTCGTATTAGAGTATAAGATATTTTACCATTGCAAAATGAATAAATACTTTTGTACCAGTGTGGTCACTATTTGTACAATTTGTTTCTCTTACAGTATTGTCTTAAAGCAAACAGTTGTGCTCTGAAATGAAATTTATTTGTGCTTCCATAGAAAGTATGAAAGAATCAGGGATTGTATTTTCTTGTTCAGGAAATTCATTTCCTCCGCCGAGATACAGACCACAAATACAGTGTTTCCTCGTACAATCTCATTACAACAGCAAATGTAACACGTTAAATTAAAGATGGTTTCCTTAACGACATGCTTTTTGAAAACATTTTATGTGTTATCTATTTCTAAATTAGCAAATGTTTAAGTATTTAGTATTTTCATTCTGCTATAAAAATTTATAATTTATTTTAGTTAGATAAAAGCCTTGCAGGTTAAATTTTCTTTCAGTTAAAAGTGGTAAGATTTTAAAGCACAGTTATTCCTCTGTAAACTTATTACAGTATAACTAATTACTAATAGAAGGTACAAATTATAAGAAATTAACAATTTTATGTCTAAATAGCTGAAAAACGTAAATTCTCAGTAGCAGTGCATGTTATCAAAACATTATCATTAATCAGTCCAATTCAATGATAATTATTTTTCTTTATAGATAAAATTACAAATTTGAAATCAATTGTTTATAGCCTACGTTTTTTACATTTAAGTCCTCCTTTTGCGACATTATGGAAGACAAAGAGACAGTAACCGAGTTGCTATCAGGTCATCGAAGAGCTGTTTTTGACCTTAACAATCTGTCATCAACAGGGTTTCATTTTGGTTCTGTCATCGTCTGGTTTCATTTTGTATGTACAAACGTTTTAAGTGAATTGTGATTAATACCCGGACAGAGAAATAAAAAACTCACTCTCTAAATTAATTTTAAATCATTGAACTTTTAAATAAATTTTTGTTCTCTATGGATTTTTTAAATAACTTGACCATTATTAAGGTAGTTTATGTTTTAAACTCTTAAAACAAGAACCCTTTTAAATGAGGAAAACGAATACACTTGATCTTGGTTTCAAGTCACGCCCGCTTGATGTTGTAATAAAGCACAGGTTGGGAGGGGAGAGTGAGAATAACGAGTAACAAACAACCTTCTTTAACTGAAATATTCGCACACTTGACGATGCAGCGAATCCGACGGATAACGTAACAGGCGTTACCGTATAATCCCTCATATGGGTACCAGATGGTATATGTCATATACGCAGCTTTGCTACTTTAGTGTTCTGTTGTAAGTTGAATGTAACTTGATCGCCCGTAATTTGTCCTCTATTTATTTATTGTAAACGGCTAGCCAATTAGTAATGTACAAAAGCAACATGGCAAATCATTGAGTATAAAATAATATATACAAATCTACGTAACAAGCTCTGTTGAAAATAAATATACAAATAACAAAATATAACAATGAACAGTTCTAAACCGTCTCAAAAACTAATGTGTACTGTATAATTAAGCGATAAGAATTATTAAATGAGCAAGGTTTTTATGGATGTTAAAGATACGAACTGTGTAAACGTATGTATAACCCTCCCCAAGAATTTCAACTAAAAACAACTGTAGAGACTAAATAATGCACCTATACTGTAAAACATTGTTTAAGCATTCGTTACCTATATGCCTTGAGTTCATGTAAGAAACCACTTTTATTAGAGTTAATACTAAGAAAGTATACAAAATTAATGGTAATTCTTGAGTTTGGTGGATGATGGAGATGCATCCATCGTGATTTGGATCAATCTCCCGTCCACCCGGCTCCACGGATGTCGACTGTCATGTCACAGGCTTGATAGTAAATATTGCATCATCTGGTTGCTAGGTTAGGGAAATCATGTTTTACATAAATCCTTTAATGTAACTCAATAGTGTTATTTACCCCCCGAGTGAGTTTCTTAAAGTGATCCAATAGCTAACATTTTTATTTTAAATGTGACAGTATACTTCTTATGGTTGACCCCCTTTATTTTGTATTTTGCTTTCAAGTATGTATTTCACTTTAAAAAAATCCTTTAAAACGTTAAAATAAAAATATCTTAAATTGATGTTTTAAGAACATACCACTCATAAAAATTGTCATTTACGCATAAATTAACTTCTTTCCAATATGGCGGACAAAAAATAAAATTTTAAAAACAATTTTTGTTTTTAAGAAAAAAAATTCGTTCCTAAAACATCAATTTAAGACATTTTTATTCTTGCAAAATTTTTTTTATCAATGGTTTCGGAGATATGGGCAGATAAAGTTTGCTCCATGTTATTCTTATGGAACTAAAATTAACTTTAATTGCATCTACCTCCCTAACCGTTAGGTTTAGAGAAAAATGGCAAAGAATAAAAAAGTTTTAAAATGACATGGAAATTTCAAAAACACTATAAAACGTAGGGTGTTCTATAAGAAATTTTAAAATTGGCCGCCATATTGGAAAATGGCGAGAATTTTTGAAAAGTGAAATACATACCTGAAAGCAAAATAAAAAAGTAAAGGGATCCCAATAAGAAGTATACTGTCGCATTTAAAATTAAAAAGTTAGCTATTGAATTACTTTAAGAAATTCACCATGTATAGGCCTAGCGTATGTTCAATGCGTTAAATTTTGACTGGTGGACCAGTAATCACTGACAAAATACGAGAAACTCATTTCGAAATCGATTTAACAATTATAATTAATCAAGAATTGTTTGGGGAATATTTTTCATACTACTTGTATATCTAACAATCCCAAGGCTGAAATGAACAATAAGATTGGTTTTTTTAAAGTCCTTGAAGTTATTAAGACAATTTATTTGAACTTTTTTGAAGATATTAGTTTATAATAACTTATTACTTTACACATATTTTTGTCGTCAATCATATTATTACAATACGTTAAATAGGTGACCACTTTGGAGACATGTACTTCCATTAAAAATTTTAGTTGCCTTATAAGTTTCAAATATAAAATACATATTTATAATGTAAAAAAATAAAGAAAGAAAACACACTAAATAGAGATTTGCAAAATACAGTAAATCTTAAAGTAAACGCTAAACGCTATTTTTAAGTTGGCAAATTTACGTGTATTACGGTACACAGGATAGTTAAACTGTATGAATGGTGTCTAATGGTTCCTATTGATCACTTTTCAACGATCTTTTTTGAAGCTTCAAACAGCCAAAGTACCTAAATCCACCATTATTTAAATAACGTTTACCGTATTCATTTACCGTATGTGCAAAAACTCTGTGATGTAAACAATCACACTTGACACCAGCAATACGAAAATTACACTAATTTGTTGATTCGAATGAGTGGATGGTTAAAACTTTTTAAAGAATACTATTGTAATTATTCTACCTTTTTCAGTTGATTTTAAGTAGGGAAATGTTCAAAAATGATGAGATTTATAACTATATACAATGATTTTCGTTTAATCCCTTGTGATGATTTATTCAAGGGATCTGTTTGTATGGCTAATTAAACAGAGTCCTGATTAATGCGTGATTAGTACAACAAAGGACGATTGTACACGCAACGTTTACAGATAATCTGGAGGATTTACAGGAAATTATATTGTACCATACCAACAAACAAAACCAGTGCTAACTCAATTACTATCTGTGAAATCACCACTATGTCTTCTCTGAACAATGGTTTAGTTTGGGAAACTAAAGTTGTATCAATTTAACCTTTTATCGCATTACATTTTAAAATAAAAATCGTATGTAATATTATATTACTATACTTTAATATAATGTACTTAACTCTGATGTGGTATGATCCCACCACTTCATTCTAAACTCAAAGAAGTTAGTTTAGCCAGACGTATTTGGCTTTAATTGAATGAAGTAATTAAATAATCAAGCATTGCCGTAATTAATACGGAATGAAAAGTACTACACCAATAAAATGGCCCATTATATAATATATAATACAAAGTTTAGTTATACCTAACTAAACAATCAAAATTAATAGTCTGGTACCTTGTCGCTAAAAATGGTGCCTGTCGTACGTTAAATAGGATATTTGTGATTTTTGGCACATTTGTAGAAAATAGTTTAAAAATATAAAAAAGGTTTAACTAAAAACTATTTTCATTTGAGTAACAAAGGCATCATAGCCTAAAATAGAAAAAATTAAAATTTTCGCATTTTTTACTTTTAATTTTCACGTAGGACTGGTTGTACAAAGATAGCTGTTCTTAAAATTGTAAACGACATTAAATTTCCTACAATTTAAAATCACAATCATTACCAAATACAGCTTTAGTTCTCACCCGAGTACCAGAGTTTGCAGTACCAAGTAAGAAAACGCAATCCATGTCGTAAACTAGCCCTGAGTTGTCTTTAGTTCTCCAAACATACTACTTCCCCTCCCATGAAGAAGAGATTTTTTAAACATTTCATCCGTATTTTTTTTGTTTTTTTGTTTGTTTTTTTTTTTTACAAATTACAATCATATTGTATTCTATAATTACAATTATTTAATATATATTTTGTGCATGAGTGTTTTTTTGGAATAACCAAAAATTCCTTTCTAAGAACATTCTCACAGCAATTTTTTTTTTTTTACGCAAGCAAAGTATATACGATATTACAACTATTTTGATTATAGTAATAAATTAATACACAAAACAATAAATCAATAAAATAATATACAACACAAAATGTTGCTTCGTGTATCATAAATAATGAAACACGACATCAGTGAATGAAGAGTAAAATGTGCTACCCAAAATATTAACTTAAAAATATTGCATCCAGTTAGTCTTTTATGGTTATGTTGCATGAACACATTTACCTGTATGATAAAATCTTTTATTTTCTGTTTAATTCAGAGTTTACAACCTAAGTAAATCCTCTTATCCTATAGTAAGATGCACAAAAATAGTCCGATGGAAATTTAAACAGCTGTGTCCCCCCTCACCCCCTCTCGCCCTGCAATGTTGTCATTTGTGATAATTTTTACCATGTGTAATACAGTATAAAAATGTGTTTCAGAATAAATTTGGCAACAATGTATTGCCTCTCATCGGACTATTTTCGTGAATCCTACTATAATGTGTTTACTTTTATATGTCGACCTGAACACTTTTCAACATTTAGATTCAAAATCCCAGAATTTTGTGATTTTTCCTTAAATAACAGTCAAAAACGTCCACAATAATTAAGCAAATGATAACACCATTACTACACACCTGGAACGTAAGAGTGGCGCCATGTCTGCATTGGTGGATGATGGAGATGGATGCCGCTGCATCCATCGTGATTTGCATCAATCTCCCGTCCACCCGGCTCCACGGATGTCAACTTGGACGACTGTCACGTCAAAGGCTGGATGGTATCCTTCTTTAATGTTTTTCTGCATTTTTCGATAATTCAGAACTCACTCCTTTCATAACATCACTGACTTTAGTTCTATGGCACATTTAATTGTTGGCAGTAAATAGGAAGAAATAGGAAGAATAATAGGAAATTGGGTAAGATATTTTTAGCAATTTTACCTATAGGGATCATGTTAGTTTTTATTTTAGTCCCCAGAAGCTAAAAACACCGTTCGTTCAAGTTCCTATAATCTATATATCCGTTAACGTAATAACCTATGAAAAGGGCCTCGGATTGTGATAAAATTTGGTAGAAAGGTGTAGGGTAGCATAAATTTGAATGAGTTCGCGAACCAGATTGAGAACAATGGGTTTGATTAAGTATTTAGAATCATTAACTTGGCTTGCTACGGCTACAGAACAAATTAAAATCAAGTTTTCCTTGTTATTCTTATGGGAACTATAAGAAAACCTTATATATTATTTACCAAAATACCACAGTACAAATTGAAACCTTCGTTGGGAGTAACTGATATTTTCTTTAAAAAAAAAAAAAAAAAAAAAAAAAAAAAACTGATGGCAGCAAACCTTCATACTAAATCCCATATTATTCTAATGTTAAGTAAGTTAAACCAGACCTAATTGGAGTTATAAGAGAGATGGAGTGTGTTCTTAATCAGCTGGTTGGTGTTCTGCATTTTGTCCACATTTTTAAAGTTTTTGTTTTAGCATTTGTACACAGATAATTCCTCTTGGATGGCAGCTTTTATCTATGCACATTATTTGCTGTTCAAAAAAACATAAATAACAGTCAAATAATGAAGAGTATTTAATAACATCCATACATTAGAGGCAAGCATATTTCTTTTCTTCTTTTTATCTCTCAATTTGTGTGTTACGTAGGATAAGTACGCGCATACTGTTAGAAAGGAATGCTGTACGGATAAACTACTAAATAAGAACGTAGAAACATTAAGCTTTTACTATTATATAATACTACATTAGTATATACTAATATAAGTAGATAGTATCATGTTACTTCTGGCTCACTTTTGGAGACAATCAAAAATTAAACAAATTTCACAGTTTTTTAATACAATTATGCAATATTTTTGCCACTTTTTGGCCAATTTTCAGCTTTTGTCAAATTGTCATAAAAAATATGCAATTTTAATGAAATTTTTAACAAATATGCCTAAAATTTTCTACAAAATAAAATTTTTAAGATTTTGATTATATTATATTCAATTAATTTTTCAGATACAATAATAATATAACAATTTGTTTTACTAGTAGCTACTATATCATAATCAAAATCTGCATTAATAATAATATCATTTTTTGAACTTGAAATATTTGTTGGATTTTTTGTAGTATCAATTACATAAATTGGTCTATTTTCTAGAAATTCTGTTGGACTATAATACATTTTACTACTAATATAATAAACTTTTTTGTAATCTTGATACATTTCATACATAATTCTAAATTTTTCATTGTTTATATCAAAATTTTCCAATTCATCAGGGTAATAATGACCATTTAGTTTTACTCTTATATTTTTTACATACATACTATCAAATTTAGAAGTATCAAATAACTGATCATTTGTTCTTGATTTTTGAAATCCAATTATAATAAATTTTGGATTATAAATATTTCTATAGATATTTGTTATATCAAAACTTAAATTCTTTCCTGTAATATTTTTTTGTTCAATGCATTGCCAATGATTAAAATGAAAATTTACTTTTTCAAATTTGCTTAGTTCATTAATTAATTGAATTTTACTTGTTGTTTTGTATTCAATTATAGGAACTCTAATAAAAAATTCATCAATTGTTATTTTACCTTCAGTTGGTAATGTAGCATTATCATAAGATCCATCAGCCTTTTTAGTTTTCCATCTAAAAATTGCATCATTATCTTCTGATCTAATAAATGTTATATTAAAACCTCCTTTGTATATTGGAATATTTACATTTTCAAAAAATCCTAATCCAAAATGAGATAAATTACCAATTGCTTCAAATTTATTTTTAAAATTTGATTCAAAACCATTATTTATTTGATTTATTTCTGATTTTGAATAAGTTATAGTACCTTTAATTGTACTTAATAGACCAGGATATTCAATTTCATCAATCAATTTATTATGTTTTCTAACTTCAACTTTTGAAAATAAAAATGGAACAAAATTATTAATTAATTTTATATTAGCACCATTATCATATGCATTTCTATCAGATTTAGTCAATTTACCAGATATATAAAATTGAAATTTAGAAGTACAAAATCCATCTCCAAAATCTATATTAAATTCAGTTTTTTTATTAGGTTCATTTAAATGTAATTTAGATAATGGATAGAAATTTTTGTATTCAGCTCTTTCAATATCATTTACATATTTTTTGTAATCAGCCATTTATTAAGGATAAATTTTTTAAATCAAAAGCTTTTTTAAAACAAGTAAAATTTTTATAATTTTATGATGTCAAATTTTATAATTTTTATGTATCAATTTCATTTTTACTTTTAAAATATTCAATTTCAGTAGCATGATCAAGTATAAATTTTGCTGATATTTTTTGATGTTCTAAAATTAATTCCCAATTTAATGTAAATGCATAATCATGAATAAAATATTCAGTTAAATCTTGATATTTACAAATCAGATCAATATAATCTTTTAATTGATAATTTATGAATTCAGTAATAAAATCTACAGTTAAATTTTGATATTGAGCAATTTTTTGCCAATTTAATTTATTTTGAAACAATCTCATCATATTAATACTCAATTCATATTTTTCAGAAATATCATCCCAATCATCTTTGTTTAATTGATTTTGGTTTCTGATAATGAATAAATCAAATGAACTGTATAGAGCCATTTATTAGGGAGAAAATTTTGTAAAACAACTTTTCTTTGAATTACAAATACAACATTTTGATTTAATTACATTTATATTTTTCAATTTTATTATCTGAATATCTTTAGAATTAGTTTTTTGCTTACATTTAAGACAATAAATCAACTCCATTTATATAAAATAATTATTGTAATTTATCTATATCATCTGTAATTAGTATTATTTCAGCATTTAATTCTTTTATGGATTCATTGACTCCATCAAATAGAAATTTTAGTTCTTTTTCTAATTTTTCTTCTAAATTTTCAACATATTTTCCAATATTAATTAAAAAGTCTGTAATTTTATTTAAATATTTTTTAGTTTCTGAATGATCATTACCAATTTTAATAATTGAATCTAAAACTTCATCTAATTCTGATTTTATTACAACATCATATTTATTTATACTTGGTTTAACATTAACAATTCTTTTACCATTAATACTTATATAATTTTTTGATAAACCAATAGCATTTACTAGATTTTCAGTCTTTTTTACATGACTTTTAAAACTTTTACTAAAATTATTAAAAAATATATTTAATTTAGAATTTATATAATCTTCTTTAATATTAATTGGATGTTTTTTCTGTCTTCCAAACAGATCAAATATATTTTGTAAATCCATATTTATTAAGGATTAATTTATTTATTATATTATCAAATTTTTTATTATTATTTAATTCATTTAATATAAAAATACATAAATGACCACAAATTGGTGGATCATTATAATTTTGAATTTGATTATCGTTATAAAATATATTATCTTTTCCTAGATACTTAACTAATTCTATTGGTGGTTTATTAACTATATTTCCATATGAATCAAAATAATATTTAATTTTATCTTTTTTATAATAACAAACCCAATGAGTTCCATTTCCATCAAATGAATCTAAATTTATAATTCCACATTCAAATTTATTAACTTTATTAGGTAATATATCTCTCATAAATACACCTCTAAAATATTTTATATTTTTACACAATTTTTCTAATTCACCTAATGTTAGTGGTTAAAAATTTTTTTATAATTTTGTTTCATATATTTTAATGTTTTTTTTATCTAAACCAGATCCTTCTACATTTTTTAATTCATGATCTAACCAATCAACAAAATTTCTAAATTTAGGAATTATAGATTCTTTTACAACTTTTGCTCCCTTTCTAACATTTGGTGTATAATTTTTAACTATAGGTATATTATCAGCAAAATCTAAAATTTCTTTTAGTAATCCACCATTTTTTATTTCTTTTAATTGATTATATGAAAATTCAAATCTTAATCCTTTATTTAATTTTTTATGTTTATTTAGTTTATTAATTTGTCTTTTAGATAATAATATAATATCTTTTCCATTTTCATTAAATTGATCAATATTAAATTGAATTATAACTGATTTTTTATTTTTAAATGCTAATTTTATTTTTGATTTTTGATTATCTGTCAAGTTTATATTTGTTTTTTCCATTTATTAAGAAAAAAATTTATAGTTTTTTATAATATAGATTAATATAATTAATGAAAAATTTTATTAAAATTTTAATCCTACTTCTAAACCCATACCAAATTTTCTTTTCATCCACATAGCACCTGATGTTGGTAATGCAATTAATCTTTCACCAATTCCATGATTATTTGATGTTACTATATCCCATGCTTTATCTTGTAAAATTTTATCAGCTATTTCATTTCTAGATTTTGTATCTTTATGATCTCTATAAAATAAATCATGTTCTTTAGCAGCTTTATCTAAATCATTTATTCCAGGATCACCTCTTTTTACTCTTTTATTTAATTTAGTTCCAGGCCCTAGATATTGATAACCAGGTACATGTAATTCAAAAGGTAAATTATTTATAACATCATTTAAAATACCTGATCTATCTTTTAATAATGGTGATGAAATATTTGCCAAAATTCTTTTTAAATACTTAATTCCTTCAGTTTTTTCAATTAATTCATCTAATTTATTTGATATAAAGTCTTTAATTGCTCTCTTTTCATTTAAAAAATTATTATTACCAGCTTTTTCTTGTGCAAATATATAATTAATAATATTATCTAATTTATTTAAATCATCTATAAATCTATATTCAATTTTGTTTTCTGTATATTTTCTGATTCCTGAACCTTCAATTTCACATTTTAATTCCCAAATATGTTTAATTAAATTAATATATTTATCACCTTTACTAGATTTTGGTTTCTTACTATTTGGATCATTATTTTTATAAATTGAATTAGTTTCCCATAAAATCTTTGAATAATTATTTAAATCATCTTGTGTATATAAATTATTATCTGGTTTCTTTTCATAAGTTAACAATCTCCATAATCCATGTGTTCCATTGTATTTTTTATCATCAATTATTAAATCATCATTATCAATTACAGTTATTTTATCACCAATCATAAATGATTTTTTATGTTTATTCCAATATAAACCAAATTTATCATCTTTTGTTCTTGGTAAATATTTTTGTGCTAATGGACCAATAATTGAATCTAATGTTTGAGGTGAAATTAAATTTGGGTCAATAAATGTCGATTCTTCTTGAATTATTGGTTGTCTGATTGGTCTAAATGGAGTACTTGAAGGTAAATTTAATTCTTCAGTTTCTGGTATTGATATATTGGCAAAATTATTAACAACAGGTACCAATTCCATTAGGTTTTTATTTTCATTTAAGACTTCACCAATTTTATTTTCAACTTTACCAATTGCTGATGTTATAGGTTCATATGCTTTTTGTTTAAATTTTTCATAATTATCTTCAATTTTAATTTGATTTTTAAATTCTTTTATTAATTTTTTCTCAATATCATCTAATTTTTTAGCTTCATTAACAGATATTTTATCCATTTATTACAAAAAAATTTAGGTTCAAAACAAATCATGTTAACATAAACACAAAGCATGTTAACACAAACACAAATCATATTAACACAAAACACAAATCATTAAACACAAACACAAATCATATTAACACAAAACACAAATCATGTTAACACAAACAAAAATTATGTTAACATAAAAACAAATCATGTTAACACAAAACACAAATCATGCTAACACAAACACAAATCATGTTAACATAAACACTATTTATGTTAAACACAATTCATTTTACTTTATTTCTGTAATTTTCATTAAATATATAAATACTAATGAAATAAATAATACTAATAAAATAAATATTCTATCAATTATTGAATCAAACATACAACAAGCCATTATCATTATTTAATATCAGAAAAATTTTTCATATATTTTCCATCATTTGATGTTTACAATAAATTAATAGTTAAAAATCCATAGTCTTCTTTCCAACAATCATTACAAATAGTTTTAAATTTATCAAATTTCATATCTGATCCAACAAAATTATTATATATTTTTTTCATATAATGTTCATTTTGTTTAAAAATGCATAACATATTTAAATTATTTCTAATTAATTGCATATCAACTTTTGAATAACATTGTGATAAATAAATACATGATATATTTTTATGTCTACCCATTATAAAATATTCTTTAAATTTATCTTGTTTTTCTAAAATACAATCATCAAAAACTACTAATGAATTTGGTTTACATTTATTTAGTGGAATCATATCATCACATGAAAAATAAGAAATTTGTTTATTAATATTTGATTCTATATTTTTAAATCTTTTTTGTAATAATTTATAAGATGGTTGTTCTAATGATTTACTAAAAATATATACATTTGAATATGGAATTAATCTTTTATAAATAAAATTTAATAATAATGTAGTTTTACCAGATCCACTTGTTCCTATAATTAATAATCTAATAGGTTGATCATTTTTATTATTTTTATCATATGATTCTAATTTTATATTATCTTTTTTTTCTAAAAATTTCTCCATTTAAATAAGATGAAATTATTTAAAATAATTGGTCATTCATCCAAACTAGAATTAAGATTAGAACATCCAATACATTTAGATGGAAAATATAGTATTGGTTTAAGTGGATTTTATTCAGATAATTTTATATCAAATATACCAAATGATTATAAAAACTGTTATGGATATTCTATTAAAGATGAAGATGATAAAATTATAGATCAATACTTTGATATAAATAAAGGAAATTATACAATTGAAGAAATAAAAAATATTTTTATTAATAGTTTAAAAGAATTTAAAAAGAAATTTAATAAATTTGATGAAAATGATTTTATATTGAAAAATGATGGACCATATATTATAATAAAATCTCCTGTTAAAATTATAGTAACAACAATTATAATTGATTTATTAGGGTTAGATGATAAAATGATTGAACCAAATGTATTAACAAAAGGAATAAAACTACCAAAAATTAGACCTTTTGATGTTATTGAAATTCATTGTAATTTAGTTGATCCTAGTTTTGAAAATCATAAAGATCTTTCACATTTACATAAAGAATCAGAAATTCTATATTCATTTTATCCAAATGTTGAATATGGATCAAAAATTAGTGAAAAACCAAATGAAATTGATTATATTCCTTTAAAAAATATAAATAAAATTCAAAATATTGTAATATCTATTCAAGATAGTGATGGAAATCTAATAAATAATGAAAATATTAAAAGTATTGTATATTTAAGATTAAAACAAAATTTGTAATATAAAATTTGTCTACATAAATAATAAAAACAATAATTGATTTAATTAACAATAATTTTATATTTAATAATAAATTAATTGTATTTAATAAACAAAATAATCCTTGGTTTAAAGGAAAAGATATTTGTAATATTTTAAAATATAAAAATTCTAGAAAAGTTTTATTTGATAATGTAAAAGAAAAATATATAAAACTTTAAAAATATCAAGTGTAACCAACAGTTACACTTACATAATGATGATAAATTAAAATTAATTTACATAAAAATTATAGATGTCACAAATTATGACACCCTAAAAATTGATGTACAAACATGTTTTCAGATGCCCTAAAACAGGGCGTCAATAAAATAGATATTAAAACAATATTTATTAATGAATCTGGTTTATATTCATTAATTTTAAAATAAAAAAAGGTAGATAAACAATAAGGATAGATGATGATAAATTAAAATTTATAGATATTTTTAGAGGGGACAATTTGTCCCCCCTATCATATAATGAAAAACATACAAAACTTATTAAAATTAGGTAGGACCCAAAATGGGTCCCATATAAATTATAATATTTATTTTAAAAATTTTTAAAGGAGGTAACCTTATTATACAATAAAAACTTAAGGGTAACAAAACGTTACCCTCCTTAAACATTCAAAAAATATTTATAAAGGTAATAAATTATATACAAATTTGAGACCCGTCTTAAAGACGGGTCTTACTTATAATGATAATAAAGTAAAATTTATAGATATTTTTAGGTTAGATATTCAATAAATTATTGAATATATTTAAATTTATTAAAGAAAATATTTAAAAAATATACATAAAATTATAGTATAAATTCAATATCATATGGTTATAAATTATTAATATAATTTTGATCATTTTCTTTAAAACTTTCTTTAACATAATTTTTTATTATATTTATAAATGGTTCTATTATAAAATTAAACTTATAATGATATACAAAATAATTTTTATATTTAAAAAGATATATTAAAAATTTATTTGATATTTTAGTTTTAAATAAATATAATTTTATATCAAAATCATTATTTATTAATTCTTTTGGAATAATTAAAATTTCCATTTATTAATAATTATTTTTATATCCCCAAGGTAATGTATCAATTTTATTATCACAAATAAATCTTTTATCATCTCTATTACTTAAAGCTAATTTATTTATTGTAATTGTATATAGTTCATGTTTAAAACTTCTAATACAAGTCATTTCTCTATATTGTTCTTGATCATCAAATAAACATTTCTTAAAATCATCCATATGTAATGTTTTATCAACAACACTTTTCTTGATTCCTTTACATTTTACAGGATTTTTATTATTAAATTCATAACTATATAATTTTGATCTTAAACCACAATATCTTCTAATATTTCACCATTTAACTCATCTTTAAATTTACCAATTATTTTTTTATTCTTTTCACTATAGCACTCATGTTCTTTCTTATAATCACTTGTATCAAATTCATTAATATTTTCTTTAATAATTTTATATGGATCCTTTTTAAATTCTATAAAATAACTGTCTGTGTCCATATATAATAACCTTATATTTGGATCAAACTTCTTTAATTTTTCATAATAAAATTGATACATATGTAATTTTGATAAATCAAGTACTGAAAATCCTATATAGATTGGTTTATCAAACTTAACCTTTTCTTTTATCATATGTGAAGTAATACAGTCTTTATCAAATATACTAAATGTTTTAAAATTAGGTTTTTTTGCTTGTTTTAATGAAAACTTTTCGTCACCTAATTTAATATCACATCTATTTCTAACATTTTCCATAGTTTTTCCAAAAACACTATTATTCATCAATTTAAAAAAGTCTTTTTCAAAATCTGATGTTGATTTGGATCTTAATTTAGTATTTAATTCAATATATTTTTTCATATAATCATCTTGATCAAATGCTATAACTCTATTAACTTTCTTTAATTTTAATCCTTTTTGTAGATAATATTTTAAGTTTCTTGAATGAATAACATAATCTTTTTTATCAAATAATGTTGTGCAAAGCTTATTATTATAATGTTCAGGTGCTAATGGTAAATCTTTATGATTATCATGTAATTCAATAGGATATTCTAAATCAACATCTAATATATATCCATATTCAGCATTTTCATCTAATTCTAATATTGTTTCTACCCATTCATTTAATGTATATGTATTAGGATTCATCCATGTTATATCTTTATAAGGTAATTTTTGACTTAAAGCCCATCCATATAGATTATTTGCATCTATATATAACATATAATTTTCAGGTTTTGTTTTATCATAATTTTTTGTATATTTATTGTTTGCTTTACAATATCTAGTTATACATTGTGAAATACCACCTCTAATACCTTTTTCAATCATTAAATACATATTATAATCACTTATTAATTATAGTTTAATTTTTGTTAATTTTAACATAGAATCCCAAGCTAGTGATGGTGATGTTAGATAATGTGCTGGATCTAATTGATAATTTTTCAAACAAACAGATCTAAAATTTTCAAATATATCAGCTAATAAAAGAACATCTTGAATATTATATAAATCTGAATAATTACCTAATGTTTTTACTTTTAATTTATTCCAAACTTTTATATAATGTTTATAATCATCATCACTTATATTTTCATTAGTTAAACAACTATAAAATTGATCTTTTTCTAATATTTTATCATAGTTTAATTTTTCAACATTATCAATAAATTCATATGGAAATACACCTTTAGAAGTTAATATTTTTAAAGTTTCATTATCATATTTAATTATATCATTTTCTTTTATAAATTTATTTATATGCTTAAATTCTTTAAGATTTTTAGCTAATTTTTCAATTGATGTAGCCATAAATCTAAATGTATCTACAAATGAGAATTTTATAAATTTTCTAGGTTTAAAATATAGTTCACCTTCAAATTCATAACCATAACCAGAATTTACTGAATAGTTTATATATTTTTCATCTGTATTGGCTAACAAATCAATTTTACCATATTTTTTAGCTAATTCTTTTATAAACAAATGTGTATCATAATTTAAACTATTATGACAGAATATAGGAATATTTTGAGGAAATTTTAGATTTAAATTACAATTTAAATGTGCAGCACCTCTAAATTTTCCTGTTAAATGACAATGATCTCTTACTTTTATTCTTTTATCATTATCAAAACCACTATTTTCACAAATATGACAAATATTTGTTTTCTGATAATTAATTTCTTCTTCATTAGTTAAATTCATAGGCTTTTTATTTTTTGAATTATATTTTTTAGCTATATATTTTGAAATTTCATCTAAATATTCAAATAATTTATTTGGTACATTTATTAATTCCTCTTCATTTTTTGCTCTATAACAAATAGGTTTATACATTTTATTAGTTACTCTAGATACTAAATAAATTGTAAATCCATATGGTTTATGTTTTTGAATTTTATTTGTATATGAACAATTTGGATTATTTTTACAATTATCAATCTTTTCTAATATACTTTCAAAATCCATATAAATTACATATGGATGTTCAAACTTTTTATAATAATTTTTAAAACTTACAGTTTGACCTTTAAATGGCATTATAGGTCTACAAGGTTCTAATGATTTACATATTTCTAAATGATTATTCAAGTCTTTGTTTTTGTAGAAATGAGTTAAACATCTTCTACAAATATATTTTTTATTTTTATTTTTTTGTGTTAATTGCTTAGATACTAACTTGCTTAGTTCGTAATCAATATATAATGAGAATTGTTATCAATTTTATGGTATAATAAATCAATTTCTAGTTTTGTATTATAATGTTCAGATATTTGTAATGGTACTATCTTTTTATCTTCATCAATTCTATAAATATTTATTGACATTGATGGATAATTATATTTAGAGTCAAATGATCTTTTTTCAAATAATTTAATATCTTTCAATGTTATTGGATAATCAAAACCTTTAAAAATATCATCATTTATATATTTTTGATATTGTTTAACTCTTTCAGCATTTTTGTTTGGTTTATCAATAGCACATCTAATTGCATAAATAAAACAATATTCATCTTTATTTTTAAAATTTACACAACATTTTTTATTCTTAATTTCATTTGGTAATTCTATATATGATCCAGCATTTAATGAATTATTTTTAGATAATTTTAGATTTAATTCAACACATCTTTTTAATGACCAACCAGAACCTTTTGATGGTTGATTTAGTTGTTCTCTAACTATTAATTTCTTGAATTGATCATCAATAAAATCATCTATATTTAAAATATCTGAACTTTTTATACAAAAATACATATTACTATTTTGAATTTCACCATTTATTAATTTTCTTTCATATTCACATTCTAAAGCCATCTGTCCTTTAATATTTTTGAATTTTTGTTTTTCTATCAATTTTTTTATTTCATTTCTTTGAGTTTCTAAATAATCATTAATATCTAAATCATCATTTGAATTTGTTAAAATATAATCTTGAAAATATTCTTTTAATGATGAAGCTTCTTGAATATTTATCATATTTTCTTTTGGAATTGGTTTATTTTTAAAATAATCATTTAATAATCCAATCAATTCATTTCTAGTTTTATTAACAATTTTAATACTATTTTTAATTGCTAAATTTTGAATATATTTTAATGATCTATATCTTAAATTATTTCGATTTTCTTTAATTTTGTTTAATCTTTTAATTAGTTCATCTCTAGATAAATTTTCATAATTTCTGACAGATAATTTTTTTGCAATTTCATTTAATTTTTCTATATTAAATAATGAATAATTTGTAAGATCAAATGTTTTCTTTAATATTTGTTAATTCATCTAAAGTTTTATTTTTATAATTATATATATTATTATTTTTACACCAATGTTTTAATTCAAATATTTTATTATCATATTTTTGTTTATTTAATAAATGTTTAGTTGAGTTATAATGTCTATCATAATTTTTATATAATATATTTTTATTACAATAAGGACAATTAATATTTTTATTTGTTCGTTCCATTTATTAGAAATAATTTTTACTTAGAAATAAAACTCTTAAAAATATGAGAAGTTTTTCCACTTTTTTCTAGGTAATTTATAGTTTAAATTGTAATTTTTCAATCAATAGTCAACTTTTCACAAGTTAATTTAAATTTTCTAGAGTATTTTTTCAATAAAATCAATAGTCCACTTTTCACAAGTTAATTTAAGTTTTCTAGAGTATTTTTTCAATAAAATCAATAGTCAACTTTTCACAAGTTAATTTAAATTTTCTAGAGTATTTTTTCAATAAAATCAATAGTCAACTTTTTACAAGTTAATTTAAGTTTTCTAGAGTATTTTTTCAATAAAATCAATAGTCAACTTTTCACAAGTTAATTTAAATTTTCTAGAGTATTTTTTCAATAAAAATCAATAGTTAACTTTTTATAAGTCAATTTAAGTTTTCTATAGTATTTTTTCAAACAAATAAAATTATTATTTTTATCATATTTTTAAATTTTCTAGTTTTGTTATATTTTTGTCATGAATTTTAGTTTCTAAATGTCTTAAATAATTATTAGTCCATTTAATATTTCTTCCACATTCACAAAATTGTGGTTTTAAAAACATTTCTCTAATACATTGTATACAAATTGTATTTTTTCTATCTTTACTATAATGATAATTATTAAAATTTGAAATATCTTTAATTTCTTTACATTTATGACATTGTTTTTCATTTAATTCAATAACTTTAATACTATCATATAATTTTTTATAATACACATCCTTACATTCTTTACAATAATAATATAACCCATCTTTAGTATTTTTGTCTTTATAAAATTTAGATATATCTTTATATAATTTACACCTTAAACATATCTTTTCCATTTATATAAAATAAAATTTACAAATTGGTTTTTTTCAATTCATATTCATAAAAATTTCCAATAATATCTTCATTATTTTGATCTTTTATACTATAAGTAACTGGATTTGTATTATTAATTTTAGAAATTATAAATATTTCTCTAGACCAATTATTTTTATATTTATTAGAAAATGTTGATTTTTTATTTCCAATTCTAACTCTATCATTTATTTTAAATTTTGATTTGGTTATTATTTTTGGTGGTTTATATTTAAAAACAGTATCTAATAAATCCTTTTCATTATTTTTATTTACTTCAATTGGTTTCATTTTAATTGTTGAATGATATGAGTTATTATATTCTTTAACAATTTTTGGTAAAATATTTATCCATCTATAATTTTTATTAATTTCAAATTGTATTTTCATTTTTTCATTTTGTGTTCTATTATACCTTTCTATTATACCTGATTTTTCTTCATTTTCTGTATGATACAATTTAATATCATATTTATTTAATATTTCATTAAAATCTTTATTGATAAATTCTAATCCTTTATCTGTATGTAAAAGATTAGGTGATTTATGATTAATTTTAATTGCATCCTTAATTATTTCTTCAAATGCTTTAGAAACTGTTTTTCCATCTTTTTTCTTTAATGGTTTTGACCAAACATATTTTGAGAAAGTATCTATAACATTTAACATATATTTATAACCATCATTTTCTTTTTCATAATTTTTCATTATAATTAAATCTGCTGCCCATAAATCATCAATACCTAATGTAATTATTTTTCTTTTTAAAAATTTCTTTCTAATTGGAGCATGAATTTCATTTGCTTCAATTATTTGTTCATTTTTAGTTAATTCTTTTTTAATTATAGGTTTAACTTCTTTTTTCAAAATTTTACTTTTATTTGTTTTACAAATTGAACATGTAGTAGCAATTCTATATAATCCATTTTTCATTTCAACAATTTGTGGATTAATATTTTTAGTTTTTTTCTTACATTTGTGACAATGAATTGGTTCATTCATTTATGTATATTTTTTTTTTAAATAAATGGATATGTGTTATAGATGTCATAATCAAACTAATTTTACTATTATTGGAAATTATGTAGGATGTAATATATGTAAAAGAATTATTTATGAAAAAAAGATTAAGAGAAAAAATAATAAGAATAAACATCTTAAACATATTTTAAGAGAATTTAACCATTTTCAACCATATAAAACACAACAATTAATTAATGAATTATATATTTTATGTATTTCCAATCATTTTGAAATAACACCTAAGAATATAAAATTATTTTTAAAACAAAGGAATTGTACAAATTGGATATTTTACTATCAATTTTTAAACAAAATATACAATATTGATTTTGAATTGAATAATGAAAATAAAGAAAAAATTACACTAATTTTTAATAAATATTTATGTTTTAAGAAAAGTAATATATCATACAAAAAATTATTACCTATGATTTTTAAATACTTAAATATGGATTTTTGTATAAAACCTAATTATGATGATGACTTTTTAACATATCTATCACAAACAAGTTTGTGATATTTTTTCCTATATAAATGGATCTGATAGAAGAAATTAATAATATTGGAGAATTAAGATTTAAAGAATATAAACCATTAAAAAGTTTAAATTTAAATGAAAAATATAAAATTGAAAAATTTGAAAGAATTAAAGATAAATATGGATATACAATTATTGTTGAATTAGAAAAATTGTAAAGTACATTTACCAAAAAGATTTACTAATGTAATTGATGATAAATCTATTAAAGAATTAAATAAAAAAGATTTACATTTAATTGTCGCTGATATTAAGACTTTTGATGATAAAGAAACTGCTTTAGTTAAATTTGAATAATTATTACAATATTATTGATACTAAACCATAATTTTACTTGTTTTAAAAAAATTCAAATTTTATTTAAAAAATACTCTAAAAAACTTAAATTTACTTATAAAAAGTGAACTATTGATTTTATTGAAAAAATACTTATAAAATGTGATAATTTTACTTGTTTTTAAAAAAATTTTATTTTGTAGAAAATTTAGGCGTATTTGTTAAAAATTTTATTAAAATTGCATATTTTTTATGACAATTTGACAAAAGCTGAAAATTGGCCAAAAAGTGGCAAAAATATTGCATAATTGTATTAAAAAACTGTGAAATTTGTTTAATTTTTGATTGTCTCCAAAAGTGAGCCAGAAGTAACATGATACTATCTACTAATATATATATATATATATATCTTATAATTATTATTATTATTTATTTTATTAATGTTTCTACTGTCTCAATTGGTGGTTGATCCGTACAGTAATGAAAGAAAATATAAATAATAATGTTATCTAAACATCGAATATAGATACCATTGAGAGGGGAAATGGTGCACATGTGTGGCATTACAGGACAAAGACATTGACGTATGACGAGACAGTGATGGCGATATCGTCCGTCTCTCTCACCTGTGCGCTCTACACACTTATCTTGGTCCTCACACTACATTTGAGTCGGTATCAAGGATAACAGGGTCTCGCAATCCCTGATATTTTTTAGAGAACGGCAAAGGATAAAGGAATGGAATACCACTTCGGTATGAAATGCCAAGGATAAGTATGCGTGTTTCGTTTGGTGAAAATTCGAAAGTTAAGGATTCACTTATTACAATAATTACGCGCAAACAAAGGTTAAAAGAAAGGCCAGTTTAAAAAAACTATTACAAATGTCATAATTGAAATTTTTTTCATGCGTCATCCCATGAACAAATTATGCATTTCATAAAATCTTCTAATTTTACTTGAATCAATTTATATCGAATTTATTTAGTCTTTATTTCATTAATTACATTTGCAGTGTTATGAGTTCAAATACAAAACTGTTTGAACCTAGATTTTTGAAAATAAAACGGTTTTTATTAGTACATTATAAATAATGAAAAAGATGTGATAAAATAAATAAACATTTATAAAATTCAACCACTTTTTTCGCTGCAAAAAGTGATCCTCGTTTATCACAATGACAGGTTTAGCTACGAAACGAATGAGGTTATTTTCAGTCGATTTACAACTTTAAGGCAAAGGAAAATTATTATGTTTATTACAAGCGTTTAGGTTAGAGTATGCAACAATCCATACATATAATAACCAATCCGTACTTGAAGTAACTAATTTAATGAATTAATTGTTCATAGCAGTAATTTACTATATAAAAAACAACTCACAAATATGTAATAACTCAAGCATAATATAATTTATTATAAATCCCTTTTGTCTAATGTTATGATGTAACTTCACGTGAGTTCATCATGTGAGTTCACGTTTGTACAGAAGATTTTGTCAGGAATGTAAAGTTCAGTTTCATTTCAGTGTTTAGTCCACAGATACCTATAGGCATACCAACGATAGGTAGATAAAATAAGCCCCACTCCTACCCAGGACAAGGACCACGGAGTCTCGTATTAGTTATTAGTTAATTGTGTTTAGCCTTAAGCAGTATTTGAAGTCCTAAATACATGTATAAAGGTTATAGCAGTGGCGACGAGGCCATTTTAGTGCGAATCTGTACATTTTTAAGACATTTAGAAGGTTATTAATTGATTTAATGAAGTAATATTTCATGTTCTGCAAGTTTGTGCGTGAGTAAAGAACATTACAGAAATATTCAGAACTGTTACTTGGAAGTGATTAATTTTGTCACAGTTATTCTAGAAATAACAGCTATTTTGTCACAGTTTTGGAACAGTTAAAGGCGTACCTATTACTAAAAAGCAACCAGTTACTGATAACTGTAATTGGAACTATTATTTCATTCATGAAATTGCGGGACATGAAAATTTTCATGCTTTTGTTTGAAAACTTTGTTTTAAAGTAGTGAAATGTGCATAGTCGTGGATTATTTTTCTTCAGATCGTAAGTTTTTCTAAGTTATTGATAAATATGACTTCAAAGCAAATTGTCGGAAAAATTTGAAAGTTTAATGAAGAGCTAGAAACTTTTGAAAGTTATTTTGAAAGGTTGGAACATTTCTTCAAAATAAATTCTATTAAGGATGAAAATAGGCTTTCATTTTTTTTTGTGTCCATTATGGGACCTGTTTTGTATACGAAACTTAAAGATTTATTGCATCCTAAGAAGGTTAAGGAGGTAGACTTTGGTTATAGAAATGTTGAAGAAACATTACACTCCAACCCGTAACATAACATATGAGAGGTTTATTTTAATAGCAGGTCTCAGAAAAATGAGGAATCCATTACAGCTTCTTCTGTTCAACTAAAAACATTAGCAACCTCATGTAACTTAGAGGCATTTTTAGACGAAGCCTTTAGGGATAAGTTTTTATGTGGTCTAAGGTCTTCAGAAATTCAAAGCAAACTTTTGGCTGAGAGTGATAAGTTAACCTTTGCTAAGGCTTTGGAGACCACTCAGGTCATAGAAAATGCCGATAGAAATGTAAAATCGTTGCATCCTGAGAAACAAACGTTACAGGAGGAGATAGGTTATTTCAAAGGAAAACATAACTTTAATAAGGGAATCGCTAAATCCCGTAACTTTAAATCAAGGGGTAATGCGTCTCAAAAGGGAAAGCAAACTTGTTTCCGTTGTGGGAAAACGCATGACTACAAATCTGGTCCATACTCTGAGTATACTTGTTCCACCTGCAAAAAGAAGGGACACTTGTCAAATAAGTGTAACAAGAATTAGTATAGGTCTAAGAATGATAAAGTCAATCTTTGCGATACTGATGATAGTGATGAGGATGAACCTCACATTCATCAAGATTTAGAGCTTTTTACAGTTGCCTATGCAAAATGTAGGCCTAATAAGTCAGACAATTTTGTGACTAGCCTTGTGGTTAACGATGTTCCTGTAGACATGGTTATTGATACAGGAGCTGTTGTTACTGTCATGCCAGACAACATTTATTTGGATGGATTTAAAAAGTCTGCTCCTTCATTGCAAAAGTGCAATATTAAGTTGAAAAACTACACTGGAGAAAGAATACCAGTTCTTGGTGAGTTCCAGGCAAATGTGTCCAGGGGTCAAGGGATAAACGCTTACTGATTGTCGTCATTGAAGGTAGTGGGGTCGCAGCAGCCTATATTATTGGGACGCAACTGGATTGGAGCCGTGTGAAGTCGAGCAACCTGGATGAGGATTCGGAGGATTCTGCGGTACACCTAGTAAACGGTAATTTCATCATTAAAAAAGAAGTATTCGCCTGTTTTTGAGCAAACCATTGGTGAAATAAAGGGCATCTCTGTGGATTTGGTACTTAAAGAAAATTCCAAGCCAGTACTTTGCAAGGCCAGAAATGTACCATTTGCCTTGCGTGAAGCAGTTGAAAATGAGTTGAATGTTTTACAGAATAATGGAATCATTTACCCTGTAACTAAATCACAGTGGGCTACCTCTATTGTTACGATTTGCGGGGATTTTAAGTTGCCAATAAACCTCTGTCTCAGGACAGACCATTATCCCTTACCTGATGACATTTTTCCCAAATTGCTGGTGCTAAGCTATTCACTAAACTTGATCTTTAAACTGCATATAAACCAGCTTAAGGTAAATTAATCCTCTAAAGAGTTACTGACTATACCCACAAGGGCCTTTTTAGATTTGCCAGGTTGCATATGGTATTACGAGTGCGGGTGCACTTTTTCAGTCCACCATGGACAAGGTTTTGTCAGATCTCCAGAATACATTCTCTTATTTGGATGATATTTTAATCATAGGGAAGACGGCTAAGGAAATGTATCAGCGTGTGGAAGCTGTTCTGAAACGACTTGCTGACCATGGAATTAAGGTTAATAATTCCAAAAAAGAATTTTTCCAAGCCTCACTAATTTTCTTAGGTCATCGACTTGACGACTAGGGAATTCATCAAAGTGAGGAAATAACGCCAGCCATTATCATAGCACCCAGACCGAAAAATGCTAGCCAGTTAGATCTACCTTGAACAACTATGGCAAATTTCTGCCAAATTTATCATCTTTACTACACCCATTGTAGAGGCTTCTAAATAACGATGTTAAATGGTCTTGGTGTGATAAATGTGAAAATGATTTCAAAACCAGTAAGGAACTCCTGCTTAAAGATAATGTATTGATGCCTTTCGATCCCAATCCAGGAATAGACGTCACATGTGATAGCTCACATTTTGGAATCGTAAGTGTAATCGCCCACACCTTACCGGACGGCTCAGAGTGACCTGTCGCGTTTGAGAGTCGAAAGCTGAATAAATGAGAGGTCAAATACAGCCAGGTTGAAAAGGAGGCTTTTGCATTAATTTTTTGTGTTCGGAAATTTCATAACTTTTTGTACGGGGGAAAGTTCACTTTGGAGACGGATATATACTTATATTTCTCTTAGGCCCTACAAAAGCGATACCTACCCTTGCTGCAGCCCGGATTCAACGTTGGGCTTCGACGCTTGCGGCATATCAATATGACATCAAGTATAAGAAGGGCTCAGAAATTTCTAACGCTGATGCTCTCTCGACTACCATAAGAACAAACCGAAGATGAAGGTGAAGTTTAATATTTCTTAGAACTTCCTATCACATTCAAAGAGATAGCCTTAGCCAAAAGGTTTAATCCTATTATGTCGAAGGTGATTGATTACACAAACAACGGTTGGCCTAACCTGACCGAAGATGAAGGGCTGAAACCTTACCCCAACAAGACATCTCGAATTGCGTATGAAGTCACTTGCTAAAAGCTACGTTTAGTGGCCCGGTATGGACCAAGCAATCGAAGACGTGGTAAAGGAATGTGGTGTCTGCCAAAAAACACGAAAATCAACTCCCTTCGCTCTTCTAAAACCGTGAGCATGGCCAAAACACAATTGGCAACGAATCCATTTAGATTTTGCCTATTATGAGGGAAAGGAATTCCTTATAATTGTTTATAGCCACTCCAAATGGATTGAAATATTTCACATGTCTTCGACAACTACAAATAGGACGGTTGAGAAGCTGCGACACTGTTTTGCTGCCTATGCTCTAGCAACTACAGTTGTGACCGATGGAGGTCCCCAGTTAACTTCTCAGGAATTAAGAGAATTTTTGAAGTCAAATGGCGTGAATCATGTCCTAACACCACCTTACCATCCTGCTTCTAATGGGCTAGCAGAGCAGGCGATCCAAACCGTCAAGGAGACATTTTGAAAACAGATGCTACATGATGTGAAAATAAATAAACAGATCGCTGCAACACAACATCGACTCATTTCTCTTTGTGTATAGGAACACACCACACTCAGTAACTGGAATAACACCTGCTGAATAACACCTGGAACATAATCAGCACATTTGACGCACGAGGAGTATAACACGTTAAGTGGCGTGTGAACGGTGGCTATAAATGCTGATGTTAGCCAGCATTAACTCATTAACTCGCTGAACATCGTGGTTTGTCATCAGCACATTTGACGCACTAGGAGTATGAAATGTTAAGCGGCACGTGGATGCTGATATTTCTGCCCATTATCACGATGAACGTCACAGCTTGTCGTCAGCACATCTGAAGCACGAGGAGAACAACGCGTTTAGTGGCGTGTGAACGGTGGCTATGAATGCTGATGTTACCGCTCATTGACTCGCTAAACATCGTGGTTTATCATCAGCACATTTGACGCACGAGGAGTATAACATGTTTAGCGGCACGTGGATGAGGATGTTTCTGCTCATTAACACGATGAACATCACAGCTTGTCATCAGCACATCTGAAGCACTAGGGGAAAGAGACGTTTAGTGGCGTGTGAACGGTGGCTATGAATGCTGATGTTACCACTCATTAACTCACTGAACATCGTGGTTTATCATCAGCACATTTGACGCACTAAGAGTATAACATGTTTAGCGGCACGTGGATGCTGATGTTTCTGCTCATTAACACGATGAACGTCACAGCTTGTCATCAGCACATCTGAAGCACGAGGAGAACAACACGTTTAGTGGAGTGTGAACGGATGCTATGAATAATGATGTTACCGCTCATTATCACCTGAACATCGTGGTTTATCATCAGCAAATTAGACGCACGAGGAGTCTAACATGTTTAGCGGCACGTTGATGCTGATGTTTCTGCTCATTAACACGATGAACAGCTTGTCATCAGCACATCTGCAGCTTGGTGAGAATATCAGGTCAGCATCATATCCTCTACGGAAATCGTTCTCATTTTTTTAAGGGATTGTGATATTTCTTAAAAAAAAAATATCAAAAGGAATTACTCTTTTGAACAATATATGAAAGAGGTATTAAAGGTATCAAAGTTTTATGTAACTATAACTTATGCTAAAAAATATTTAACTCACTCTAAATCATATCACAGCTTGCTATCACCACATCTGAAGCACGAGTAGAAAAACATGTTTAGTGGGGTGTGAACGGTGGCTATGAATGCTGATGTAACTGCTCATTAACGCGCCGAACATCGTGGCTTGTCATCAGCACATCGACAGTACCAAAAGAATAACATGTTTGGTGGTTAGTAAACGGTGGCTATGAATGCTGATGTCTCTGCTCATTATCACGATAAAGATGGTCGCTGTCACTACAATATGTGCAGGACAAGAAGAACAACATGTTTAGTGGCATGTAAACGGTAGCTACGAATGCTGATGATTCTGCTCATTATCACGATAAAGATGGTAGCTGTCACTACAATATGTGCAGGGCAAGAAGAACAACATGTTTAGTGGCACGTAAATGGGGGCTGCAAATGCTGATTGGTTTGCTCATTATCTCGTTTAACCTCGTGGATTATCATCAGCACATCGGCGGAACAAGAAGAATTACATGTTAAGTGGCATGTGAACATTGGCTGTGAATGCTAACATTTCTAGTCATTAACACGCTGAACATCTTTGTTTATCATCAGCACATCTGATGAGAATAACATGGTTAGTGGCATGTAAACGGCAGCTAGGAATGATGATCGCAACACCCTTTAACTCGCTGAACGTCGACGGTTGTCATGAAACCATCTAAAAACCATTTTTAGTGGAGTGTTAACTGTGGCAATGAATGCTGATGTTACTGTTCAATAAATCGATAAACATGGTAGCTGTCACTACAATATGTGCAGGACAAGAACAACCGTTTAGTGGCATGAGAACGGCAGCCATGATCGATGCTGTTACTGCTCATTAAGTCACTGATCATCGTGGCCTGTCATCAGCACACCGGCAGTATAAGAATAACCTGTTTAGTGGCATGTGAACAGTAGAAATGAATGCTAATATTATCGCTCATTAACACGCCGGGGGTGATGTTGTTCGTGTCCGCAGCATTCCAGTAAAGTTGCACGTACTCCCCGGGTGGTGCTAAACGAACAACAACTTTGGCAGCTGAACTGTCACACACAGTGATCTCTCAGCTATGCCAGCTGCCAGACAAAATCGAAACGGCCCTTTCAAGGGCCAATTTAGATATTTAGGCTATGTTTAAATGTTTTTTCTTATACTGACCCAGGTGCTCTGCACCGCAGAATTTATTTTATTGTTCTTAAATCATGGTGGCTGGTTAAATGTGCCATACGATATATATAGCGTAGTTACGCTAGAATCACACGACAGTTGAGGTAATATATATATATATATATATATATATATATATATATATATATATATATATATATTAACACGCCGAACATCGTGGCATGTCATCAGCACACCGGCAGTACAAGAACAACATGTTTAGTGGCATGTAAACAATAGCAAAGAATGCTAACATTAACGCTCATTTACTAGCTGAACATCGTGGTTTGTAAACAGCACAAGGAGTATAACATATTTTGCGGCACGTGGATGTTGATGTCTCTGCTCATTAACACTATGAACATCACAGCTTGTCATCAGCGCATTTGAGAATAACAGCTTGGTGAGAATAACAGGTCAGCATCATATCCTCCACGGAAATCGTTCTCATATTTAAAGCTTTATGATATTTGTTTTGAATAAAATATCCATGTCTCAATAGTCAAAAATCAAAAATCAATTAGTCATTTTAAGAATGTTAAAAAAATATTATGGAACCCTTACTTACGCAACCACATTCTTGACTACTGTAATTCTAAATCAATTTAATTTTATTATACAGGGTGTCCCGGAACTCTCTGGAACCCTTTTGTATATTTGTTCCTTGCATCGAGGGGGTCGCTTAGCCGCTAGCCTCCATTTTGTTTTTTACACATAATAAATTTTATTTCCGTAACGGATGGTTGCATTGAGTTCATATTTGTTATGAACCTTTATCATACCAATGCCCATTTTCAGGAAAAAAACTAATTTTTCCCACTGTATATTTTCAAAATGGCGGCAATTTTTATTTTTCAAACTCAAATATCTGAAAATCGGTAAATTTTATAAAAACTTTACGAGACACAAAAAAGGTGCAAATTAAATTATCTAACCAATGAAACCAAGTTTGTTAGGATTTGACAACAAATTAGGGAGTTATTGCGATTTTTCTGTTAAAATGGCCTTAATTTGCATTAATTATAATGGAAAAACAATTTTTTTATGGAGAAAATCGGAATAATTCCGTTATTTGTTGTCAGATTCTTACAAACTTGGTTTCATTGGTTAGATAATTTAATTTTCCAATTTTTTTGTGTCTTGTAAATGTTTAATAAAATCTACCGATTTTAAGATATTTGAGTTTGAAAAATTAAAATGGCCGAGATTTTGAAAAAATGCAGTGGAAAAAATTAATTTTTTTCCTGAATATGGGTATTGGTATGATAAAGGTTCATACCAAATATAAACTTAATGCAAGCATCCGTTACGGAAATAGAATTTATTATGTGTAAAAAACAAAATAGCGGCCAGCGGCTAAAGGAAGAATTTTAGACCCCTATTTGGATAATGTTTTTTTCTTGTCTCGATGCAGGGAACAAATGTACAAAAGGGTTCCAGAGAGTTCCGGGACACCCTGTATATTGCTAGCCTTAGTCATGACCCTGCACAAACCATCAACGACAACAGAGGCATGGCTGCCATATTTAACATTGCGACATCCTGGTGTTAAAAGGTTTCTTTGTCAGGCTTGACCTAAAGCCTTTAATATAGTTCTTAACTCCTGGCTTCCTGGCCATAACGTTATGAAATTTGGTATGATTAAGTCTGGTATGTTTCATTTGAAGTCATTATCCACATCTAGATAATTTCATATCTTTTCATGTCTTTTTCATGCCCGGGGTAAGACATTCCGGGGTATGGCCTGTGTGGGAAGTCTTAAAAATGTTCAACATAAGCCGTCCCTAGGACATGCAAATAATCAGTGAAATAGATCCAAATACGGATAGCAATATTAAATGCAAATATATATTGGGTTTCGTTGAATTCATACCAGGAAGTACGGAGTTATTAGCTATATTAATTTTTCCCCGTCCACGTATAGATGACTGATAGAAGGAAGGGAACGAACGATTCAGTAGCTAACTTATAATAAATTAGTATACCATTTATTTGAATGTTATACAACAACCATTCCTAAAACTACGCTCATGTGTGACATCGGACTTAGTAAAATTGTCAAAGCTTTTTTCGTTAGCGACTGTAATTTAATTCCTAATTGTGTTGTTCTGTCTAATAACATTTTCATTTTTATTTCAATATTTAATTAAATCAGTGTTTGTAGCTTATTATAGTTTTAAATTAAGCCGACTGTTGCTATGTCGAAAAATTCATCCAATTGAAATGTTTCTTTTCGTCATAAGACTTGGTTATATACAATTCTTGAGAAACATTAGAAGCGTATTAATAACATTTATAACAAAATTATACATTTTTACAAAAGTAGAAAATTTGTAAAGCGTCAGCTGCAGAAATAAAACAATATGAACAAATTAATTTTTCCGTCCAGAATTGGCCGAAGTTATTAAAATCTGATTGAATCAAAGTTTCCAATTAATTATTTTGCTTTTAATTTCAGGCCAGCTGATGCTGTATCGCATTTCCATCTATTAAATGGATATTAAGTTGACAATCAAAAGATCATTTTCAACATAGTAAGCTTGTTCATTTTAGATACATTCAATTTAAAATTAAATTTTTTGTCAAAATTCATTCTTAAGAATTTTACCTAAACAAATCAGCAATTTATAAATCGATGTGTTAAGTAAAAGATTGTATTAAAATTTAACTTCAAACTTTAAATTTCCTAAATATTCTAACCTTTGTTTAGAGACAATATGCTTTACAGTCCTCATTAGTCTGCATTTTTTTTTTTTTTTTTTAATGATACAAATTGGTACTGTATAACACACGAATATAACATAGATTTTTTTATTTAAAAGTACGAGTCGAAGGTTCGTTTGACTCAAAATTGGTTCCAACTTTCGACAGTGTATAGAGAGGGAGCCGAAATAGGGAGAGTTGGGATACTACATGACCCAGAGGGAATGGGTATTCCGCAATTTCGTTCATAGGATTGGAAAACCGAGGGTCACTTCTGCTCATACCTTCTGGGTGTTACCGTTACAGCAGAGCACACTCTGGATGTAGACGTTACCTTTAGGACATCCACCGACCATCACCGGTGTGATGGGTCCATTTTCTATGGAGGCAATCCTCGATATAATGCTCCAAAGGGAAAAACATGGGACATTAGGCTGGTTCGCTTCGTCGAGGCCAGACCATGTACTGATCATAAACATCGTACCGACTGATCATCGTTAAGATTATCTTCACTGATGATTGGTAAAGCTAATAAAAGACTGTTAAATCTTTAACATAGTAGGATTATGACTACTATGCTTACTGACGCTTTATTAAGTGCAAAACAGTTTCAAGCAGGTTCCTTTTTGGCTGAAGGGGAGTTTTTAGTGATGGAGCCATCCACCACTAGCATCGGCCGGAGTTCATTGCGCATTCCGTCCTGCTTTATTTCTTTATAATAATGTTAATAATAATAATGATGTATGTACAAATACAAAGCAGAGGTCCATATATCTCAATAGGTCAACAGTTGCTAATTTAATCCCTTGTTTTCATAACAGGTACCCTATTTATATTAAACGGCTTTTGTAAGTATGTATATAAGTCTAAAAAAAACAACAACAAAAAACGGGTGTACCCACGGAGGTCCTCCTCCATTACGAGATAGGACGCCCCTATCCCAGGAAACCCGGGCCCGAACCTCCGTTTAACCAGCACCAATTTACGATGTGCCTGAGCCGCCCGTAGCAATGCAAAGTTCGACCTCTCCATCCAGACCGTTCTTCCTGACCAAGGACCAAAGTAGCTGGCTTCCTACGACATACTGGAGGAGACCATCAGTAGTGCGGGGCACACATCAGCCTCTGCAACACAACAGAGACACTCCTAGGACCCTCCAGCATGCGCCGGTCGAAAGAAGCAGAAGGTGAGCAAGTTTAGCTCAGAAAATCCGGACAGTTAATAGAAATGGTTACAATACAACGGGTCAAACTGGAATATTGTTCAATAACAAACTTATAAACTATTACACTGCTGATTTTTACTATTATACTATTACACTAATTAACTAAACATAAGTTTAGTTAATAGGTATAATAGTAAAACAAATTAACAACATAAAACTAATTAATTAGTTTAATAATTAAATACACGAATTAATTAAATACACTAGACTGCTGATTTTTACTATGACTATAGTAATTTAAACTGAAAAATATAAAATATACTGGTTTGCTATCTGAGCATGTATGTAAATCATAAAAAGGAAAACATTCTGATCGTGATAGGGGGTGTAATGGGCGATGAATTGTGGTTTGAAAAACACCTACTTTATTTACATTAAAACGTGCTTTTGTTGGATTTTAAAACAAGAAGTGTCAAATGATCATATTGATGAAGATGATATATTAATTAAAACTTAGTTTATCGGTCAACGCAGATTTGGTATTAGAGAACAAGTTAGTCTAATCCGGGAATTTCGGGACGTCCCATTGATCTGGTCGAAGGATCGACTCCTGCACTACTCCGGAGGAGACCGCGCCTCAACGCTGGCCCTCCAGTCGCACCGTAGGACAGTCGGTCAGGTACGGATCGCTCTTACGCAGGTGGTAGGTGGGCACGTGGAAAGCACTCCTGAACACCCAAATCATACTACACTACAGACATTAATAATGGTCTGGTATATGGTAAAAACATTACTTCCATTTATCGATGAAGTATATATGAGATATTAAGTGAAACAAGTTAAAATATAATTGGTATAAATTAGAGTCCTTTATTTAGAACTAATTGTTTAATTTTTCATATACCGTACACTATTTTAAATATTTAAGAACATATGACAGATGATTTACACGTTAGTAAACATGAAGAGTTTCCCATTTGACCGCGTATCCGCAACATGAGAGAAAGCAGTTTCAGGTAGGTTGTCAGGTTCCAATATAAGAGTAGTTGTGGCCACCAACAGGCATGAACCACAGTCGATAAGTGATGAGCCAATCGTACACAGGTTTGATTGATCACAGAGAGCGACATGGACGACATTCGCTATCAAATCAACACAGCAATACTGTCAGCTGCACCAACATTACAATCCCGTACGATTCATAAGATTTACTTCATATATCAGCAAAAATACACATTACCTATATTCACAAATATAATTGAAAAAAAGTTTTTGCATATGTCAAGGAGCGTTATCAAAATCAAATATTACCACCTTCACGTACGTCATTTACTCATTCGCTGGAATAAATATAGTATAAATGTGAATAGCAATTTAAATCACACTATATACATCCGATGTGACTATTTAAGGTGGTAATAAAATTCAAGTTTAAACCTATGATGGATTTTAATACTTCCCCTCTAGCAGAAATTTCATGCTGAAAATGTTTACTCGAAAGAAATTTCTTTAACTAAACTGATTAAAAAAGCTTAAAGCCCGATTTTGGGCCGATTTTAGACGATTTTGAACTTGTATATCACCCTTTTCCAATAGTCTGATAATCCCAATCGACATAACTAATGGAAATAGACCTAGTTCCACACCTTCATGTCAAGTTCGATAAAAATCGGACGTTTCGTTAACAGGTTTACCGACATCACGGAATTTAAGTACATATTTATATATGTATCTTAATAAGTATATACATACATATGTGATAATTTTAATATATAGTGTTTTTGGTATCTGGGGACACTGTAGTAAAAAGTTAACACGGTTAAAGGCTTATATCTAACCTTTGGCACCACCGTAATATGGTTTTCTGAACAAAAGAAATTCGCTTAAAAGCCCACAATTGAAAGTAGCTTTAAAGAGCAATATCACCCTTATCAAATATAACAACCAATACATATTATATATCAAAATGTGCGAAGTTTTATTTTCTAAATTGTACTAATTCACAAAACTTAGCTGTCTTTAACGGTTCAAAAGATATTCAACAAAAACTTATAAAACTACAGCCGCCATTTTGAAAAATTTTCCATAGCAGGCTAGCGCAGCGTCGGAGAGTGGTAGACTTTTTACCATCGTTTTTCTCAGGTAATTTTACATAAGAATCGGTCAAAATATATTAGTTTGCAATTACTTCCGGCTTCAGCTATTTTTGAGCTAATTTTACTAGACTAGAAGGTGAAGGAGCTAGCCGCTTTTAGGTCCAGCTCAATTATGAAAAGTTCTCCACCACCGAACTTGAATCCTCCCATCCGCCGGTGCCGTTAGAGGCTGTTGGTGACACCGGCTTGTCGTCATTAAAAGCCGGATCAGGAAACAAGGAAGCAGAGGTTGATCTGGCGATGAAGGTGACCAAGCCGGACACACCACAAGCCAGGATCGAAGGAATCCCTGCCAGGGATTCCTTCCTGCTTCACTCAAACTGCAATGCTTCGGTAGCAGCAGGACAGTGCTAACGAGAAGGAAGACTTATCGCTGAAGAAAATGAAAGCTCTTTTGAAGGAGATGGCCAAGGCTCTCTTAATTCAAAATAAATAATGCAAGGCTCTAATTAAGGTTCGAATTAATTAAGGCTCAAATTAATTAATTTTTATTCAAGGCAATAAAGGACGGAATTCCGAAACTCGAAGGTTTCTTTGATGAAATCGAGGACTGCCGGAAGATCAGGCTGTATACGAAAACCAAAAGAACCTGAGCGGACCTATACAAAAAATTGCAATGGAAACGAATGGACGGAACGCCATCCACCAAAACTCAGTAGACGAGCCGGAAACCTACGAAAGCTAAAAGCGTACTACGATAAGAGCTTACTAAAACAACCAAACAACGACCTAATTGAACACTTGAGAGACATACTAGAAATCAGTTTCGAAGGACCTTCATCTCGATGGCTACAACGGCGAAACTTCGTTATCCGATTCCACCGTTGTTATCGATGTGGAAATTTCAATATTGCAATTATTCGGTAGTTGTAATCGTTTGAGTTAAGATATGCGTAATACAATCATATGGTAATTTATTTATACTATACATTTTATAAATAAACAAATTTATTGTTATGTTGTTTTTATTTTTCCTTTCATTGCAAATATGACTACGGTTCCAGTAACAATGTCCATTCTAATAGATATTGAAAACTTGAATGTTTTGAAAAATATGGATTAATATACGAAAGTGTTACCTGTTTAAAATGTGGAAAAGTTATGTGTTTAGGAGTGAGAAAAGACATTAGTGGTGGTTTTCTATGGAGGTGTAACCAATCTGGTTGTAAAACATCACAATCGATAAGAAAAGGAATCTGGTTTGAGAAATCAAAGTTACCGTTAAAAAACATACTAATGCTAACATATATGTCGGCACATAAGTATACACATAAACAAATTGTTCACGAGACAGGGGTTACTGCAGAAACTTGTGTAAACTGGTCCTATTGCTGTAGGGAAGTTCGTTCTGCAATCCTTAAGAATGATCATGTCAATATTGGTGGTCCAGGTAAAATAGTACAAATTGACGAATCGTTGTTTGGAAAAAGGAAATACAACAGAGGTAACTTCGAAAAATCACAGCAGTGGGTATTTGGAGGAGTAGCGAGCGATAGTAACAAATGATTCCTCGTTAAATAAGACAAGAGGGACACAAATACTCTCATACCGATTAAAAACAAACAAATTCTTCCAGGGACGATCATTCACACTGATTGTTGGAAGGCGTATGATCGTCTCGGGGAAGAAAGACATCAACATCTGATAGTCAACCATTCCGTTACATTTGTGGATGGTGAAGTTCACATCAACAAGATTGAAGGCATGCGGAAGCATGTGAAACGTATCTTTCCACAATTTAACCGCAAAAAAGAACTTATCTGAGTTTAGTGGCGAAGATCGATATCGAAAGAATATTGTATTTTTCGGAATACTTATGTGATGCTGCAAATGTGTAGATACCAAGGAAATGAAGTTCACTAGTTTATGTTCTATTCTCATGTTTCTTTATGTTATTTTCTTTAGTTTCTTTATGTTATTAGTTTATTTGTGTTCTTATGTTTTATTGGTTATTTTCTATTGACAGTTTATTAATTATTCATTATTCATTACAAAAATTGTGTTATTCAGCTATATTAAGGTGAATCTTCGCTATCCGACTCCACTGGTATTATCCATGTGGAAATTGCGATATTGCGATTATCGATAGTTGTAATTGATTGAGTTAAGATATGCGTAATACAATTATATGATAATTTATTTATACTCTACATGTGATAAATAAAGTTTTTATAGTTGTGTTGTATTTATTTTTCCTTCCATTTCTAAAATGGCTACAGTTCCAGTAACGATGTCCATTTTAATAGAAATTAAAAAACTTTAAAATCTAGAATATTTAAGTAATTTTCAAAAATTTGGATTGATATCTGAAAGTGTTACATGTTTTAAATGTGGACAAGATATGTGTTTAGAAGTGAAAGACATTAGTGATGGTTATATATGGAGGTGTGATCAGTCTTGTTGTAAAACATCGCAATCGATACGAAAAGGAACCTGGTTTGAGCAAAGTTGACGTCAAAGAAAATATTTATGCTAACTTATATGTGGGTGCATCAGTATACACACATAAGCAAATTGTTCACGAAACAGGAGTTACTGCAGAAACCTATGTAAACTGGTTTAATTTCAATAGGGAGGTTTGTAGTGTAATAGCCTAATTGAAAATGTTCACGTCAAAATATGTGGTTTACCCAGTAGTGGAAATAGATGAATCACAACAATTCGGTAAAATAAAATATAACCGAGGTAAATTTGAAAAATCACAACAGTGGGTATTTGGAGGTGTAGAGAGGGTTAGCAACAAATGCTTTCTCGTTAAAGTAGATAAAAGAGAAGCAAATACTCTCATACCGATAATAAAATAACACATTCTTCCCGATACTGTTGGAACACAGCACGTTCACTCAGACTGTTGGAAGGCATATGATCGTCTCAGGGTAGAAGGATATCAACATTTGACAGTCAACCATTCCGTTACATTTGTAGATGGTGAAGTACACAAAAATAAGATTGAAGGCATGTGGAAGCATGCGAAACTCATCTTTCCACAATGTAACCGCAAAAGGGAACTTTTCAAATCTTACTTTCTCAGTTTATGTGGCGAAGATCAATAGCGAAAGAAAGTTGTATTTTTTCAGAATTTTTGCGTTATGCTGCAAAGGTATACTCACCAAGAAAATAAAGCTCATATAGTTTATGTTCATATGTTTTATTGTTCTTTTAACAGTTAATTTTAATGTTTATTATTAAATAATAAAATTGTCTTATCTCAATATTAATGTATCTTAATAATAATCTAACCTAACAATATAACTGTAAACCTCCGTCACTTTTATTGACAGCGATGTTTGTAACAACAAAATCAATGGTGTTTGGAATCATTTAAAATGCATTTACCCTCAATACAATAGCGAAAAAAATCAGTATTTGTGGGACGCCATTTTTTGCTTAACGAGGTCTGCTTCTTCTCTTCTCACAATTAAGATACACCTACACAATAAACTTGGGTAGTTATTTTGTGTTTTCCTTTGATAATGTAACGGGTTACTTAAGTAAAGGTTTGTACGTGTTTTTTTTTTCTTTTTGATACTTTGTAAAAAGATATTTGTTAAGGTATATTTAGTTAATTATATTAGAACAAAACTAAATCAGGTTATGAAATAGTATTCGTATCTTGTAATTATATCATCGATATAATAGTCTAGCAATATAATCGAATAATTGCAATATCGTAATTTTTACATCGATAATAACGGTGGAGACGGATAACGAAGTTTTGCCGCGATGTTTATAACAAAATCAATGTTATTTGGAAACATTTAAAACGCATATTTCCTCAATACAATAGCAAAAAAATATATATATATATAATAAAAAATCTTTTATAATTCGTATTTGGCAGCATTTGTGTGAAGCCATTTTAGGTCTAACGAAGTCTGCTTCTTCTCACAATTAATATACAAATACACAATGATTTTGGGTGGTTTATTTTGTGTTGTTCATTGATATGTTACCGGTTACATTAGCTAAAATTTGTACTTGTTTTTATTATTTTCAGTTACTTGTTTGCAATATACAGTATGGTTGAAAAGTAACGGAAATATGTTTTTTACTATTAAAGATAAATTAATAAGACTTGGTATATCAAAAATAGCCATAAATGTCTACTCTTTTAAGCTATTATCCCTTTTTATCCCTTAAGGGGGATTGCCCACGAAGAGTCAGACAAAATTCTTAAAAAGCAGCATAGGTTGAGTTTGATATTAAATTAAATATCTTACTTAGCAGAGTACAATGCCGCAAACTAAACTTCAACCGGATGACCAAGACGGAAATGGCAGGCAAACAAAGTTTTCTTTAAAATCATATGGGTAAAACTTAAAAATACAATAATTTTCTTAATACTCAACCTTTTGACGTCGGGGTTGTGGCTTATTACTCCAAATGCAAAGACGTTTAAAATGGTGTATGATGTGACAAGGGCCAAAGTAGTTTCAATTTACACACGCTTTAAGGGGTGTCCCAATTAGAAGTCTTACAGAAATCTGCTGTATTGTTTACACGATAACTTTGGAAAGAATCCTCTGATTTTGATGAAATTTGGTATGGAGGTGTAGGGGAGGAATCCACTGGTTAAATTAGAAAACCAGGGTGGCCTGACCATGGGAACAGGGTTTTAAGTAGTTTCAAAAAGAAAAAATTGGGGTTTTGGTATTTTCGACCGATTTTTTAAATTTTACAATTTTTAATAAATTGGCATTTAAGAGCTCTAAAAACAAACAATTTAGTACATTCAAGTTTTAACCTACTTTTCGGTGAGGAGGAATAAAAAAACGTTTCCTATGTTCTTCTTATGGAAAAAATAAAAATCTCTCTAACTTACATATTTATTTTTATAACATGATAAATTTGGTATGTATCTTCACGAGGCGGGGATTAATTTATATTTTCCGAGAACGCCCTTATGACGGCATTCCTACATACTCATTCCCCATGGGGTTTTATGGGAGAGATTTAAAAAAGATCGTCATGAAATTTTTTCATGTGCCTTTACTAGGTGGTAATTCAACTATATATTCTTATAAAACCCCTGAATGCAGCAAATATACTTACAGACCCCCACATAATATCTAAGGTTAAAATGACGAAATCGCCAAATTTTATAGAAATTTGCTTAGTATTTAGGTCTGCTGCGACGTGGACATTACTTCTATATCTGCCATTCCCGTTGACCATGCAGTCTGTTTCGAAGCTTTTAAATAGTTTCTCAAGGAAAATGTTTGAGATTACACATATTTCCCAGTAATTTAACACGTGTCGGAATTTTATCATTCGTTTACACAACTCCAAATTACAATCCAGAAGAAAATCTAAGAATGCAAGTATATCTACGACGCGCCGTACGAACCTCTACAGCGGGTCATTTGTCAGGAGGCCACAGAATTTATCGCCACTCCGCTCTCGGTGCGCTACTTAAATATAATTTACGACGGATAAACCCCTTGTTTAAATCTGACCCACAAGTATCAAGACGCCGGTCTGGGCTAATGTTAAACGATGCTTTCATCTTGGCCGGAAATGTTCCTTGCAAGATGATTTGTTTATTTGAAACATTCGTATGTGTGCTGGGAATACACCTTAATATTTATACTGTTTACGAACATTCAACATAAATAATTACACTATTTATACGATTAAAATGAGAGTGTGTGAACTAAATGATAATTAATTTATTGACCACTGTTGCGTATTAAAAATTATTTGAGTTAGAAAACAGCACTTTTAATTTGTCACCATCAGTTCCTTTTTAATTTTTTTTTATTCAGTGCCTAAAAATTAGTATTCTTTTAAAGTTTTATAAAAACTCTTAAAATACGACTTAACACGTTCATTAACTTACTAATAAAAACTCAAGAGTGCTAAAACTAAATATTTTAAAAGGAAAGTAATAAACTTTAAATTAGCAGTATGTTATTTTTTACACATTAGCTTTAAATATATATGGAAAATCCTTGTAAATAATTCCCCCATACATTACTTATCCCTCCAATTTTTTCTTCGTTTAAGGTCTTTTCTGTTGGAAGAGTAATTGCAATCCGCTTAAATTTGCCATAATTACTCAAATAAATACTCTTGAGATTTGTGTAAAAGGCAAATAAATAATATTTTATTGATTATTATAAGTTTAAACAGATGTTAGTTTGAAACTTACGGAGAGGATTTAACTACTACCGTTTGTAAAGTTAGGTTTAAGTTTACAAACTTAATGCAACTTTAAAAAAAAGTTGGCTGTTTTAGGCACACTTTATATCAAACTATAGAAAAGTACCAAGTTTTAGTGTTTTGTAAAAAAACATGATTTTGTTAGACAAAGAGATCCATAATTAAATTTCCAAGGAATCGCAAACGCTAAATTAGTCTGGAAGTCTAGTTTTAATAGTCCATACAGTTGAAGAACTACCAACAGCGCCGTAAGCGTGTACTTTGGATTCCAATATTCCAAGCCTGAGCAAACACTTTAGGTAATGAAATACGTTTGGACTTTCATCACATGAAAATTGGATTTACCTTAACATTTTGCAACTGACACTGCTCTGTTATCAGATTCATTACCTATTTCAATCTTAATATAGATATCCAATTTCAAAAGTACACGTGGGTAACAATTTCTTTTGTACAATGTCTTATTGTTAAGTTTTATATTTGATCTTTAGTATGCAAAACCGAAAGGTATATATTCACTGCGAATCACCAATATGCTGACCCAATATTATTGTTACTAATCAGAAGGTATTTGGATAATTAAACTCTTTCATTTTATAGTGAATAACTTAATCTACGGGCTAGTAAATTAACAGAATCTTGACATACAAAATTTCATCAAAATCGGTCCAACCCTGTTAACATCCACACACACGCACGCACTCACGCATTCTTTTTACGTATTTGACTCAAGGGGCACCAAAACAGATAAATCCATTAACAACTCAAATTCGAAAGTTTTGGTAGAAAACAATGCTTTCGCCATTGTTACTATGATATAGTGGGGACAGTAAAAAAGCATACGGTGTAGTTTAGTAGTCCATTTTAACACAAACAAAAGTATAAAGTGCAATTGTACAAATTTTTTGAGGTATTTACAAACTTTATACTAACCATATATTTAAAAAAAAGAATTATTCGACAAACAATCATGAAGTGGTAACTCATAAGTTGAAAATTGTTGATCAGTATCATCAAATGATCAAAGGACGTAAGTCACACATTATTACATATTCCGTGTATGAATGCCGAGAGCAGGTCTAATGAGGAACACACTGCGTTTTATTGACACGTGACACGTCATGCCATTGCCGTCACGCGTTATGTTATCGGTCAAGCGACATTGTAAATTGCACTGTCATACTATTGTCATAACTCTGATGGGATATTCAAAAGTAAAATCCATCCTGATTCTATGAATGGTGGAGGGATATTAAAACTTAAAATGCATCCTGATTCTATGAATAGAAAACGAAAGCCTTCCTTTAGTTTTCTGCTTTTCTAGTCTTTTAAATACAAAGCAAGAATTATTAAAATATTAAGTGAAAGAGCTTTTGTGGTTTAAAGATCAAAGAAATCGTTTGTTTGCATTTATAACTATCCATTCATTAAAAAAATTAATTGAAATTAAATACTAGCGTAGCAACTAATAGACAAATTTTAAGTAGTAAGAATTTAAATATTTTTGGTAGAAACATCAGTAAAACACGTACATTTTGTACGTGGTACTAACCATACTGTTCGTGTTATCACCATACTGAACAAATGTTTACTTTCACTTTAATTTTATATGTCGCTTTTCGTTTAGGTGTAGCGTTATATCATTAGTTTCCCCATTGAATTCTGTATTTCAAGACATGAAGAGCAGTTCCTATATAGCTTTGGAACGATAATATTAAATTATGTTGTGAGAAATTACATACTTTTACCTTTAATAATGTGTTAGTTTTGGTTAATTGTGGTATGATAACCCTTGTGACTTATTATAATTCAACGTAAAATCAATTGTAAGAAATAAATGTTTGATATTTGAGGATCATATAGTACTATAAAACGTACTGACATCCAAATCATGTCTAAATCATTCCATTCAAAGTGTAAAATATATATTACAATATTTATACTCAAAAGAGTTTTTTTTAACTAAAAAGAATCATCTGGGCAGTGAACTAGGGTAATAATTATAACACGAGTTGGATTTTATCTTAAATAATCCCTTTCATGTCGTGTCCAATGGGAATAAGCCACAAACATTAGACAGCTTCTCTGGGCTTGAGGCCAATTACTCTATGCTTTCAAAAGCTTCGAACATTATTTAGGCCATTATTGATGCTCGATTTAGCAACTTTAGGCCAGTAAGCAGGGACATTTTTGGGGGATTACGTCTTTGATGTTTTATAACGATTTATGATTAAATTATATTTAAAATTTATTTGCAAAATAAAACAAAAACTTATTTTAAAAACTTACGTATCAACGAAGTGTACATCATTCCCCATTTATATTGCCCCCTATAGGCAGGCGAGACGTATTACGTGATATACAGTACACTCGCCTACGGCTCGATGGGGGCTCCGCCCCAAACCCCCATTAAGGGTTTCCCTAAATTCATTGATGTCTAAAGTGTTAAACTAACTAGAGATCAAAGTTTAAAAATACAGATCTAAGCTTTAAATTGGTCTTATGGCCTAGCGGCTATAGATCGGCAAAATGTAAAATGTTTTATATAAAATTATCTTTATATTTAAAATATATTTCTATAAATATACTGTGTCTTCCGTGTCACCGCCCATTTGAAAGTTGAAGCTAAGAGTAGAACAATAAAAAAGAATAAAATAATTCAATCCACGAATGCAATTAGAAAATTTCATTCAAAACCAAATAAGAAAACTTTGTAACGGGGCAGACCCCACTTCCCTAAAAAATTCCTACTATACGCAAGAGTCGTTGATGCGGGGGGGGGGGGGCATCTCAAGAATTTCGTATATGAAACACCAAGTATGTAAAATATATAAAAATAGTGCCATTTTTTAAAAATAAAATCGAAATTTTCCAAGTACACCCTTTAAAAGAAGAAGGGGGTGGGATATGGCAAAATGTCATATGACCGAAATTGTAGAGCACCAAAAATATAGTGAAATACTAGTAAAAATATCCTGATATAATTATGCATTTACCACTTAAAAATAAATTGTAAATACAATACAAGAAAACATGTTGATGGGGGCGGAGCCCTCATGCCCCCTTAAAGGTTGCCCTAAATTTGTAGAATAATTGAAGTCAAGTATGCAGTAAGTTAGTTCAACTGAAGAGCTAGACATTAAAGTCAGCAACAAAACGGTTTAATACACAAAATTCACAATCAATAGTAAAAGCTTTGAAAATCTCCTATGAATCCGTTGTAATACCCCTTCATAAAAATTGAAATTGAAATTTTGAAATTACGCCCCTTTTTAAGGGTGAAGAGGATGAGATGCTACAAAATCTCAAAGGGCCGAGCTTGTAGAGCATCTAAAAATAATATAATCCTGACAAAACATATATCGGTATGGCAGTACTTTTACCGGATCAAACAAAATCACAAAAAAACTATAAATAAAAAAATTCATATAATTTCGTATTTTCACAGTTTTTTTTTAACAACTACTATACTGAAATTGGCCAATGGCTGCACCTATAGTAAAACCTAGATATGGTCATAGTATAATCTAAATTTGTGGCTTCTATGTGCCATAACAGTAAATGACAAATGTTGAAATAGAGCAATTGTTGTGAAAGAATTACGACATCGTTAAAGTACGCTCCTTTTCAAGGGAAGGGGGTAAGATAATACCAAATCGCAAAGGACCGAACTTGTAGAGCGTCTAAAATAGAACAAATTACTGGCAAAATATAAATCAATATGGCAGTAAATGTTTCAGTATAAAGTAATTTACAAACACTTTACATGACAAAATGTCAATCATTTCGTGTTTTTTGTTTTGGTCTTAGCTTTGATTTAAATGGATCAATGGCTGCTAAAATAGTAAGAACTAGTGGGATCAAAATATTTACTAAGTTTGAGGCATCTGTGCGCCGTAATAGTAAAAAAAATTAAAAATAGCGAATTGTTTGTGGATGAATATATATAACGTATGAAATTACGCCCCTTTTTAAGGGTGAAGGGGGTGAGATACGCCAAAATGTCATAGAACCAAACTTGTAGAGAATCTATAATAGAATATATTATTGGCAAAACATTTATCAATACAGGGTGTCTCACGTAAGGTGTCTCAAATCGATTACAGATCAACAGTTTGTCCTACAATCTTGAAATAAAATCATTTCCCACTAAATTGACCCCAAGGAATAATTTTAAAATATTTTTAACGTTGTATAAATACAGGGTGTCCCAAAAACTGGGGGGCATAGGTTCGAATCTGGGAAATTTCAAATACAAACATATGTCATATTATACATCGTTAGAAAGGTCTATTTAATAGAAACATTTTGGTGAAAACAGAATTTAGTTATCTTTATTCGTTTCAAAATGGCGTCCATTTTTGTAGCAAAAATCAAAATTTACTGAATACCCTGTAATTCTTTTATTATTTGTCATAAATGACTTCTGATTCAAAATACTTATTTGAAATAAGCTAAGCTTTACAATGATATGTCACAAGAAAAAATTAATAAAAAAACTAAAATTTCTAAAATTTAATATTTTAGAAAATTTTTACATAAACAAAACTAAAAAATTGTAAATACAAACATATGTATTTTTGTACATCATATTAAAGCTCTCGTTAAACTGAACAACTTTGTAATTTACACTAATGCCTTATCTCTTTTGGTTTTGTAGTAATAACGTAAAAATGTCATTTTCCCATTTAACTTGCATGTTAATTAATCAGGACATGATAGTATGGCATCATGTCCTGATTAATTAACATGCAAGTTAAATGGGAAAATGACATTTTTACGTTATTACTACAAAACCAAAAGAGATAAGGCATTAGTGTAAATTACAAAGTTGTTCAGTTTAACGAGAGCTTTAATATGATGTACAAAAATACATGTGTTTGTATTTACAATTTTTAAGTTTTGTTTATGTAAAATTTTTCAAAAATATTAAATTTTTGAAATTTTAGTTGTTTTATAAATTTTGTCTTGTGACATATCATTGTAAAGCTTAGCTTATTTCAAATAAGTATTTTGAATCAGAAGTCATTTATGACAAATAATAAAAGAATTACAGGGTATTCAGTAAATTTTGATTTTTGCTACAAAAATGGACGCCATTTTGAAACGAATAAAGATAACTAAATTCTGTTTTCACCAAAATGTTTCTATTAAATAGACCTTTCTAACGATGTATAATATGACATATGTTTGTATTTGAAATTTCCCAGATTCGAACCTATGCCCCCCAGTTTTTGGGACACCCTGTATTTATACAACGTTAAAAATATTTTAAAATTATTCCTTGGGGTCAATTTAGTGGGAAATGATTTTATTTCAAGATTGTAGGACAAACTGTTGATCTGTAATTGATTTGAGACACCTTACGTGAGACACCCTGTATATCAGTATATTTACCAAGTTTAAGTGAATTACTAACACTTTACATGAAAAAATTTTAAGAACTTAGTGTTTTTACAAATGTTTTTGGACTAAAATTCGATTGAAACTGGCAAAAAGCTACTAAACCTGTTGAGGTCATAATATAAATAGAAATTCATGCATATATATTACATAATAGTAAATAAAAATATCAAAATAGCGCAATTTTGGAGAAAAATCTTTGAAATTATGAAAGTACACCCCTTTTTAAGAATGAAGGGGGTGAGATACGGCAGAATTGCATAGGACCGAACTTGTAGAGCGTCTAAAATAAAATTTAATACTGGCAAAAAATATATATGTTTTGTAGTACATTAGCCAGAATAAAGTAATTTACAAACACTTGACACGAAAATGTTAAGAATTTAGTGTTTTTATTTTTATTTTTTGGACTTAATTTTGATTAAAATTGACTAATGGCTGCCACTATGGTAATATCTAGTCAAGGCTAAAATATGTACAAAATTTCAGGCATCTGAGTATCATATTAGTCAATAAAAAATATAAAAATAGCGAAATTTTTGTAAAGGAATTGTTTTCTTAAGGGTGAAGGGGATGAGATACAGTAAAATGTCACAGGACTTAAGTTGTAGAATCTTTAATTCCCAACTAACGATTTTTCCTCAGATTTGAGCTAGGACCTCTCGTTCAAAAGTTATAGCCAAAATAGAAAACCCTTACATATGCAGTTTACCGATGTCATCTCTTTTTATTTTTTTGAGGGGGTTAAAATTAGAAAATTCAATGTTTTGGGATTTTCCCTTTGTATTGACCAAACAAACTAAATGTGTACCAAATTTCGAGTTTCTAGCCTATCCGAAAATTTAAATAACTTTGTATACGTGATCAGTGAGTCAGTCAGTCAGTTTCATATCGGGTTGTATAGTTATTAGAAGATACGTTTAATGAAAAGAAATCTGATATTAGTACCCAAATAAATCTTTATTTTTTTATTATGCATTACATTAGAAAAATATATACCAGGCTGACCTCAAAAAAAAAAACTGTGAAGAAAAATAGGGCCCCTGAGACATAAGTCTGTTTAGGGGTTCCTTTACAATTATAAAACATTAAAAAAGTTTTGAAGGAGCTTATATCTAATTTATTAATTATTTACATTGCTTAAAAATTAATATGTGTCTATAACAAGTTTTCGTGTGCTTCAACTTAATTTAATAAACTTAAACTCGACAGAAAAATTAATAATAATAAGAAAAACTAGAGTTGTTATATACATGTACTTAAATTAACTAATATACTTAAATATTATCTAAATTAACTAAACTATCAAAAACATTAAAGCTATAAAGCTAATACATCCTATCCAACAAACACAAGAAAATATTTTTAAAACTTACTAAGTTTTCAGAAAACAACTTAAAAATATATATGAAACTGAGTAAGATGTACACAATTTATAAATGACAGAAAGAATCACAAAAACTACATTTCTAGTTGCCATAAAAAAACTTATTATAATAAACTTAATTAATTTTACAATTACTCCTAAGTCTAATCTTGACTTAAAACAACTATGTGCAAAAAACCTTCAATATCCCCAATATTCCCCAGCCAACTCCTCAATTTTTTTAGAAATTTTCTATGGTTGTGTATGGTTTTCAGTTCATTTGGGAGTCTATTGAAAATCCTGGGAGCAATAAAGAAATAAGTTTGAGTAAAAACGTTACATTTGGTCTGGGCACATTACATTGATTGGTATTTCTTAGCTTTGATCTATAGTTTGCTTCATGATTCAGAGCTGTCAATTTACAATGGAATAATTTCAAAGCCTTAAACAAGAAAAGTGATCTCAAAGGTAATACATTCAGATAAGAGAACTCACGATAGGTTCATTGGAGCACCCTGACAGTAATGGGCTGTCTGGTACTCTGGCTCGGTTTTTTAGGGTTGCTACCCTGGCATTCTCTGTGTTCTGTGACGAAAATTTTCCCTGAGACCAAATGCAATATTGCACATATTTTCTTTTATGCACTGAGCCACATTTCTATTGGTATTTAACATAGCAATATTTATAGAACAAAATAAACATTATCATCTTCGAGCCTACATGAGGTCCACTGAAATTCATGTATTCTCATTTTCTATCCATCGGATTTTTCCAATGAAGGTAGTAATGATGTCCATTCCATTTTTTTCCATTTTGTTTGAGGCTCCTTCCACAAGGACTAGGTCCTTATGGTGGCTCCCCTTACCCTCACGGGCGGTTCGAACCTAATGTTAGCCATACCAGGGACCTGTCTTGCGACAAGGGGAGTTATGGAACGAGTGCTCCAAATCACATTAAGGCTAATTATACCCCCACAAAACCTGGAATTCACCAGGCCTGTGGTACTCAACCGGCAGTGAACCCAAATCAAAAAAACCGCTGTGAGTGTCAGTGGCAGCACTATCCAAGCTACTTCTCAACTTACGTATGTGAGCAACGCCCTCAGATGAGGCTGGAGGGCCCCCCCAGCCGAAACTGTGTGCCGAGCTTGTCGACAACCACGGCCCCCTCGAGGCCAACCCAATATCCGGAATGGCCGAAGCCAGGGGCTTGAACCGGAAACCGAGGGCCCCATTTTAGGTTTTACTTGGGATATGGGTAGTACCCAAGCGGAATAACTAGGTCTCTGGATACCCGCACGCCAAAGACGCCGGCTACACTGCAACCGCGCCCGAAGGTCACGGAAGCCCCAGATCCCCGACATCCTGACTCATTTTTCCCTTTGGGGGGGGGGGCTGGAGTGAGACACCCAGTAAGCGCGCGATTGGCAAAGCCACCTCTGCCGGGGCTCGGAACAGCCGAAGCCGCCCTCCTTCAGTTTTAAAGAGAGCCACGCCCGTTTAGTGAACATCCCAGTTCTAAGGGTGCATGCCCTGAAGTACAACATTCACCCTTTACTTGGCCATTACAGCACACCACAGCGAAGGCTCGACAAAGTCTCCGTTCCTGAGAGACAGTGCCTACTTCAATGTTAAAGGAGGCCACGCCCGTTAACCCAGTACTAGGACTGGTATTGGGTGTTGAACACTCCAGTTCTAGGTGTAGCACGCCTTGAAGTACAACGCGTACAGCACCGCGTAGTAATGAGGCCCATCAGCCGACAAGCAACACGAGAGATGTATTGTCCGTGGGGCTGCACGAGGGGGTTTTGAGATGCAGGAGCGCTTTCGGCGTTTCGCCATTGTCAACTGCTCCTGTAGTTAAGATACTTAGACACTTAAGTTACTGTAGTTAAATAAATCTAATGTATTGAATTCTGTGTATCATGAGAGAATTGTGAATTCTCTTTTATATTTAATAGAACTCGTTATCTATAGTATACCTATATAAGTTTATTTATGGAATAGATTAAATTGAATTAAATTTTGGTAATTGTATGTAAACAACATCAAATGGTACATATAAATGAAATCTGGTTCTTTTTTACCGAGAAATAACATGTCTGTCACTCCCCCACCAGCCCCTCGCCATTTATATCCCCCATCACCATCCATGCCGTGTCCCGGGCTGTGCGGATAATCAAGTCAATCAATAATTTTTACTCCGTGTAGCGCCAGATGCCGGCCAGCAGGGCTATCATTCATTAAATGTTGGCTCCCTTCAAATACTTTTTTAATAAAAATTTGATAAACTTTAATCGTGTTATTAATTGCTTTACAGCATCCAAAGCAATTTATATTTTGATTTTGATTCACTCGAGATGGCCTCCTTAGGCAACGCAGAAATGTATTATATGAGAGTCAACTACATGGAGACAATTGCTTTTGAGTTCATACGGAGGTTAGGGGTATTGTGTATATGTGGGAAGATAATGCAGTTAATATAAAAGATAAGAAGATACGTGGTTATTGTTGTTACTTGTGGATGAGGATACTCCAGCCGAACTGCCCAGTACGTCAATTTTGTACAAGCCCCCAAAAGGACAGTGTATTGAAGAAAATGAAAGGGTGAGAAATGGAACATCAGATGTCCAAGTGAATTGAAATAAATAAAGGATCAACTCCCGTGCTCCTGTGAAACCTAATTCTCATGTTCTAACAGATGGTACGCTGGTTAAATAACCGACGGTCCCTTCAAGTGTTCCTCAGGAGGGGGCTTTAATATCCTCCAGATGACATCCACCCCTTACTGTCTAAGCCTATAGCCTGACACATGGATAGTGAGTGGAAGTTTGTTATAGTGGTCAGAAAAAACCTACCATACATTCGACACACTGCATACGTAGGCCTACACATTTGCAATTTATGTGTACGTACGTCAAATTCGATTTCTACGTGCTTGTGTTCGTGTTTTACCTTTTATTCTTTGACGACAACTTCTACACGGAAAATGAAACAGAAGCTTTTGCCTTTGTCCCTGAAGAGAAAACATTTATTATTAGTTTTCAAAGGGGCTATATTCATACTTGTTAAGTTGATGAAATGACTTTTACTTGCCACGTTTTAATTTATGAATGGTTACTAGAAGACTAATCGTAACTCCAAAGTTTCAATCACATTTTTGTCACTTTTTTATCTTCGTTATTCATTAATACATTTTGATTGGATGTAAAAAAAGTAAATCTTTCCACAGATCCCAATCATGTTTGAAGTGACTTCTCTCCTCCCAATAATGTCAGAAGGTTGGGATGAAGGCAGAAAGGTGCGACAGACATACAATGCCGCACTTTATCTGAACAACTTTGACATTTTTGTATCCGGATAAGATTGGTGTGTTTTTATATCAACACTTCAGTTCTGTATTAAATTACATAAAAAAATCCCAGTGGATATTTAAAACATCTTAAAGTGACCAAATACATACATTTTATCAGTAAATAACGGACAAAATTATTTGAAACACGTTGGACTGCTATTGAAAACGGAACTGAGGTACTTAAAAAATTGTCCTGTTGAATCTGAAAAGTTTAGAAACGGCTTATATCTTTAACAATAACACGTATATTAAAAAGTATTCTTAACAATATTTTGAAAACTGCATCACATGTAAATGAAAACTACCAAAGCTGAAATTTATTTTTTTTCATTCCGCCAAAGCAATGATATTGTGTAAAAGAGGTGATAGCCTAGATTCTCTAAGACTCAACATGATTTGCCCGCAACTACATGCTGTTTTCTACATTACAATATTAAGCGTAATGTTGACCTACTTAACCATATCCCTTTTTGTTTACCTATCACTATTACTAGAAAATGAGTACTTTATCTAACATCTTGGTCTTATATTTATTAAATATTCCTTAGTTCTTGCAATATTATTAGAGCATAAAACGTCCTATAATCAACTTACAACAAGTTTCAAATAAGAAATCCTATATAATGCTAAATAGAAAAAAAGGAAAACTAAGCTTCATTCTCGCAATGAAAATCTGAGGTTTCCGTGATACAAGGAGGTTTTGAGATAAAGGGGGGAGTGATGCCAGCCGCAGGATCACGCACTTTATCAGATCCGCAGTGAACTTTGTCTGAGATAACCTTGGAGTGTCGTGGTGCTATACTTGTCGGTACTTGAAGCATGTCGACAAATGGAATGCAGGGCGCAAAAAGGAATTTATATAAATAATATTTATATAAATTTAGCTTTATATATATTTATATTATTTATAATTATATAAATTTATATAAATACATCAGGATAACGGCCACACTTAGTGGAGTTAATGCCGCAATCCCGACCTCAAATGGAAGACCGAGAATTAATTAACAGGCAAACAAACTTGTCAACAAAATCATACTGTTGAAAATTAAAAACTCAATAACTTCGGACATACTTTACCTCTTGAGTTCGGCATTGTGGAATATTATTTAGTGGAAATAAAGACCTTTTAAGTGGTGTAGGCATACAATATGATATATACCTATGAATTTTCCTTCAAGACTTCCTTCAGGGAAGAACCCCCCCCCCCTCACCTCCACCCACCCCCCAGGGAATCCTAGGGAAACTATATTGGCCAATGCCATCTTGTACATTATTTTGAAGGTCTTTATTTTCTAAATAATATGACACAAACCCGAGCTCTAAAGGTGAGGCGTGTCCGAAATTATTGTATTTTTAAGTTTCATTACTATGATTTCAGCAAGAACTTTGATTGCCCGCCATATAAGGCTCGTTTATCCATTTGAAGCTGGGTTTGTTGAAGCATTGTTTTATACCAAGTAAGACCTTTAATTTAAGGATATAAATCTAGCTTAATTTTAAGATTTTTTACTGACTCCCAACTGTCCTAGCCCTATCAAGCCTTGGAGACTCAATGAATAACATTAAAAATAGGTTTTAGTTTCTATGTAATGTTCAGAGTTTCAAATTTTTAGCTAAACTATTGATTAAAATATAAAGCGTTTCCAGAATTTTCAGCATTCCTGTGTCCCGTCCCAGCATACCTGGTGTCCCAGACTAACCGTACACCCCTCATTTACATTTACAGCATTACTTTTTCACCAAAAACAAACTGTGTCATTGTAGGTAAACCGGTTATGCCATATCGATTGACACACTTCTTTAAATTTCAATCCCCACTTTTTATGACATGTCTGGATTCTAAGCGTATGCCAAGACAACTTTACATAATGGTGGTTGAAGTTTAGATTTTCCCATAAGAATAGCATAGGATAAACTTTACATCAGTTTTCTCCGTAAGTTGCATGTAACACAAAGCTGTACAAGCTAAAAATATGGCTCAGAGCCTATTTTTAGATAATATTAAACTATACCATACCGATTATCAAAGAAATTAACTCTACCTTTCTATACGTTTTCAGTGATAACCGCCATGTCGTAAACTTTTATGGCAAAATATAATAATTTACGTGAAAACAAAAAATATGATTGAAAAGTATTTAATAAGAGATCATTTTATACTGGAACTAGTGGCAATTTTTCAGAATTAATGGATATAAAAATTTCTTGAAAGCTAATCTTGGGGGAAAACTTAAACTTCAATCGCTTTTATCTCCCAAACGTTAGGATTAGGGGTATAAATTAATTGAATTGTAGAGTGGTCTTAAAATTAATTAAAAAATGAAATATTAATATAAAAAGTCGCGATTTGTATTGGAAAAATGTGTGACTTCCCATCGAGATAGGTTTCTTCTGGTACACCCTGTACATTGCCATTAGTGTCAATCGATATAACGTTACCGGTTTACTTATTATGGCACAAACTGTTTTTGTGAAAAGTGAATTCTGTATAATTTACAAGGGGTGTACGGGTGGTCCGGGACATCCGGTATAGTCAATACATTTAATTAAATTTGTAACAAAGTAATTATTCCTAGAATTTTAGTCATTAGGTAATTGTCTGAATTTGTATGTGCAGTAATAAACAGGAAAAAAAGGTAAACAATAGTTTTGATTTTATTTCTAAAATATAAAATACCTAACATATGTGTTACTTGAAGATGATATACATGAACAGGTACACAAGAACAAAGAACACGTTTTATTTGTTTCTGAAAAAGAAGCTCATTTCCTTCTTTCTTTGTGATATGAAACCCAAACAATTTGGCTCCAGTACATTCCAGCTCGACGTGTTTGGAAAACAATGGTGTGCATAGCCACAAAATTATATATGGAAGGATAAATCACGTAATGGGGATAATCGAGTATTTAATATGGATATAAGTTAGCTACTGAAATGTAATTCTCTTATCATAAGGTTAGAATACACCTCTCATTGCATATTGCCTGTGTCAAATTCATTACATATACACCTAAATACAGTGTGATTGAAAAGTCCCGGAATGGTGAAATATAGTTTTTACCATTATAGATATAGTAATGAGACTTGGTATATCAATAATAACCATAAATATCTAGTCTTTTAAGCTATTATCACTTTTTTATCCCTTAAGGGGGACGGCCCACAAGGAGTCAAATAAAATTCTTAAATAGCAGCATAGTAAATGCCATTAAATTAAAGGTCTTACTTAGCTGAGTACAATGCCGTAAACTAGACTTCGAAGGGATGCCCGAGGCGGAAACGGCAGGCAAACAAAGTTTCCATTAAAATTACATGGGTAAAATTTAAAAATGCAATAACTTTTTTAATACTCACCCTTTTGACGTCGGGTTTGTGGCTTATTACTCCAAATGCAAAGACGTTTAAAATGGTGTATGATGTGACAAGGGCCAAAGTAGTTTAATTTTACACACCCTTTAAGGGATTGTCCCTCTTGGAAGTCTTATAGAAATTTGCTTCGGCCCTTGTCACATCATACATAATTTTAAACGTCTTTGCATTTTGAGTAATAAGCCACAAACCCGACGGCAAAAGGGCGAGTATTAAGAAAGTTATTGCATTTTTAAGTTTTACCCGTGTGATTTTAATGGAAATTTTGTTTGCGTGCCATTTCCGCCTCGGTCATCCGTTTGAAATCTAGTTTACGGCATTGTACTCCACTAAATAAGACCTTTAATTTAATACCAAACTCGACCTATGCTGCTTTTTACGAATTTTGACTGACTCCTTGTGGGCCGTCCCCTTAAGGGATGAAAAAGTGATAATAGCTTAAAAGAGTAGATATTTATGGCTATTATTGATATACCAAGTCTTATTACTTTATATATAATGGTAAAAAAAAAAAAAACATTTCACCGTTCCGGGACTTTTCAATCACACTGTATGCTTTTTAAAAGGTTCTTTACAGGTTGAAGGAACATTTAAAAACTGTTTCAACAATACAAAGTAATTGCATTGTACAACTGAAACCTTTCAAAGTTTTAAGTCTGTAAAAAGTCATAGTATAGTTGCTTATGTCATAAACAAATTTTGTTATTCCACTAATGCTTACATTAGCGTTTAATGTATAAGCGACGATTGGCTAGTTTACGCATTGCTGTATATTATTTAAATTTAAAATATGATTTACGGTGTTGCACTTAAGATGTAGAATAAAGCCCTACATTTTAAAGTACAATACTGTGCAATATAAATAAGAAATTTTTAATGCATCAACCCACAAACTATCACCGAAATAAATACCACCAAAGCTTTCTCACATCTTAAGCCTTAAAATTATATGCAAGAAGTGACCTTTCCTACTTTCCTAAGGGGCGGAATCAGCATTTAACATAATTATTGAACTCAATTTTCAAGTTTTTGTCATATTAGGCCTACCTATTTTAATGAGAAATTCTATTGCCTACAATTTTCGACCCTATCAACAATTTAAAGTGCAATATAATACTGTATGACCCGTTCCCATAAAACGACAATGCTGGTTCGCGAACTTATGAAAATAGACCTGGTCTTACACATTCATACCAAATTTCATCAAAATTGGAGGTCCAATTCAAAAGTTATCAGGACCACGGACACATATACCAGGTGTCTCACGAACGGTGTCTTAAATCCATTATAGATCAATTGTTTGTAATACAATCTTGAAATAAATTTTTTTACCACTAAATTTACCCCAAGGAATAATTTTAAAATATTTTTAACGTTGTATAAATACAGGGTGTCCCAAAAACTGGAGGTCACGGGTTTGAATCTCTCAAATTTCAAATGAAAACATATGTCATATTATACATCATTAGGCATGAATATTTGGTACAAACATTTGGGTAAAAATAGAATTTTTGTTTCTTTATTAGTTTTAAAATAGCGTCCATTTTTTAGCCAAGATAAAAATTCACCGAATACCCTGTAATCGTTTTTTATTTCTCATAAATAACTTTTGATTCAAAATACTTATTTGAAATAAGCTAAGCCTAAGACCACATTTTAAAAAAAAAAAAAAGTAAAATGTTCAAAATTTAATATTTTTGAAAATGTCTACATTAACAAAACTCAAAAATTTTAATCACAAATACATGTCATTTTGTACATCATATTAAAGCTCTCGTTTAACTAAGCAACTTTGTAATTTACACTAATACCGTATCTCTTTTGGTTTTGTAATAATAAAGTAAAAATATCATTTTCCCATTTAACTTACCTGTTGATTAATCAGAAAATGATAGTATGGCAGACCTTCTTCCATTGTTGCCATACTATTAAACTATGGTAAACAGGCTATGCATTGGTGGCAATTGACAGTTTGTAGCTTAACGCGTAAAAAATTCGTCTTAAAGTTATGGCGCAGTTATTATTGATTTATTCAAATGATATTGTTTTCAAGTAGATTTTACAAGGCTTTAAAGGGGGCTTATAACTGGGAAAAACTAGTTGTACCGATAGAAACATATGTGGACTTACTATCGAGATAAGCAAGTTTTATATGGGCAATGCCAAGAAAAATAAAATCTAAAACTAACTGTTACTCTGGAAGGTAGAGTAAGATATAACTGTCTAACTTGTGTAGTTTTGTTAAACTTTACGTGCATACAATTTTTTACATTGACTACCAATCACCCTGCACACTTTGAATATGAGAAATTGTAAAAGTACATTACTAAGCAATGTTTATGTTTTTATTGTTAATTCCTTTCAATTGTTTAATATTAGAGGCGCCTATGCAGCACTATTCGTCACATAAATCTCTTTATTTTGACATTTTATTAGTTGGTTTTCTGCTGTTTTACTTTTGACTCGTGTACTCCTGTTATACTGTGTTTTACTATCAATAGCTGTTTAAATTTTGAATTCCCAATAACCGTATGATTGATGAAACGCCCTCAATTTTTCGGGAGAAGATTGACTTACAAAATTTCACAACTTCTTTGACAGCTATAATATACATTTCTATTAAGAAGTAATCTTTTCACGAGGTAATAATTTTACTTTCAATTGCAAACTTTAAAATGAAACCAAAACACATGGTTTAATATAATTGAAGTAGTAGTTTTTCGAACCACCTCAAACCACAACTCATATCCAGTCCAACACGGCCCAAACACTTATGTGTTCGGCGTACACCCTCAATTATGACCCACTCTATCGTCTTTTTTCTTACTCTAAAAATGTATGTTTTGTCTGCAAACCTTGTATTTGTAGTTTCTTTAAATTGCACGGGAAAACTGTTAATTTTGTAGGTGCGGTTATGTCAAAAGTGTTTTTACACCAAAATTTGAACCTTTCCTAAACAAATAAGGACAATGTAAACAAAAAAGCACCTGCAGTGCAGATATAATTTTAGGTTCAAGATTTGTACATTTCATTTATTTGATCTGTATATCAGCGGTATCAGGTTATTTTTGTTATACAGGTTATACAGGTTATTTTTTATGTATTATAAAAAATAATACTTAATTTTTTTTTTAATTTATGTATTATTGTAAAAAATACATAAATTTTATTTTTTTTTTATAAATTGTATTTTGTTCATTTATTTATTTTATAGTATTTAAATATAAGTCAAATATTGAACATAAACACCCAACAAAATTATATTAAAAAGTTTTTCATCACTTGGGCCGAGCAACTTATTTTGTACTTAATCGCATTTCCAAGCTATGCGTCGCTCGTAAAACGTAATTGCGCACAGAAAAATAGCATTTTTTGGCCCTGGTGATGGAAACTACTATTCAATTTACAAGGCATACCTTTTTCAAGTTGCTTTTATATTATATATAAGAAGGTCACGTGACTCATTTCATGCTAACATTTTGGACACGACGCTATATTTCCCGAGTCCCCGGGTCCGAGCGATTTTTTAAACGCTCACAATTTTGTTCCAAAGTATTTGTTTACAAAATTATTCAAATATATGTTGTTCTTGTTTTACATAGTTTATAGATGTCAGCTTACTGTTAGTAATGTCTAAGTATTTTTTCAATACAGCTTAAGAACACATATTTTAAGGTGCATGAGTTACCGCTGTAAATTTATTTGTTTTATGTACGAATGTGAATAATAAATTTGAATTGAATAAACGCAATTTAAAAATCAATAAAAATGTGAACTTTGTATAAATGTACAACTTCAAAATATGTGTAAATGTGTCGGATAAGACAAAATTGATTAAAAACCTACAGCATTTATGTAACAAAACTTGTGTATTTAATCGATTATTTTTATGTTCATATCTGCTAAATCCGTTTTCCCGCAAAGATGATGTCAGCTGTTGAGGACGTCATTATTCATGTTTAGTCGCGGCTGATGCCATTAATATTTCCTCTTTCCCGTCATAATTTATCTCCTCGTGCAACAACGTGATGATAAATATTTTATCAGTTATGATAAATTATATTTAAAAAGTTTATGACAAAAACTCATGGAGTAAGATTAACGAATAGATTGTACAGGGAGCGGCAGAAATACAGATGGTTTCCATATGGCTGCAGTCTGGAAGCAGTTTGGTGGTGGATTGTGGGTTAGAGAGAGGCTCGTTCTCAACACCATGGAACAGGGGTATAGTGAGCATCTTGCATTTGTCTTGGAAAAGATTTATAAGCAGTGATTTGGTCGTTGCTACGCATCGTAGTTTGCTCAGCAAATCGGATGACTATTTTTCCTTATACAATTATAGCTGATACCCGACATGGTTTCCAATGCCAACCTGAAAATTTGTTTGATGGTTTCATTGACAACAGCTAAAAGAGAGTTTTAAACCCTGACATGGGTTCGTTTATGACTGTCCTGGTGCTAAGCACTGCAAGCTATAGAAAAACTAATAGCTTGTAAACCTTCTCAATGAAATTTTCCATGTATGTATCAAGTTTCAATGACCCTTATAATAGCAACAATTAGAGATATCATTATTAACACCTTTTTTATATTTTTGTGAGAAAGTATGTGTCAGTTATCTGATACCGTTTACTTTTATCCTGCTACGAACCAACATTCTAGGGCGCTATCAAATGGCCGAGAGTTTTTGGGAGTACCAGACCCTACCCTAGCCGAAAAATGTTTCAATATTCACTACGGCTCTGCCAGGTAGCCGTTAACCTTTCTGGGAAAGAGTGTATATAAGTCTCTGTTACCTAAACTCATACGTTTAATAGTTTGGAAAAATTGATTAAAATAATATAATTTTACCCGTCTTGAAATTATGGAACGTGTTTATATTTGAAACCGTCAACACACTTAACACTATAAAATAGAAAATGTTTAGTTAATTATTTTAGCCAAGCATGGCCTCACTGAGATTAAAAAGCTCGTCAGTGAAGCTGATTATTTTTTCAATATTTTTTTTAATTGATTGATATTAAATAGAAACACTATAATTGTTGTATCACTGATCACTGACGTTCGCAGTGGTTGAGGAAAGCTTATTTTGCACACATATTAATGAATGGTTTTATTCGTATTTTAACAAAGAGTGGTTATGTAATGTAATTTACCAAGCGTGATATTTAACTGTTTTAAGGGATGGTCTGCCTCGCGGTACGTGGCAGTGGAATGGGAGACGGAAATACGAACAGGCTAGAAAAGATTTAAAATTTCCATTTCCTCCGCCTCCTCTTTTGCAGCTCCTACCTGCCTCAGCGGTCGTGGCTATTTTGACATTTCGTTCCTTGTGAGTTGGCGTTTAAAAATCCTCAATAATGATCGTGGCTGATAGGGTCCAATGGTCAGATAGGCCTGAAAATTCGTGGCTATTTGGTAACAGCCCATTTTTAAGAAAAAAATTTTTTAAAATCATTTGAAGTACTTAGTCAGTCCAGCAGCAATGCCATGGCGGAAGTTTGAAACAACTATAGGCCATTTATATTTTTATATGCATATTTGAATAATATTCCTAAAAACCTATCAAGTACAATAAAGTTTGGTATTGGTAAGAAGTGAGGAGTGGCCAAAGGACGGTTACTAATTTTTCTTTATTTAGTCTGACGTATTTTTAACATTTTTTCCAAAAACCAGTACCAGGAATAAATACACGGATAAATAAAATGTTCTTATTATCTTCCTTTAAATAAATTTTTATTATTGTTTTCTTAATTAATATAATACAGCCAAACGTGCATGTGAAAAAATCCCCACCAAACCACACTTAATGTTATAAATCTAACCTTACACAACGCTAGTTCCCCGTAGAAACCCCACCAACCACACGACTTTTAAACTTTTGTAGCAGGTTTATATCTTTGGCAGGAATGTATCTATCATGGCAGAGTTAGCACGTTTTCTTGTGATATCAGAGAAAACCCTGCCAGATTTTCATTGTTTCCACAAATATATTAGGAGATAAAAATTGAACTTAAAACAAATTAAATAAATAATATTAATTATTTTTATTTTATTAATTAGTTTTGAAATTTCAAATTAAACTTAAAATATAAATTATATATATTTAAAAAAGGAGATTTCTATCTATATAATAAGATCTTATATATATATATATATATATATATATATATATATATATATATATATATATTTATGAGAGTGAGAGAGCACCTATATTAAAAAAAACCTTTAATCTCACGAGTAAAAAAAACTCAGCTCGTCTCGAGCCAACCATAAAAATAAGTAATCACACACCCCTATTTAAAAATTTTATAAATAGAAAATATAATAACTCACCTGATTTCCCCCCATTGACTACTGTCTCTCTGGCATACAGTTTCTCTCTTAATGGTTCTTAGTTCGCAAACGATTCTTTTCAATGATTGCAAGGATTATTTACATTTACTTCAAATTCGTTCTCTGGTAAATCGGGTTTCATGGAATTCTCGTCATAATGAGGATCATTGGTATTCTGTGGAATTTTTATACTCAGAATAGATTTACTTCTGCTGTCAGGGTTTCTCTTTATAGCCTTAAATTTATCTTCAGGTTTTCTCAATCACTTTAGTTCATAGGACTTGGCATAATGGCCAGAGCTGCTTTCGTACAAGGCTTTATAAGTTTGTAGTGGAGTGTCCCTGACCAATGGCTTACCTCTTACCTCATCGCATTTTGTAGGAATCCCTTTGTTCATCCTCTGTCCTTTGTTTTCGGTTCTATCCTTTATTGTTTGTAGGAATGTTCAGCTTTATTGCTGGTTACATCTACCAACAAACTTCGAGCATAGTCCACTAGACAGCTGACGACTTGACTTATTTTGTGATACAGTCCTGTCTGTCTTAGTGTCAGGAGAAAGTTTTAATCATTGAGCTTTGGGCCTTTGCAAAAGTATTCAGCACACCTAAAATGATCGCCGAAATTTTTCTGACTGAGGGGCATATTTTCACTCTTCCTGTGCTCCACAGCCTTGGTGATGGCGTTACAAAGTCGCAGTATTGAATCACCTATTTTCATGCGCTCTCTTATAGTCCAACACTGTTCACCTAAAGCCACAGACATGCAATAGTGTCACTATAAATATAATAATTTTAAAATTTAAATTGAAACATGATATTATTACCAAATACAGTATATACGTCTTGAATGAGACAGGGTGTTAAGAAGGGGGTGTGAACTTCGGGATATGATTATACGGGAAAGATGTACCATATGAACATAGATACTTAAAGCTTCAGTTTCACTCTGTAAATTTTATATATTTCTTTTGAAAATTTTTGGATGGAAATTTTAAATTAGGTACAAGAGTACCAAGTATAATATTTTTCGGGTTTTTTAGAGTTTATGAAGCAGCTCAAATCTTAAAAAATATTATTAAAGTATAATTCTTTTACCAGATTACACTAAATCCACTTATGACTAACCTTTTCTACAGTTGGGAAATCGTAAGGCCTGTTTTCTAATATCTGCAAGTGGACTGTTGTCACCATTGGCGATCGGGCGAGCTTATTTCACTCCGTACATCTCCATACTCAAGTAGAAGCCTTCTACTATGACAGCAGGTTCCATGTTGCTTGGAGTTTTAGTCAAATTCTTGTAGCATAAGTGGTCTGTCTCAGGGTCCTTTCTTTTGGCTCTATCACAAACTGTGCAGTACTTGATTTTTTCTCCTATGTAGGACTTTGTTTGTGTAACAGACAACAATAGTGGGCTGCACAAAATAAAATATATAATAAATAACACGGTCTGATATTTATTTATTTAATCCAACGGACATCTCCATTTTTACATTAAATGATGACAAAACATACATAACACAAGATGACTTAATTTCAGTGTTTTTTAATTTTCTTAGTTATCTTGTGTTTCTTAATTTTCAGTGTTAACTTTTTACTATGAGTTGCTTATAACAATAACAGTTAACAATATAATTACAATAAAGAGAATAACAATTTCAGAATGGGAAGTAACTTGATATAACAATCCACTATTGTTATATTGTTAATTGTTTCTCTTTGCAGTTAACGACCTTCCTTTTAATGTCAATTCAAATTGTTATATACAGGGTGTCTCACTTAAGGTGTCTCAAATCGATTACAGATCAACAGTTTGTCCTACAATCTTGAAATAAAATCATTTCCCACTAAATTGACCCCAAGGAACAATTTAAAAATATTTTTAACGTTGTATAAATACAGGGTGTCCCAAAAACTGGGGGTCACAGGTTCGAATCTCAGAAATTTCAAATACAAACATATGTCATATTGTACATCATTAGAAAGGTATATTGAACAAAAACATTTTGGTGGAAACAGAATTTTGTTATCTTTATTCGTTTCAAAATGGCGTCCATTTTTGTAGCCAAAATCAAAATTTACGAAATACCCTGTAATTCTTTTATTATTTGTCATAAATGACTTCTGATTCAAAATACTTATTTGAAATAAGCTAAGCTTTACAATAATATGTCACAAGACAAAATTTATAAAAAACCCTAAAATTTCAAAAATTTTATATTTTTGAAAATTTTTACATAAACAACACTCAAAAATTTTAAATACAAACACGTGTCTTTTTGTACATCATATTAAAGCTCTCGTTAAACTGAACAACTTTGTAATTTACACTAATGCCGTATCTCTTTTGGTTTTGTAGTAATAACGTAAAAATGTAATTTTCCCATTTAACTTGCATGTTAATTAATCAGGACATGATAGTATGGCAGTCCTTCTTCCATTGTTGCCATACCATTAAATTAACATGCAAGTTAAATGGGAAAATGACATTTTTACGTTATTACTACAAAACCAAAAGAGATACGGCATTAGTGTAAATTACAAAGTTGTTCAGTTTAACGAGAGCTTTAATATGATGTACAAAAACACATGTGTTTGTATTTAAAATTTTTGAGTTTTGTTTATGTAAAAATTTTAAAAAATATTAAATTTTTGAAATTTTAGTTTTTTATATAAATTTTGTCTTGGGACATATCATTGTAAAGCTTAGCTTATTTCAAATAAGTATTTTGAATCAGAAGTCATTTATGACAAATAATAAAAGAATTAAAGGGTATTCAGTAAATTTTGATTTTGGCTACAAAAATGGACGCCATTTTAAAACGAATAAAGATAACAAAATTCTGTTTCCACCAAAATGTTTGTATTAAATAGACCTTTCTAATGATGTATAATATGACATATGTTTGTATTTGAAATTTCTGAGATTCGAACCTGTGACCCCCAGTTTTTGGGACACCCTGTATTTATACAACGTTAAAAATATTTTTAAATTATTCCTTTTGGTCAATTTAGTGGGAAATGATTTTATTTCAAGATTGTAGGACAAACTGTTGATCTGTAATCGATTTGAGACACCTTACGTGAGACACCCTGTATATGCAGATGACACAACTTTTCTCAGTGTAAGTAAAGATATTGACCTCCTGAACGAGTTGGTGAATAATGTTTTTTTAAGAGTGCTTCTACGTGGTTTAAGGCAAATGGTTTGTTGTTAAATGATAACAAAACAAAGAATTTAATGTTTAGTTTAAGACCTGTTGAAGCTGAAAAAGATTTTGAGCCTATAAAGTTTTTGGGATTAATTGTAGATAGTAAGTTGAACTGGAGTCATCACATTGAACACATTTCTTCAAAACTATCTAGAGTTATTTTTTTATTCAGGAGACTGAGAGATTACGTTCCATCTGATTATCTTAGATCTGCATATTTCGCTTTTTTCCAATCTATTATAAGTTATGGTTTAGTTTTATGGGGTAGTTCTAGTCATGTAAATGATGTTCTGCTTCTACAAAAAAGGCTTGTATGGGTCATGACCCGTTCAGATTTTAGGTCTCATTGTAGGCCTCTATTCATTAAGCTTAAACTGCAAACTGTGATTAATTTGTACATTTTTGAATTAGTTAAGTATACAGTAAATGAACTCCCAAATTTGACTTTAAGATGTGATATTCATAGTTATAGTACCAGACATAAGAATGACATTGACTATGAACGTTGTAGATTAACTAGAACTTTAAATTCTCATTTACAAATTGGCTTGCGTGTTTTTAATAAAATTATGCCTCGCCTAGGTTCAGCTTTAGACAAGAAATGTTTCGATAGGCTGTATGATTGGCTTCTGCAAAACCCTTTTTAAACACTTAATGATTTTTTAAATCTGAAAAACTGTGATATTAGCTTTTAAGTACAAATTTATAATTTATGTTATTTGTTAAAATTTAAGTTTTTATGTCTTTGTACTTGTTGTCATGTGTGTCATTATTAGGTTAGCTGTTAGCCTCATGTCAATTTACCAACCACCTATTTTTGCAATTACTGTTTATTATGTTGTATTGCCATTGTAGACCAAACTGTTTAGAATTGTAATGGCTATTTTCTGTATTCTATATAGTTCTAGTGCAATCATTGTACTTAATTTTTTGACCTGGCCTATTGTGCTTATTAATGTACTTAATGGCAATAAATGAATTTTGATTTGATTTGATTTGACTAATTTGTAACACCCAGCGTGTATAATAACAACAGTGAGAAACATAACAATATTAATAACAATGAACAAATTGATAAGAAAAAGACAATCATTTATAACGCCAAGAAATAACATGATCTTATAACAATATATAATAACAATAGCAAAAAATAAAAATAAAAAGAGCTTTAATAAAACTAATTTATAATGAACCCTTTGGGCAGATAACATGCACTAACAGTATCGCGAAATTGAGAAGGACAGATAATGTGAAACAAGTTTTTCATATTTATTATGTCAATAACAAAACACTTCTGATCTTTTTTCAGTGTTGCCACACTGTCTTGGAAGAAGTCGACATAGTCAGCAGCTGTGTTGCCAACTCTTTGGAGTCAAGCCATAGTGCTGTTAGCTGCGTAGTTAGTGCGGTGTTGTTGTCGTATGAAGTAACACTGGATCTTGCTGTCGAAGAAGCCCTAAACACGATCAAACGAAGAATGTCGGGGCAATCTACTCTTCCATTGACGATCTTATGCAGTTAGACTAGGAACTAACGCCTAGTGATGCCCAGTTGAATTTCTCTTTGTATAAAGCCTTGGAGAATTCCAAATACAATGCGTCCAGTTGCTTATTTGAGGCAAAGGCCTCTTGGATTCGGGCCTGCAAGAGTATCAGGTTAGACACGGTGGATCTCCCCGTTAGAAAGCCGTGCCTCTGAGTTTACACAATCTCAGCTACTTTATGTTTGATATGATCAAGAAAGAGGTCTTTAAATACTTTTAATATCGAAGGGTGTATGCCATACGATGTATATATATATATATATATATATATATATATATATATATATATATATATATATATATATATATATATCGAAGGGTGAATCGAGATTGTTCTGTAATGGGACGACGTAAGCTTGTTGAAGTCATCTGGAAAAACTCCGCTATCCAAGGATGCATTGAATAAGTAACAAATTGGTGTTGCCAGTATACTCTTGCTGTCTACTCTTCGTAGATGTTGACAGCTAAAAAAAAACAATGGGGTCAGTACTGCCAAAGTCGAATCATTTGGAAGATAAATTTTACTCAGTGAAATATATGGCAAATTATTGAATGGGATCCACTGTATTTATTTCTTCGGTGCATCTAACCATCATCAGGTTAGAATTTAGTACCGTCCTTTCTTGAGACAAGCTTTAAAACTATTGATACTATTATTGACAACATTAAATTTTCAGAAAAACTGTATCAAAAAGTGTTATACGCCTGTAAAGGCCTAACTGAAAAAACCAAATCGTAACATAAAAAACGTCATGTTAGGAATACAATAATATTATATTATTATGACTAATATTTACAAGATTATTTTACTCACCAAACCAGACAAGGAACTGTGGTTACATCTGTATGATCTCTTGGCCCAGCCTACAAAAAAGCCTACAATGGTGAGTAGTGGTACGCCATCTTCGTAGCGTCACCGCGTTCTCGTGCTGCCATCCGTCGGCTACCACACCGTGGTACTTGATGTATGTTGGCTCACTCATGCACCTAATAGCCATGGAACCAGGTAATTCCTTCACATCCTTCACGTCCCGTGTCTCCACTGCAGATACTTACGTTCCCAGCAACAGTAGCAGTGCTTACTTCCATTTAAGCATCTTTTATGTCATCTGGCCAAAGCCCATCTAGATAGTTGCACTTTTCACACCTCATTCTAAATCCTGAACGAAGCCCTTCTAAAATTTCTCCCTCAAACTTCATGCATTGAAATGTGCAACCAAATGTACCAGGGTTTGGAATATGAATGATTTCATTCACAAAGGGCTGAATATCCACAATTCTTCTACCACATAAAAATGGATTTTTTTGTTGGCGGTGAAAATGTAGATTTTTCATCAGGTTCTTCAAATGTGCACGAAGGTTTCTAAGGTAATTCCTGGTCATCTGGAAGGTCTTCAAAAAGGAATAAAGATGATGGTCTTTTGTGTATTTTCAGTAAGCCTCTCATTATCTAAGGCCATTGCTTCGTCAAATGATTCGTTAAGCACAATGTTACTCATTGTATTTGGTGGGTTGACTAGGTATTTAATAGTCATATATAATAAACATATGTATATTATGCCCCATAGAAGCCCCTCATTTATAAATATATATAAATTTTTGTATTTATAAATCATTTAAATGTAAATTTATACATACAAAAATATTTTAATAAGTGCTGTTGTAACAGGGAGATTAAGGTTTCAATTTTATTTATGACAATAATCAATAATATTGCTTTAAAAAATTAGCGTAAATTACCTACTCTGTTTTGTGTTTTAATATTTTTTAGATTTTAAGTTAGTATGTTAATATATTATATTAACATTCATTATTATTATAAGGGTTCATTATTATTAATGAACCGTTTAAAAATCATTTGATTACACTGATAGGTACTTCGTTCCCCATCCATACAAATTATACACTTTAAGTTGCACACAACATTATTACTGTAGTTTGGAATAAGTTATAAAAGAAGATTGTATTATTTCAAAATACTACCACAGAGGCATCCTGAAGAATAATTTGAACTTCATAAGAAGTTATTTTACTTAGTAATTATATCATATTTACCTTCACATCGTAGTATTCTTGGCAAATTTCTAGTACTCTCCATTCCGTAAAGTAATCTCCTCCACGATTCTTTTGTTTCTTGCACCATGAAAGTGTTTTCTTGGATCCATTATCAATACAGAAACTGGGAACTCTTTGTAAAAATACCACGTGCACGGTGCACGTTTTATTCGCAAGCCTCTCGTCACTCATGTAATAACGAATATGGCACAATTTACTGTAGACATATATCTTACTTTATTTATTTTTATTTATATCAATAAATACATGCATTACGATAGATGAAAATACACAGTAATTTGATTAATATCTACAGGGAAGTACAAATAAGAACAAAATTTACGATGGTAGTTGGCAATAATTAAAAAGGCAATAGAAGGTCGTTAAATGTTCATTGACAAAACAAAATGGCACATGTAAAAATTATCTATCTTAATAAAAGAGACTGGATTGAAGATTAGTATTTAAATGGTTTTGAACAAAAACACACTACAGGGTCCACACTGAAGCTTTTGATTCTGATTCTCACAGCATTTTATGCAGCAAGTTAAGAGGATTTGGAGTTGTTGGCAGAGAAATAAGTTTAATGCAAAGTTATCTCAGAAACAGAAAACAAATGGACATTGTTGACAACTTGAACTCAGAATACCTAGAGGTCAAAGTAGGAGTACGACAATGCTCGGTCCTTGGTCCCTTAACTATTTTCGATAAATTAACTCTTTGACATTTTTGTGTTTTTGTAGGATGTGTTTTGGCGGGACTGATGTGTACCACTGAGGTAGAGGTATCTTACTGTTTTGTACATTGTGATCTAGCGATTTTATCTACTTTTTCTTGTAGTAGTCTGAGGGATATTGTATAACTGATACGCTTTTACCGTAAAATTAGTCCAGTGAATGATTAGATTATGTGTTGTGGTCTATGATGTATATCACCTCACATGTGAAAGCATCTTGTGTAGTATTGGGTGGCAAAACAATGTCCTTATTCTGAATGTAACACTCGCGTAGACTAGCATCAACAGATTGCTCTACTTGTTGAACTCTTTTACAGGATCACTAAGCCAAGGTGATACATTTTGTTAATGACATCCCCCCCCCCCCCCGTTTGATTGTGAATTATTAGCCCTTTATATAAGGGTAGAGGAGTTTCTTGGTCTATGTTAGAACGTCTGAACCTGGGTTGTCGTTTTCTTTTTATGCTATTAAATGTAACCAATTGTGCAATCATCACAGCTGCAACAGGTATGCCTACTTTTTCTTGTTCTTCAAACAATGCTTCTTCTCTAGTTATTGTTTTTCCAGTAGATATTCCTTCTAAAATCATTCTGAAAAACGCTATTAATTTCTTAGGCATACAGTTCATACTTTTAATGGTTTTGTAAAAGAACCGTCAAACTTAGGATATCCGGCGCTTGACGAATAATATTAGCAGTACCTGTAAGTCACATTCCATCGCATAAGAATTGTATCTACGAGCATCGAATTTAACATTATGTGCATTTCCTTCAACGGTAAGAAAAAAGTATCGACCATGTCTTCACAAAGACCCGGTAAAAAAGCAATTAGTTGATCTTCAAAGCGAGTGCTGTTCACCACAAAATCTGTGAAACCCGATTTTTCAAACCGTTCATCAACAAGCTTAAAAAATTGTCCAACAAGATAACTGGAACTGTATAATTGTTCACGTACATATTTTGCAAGTAAGTCACTAGTTAATTTAACATGCAGTTTTTGAAGGATTGCTGTTACATTACACTGTGACCTACTCTTACTTCGTACTTCATTTAAAAATTTTGAGTAACATGACCAGTTGTATTTAGCTCCTAAACCAATTAAATCTTTTGAGTACAACTTTGAAATAAGTTTCGGTCCTCAATCAGCTGCGCATGTATTAATATATTTGGTCCAATCCCAAGGGTTGATGCAGACACAAGTTTTACTATACAGATGGATTTTATATCAACTAAAGAGCAACTTGATCTTGTCTTGGATGAGGTCATGCCTTTAACTGGTTTATTTTCAGGATTTGTCTGGGACAGATTGTTATCCAAGCATATATAATCAAGGCATGTTTTTTTTCTTAGCCGTTCATCAAAATATAAAAACAATTATATATATAAAATATTATATGTGATATTTATTCATATTTTCAACAATAGTCTGATCAATTTTTTCCAGCTGCAAGTATGATGGTAGGTCTTCATATTTAGCATACTTAAGTAAATGTTCACTAAGAGAATCATACCAACTTTCTGTTGGTGAAATGAGAGGCTCCTTGTTTGCAATTTCGCAAAGGATGCATTTGTCCCACGATATGGTTGGTGTAACGAGGCTTGCATTAAGAGGTACAAACTTTAGCTTTTGTTGTTTAGCCATGTCTGTTTTCTTTTTGTTATATTAAAGATTATTAATAAAATATGTTTGACAAATCGACAGACGCCAAGCCTGCATTTCAATCTATTCTTTAGTTAACACTACAAAGATTGAAAAAACTGTCTAGTTTTATGCAATCAAATGTTTATTTAAATAAGGAATCCACATCTCCCAGCCTGAAGTGCATACTGTTCTTCAGTAAGGCAATAAGAATCGTTTGCATGATTTTGCTCACTTTAAGTATTCATCCCTTAAAAATGCCAATGGCATAGATAGACACAAAAAAGTGTTACCTTTATTATAGACCATGATTAGACCTTTCAAATAAGATGTCAAATGTCAAAATCGGTTTGGCGGTTTCCGAGATATGCGACATTATTATAATTTACTGAGCGGCCATATTGATGACGTTAGTGCTCGTGACGTAATTCTTTTTAAGTTTGCCTCCCGGCAAATGTTTACTCTTTTATTTGTATTTAGTCAACTCCCAAAGTTTGGTGCTGGTATCCGGAAGTGAAACATTTTTACACTAGTTCCACACACTAAACAATAGTCACTTGAACGTCTTTACACCCTTCCCTTTCTTTCTACCTAGACATACGTGCTTAGTACTTTGATCAGAGTCTCCTTATCCGCCAGTGACAATAAGTCAATAACTCATAGGCTTAGTTAATATTTACAAAATGCACTTTTGAAGTAAAATATAAATATATTGATGTAAGATATGTCTATTCTTCTAAGTCACAAGGGTCATACCATTTTATTTTCTGATTCGATAAATTTACTAACTAATAAATGAATAAAAATGAATACGATACGCATAACTTGTTCAGTAAATCCGTTTTTGAAAGTAAATCATTATTACAGTGAATTATGAGATCGCAGGTCACGTTTCCGTAATGTGGCTATAAAGAACACCACGGAGCGACGAAGAAAGGAGATTAGCGCACACGAATTATTGCACCTTTGGCAAGTTACTGTAGGTAAAAATTGTATTTTGTCTTAGCTGGAAACTTAAAGCAAAATTTTATTAATGTAATTATAATTATTAATTAAAAATGTCTATGCAAGTTAACAATTTGAATTGATAATTTAAAGTTCTGTTATAAGTATTATAATAAGAAATTATTTTGTCAACCGCGTTGGAGACGACTCCTACGGCTTAAAGTGTAAAGAAATTACAAAGAGCTGTCTTTTAACTCTACATTTGAGAAGATACTACATAGGGAGGCCTCTTAGCTGTTGTGTGCTGGAACTCTTTCAAAGTATAAGATATACTTAGACGTCAAAATAGAGTTCGCGACACCCCTATAAAGTTAAAGGTGATTAGACCAGGAAATATGTGATAAATGGAGTCACACCTCAACGTGCTCAACTTTTACTCGTGATGTTGTAAAGCAAGCAGTTAACATTTTTCAGCGAAAAGAAAAAGAATATGACAGTAAATCACGTGTTATTTAAAGACATTCAAAGGCAACTCCAAGAAGATTCCACCATATGTGCCCCGCATCCTTTGCTCTTCACATCTGGTGCATCGTCCACGAGCAGAGCTAACAAATACAATTATCAAGAAAACACCACTTCTTTCGCCTATTTCCTGTCTTAGTTAAAATGTATTTCCTACTGAAAAGTACTATCGTTCGGACAGGCTACATAACGATTGAACATTATGGATTGTAACTGTTTAATATACAGCCAATAAGTCAATTATAAATAGGTAATTTGTTATTTTTAATGGTTTTAAGATCTAAGTGGCTTAAACGAAATCGTTTACATGATTTTTCTCACTTTAAGTATTCATCCCTTAAAACTTCATAAATAGCTTTGCATGTTTCCGGTATGATGTGGCCAAGAGCTTGAGGTGAAATTGTTGGTGAAAACCTCATATCCTCTAGGCCAAATACCTAAGCATGGCGACTAACCGTTGGGCCGCTGTTACAGCTTTGCTCAGCTTAGTGTTTTGTCTTTCAATGCCAGTCTTAACTTTTTCCAACAGATCGAAACGTAGCGTTATCCATCAGTAGGTAGTTTCTGTAATCACTATACTGATTTTCACATCAGTCATTTAATCTCATGAATGAATCATTTTCTCCCTCCATTAACAAATTTTTAGTCCTTGCTTGCCTTCTTCTTTTCCTCACTTTTCTATCTTCGTGAATCGCACCAATCAACAATATTGCTAAAACTTTGTTTTTCTTTACAACATGCATAACTAGTAGTTTATCACAAAAATATACACTATGACAACTTCCAACACGTCATGGAGTGGACTGAATTTTCAACGTGTGGCACACGGCAAGCCAATAAAGAACTGCACAAGCGAGAAATGCACGTGTAGTGTATGCCGCTTTACACTGCAATTTAATAAAGACGCTAAATACAGGGTGCGGCAAAAAAACCGACCTATTTTCTTTCGCGCACCGCTCAGCGACAGAAGATCTGAGAAAGTTGGGGGTAGGCTTGTTGGAACGCAAATTTTATGCCATTTTAGTAGTTATGGAGTAGCGGTTGCTTGAACAACGCTAGTTCCTTATCAAGACGTATTTCTATATTGGTGGTTCAATCATTGCTACTCAGCGGCAGTTTCGTGCATTCCTTCAAACAGGTCAACATTTAGAATTCCGAATCCTAGCACAATTATGCAGTGGGTTACTAACTTAAGATCAACTTGTTTTGAGTTGAAAACGAATCCAACAGGCCGTCCAAGGTCAGCGCGGACGCCAGAGAACATGGATGGAGTCCTTGCTGCTGTGTGGAAAACAGTCCTCGTCGGCCCGTTAGAAAACAGTGATTTGCTCGTGTCTACGCCAGAAGAATTTTGTTAAGATAATTAATTGAACTATGTACACTAAATGCTATTAAGGGATAGTATTCCAAACCCATCGCATTGTTGTGGACACCCCGGGAATCGAACCGGTGACATCTTGAACCAGAGTACAAGACGCCAACCGGTAGGCTAGCGAAATGCCTTGAACATGGCTGACCATTCGGTTTGACAAATTTTGTGGTTCGATCTTAATCCCCATCCATACGAATTAATTGGCTATTGTTCAGTAATTAAAGCCCACTGACCATGCAAAGCAAAAAATTTTCGACGAACAAATGATTGATTTAAATGCTGATAAAGAAATGTTAATGTTTACTGACGAGAAGCACAAAATACGCCCCTATAACGAAAGCGTGTTATTTGACATGCTTAATGTAAACACGTAGGTTAGGCGACCACTACTCAATGACTACTGAAATGGCATAAAATTTGCTTTAAAATAAGCCCACCCCCACCACCCTCAGACGTCCTGTCGCTGAATGGTGCATAAAAGAAAATAGGTCGGTTTTTTGCCGCACCCTATATATGAAACGTTGTAAAATGGCACATAGTTTATATTGCAATCTAAGTGTTAAGAAGTTTGTATTCCATCTTTTGTTGCGAACAGCAAGTATCATACTAATTCCAATAATGTAACCTTTAAGTACAATTTTGGGTTTGTGTATATTTATTTTTATACATTTTTGCTATGTGAAAAGCTATTAATATGTTAAATTTGGCTTTACGGGTAAATAAATATTTATAAAAAGCATATTTAACGTATTTTCATTTACGTTGTGGTATTTTCTCTTCAATAAACAATCATTTAGTTGATATTTAATAACTTAGTATACCCCTAAGTAACTTGTTTTACAACATGGCGAGTTTTTGCAACGTACGGATAACGTTAAACTCTACATAAATATTGGCAAATGCATGAGTAATACTTTATGCTGAATGATTAAACTGTGTAAATAAATGCAATGCTTACAAATTGCGCTTATTAAATCTTAATGTGTAAAACTCTCTAATATAATAAATTTTTTAATCCCCGTTTCTAGAAAGGAATGGGCTTGGTTACTATAGTTAAATTAGTCCTCCAACCGTTCATTGTGTCGTTATTTGCGGTGGACAGAAGTAACATCAACGGATGTGATATGACGTCATCAATCAGCTGATTTGACCCGGACCATCTGTCATCGTCAGGGCCTAACGCGTTGATGTTGATAACCAGATGCATAAGCTTATTTCGGATCCATCTCGCCTGTGGGGAAGAAATATATTGACATATAATTACATGAATGTAATGTTCCCGAGCAAACTCAGTTTATTAATGAGAGAAAAAATAAATGGAATGCTATTACATATATTGTTTTATCATTCTGTCATTTATTTTCTGTCCTAGGACTGAAAATTCAGCTGGAATTTTGTTTTTATGTCCTAGGACTGAAAAGTCAGCTGTTTGCTAAGTATTAATTATTATTTTCTATGCTAAATAGTGAAATTCAATCCAATGAATACTTCAAACGTTATATTAAAGCATTGTTTGTAAATAACAGAAATGTAAACACTGTGTGTTACTTTCTTTGAAAAATATAACCTTAAAAATACAACTTCATAGTTAATATTTATAACGATTAAAAGTTTAACTCTGCATTGTGATACAAAAACTTTGTTCATCACTCGGAGCAAAAGGTTTTTTTTCTTGCTTAATCGTTTTTAAACTATGGCTGCGCGTCGTTTTAAGAACACAATAGTGTACTAAAAAGAAACACCTGCTCCTAGTGATGAAAACTACTATTAATCTCTTTTGAACGTAAATGAGTTAAATAAGGTCACTCAGTGTTTCTAAAGAAACCATTGCAAAATTGTAAAAAACCAATAAAAAACTACTGTGGCACTTTGGCACCATTGCATGGCACTATAATTGTTATACTATTGGTCTCAATGAGTAGGAATTGTCAAAAAAAAAAAAAAAAAAATACAAAGCTATATCACTATACTATAATTTTCCTTATAATGGGTGGGTAAGGGGGTTACCGAGTTGTGCGATGTAAGGCGAGGTAATGACGACTTTATGAGTTACCTTCTAAGACACCCCTAACTACTTAGAAATTTTCGCGTTTTATAAATAATTAGATATGTAAAAAAAATCTTCGAGAACCCTGGTATTGTAATTTAATTCATTTATATTCAAAGAGTAATGAAATCATTTAAATTTTATTAAACTATTTGTTACGTTAACGAGTTTTAATTTACATAAAGAATGACCAAATAAGCACAAAAAATTCCAGATATTAGTGAAGTTCTTTACTGAGGAAATATCCAGGAGATATTAAAACACTATCTCAAACAATCTCCAACTTTTACTGCATTATGGCATTGATTAATGATTGCGCTCCTCATATGCAATTTCTATTGAGTTTTTTGGTCTAACAGTGTAAACCCCCCCCCCAAAAAAAAAAAAAAAAAAAAAAAAATCGGTGGATTTGAACGGTGGATGTGGCAGTCACTGTAACAGAGCGGCCTGAGCCGTTGCATTGTGAGCGACCAAAGCAAGCAAGTCCCAGGACCAGAGCAACCAATCCGACGGTAAGTCAACAAATCATCAAAAATTTTATATATTCCAAATTGTGTGTGTGTGTGTGTGTGTGTGTGTGTGTGTGTGTGTGTGTGTGTGTGTGTGTGTGTGTGTGTGTGTGTGTGTGTGTGTGTGTGTGTGTGTTTAGTGGCACCACCTAACAGAATACAAGGTTTGGAACATCTTCTATAAGATGGAGGATGAGTCATATGGATAATGTTTTATAAGATAGCGACCTTTTCTGGCTCTGTGTTATACCTTTTATTTATACCTTTTATAGCCTTTATTTATGGCTTTTGGGTATACCCAACTAAGCAACTATAATGAAACAATAAAGTGTTAAAGTAAACTTAGAAATAGTTCCTTTCCAGCGTAACAACAATCAGAAAATTTTATTTATTCAAAAATAAGCACCAACATTTTATTTGTGCACCATTCTTTTTTAATAACACTGTATTTAGTAAAAGATAGGTCACTAAGAGAAGAAATTCATTACAATTTCAATGCAGCTGATGTTAGTTTCAACTCACGTTCGCTTGATGTTGTAATAAAGTACACCTTGGGAGAAGAGAGTGAGAGTAACGAGAAACAAACAACCTCCTCTATCTGAAATGTACCAACATTTTATCATGCAATACTCAAATGGACAACGAGAAATTTAGTAACGCGTTGGTTTTGCATTAATGCTACATTTTTTACAATTTCGTTGAATATAAACTGTAGCCAATGACAAAAAAACTGTGTAAACTACTTCTTTTTCAGCTCTTAATAGGATTTTTGTTAAATGGAAATGTTAGTTGTTCGTGTTGTAAATATTTTGACAATAACGTTATTTTGTAGATAAGTTATTTTGCAGTTAAGTCAAGATTTACTGGAAGGCTGAAGGCTTCTATAGTAACCTACAAGTGAGTAAAATTGTATAGTTTGCGCTGTTTTTGTTAACAAGAAGGCATTATCACACTTACGTTGTGACAGAGTAATATAACATTAAATCATACAACTGCCTAAAGTCCTTTTGATTTTTTAAAAATATTTTCTACATGATGAACCGGTAACGCTTTACGCAACAGAACCTTTTTTACTTACCGTTATTAGTTCACCAAATTTTGAAATTTTTCTACTGTAATATGAACTTAAATAATAGCCAGGAATTATTATTTTACTAATTTCATTATCTTTAATTGTATGATCATAACCCTTTTTTGTTTTAGGCTTCTCAAATCTTAAATTATTAGGCCTAACTGAATTTTCATGTGGAAATGTAGACTTTTTCCTTAAAAATTCATTTTATCCTTCAAAACCAAGCATTTATGAACCATGTGAGAGTCATTTGGTCTTATTTGTATATTGTCTGGTTGTAAATAATCCATTTTATCTTTTATTCGTCTTTGATATTTTCTCGTTATTATAGAGTACGATTCTTGGCTGTATTTTTTATTACAGGGAGTCCAAATTTGCCTAGTTTCAATATTTAAGTGTCTGTTAATTGTTGTTATAACTGGTATCATATTTATTGAACTGTTATACATGTTCGGAATGTTATTTATCAATAACTTTGTAAATACAAGTTTTCCATTTAAATTAAAGTGAAGACCATGTTTTGTATAATTCACCCTATTAAAGCCCAATAATGACACCATTTTAGAATGCCTATATTTTATAGTTAAAGCCTTTAATTTTCATTTATGATTTTGATTCTTCTATTGAAGTGAACTTTGTCATAGCGAAATGGTATAGCACTTATTATTACATTTTTGTCTGAAGTATTCATCAGAGATTGTTCAAATGTTTCGATTAATTCACTTTCATTTATCAACATATCAACATCATTTGATCCTCCTATAATAATTACATAGTCATCTTTGCCCATATCCTTTCCTATATCTTTGAAATTCCCAACTATATTTGTTAGTCTTCCGTTAGGTTTAATCTCAATGGTAACACCATAGGAGTATTTCAGCCTTTTTTTTTTTAAGTAGTGTGTTTATCTTCCTTCCATGGCTGTCAGACAATATTTTAATTTTTGGAGCTGTTTTTCTATTGATGTTTTAATTCTTGTCATTGTTTGGAAGAGTTTCAGTATTTCTTAAATTGTCAAGTTCTCTTTTTGTATTTTTATTATACTTATCGGTTTTCTTATTTCGTGTTATAATCATCGTCTTTATTTCTGTTAATAACTTTATCCATTGATATGATATTGTTCGATGTAGGCCTACTTTTTTTCATTGCTTGCCAAAGACTTTTCGTAAAGTTGTTGATAATTTATTGCACTATTTGGCAAAACTATTGGTTCATATCATATTTCTTCAGCTGGTGTTAATGGTGGATCTCCGTCAGAAAATTCGAGTGGGGAAAATCTATTTTTATTTACAAAAATATTCGTTAACTTTGATTTCAAAACACTTTTGTTCTGTGATTTTCGAAACATTTTTGGTACTTTTTCTCCGCTTCACTAACTCAAATGTGTTTGAAGTTTAATTAATATTTTTCAAGCACTGCTTCTTTATTTTATTCGCTCTAGACAGATTTGCTCCATCTGTGGCATCTTGATTTGGAGAAGTTTTACAACATTCATCTGTAATTTTATTTAAACTAGTGTCATTAAATGTGTCTTCAGTGAATGTTCCTGATAATTCGGTTAAAACATCTTTATGCATTACATTATCAATAATATGCTTCAAATTAATAATTGTATGTAACCTACACTCAAAGTTATATGTCTGTTTAAGGCATGTTAGCTCTACAAAATTATATTCGTTTGATTGATCCAATTTGTTTATTAGTTGCTTTGCATAGTTAATATTTAGACCTGGTATACTATCTAGGTGAAAAAGGTTTTATTTAGTTTATTCAACACAAGTTAACTACAGTGACTTCCTGTAGATTCAATGCTAGAGCAATTGTTGATGGCAAAGAATACCAGATTCATGTCACTATAAGACGGGGCTTTTAAAGTTTCTTTTTGAATTTGCTAATTTTTTTCAAATCTTAATATTTGTGACGTGGTTCGACCTATTAAAAAGTGAAACAGAGCGATTTACCTAAAAAAAAATAGACCCGCATCCAAACAGGTAGCTTCACGAAGAGCGCGGTCGTGGCGCCAGCTCAACAATGGTCAGCATACTCAAACTGCTCTCAGAGGACAGCTTAGTATTTATTACTTCAAATTTACTTAATTCTTATATAGTTGGATTTAAAAATAAACACATTATAACATAAATTTTGCTAAAATATGTAGTTTTCATGCAATTTAAAGTTAAAGATTTTAAACAGCAACTATTTTGAAAATATAAATTGTAAAAAATGTACTTTTTACAATCAGACCATGGTCTCAAAAACTTTATACCAAGTTTCAAGATATAGAAATACCCCCCGTCGCAGCAGACCTGCGTACTCAGCGGATTTCCAAATTAGTAATATTAATTTTGATCAGAAATGTAAATTAAATTTCACCACGTGCTCATTAATAGGTAAATAAAATTCTATTCTCCATGAGGAACACTAAAAGTAGGTTTTTAGCATAAAAAATTTATTTCGACTATATGAAGCCATACATTAAGTTGTATCTATATCTGTCCATAAATAAAGGAGTTTGCCTATTTTCCATATGATTAACACAGGAAAAGAGTATGCAGGTTTGCTGCCATGATATGCACAAAAATCAAGATTTTTTTCCATAAATATATGAATTTCAACCAAATGAAGCTAAATACCAAGTTTCATCCAAAACTACTGGTTAATAAGTGAAATATTAACACGTCCTTATTCTCCATAAGATTAACATTGGAGCGCCAAAATTCAATGTACTGTCTTTAGACTTTTTAATATCTTTGTAACCAAAGGAGATACAGCAAAGCTTAAAAATACTCAATTGTGTGTTTTTTAATTTAAATCCAGTGGTCAAAATAAAAATTAAAATAAACGTAGAATTACACATCTCTACCAAATTTGGTGTCGATCGTACCGTTTTTACGAGAGTTATCGTGTCTAGGGACACATACATACATACATATATATATATATATTTACATATATATATGTATGTATAAATTTTAATGACTATTACCCTTGGTCTCTGGGCCCTAAACACGAAAAAGTAACATGGTCCCGGGCAAAAGTAACATGGTCATACCATGAGACCTACGGTAATACCTTATTTCCTATGGGAAATTCGCTAAAAGCCGTTCTCAAATTAAAAATTGTTGTTAAAAAAATACTAAATGGCGGATTTGTAGTTAACTATGAAGTTTTGAAAATTGTTTATGTGATATTTTGGCTTGTCTTAAAAGCCGCTTCCGCAACAGCTGAACATTTGTGCCGAACACAATAAAACAAAAAAAAAAAATTTCAGACTAACAATTGCTGACCATATGATTTATATTAGGAACAAAACACCAACAAACAAAAGTTCGCTAGGACACTGTTCAGTAAACATGTTCGCCCTGTGCGTCGGTGGTATTAAACCTGAAATAACTCCTGAGCATTCTCTTTTTTTTATTTTCTCATTTTCGCTTTTAAACGTCATCTATTATATTAATAGGCAAGCATGTTTCTATTCCTCCTTTTTTCAGTTTGTGCGCATCGTAGGAGAAATCCTCAAATAGCTTTAGAAAGGTATCGTCATGAGCAGAATCGCATTATAATTCACATTGGCCCTCAGGGGTCCGCCTGACAGGCTTTCAAAGTTTCAATGTTAATCTTACGGCAGAAGGATAATTGAATCATTAGAGAACTATTTTAATAAGGAATGCCAGAAAATCAGGTAGAACAGGTCATAATTTTTCAAGGAAATCGATTTCTTAAAAACAAATTTTTTTTATTGACCGGTATAGGTTTTAACAACAGACAAAATAAAGCACTCATAACGGGTGTCTAATAGTAATGGATTGTAAGAAAGGCTTTGGAGGCGAATGGTCCTTGTCAATGATATCCTAAAATGGTATGAATAAAAGTTAAGTGTTCTGCACTGGTAACTTTATAATTAGGGGCTTGGCCCCAGTCTTATTATACGGCATTTAACAGCGTTTTCTTTTCAAATTCCCCCGGCTTTAAATAGTAAAAAACTGAGTGACATTTACTTCAAATTCCTTACCAAGCTTTTTAAGTTACCAGTATATTAACAAGCATTAGTTATTATCTTTAATTCATTTTTCATAATTTTCTATTGGAAATTTCAACTACTTTATTGTAAAAAAACTAATTTATTGTAAAAAAACCGTTAAGTCAAAGTATTTGGAATGTTCCAGGGGAACAAAGCCGGCTATCAGTTGTCGAGCTGTTGTTTGTAAGATTTACCGGACCTCGAGCAGCTTTGGGGACTTAAGAAAGCCATTTGGCAGAAAAGGAGGATTGTTATAGATTTTGTTTCTATTCTTGGAAAATGCAAGGATATGGGTTCAAAATATTGTAATTTGCTCAATAGTAAAACGAACTATTTTTTCCAACTGCGTAATTATTTTTGTAGTTTGGCGACTATTTTCTAAATTTCCTCACATGTTTTAAATTTTTATGTGAAAAATATACCCCCGTCACAGCAGACCTGTTGCGTACTCAGAAAATGTCCAAAGGAATATGAGAGTTTGTATTTTACCCATAAACAAAATAGGAATGAGTCTGTAGGTTGGCTGCCATGGGATGTTCTTAGAAAATGTTAGTTGTTACAAATGTAATGTTAAGGTAAGGTAAATATTAAATTGTATCAATAATCGGCACTTTATAATGTTCTCCATAAACCCCATGGGGGTGAGTATGTAGGTTTGCCGCCGTATGGGTGTTGTAATCGAATATCAGTGAATATACATACCAAATATTATCAATTTATGGCAATAAATAAGTGAGATACGTGGTTTTGTTGATTTCCTATAAAATTAAAGCTATTTTTGGCTTTTCTCCGTGATCCGGCAAGCCAAGTTCAAAATTTAGAATAATAAGGGCTAAATATATCTATATTCTCTTTTTCAAATTGTTACAACATATTGATTTCCAGCCACTTCATAAAGGAAAATAACTCAATCTGAGGTGACTTTTCATTCATTTATCTGGTTCGTAATTGAGCTAATCCCTGTATTGTGAGCGAACTGACTGATTGAAAGAGGAATCAAATTACAGATCCTACTCACTTTGAGTCTTTTACAATGCGAATGGAATTGTTTTAAAATTAATTTTTTTTTTATATATATAGTTTGGAATAACAAGATTAAAACTGTATTTTTCCATTCACATATCTTACGATTGCAGCTTTACGTAAACTATATTCTTTCAGGAGTTTAAAATAAATATTTTACCTTGTATAAAACTTTATATTAATTAAGTATAAAAAGTGAATTTTTCAACCGGTCTACTGCATTCGACAATGCCATTGTATTGGTAAATCCAAAGCTTTGAATATCACATTATTTCAAAAATATTGTGGGTTTGAAAAAGTAGTTTTCAGACTGGTAGACCTAATTCCCAAAGTTATTTGACATTATGAAATGTAATAAACTTTTTACCGTCCAGACAAAGGTCCATAAATGTTTGACTTTGTATGTACAAGCACAAAATTAAACCACCAGACTTATTACACTCTCCCGAATGATAAATCTTTCTTGAATATTAAAGACAGGCCTTCCAGCCGCTCCCTCACACCACAATAATGGCTCAATATGTGTTCAAATCCTTTGAGAGCAGAGGGTGATTGGAAATACCTTTGCGATATACTCTCATTAAGAGCAACTTATGTTAGAAAATTCAAAGGAAAGACATTTCAACGAACTGCTCAACTTTTTTAATTACTTAAGATCGGTGACCACACAAATCCTCCTCATTAGGTGATTATGAAATTGAACTTAAAAATATTCATATTAATCTTTTCCCCGAGCTGAACAAGCGGATTTGTTATTAAATTCTAGGCATAAAGTCTTTGATGATTATCGGAGTTCTGTACAATCGTAATGAAACTCGTTGGAAATTTATAACTCATAAGTTTCTAATTCCTCTTTACCGTCCTCAATTCACTTGTTAGTATTAACATGATGCTTGACGTATCAATAACATTTCGTGGAATCCGGCATTGGATCCGCCATTGTAATTTATACATGCAATGTGTTATAATGAGGGGCTGTTATTTATTTATAGCTTAAGGTCTAAATTAGAATTTCGAAACTAAATTACGACATCCATTTCCTCAACATGTCCACTGAAATCGATTCTCTTCTAACTTTACTTGTCTACTCTGTATCTATAATTAGTAAAATGAGTGTAACCGGGATTTTATAACTTTTAAGTTGAGGTTTTAATCTTTAGACTCAACTCCATCTCCTTTATAAATTATGATAAAGAAATGATATTCACAGGTTTACTTAGTTATTAGAAAAATACCTTGTAAATATTAAGTTATTCTTTTGACAAAGGTTGTTCAAACCTCAACAACTGAAGTCAAAGTTAAATATCTTGCACTTCCAAAATTTTTTAATTCTCTTCAATTTATCACTTTTTTATTCACTAACGATGTAAGTGTGAAAATAAATTCTATATCATAAGATGAAAGAGCAAACGGTTTTCATTATCTTAAGTGTTTTCATTAAAAATAAATCTTAAATTATCTTACGTTAAATTACCTCTATTCAAAATCAGGATAATCATTTGTAATAACCCTGTAAATAAATCCAATAGAAAACGAAAGATTTACTTCTGACTCCACGTGGATCATCCCATTTTTTTTAGGATTCCCCATTGGAGATTTTAGGAGACTTTTCTGAGGGAGGTCAGGGGATGACATTAAAAAAATTTCAGAAAAAATTGGCTGTCCAATTTTTTTATTTTTCATCCAAAGTTTGGTTCAACTTTGCTGCACTAATAATGAGTTTGAATATTAACAAAACACGATATAAAAATCTATACTTATTTAATACGCTAAGGGTTTTTTTGTGTTGAGAACTCTTCCTACAATTTTCAATCAATTTGAAGTTTTTGGTGTCGTTGGATAGGGCTTGGTTTGTAGTTGTTTCAGCCAAAAACTGTTGAGAATCGGACTGAAAATAAAGGCGCTATCCACCATTGAAATCTCAAAATTTCCCATTAAAATAACATTGGGATTGAATAAAGCATTTTAAACATCTGTTAATAAACAGCTGTAAATACGTGTACTTTTTGGTGATTAAAGATATTCACAATATTGGATTGGTCGGATGTCATTGATTTAGAGCTAAAAGGAACATTTTTTCTTATTAAAATAAATTGTTCATTTTCAAGCAACACGAATACTATAGGTCGTTTTCTTAAACCTGATAATTCACGATAATATTGGGGTGGGGGAGGGTTTTAAACTGTAAACAAACAATTTAAACTCTGAACAAAACATTTAAACTCGTGACACACATTTTCAAGTATCAGATTTCCTCAAATAACGTTTTAAATAAGTTATAATATCTTTCAGTAACTCCTAGTCGGCTGTTATATTTTTATGCAAAACCTATTCCTTGTTAAAAAGTAACAGTTCTAAAGTTATCATTAAAAAACAACTGCTACCAAAAATATTGTAAAACTACCAGCTTGTATGCAAAAGTGAAATAAAACATAACAACAACAAACCCAAAGGGCTCCAGCCAATTGGATATAAGCAAGGATAAACCAACACCCACCATTATCTCTCCCTAGAAGGATCAGGTAATAAAAAAAAAAACGGACTATAGTAATAAAATAAGTAGGGAAAACAATATGAAGCTGTAGTTTTTACCGCAAAGAGAGCTTTTTTTAAATGATATGTTGACACAGTACTTGGTAAAAAACGAAAACTGGATCTGCCAAAATGAAATTAATGTTAAACTTGTTAAGTTGAACTTATTGTAAAGTCTTAGCAATATCTTCTACGTAATGTATTCTATATTTTGGTTTAGCGCATATTGTGTACTATTTATTCTCTTAAAAGTCCTAAAGTATAAAAATATAAAAAAATCTTGCTTTTGTGCATTTGACAAAACCTGCGATTTAATCATTTATCTTCCATAACACAATTAAAATACAAAGTTTATAAAAAGTGATACGAACAACACAAAAATTATCCTAAAACAAGATTGTAAGTATGAAGTTTATCATCAGATATGCGTTTTTTAGGTTAAAGTAAATTGTTTGTTTCTCATTATTCTCACTCTCACCTCCCCAACATGTCTTTTATTAAACATCAAGCGCGCTTGACATGAAACCAAAATCAAGTTTCAATTGTTCTATTCTTGCTGGGGTTTAGGGTTGGAGCTCAAATTATTTATAATACGGCTAAAATGTTAAAATCCTAACAAATTGGGTTAAGACAAATAAAACCTACTAAAACTAGAAACAAAGCGATAGGCCCTGACGATATTACGCGTAGATGGCCCGACTAAAAACAGCATATTGCTGACGTTATATCCGTTGATGGTTTACTATTAACCTCCCGCCATTGTGCTTGAAGACATTCGTCTGACTTATAACTAGTATTATATACTGGCACTTTTTATGGAAAACTGTGAGAATCGAAGGTCGTGACTTTTAGAAACTGGCAAATATATTGGTGTTAATGTCTACAAATCATAAAAAAATTGACAAATATGAGAAATAAATAGATGTGTAATATTTTCTTATAAGGAAAGCCAATCTCAAAGTTTTTTAATTCAGCGCTTAATTATAACACTAATTGTAGCAGTAAAAAGTATAGTACTTATAATCAGTCATTTTTCTACCACAAAACCAAAGACATGATCTGTATTACGATCAACTCATCAACTTTAGTCGAATCTTCCATAGATTATATGCTTGAAAATGGTTACTGAAATATGTGGTTGCCCTATACCATCACAGATACTAATTTTGGTGTCATCCCAATTTATAAATAATTTACGAGTAATAGTATGTAACAAATGCCATTTATTATATTGTTAGTAACAAATGATACTCGACTAGAAATTTTGTTTAAATTAATGAGCCCATGGTTATAAAATATCTTGAAATACAAATGCTAAAGTGAACATAAATTTTTAAAATCTGGATGTCCCGTAGTAAAGTTTTACATTGATACTTCTTCAATGCCGTTTGAATATCTCGATTTGGAATTTCATAAAAACCCATGGTTTGGGTTGACTTGAAAGGATAATATATATTACTTGTACAACATATTACCTGATTAAAAGAAGTACTTTAGTTTAAAAGAGTTTATTGTTCAGTGGTTAACTAAAACTTCTATACCATGAAGATTCGCCACACTTATAAATGAAACATTTTTATATGTAAACGCTGATTAAATCGGGAAATCCTTAACTAATGTAATGTGTTGCATTTGTTTTTGTAATGAGATTGGAGGAGGGAGCGTCGTATTTGTGGTTTGTATCGCTGCGGAGGAAATGAATTTCCTGAACAAGAAAATACAATCCTTTCTTCTTTCATACCTTCTGTAGAAGAAAAAGAAACAATTTCACAGTAGAGTATGCCTGAGTGGCAATCGCGATTTAATGTAAGATAACTCCTTTATAGATTGACAATTCAAAGAAGAAATGATTTATTCGCTGACGAGTTATTGTTTTCATAATAGACAACAATGCAACTTAACAGTATAGCAGTTTAAGTAGAGGAATGCCAGTTAAAAGTTCAAATTTTACAACGACCCATTACTAAACTGCATTATAAATTGAAATAGAAACGCAACCTACTGTTTCTTCATAAATTTTTATCAAAATTAAAGCTTTGAGGAAACTGTACGATGTATTTTATGTTTGATATAGACCTATGGAAATAACACACATACAACATTACCTCACACATTTGAATATTTTGCTATGTTTTGCAAATCGATGTAACTCAACAATATACAATTACAATTGTTTTTAGTAGAAATTCCTCTTGGATAAAAGGAATGTCATTGACTAGCGTGTAATTTTGTATTAATATTTCTTTAATTCATCTATTACCTATATTTTAACATTCATAAATTAGAAAAATTATTTATGGAATAAATAAATAAAATTTAAACATGCTGCAACTTCCTTATAATGAATTATCGGTGATCAAAATAGTCACGCCAAAGTAGTACTACTACTAAAATAACAAGATGCATGTTAATTACTTTCACTTGTCATTTTTTAAATACTATTATAAGCATTTCTTATAAACATAAGAAACATTATATAACTCTTAGTTATTGAGCATTTGACTTCACTGTATCAAAATAACATATATTTATAATTTTTACTCAACTTTGGGGCATAGTCACTTTCGTTTAAAAAATACAGTTTAACAAATAAAATACAACATTATAGATAACGTCATCGGTCTCTGATTTGTATTTTACAAAAGATTTCGTAACCATCAGTTTTTATTGTTATTGTCTTATTACTGTATACGTTTCAACATTATTTAAAAATAGCCATCTCAATCCATTTAAATTCCCAATACCAACTCAATAAGTAATCTCCGTAACGCGAGGTTTGCAATCAATGACTCATTTGAAACAGCTTTGATTTAATTAATTATGTTAAGGGATTATATGAACATGTTGTTGTGTTGACCAAAAGCATTGTTGTCTTATGGTAATCTTTATAAATTATTCATGTTGTAACTATTATAAATGACATGATTGTTTATGACAATATATTATCAATCCTAAAAGCTTGTTTATAGTATGCATAACGTTGAAATGGCTTTGTACTGGCCACCATAATCTCAATTACGTGGTCTCCAAAAATGATAGTCATAAAAATTTGTTTTGTTTTGTGTTTAACTACATTTCCATCTTTAACCAACAATCTATTGAAAAACTAGTTTTTTTTTATCAAGTGTTGAATTTTTGTGTGAAAATATTAACTATTCAACTTGCTATCGGAATAAGCCAGTAAAATCTTTATCGTTAAAACACATGAAAGCAATCCGTATTGCTTCAAGGATTACGTGTGCTGAGATTGTTTGGTGTACAACCTGACAATATTTAAGCCAACTTTAAGCTTTAATCCGTTTGTTTTCCAAACTACAAAATACATGATTATGAGTACAAATTTTTGTTGCTGGGTTTTTAAATTCAGTTAAACAAATTAATACTAACAAATATTTTTACTGATCTCTGAAAATCTATAGAATGTTATTTTCCTTTAGCCCATTCAATCTTACTTCTTCATATTTATGCCTTTAGAATTTTAAATTTCAAAATTTTGTGCTGATAAGATATTTATTATTACGTTGTTTCGGAAGATAAATTATAAGGTATAGAGGACATATTAATGGCATCGGCCGTGACTAAACATGAATAATGACGTCCTAAACAGCTGACATCATCTTCCCGGGAAACGGACGTGGCAGGGGCCTGTATGTGTTTTGGTACCAGGAATGATCATTTATACTTATACATATACAGTGTGTAAATTAAGTATGGAAACAAATCTGTATTTTTTAAACCAAAATAGATAGATATATTTGGTTTGTGGTATTGACTGTTAACCAAGGTTCCGGAATTTTTTGCATCAGAAAAAATGTTTCACCCCCTCAGGGGGGGGTAGGGGTAGGGGGTAACTTAATTTTTTTAAATAGCAACCCCTATTGAGTGACCCCTCATTTTGAATTGTTTGTCAAAAGAAATACAATGCCGTAAACCCGAGGTCGGTATCTTACCCCTAACCAGAATGGCGGCCATTTTAAATTTCGAGATGGGCAAACGAAATCCAGTGTGGATACCCATATTTGCCTTTTAAATGGGTTACATTGGGTAATCCGAACTCCAGATACCATTATTAGAGTGAAAAGTGGATGTTTTTATTGTATTCAAAATTTTGCCCCAGCCCCCAAAATAGGGGATTTTGGGGGCAGCCCCAAATCTTTAAACGCAAACCCCTATTGAGTGACCCCTCGTTTTGAAGGGTTTGTCAAGACAAAAGCAGTGGCACAAATCTTAGGTCGATATATCACATTTTTAATTGGTGAAATGGGCGCTTTTTTACCCAATCAAGTTTTTGAATGCCTGCCATTTCGTCTAGGGATGACATATCGACCTAAGATTTGTGCCACTGCTTTTGTCTTGACAAACCCTTCAAAACGAGGGGTCACTCAATAGGGGTTTGCGTTTAAAAATTTGGGGCTGCCCCAAAATCCCCTATTTTGGGGGCTGGGGCAAAATTTTGAATACGATAAAAACATCCACTTTTCAATCTAATAATGGTATCTGGAGTTCGGCTTACCCAATGTAACCCATTTAAAAGGTAAATATGGGTATCCACACTGGATTTCGTTTGCCCATCTCGAAATTTAAAATGGCCGCCATTCTGGTTAGGGGTAAGATACCGACCTCGGGTTTACGGCATTGTATTTCTTTTGACAAACCCTTCAAAATGAGGGGTCACTCAATAGGGGTTGCTATTTAAAAAAATTAAGTTACTCCCTACCCCTACCCCCCCTGAGGGGGTGAAACATTTTTTCTGATGCAAAAAATTCCGGAAACTTGGTTAACAATCAATGCCACAAACCAAATATTTCTATCTATTTTGGTTTAAAAAATACAGATTTGTTTCCATATTTAATTTACACACTGTATATGAATTTATTTATGTAACAAAAATGCTTTTAAAAATTGTGATATGGAGATAATAGACATAATAATTTATTGCAGTACCTATGTGTAACACTTTTTCAAATAACTATTTTTTAAATTCAATAATTATATCGAAGATACAAATACAATGGATTTTTGTTAATCATTGAATACAACCTAAAATTACTTTGAATCAATGTGTATTATTAAAGAAAAGTTTTCATTTTATGTCACACAAAGTGCTGAATCTGATTTAGTTGTATTATTTAAATGCCAGTGCTAAAATGTTGGAATAGTACGTTTTGCTAGCTATATTTGTATATATATTCATTTTTAAATAAGTTTAAATTATACTACGTTAAATAGGTGATTATTACCACCGTCAACAATCAAAACAAGTTTAAAATTTCAGTAACATGTTCGTTAATACGCAACATCTAAAGAGTTTGCAATTCGTCAAGTCTGTTGACGGTAAGGATCGCCCATTTAGTGTACATTACGGTCCAAGGCCTAGAATTATGGATTTTAAATACACTATGTTTATAAAGAGAGATACAGGCACATTTAAGAGAAAGTATCTCCAATACTTCTCGGTAACAATGCCATATAGCTCCAATAAGTCTTCAAAGCTTCTCAAGAGCCCTAAGTCCAAAATAACTCTCGATACTACAAATATATCCCAAATCCAGTACAAAGCTTATTGGGTTTCTCTTTGACAAATATAAGTGCTTAGAAGCCTACTGTTGATATAATGGTTATAGAAAAACTCCGATACCTTAAATACATATACACAAACTGTAATCTTTCGCATTTTAATCAAACCCCAATGCATGATTTCGCTGTTAAAAAGTAAATGGGACTATAAATTTGCAGTTAATTTTTGTTGATAATCATGTAGCTCAACTAAACTTTATAAAGACTTCTTATCATTATATGCATTATGCTACACCGTGATGGTAAATTATTTTATTTGTGAATCCATAATACAACAAAAAATACTCATCAGATTTAAAACGCCATTCTACAGATATAATAATTAAATTTTCTATATTTTGCATCAAATTCTCTAAAAATCTTATAGTTTAGTTCACAATAAACTTTACGAGGGATCATTGCATTTTCCCCAACACCACCTCCCAAGGACCTCGTTATTGATTCATACTAATAGTGATATAAAAATTTATTCCATTTTAAAATCAGAGCACAGACGTAATTTAGAATTTTCCTCCGTAATAGTAAGACGAAACGGTAGAAAATGAAGTAGATTTCGTTGGTAATCCGAAAGGTTTCGCGTAAACGGGTTAAAATTATGGATGATAGGTGAAGATGATGAAGTGATCAGTGCTGGACTTCGAAACCACGGTAACGAAGTTGTAGGTTAGAATCTTTGTTACGCTAGTAGATTTATTAGTAACATTCACTTGTACGGTTGCGGCTCCACTCTCCTACTTTGTTAAATATTTTCCAAGCTCAGATCTTTAGTCTATGCAGATTTTGCAAAGGAAGGCAATACCAATCGTATCAATGTATATTAAAAATTTTCTTTTAATCCGCTGAACCCACAGAAGCAAAACACGTGGTTCCTATTCTTTTAAATACTAAGAAAACTACGGTTCATTGCATATGAAGTGCGAGATTATATGATCGCTGAGTTCATTCGGTTCTTTAATTATTTTTATATATTTAATTCCTGGTTTATCAAAGACTACTGTTCATTTTTGCAACTAAAACCAAAATGTAACATTCTTAGTGTTACTAAAAAAAATTATTTTTAGAGGGGTTATATAATATTTAAAGCATTGTGCATTATTAATGTGATATTTGGATTTCATCGTGTTTCAATGAATAAAAAATTGCAAAGAAACACCACATACATAACAATTTAGAGGCTTTCTGGCCTCCCAAGCGCCCATCCACACTCCAATAATGGCTCAATAAGTGGTCGAATCCTTTGAAAGCAAAGAGTAATTGGCCACGCGCCCAGAGAAATCTGTCTTATGTTTGTAACTTGCTCTCATTATGAGCAATTGCATTGGAGGTAAAAGCATTGAAAATTATTTCATTGACAAATCCTTCAAATTAGCAATATTTCTGAGAGTTTAAAATTATTTAGAGATATTTTTCAAAAAGATACATCCCTAAAGCTATAAAAAAGATTTTTTACAGAATTTAACTCATAAAATCGTAGTTTATTACGTATCTTGATGAGACTCAGAGGTCGTTTATAATTCAACAGTTTGTAATTGATCTTCACTATTTGCAGCCTAATTGTTACATGATGTGTAGCTTGTCAATCACGTTACGTGTGATCATTATTAGATCTGCCATTGGAATTTACAGACGAAATAATCTCGTTGTTTTATTAGCTTCAATAGTTGTTTATTTTATAATATTTATCCTTGTTGTTGCTGTACTTTCAATTATATAATTTTTAATCATAAATGAAAAACTGAAAAATGCTGAGTCCATTATTCATTTGTGCTTGGACATAAATTCTTTGGTCATAATCTATACTCTAATACTAGTGTAGTATGTATGAATGCATCACACTGATCTCAAAAACGGCTTGAACGATTCTCTCAAAACTTCACCAGAAACTTAGTTCTGGGATAAAATAATACTTAAATATGCCTCTTTGCTAGAAAAATACGTGAATTTAAATTCTAAATTTATTCTTGTATATTTAAAAATCAAATCCAATATTACCAAAAACAGCTGAAACTACTGTCTAAGTACGAACCAAGTGCATTTTAGCTAGTTACTGAATGATAATTTGGTAAAAGTAATTTATCAGTTTTAATCGTACTTTATTCTGGAGATTATAACTGTTTAAACAAGTAAGTAAAATAATAAAAAAAAGTTATGTAAAGGATTTTATATGCAATTTATTGGATGGACGAATCTGATATAAGTGAAATCCTCATGCATGCCTGTTGGTGCCTCAGTGAATTGATCAAACACGATTTCAATGTCCGACGAAGCCTCAGATCCCTTCAAACTTTCGAGGTAGATTTTATGTGTAGTTTGGGGATTCCCGTTTATTGCGAATGAAAAAATACTAAGTAAAAAATTAAAAAGTACCAATGAAAAATTTCCTGCCCACTGTGAAGTAAATAAATAAAAATAACTTACAGATACACAAACCTCTATTTGGCATGGACTAATAAAAAAAGTGTTTGCAAAGTATATAAAATATCAATAAAAGTTTGTAACAATTGAAAGCGACACATCCAGTCCAAAGGAAAAAACAATCAATGAACGATTAGCTGACTACGCCAAAAGTAGACAATTGTCGGAAGTAACATAGTATACAAACAGTTAGTGACAAAAGTCGGGGGGTGATGTTGTTCGCGTCCGCAGCATTCCATTAAAGTTGCACGTACTCCCCGGGTGGTGCTAAACGAACAACAACTTTGGCAGCTGAACTGTCACACACAGTGATCTCTCAGCTATGCCAGCTGCCAGACAAAATCCAAACGGCCCTTTCCAGGGCCAATTTAGAAATTTAGGCTGTGTTTTAAATGTTTGTCATTTTAACGTAGAGGGTCTGAGCAAATCTAAAAGTGACTGCCTCAGCAAGGTGCTGCTGGAAAATGAGGTCGATGTCCTCGCACTGCAAGAAACACATGCAGAAGACTTAGAAAACAGTGCGAGGGGCAACATCCCAGGATATAAGCTTGTGGAAGAAATAGGTCACAGGGTCTACGGAGTGGCGACGTACGTTAGACAGGACATAGACGACGTATCAGTCTCCCACAAAAGTTGTGATAACAACACATTTGTTGTTGCTGTTAAGGTGTCTGCGACTACTATTGTAAATGTATACAAACCACCAAACACCCAGTGGTCAGACACAGTTCTCCCAACTTTTGAACATCCTGTGGTATATGTAGGTGACTTCAACAGTCATCATACCCAGTGGGGATACTCGTCCGATGATGACAACGGCACTCGTCTTTCAAGCTGGGCTGAAAATAACAACCTTTTCCTGGTATATAATGCCAAGGACCCACACACCTTCCATTCAGCCCGATGGCGTCGTGGGTACTCTCCAGACTTGTGCTTTTGCTCCCGTGAACCATCAGCAACACCCGTGCCTACTTCCAGGATGGTCCTTGGTGCATTCCCCCACTCTCAGCACAGGCCTGTAATAATATCAGTAGGAATGCAAATTCCTCTCGTAAGATCTTTTCCTCGGCCTAGGTGGAACTTTAATAAAGCTGAGTGGGAGGCCTTCTCATCAAGGCTTGATAGCGGCATCAGGTTCATCCCCTCCAAAATAAAAAACTATGATCGGTTCACTCGCCTTGTCCTGTCTTCCGCTAAGGCGACAATCCCAAGAGGTTTTAGAAAAGAATACATACCAGGATGGAGCAGAGAGTGCGAAGATCTTTACAGTGAGTTTACAGACACTGCTGACAGAGATGTAGCTGACCAACTCCTTAACTCTCTCGACAACTCCAGGAGAGAGAAGTGGGTGAAAACTGTTGAGAACCTGAACTTCACCAAAAGTAGTCGGAAAGCTTGGTCTCTGCTCAGGAAACTCTCCACTGGTAAATCAAGTGAAAAACACGATGCCTCACAGCCTAGCCCTCGTGAAATTGCAAAACGCCTGTCCGTACTTTCAAAACCTGTGCGTACGTCTGCAGACAGAAAAATTAATTTCAAGCTTAATGAGATAAAGGAGAGTCGGCAAGCACCCTTGGAAGTCTCTAGACCCTTCACTTACGACGAGCTGGAAGTGGCGATTGATGCGATGCCAACTGGCAAAGCAGCAGGTTTGGATGACATTTTCCCGGAGTTTATAAAACACTCGGGTAACAAGGCTAGACAGTGGCTTCTGGAAGTTTTTAACACCACTCTGAAAACCGGCGACATGCCTGGGATATTTAGAAAATCCAAGATCATAGCTATCCTGAAGCCCGGAAAGGATCCAAAACTGCCTGAAAGTTATCGGCCTATAGCTCTTTTAAGTGTTTGTTATAAGCTGCTAGAGAGGTTGATTTATAACAGAATCCTCCCTATTCTCAATGCCAGCATCCCTGTCGAACAAGCTGGATTTAGGCCTGGTCGCAACTGTTGTGACCAGGTTTTAGCTCTGACTTCTTTCATTGAGGATGGGTTTGAGCGAAGACTGAAAACCTCTGTGGCTTTTTTAGATCTGACTGCAGCATATGACACTGTCTGGAGGAAAGGCCTCCTAGTTAAATTTTACGACCTTATTCCTTGCCCTTTCTTGTTGCGTCTCCTCAACTCAATGCTCTCCAATAGGATGATAAAAGTATATCTGGGACTCAGAGAAAGTACGTTTAGGCAACTAAAGGATGGCCTGCCACAAGGGTCAGTGCTCGCCCCACTGCTCTTTAATGTGTATACTGCCGACATTCCTGTAACTCGGTCCTTAAAGTTTATATATGCAGATGATATTGCATTGGCATATCAACACCAGCATTTTCGACAAGCTGAGGAAACACTAACAAATGACCTCACGACCCTCGGTGAATATTTTGAAGCCTGGAAGCTAAATCCAAACCCAACAAAAACTGAGGTTGCTTGCTTCCACTTGAATAATAGACTGGCCAACCAAAAGCTTAAAATCGTATTCAACGGTGTTGAGTTGAAACATAATGACCACCCACAGTATCTGGGAGTCACTTTAGATCGTTCTCTCACGTTTAAAAGCCACTTACAAAAAACGGCAGCTAAGGTGAGAACCAGGACTAACATTGTCCATCACCTTGCTGGCTCCACATGGGGAGCTGACGCACAAGTTCTGCGAACAACTGCTCTATCATTGGTATATTCAACTGCTGAGTACTGTGCTCCCGTGTGGTTAAATAGTGTGCACGTTAGAGAGATCGACGTCCAGCTAAACAGGACCATGAGAGCCATTAGTGGTACACTCATGGCAACTCCTGTACCCTGGCTCCCGGTGCTGTGTAATATCGCTCCTCCTGAAATAAGACGAAGGGATGCACTCATTAGGGAATACACAAAGATCTTATCTGCTCCACAGCTGCCCATCCATGATTACCTACCCCAGAATGCAGGCCGATTGAGGTCCCGAAAACCACCTCTACGAACAGCCTCCCAGTTGATGGACTCGAACTTCACCATCCATACAAACTGGACTTCCTCCTGGGACGCTTTTCAAGGTCGGAACCACTTCTTGATAGATGACCCGACCGTAGCGGTAGGTGGTATGAATCTTCCTCGGAAGCAGTGGACTATACTCAATCGTTTCCGCACTGGAGTGGGAAGATGTAATTATTGGAAGCACAAATGGGGAATGACACAAGACCAGTCATGCGACTGCGGAGCAGAGTATCAAACTATGGAACACATAGTCGAAGAGTGCCCACTGAGTGCCTTCCCCGAAGGATTGGCCGGTCTGCATAGCTCAAGTGAAGCTGGGCTGCAATGGCTTAGCGCCCTGGATTTAGCTCTATAAAGAGAGATCTATTTTTTTTTTTTTTTTTTTTTTTTTTTTTAATTTTAGTGTTTAGATTTTTACTTATACTGACTCAGGTGCTCTGCACCGCAGAATTTATTTTATTATTTTTAAACCATGGTGGCTGGCTGAATGAGCCATACGATATATATATATATATAGTGACAAAAGTTGTGTTGTTATACTAAAACACAGAAACTAAATCTGAAAGCTATAAGTATATTAGTAGGCAAACATAATTCTTTTCCTATTTTGTTTCCCAGCTTGTGTGAATTGTAGGAGAAATTCGCCCTGACCGTTGGAAAGGCGATGAGCAGAATCGCATTATAAATAACATCAGCCCCAGGGCTACGCTCTACAGGTTTTCCAAGTTTCAATGATTGCCTAATCTTATTTAAGAAAGGAAATTAATTGAATATTTTAACAGCTATATTATTAACAAATACTAGCGAATCAGGAAGAACAGATGTTTCAGCTATCTTACAGTATATATATATTTAAAATAATTTATAACATCGTTTCCGAGATCATCTGGAGGTTCTATTACACCGATTTATATGGTTTATGTCTAAAATTAAAGGTATTCACATTTAGATGACGCAACGAACATCAGCATACTTATATCTTTTGCCTAACTCAACTGATACAGAGGGCCAACAAACGACGAAGCAAGTCACATAAATAAAGTGTACTGTTGCTGGGAATGAAAATGGCGGATTACCGCGAGCTGTAACAGTATTGGCCGTGAAAAAATGCGCTACGATATAAGTTCAATAACTTCATTCCCACGAGAACGAAATAAGAAACATAGGATGAACCATGCCGTCATGATGGTCACACGTGGTTATAACTAACGGTGACGATATTATCGGCAAAACAAATTAAGGGGTGTGGTCAGAAAATGTAGTATTGGATAAATTGGATAATGTAATATATCGTGGGGATGACAGGATTTGAGCGACCAAAACAATGAGGAGACAGAACTTTAGTCTTGAAGAAGTTTAGGATGGGAGAGGATCAACCTGCGGGGTAGTAAGCAACCCAGCGTGTCCAAAACCGCCTATCATCAAGACTTCAACTTCTATCACTTCAATAAATCAAACTTAAATCACTTAAATACTTCAACGAAAAATTTCAAACACAATGGTCAAATCTCACCTTATTTTCAGAAGCTTAAATCAACATGCTCTCCCTCTCGACGTCTACAAGGACTTTGGGGAGCAAGGGGACCATCCAGGAGCGGAGGCGCCTACCCAACACCGGATCCACGGACCAGGGTTGCAGGCGTACGACCACACCAAGGGACTCCATCTTCGAGACCACCGTCCCAGAAGATCATCCTGGGTAGCTCTCTTGCACAATGCAGACCAATCAACCCTTCGGGGAAAGCACTCAAAGGTCACTTAGTGACTATGTGACTAGCGCTTCTCGAGACCATATCGCATTGTCCGGAGTACTCTTGAGGAAAGGAGTGGGGGAATGTGTCGACAGTGTTACCAACACAGAAAATGCTACGTGTTTGTTTGTGTTCAAATTGTCTCTGTCGTCTGCTTGTCACCACCATCAATGAGTGGTGTGAAACGCAGTGATACGGATTATAATTATTGTTAACTTCTTTGGCATATCGTATTGATGTAGATGTTTGTGTTTATATTTTACTGGAATTCTTGAAATACCAAGGTAGATAACATATGATAAGTTAAAAAAGTGACCATTTTTTATACTATAATATGAAAATCTACTGACTATAATTGAAAATCTTACTAGACAGTTAAAAAAATAATAAGTTAGTTTACCTTATTAACTTATTTTTAACCACAGAAACAACTGGTTTGTAATCAATTAACAAGTTTGAAGTATTTCTAGGCCTAAATGGTTAATATTAGTTTGTGAACTCTTAGAGATAGACGATAAAAAGAGCATCAGAAGGTAAGAACATAGAAGATGGGAGAAGAAAGTGACTCAAGAAGCAACAATACGCAAAGGAATGGGATATGGTTACTGGTTGCAAAGAAGAAACTGCAAATACTTTTAATAGCGATTTTATTTACAATTGGAAGAAGGAATGTAAAATATAGCCTGAATGATGTAAAAATCGTGTCCTTTTTGTAATTCAATGTTATTTATTTATTTCCATTGCAAAGCCATTTCCTTAAATACAAATTATTTTAAAAACTATGTATTTATTGTAACAAATTGAATGGGTAATTTAGCTATAAATAAATATGCTATCAACTATATATAAGTTACTTCGATTCAAATATTACAAATAGTTATGATAAAATATTCATAAATACAATTTACAAAACTGGAGTGTTAAGTGATCGCTGACAATAATTAAGTAATACATTAATGATTTACAAGACAATTAATTAGTTTTATACCAATAAACTTCCACTGAAAATAAACACATTATTACTCTGCCCTCGATATCATTCATTTATCACCGACTGACTGTCCTCGAAATACATGATAATCGGCATTTCTTGTAAGATTGGCATCTGCGTCACTACATGGTTGGCAACACTGTCAACACTTTCCCCCACTCCTTTCGTCAAGAGTGCTCCGGGAAATGCGATATGGTCTCGAGAAGTGCTAGTGACTATGTGGGGCATAGTCAGGAACTCCGCTCCACAGACGCATGAGTGGTTTTCTGTCATTCCCCATTTTATTTCCAATGATTACATCTTCTCATTCCAGTGCGGAATCGATTGTGAACAGTCTACTGCTTCCGAGGAAGATCCATACCATCTACTGCTAGGTCGGGTCAGCAATTAAAAAGTGATTCCGGCCTTGGTAAGAGTCCCAGGAGGAAGTCCAGTCAGAATGGATGGAAACGTTTGTGTCCGTCAACTGAGATGCTGTCCGCAGTATCGGTTTTCGGGACCTCAATCGGCCCATCACCTGGGGTAGATAATCATGGATGGGTAGCTGTGGAGCAGATTATATTTTAGTGTATTCCCTAATAAGTGCATCCCTACATATTATTTCAGGTGGAGCGATATTACACAGCACCTGGAGCCAGGGTACAGGGGTTTCCATGAGTGTACCACTGATAGCCCTGTTTAGCTGAACGTAGATTTCTCTGACATGAACACTGTTCACCCACTCGGGAGCACAGTACTCATCAGTTGAGTAAACCAGGGACAAAGCAGTGGTTTCGCAGAACTTGTGCGTTAGCTCCCCATGTGGAGCCAGTAAGGTGATGGACAATTTGAACCACAAAGGACTCCAGTGCTTCTGTGAGAATTTGAATCGTTATATATATAAATTTAAGAAGGACTATCTATTATATTAGGTTAAGTTCATGGTGTAATATGTTTTGCTTACATTCGTATTTTTTCAATCCCGGTCTTTAGAGAGTCAAAAATAGGTTATTTTAACAGTTTTTTTTTTTTATTAATTCACCAACCCAACGAACGTTACAAGTGCTAATCACTTTTGACGTAATGTTATTTACTTGTTCAGTAATAGGGTTGAAACTTAGAACATTACATCTTTTCAAATAACTTATGAGATCTTTCGACTCATCTCTTGCCGTTTTGTGAAGTAGGGCAAAGAAACATAACCCAGCCTGTTTACTATGAGATTAGATAGATATGTTAATGTTTTGTTATGAAACAATTTATTTAATCTAGTGATATTATTCAAAGTGGTTTTATAAATAATACTAATTGTGGATTCGTGATAATTCTATTCTAATAAAATTCCAAATAAGTTTCGCCGACAAATAAAAAAAAGGAAAAATTACTTTGTTAGTTACTTGATAAGTTGATATTTAAAGGCGTGTACTAAATTTAACTTGGAGTTTGAATTGTATTATAGAACAGAACAGCTTTACTTGTGAAGTGCGAATGTAAGTCCAATTTTCATAAGATGAAAGTCTGAACGTATTTCATTATCCAAAGTGTTTGCCAGACTCAGAATATTGGAATCCAAGGTACACGCTCACGGTGCTGCGATTAGTTCCTCAACTGTATTGACTATTTAACAAGTGTTTAACTGCGATATAATTCATTGTTTGAGTTTCCTTGGAAGTTCTTCCAAAAAGAGGTACCAAAACATATTTAATAGAAGTAGACCTCAAATCCTTGCTTGTTATCCTATTTACATAAATTTTAGAAGTAAACTAAAGGTGAAAACTCTGTAACTTACTTTTGGAAATACAATTATAAAAAAATGAAAATCAATGTAAGGAGTTTGCATTTAAAAACAAATTTAATTTATTTCATTGAAGTTATGAGAACATAATTATGTTTGGTTCTCGCCCTCCCACATAGCAGGTGTTGATTAGAACCAACTGTATCAGTCCTGCATTACGTGACTTGAGTCTTGATCGACAAGTTTTGCCATCAATGAAATTGATTTTTTTGTACTCACATATTAAACTAAAAAATATAAGTCAAATTTTATAGCACTCACATATATGACAAATCTTTTATTTTTAAAGCAAACATTTTAACAACAACTATTACGAACAATGAGGTGAAGAATTTTTTTAATTACACCATGAGTTGTAGTCACTAAGCATTTTCAAGATTTGATTGCATATGGAAATAGAATTATCTATTTAAAACTAGAAGAATTTCTCGAGAAGGGTTTTGCACTCACTCTGACATTGTCGGCAGTGGATTCCGTCTTGGTATTTTAGTAGTGGATCAATTGTTACATGAAATAACATCGCAAAACTGGTGTAACGAGATCGACAAGTAACGAATTCTATCCCAAAACACTAACAATTGCTATTGGTCACAATAAAAAATAAAAATTTTTATACTTTTGCAGTTTTTAAAGTTTTATTTCTAAGTCCCCATGGTCACAGGAAAAACAGAAATATTTTTTTCCACACAATTATGGAAAAAGTTTAAAAAAACTGCGCAAGTTAAAAAAAATGTACATTTTGCTGTGACCTTGATGACGTCACTGCCGATGGCGTCATTTGGATGAAGTGATGATTAATCATCTGCTTAACTTATCACAACGGTTTGGTGATGTTACTTACTGTAACTTTGCAGAGTGTTCTAAATGAGTAATTTATTTTCACTGTATGTGGTCAATAAAAAAATACCTAAATTTTGTATTACATAAACATTATGAACAAAGTTTTGTATTGTTAGGAGAGCAAATATAACAATAAACGTTGTTTGTTCGACATCAATTAAAATAAATATTTTAAATACGAGTATTTAATGTCTTGCTTCGGAATGTGAAATCAGATTTGATTAGTTTAAGTCTCAGAAAGTAAAAGATTTCCTGAGTTAATATCAAACTATATATTACTGATATAATAAACCGATTTGGGTTTTTCAGATGGGGTAACTTATTATAATGCCGACAAATTTTGAAGAGGAAATAAAACAGTCATTAGAGACCATCGAATTGTTATTTTCGAGTGTTCTACAAATAAAACACAAGGGACGACAAAATTAATCCAAGTTAAAACTAAACTAAAGTACATCCAAGTCAACAAAATGGTATAAGTTGTCCTATACCAAAGTTTATCAACCATGAACCATCTAATCAAAGTAACATCTGGGCACCAAGCTGTTTATATATATGTATATATATAAACAATAATTCGATTTAGCGAATTTCCCTATAGGGGATACGCTATTACGGTAGTAGCCATGGTAAGACCTAAGCCCGGGACCATGTTACTTTTTCATTTTGAGGTTCAAAGAAGCCAAAAACATCGTCCTTTCATTTTCATGTATGTCGTCCTTTTATTTTCATATATATATATGTCATATATATATATTATATATATTATATATATATATATATATATATATATATATATATATATATATATATATATATATATATATATATATATACAGGGTGCGGCAAAAAACCGATCTATTTTCTTTCGCGCACCGCTCAGCGACAGGACGTCTGAGAAAGGTGGGGGTAGGCTTGTTGGAACGCAAATATTATGCCATTTTAGTTGTCATGAAGTAGTGGAACCTTTAACAACACTAGTTCGTTATCAAAACGTATTTCAATATTGGCGATTCAATCATTACTACTCAGCGGCAGTTTCGTGCATTCTTTCAATTACGTCAACATTTAGAATTCCGAATCATAGCACAACTATGCAGTGGGTTAATAACTAAAGGTCAACTTGTTTTGATTTGAAAACTAAGCCAACAATATATAATATTTTAAGCCATTGGGTCCAAGGTCAGCGAGGACGCCAGAGAATATGGATAGAGTATATGCTTCTGTGTGGAAAACAGTCCTCGTCGGCCCACCAGAAAACAAGCTAGTAATTTGCTTGTGTCTACGCCAGAAGACTTTTGTGAGGATAATTGTTAAATGTACACTAAATGCTTTTAAGGGAAAATATTCCAAACCCATCTCACTGTTGTTGACACCCCGGGAATCGAACCCGTGACCTATTGAATCAGAGTCCAAGACGCCAACCGGTAGGCTAGCGAGATGCCTTGAACATGACTGACCCCTCGGTTTGACAAATTTTGTTCGATCTTAATTTACATCCATACAAATTAATTGGCTATTGTTCAGTAATTAAATCCCACTGACCATGCAAAGCGAAAAATATTCAATGAACTAATGATTGATTCAAATGCTGATAAAGAAATTTTAATGTTTACTGACGAGACGCAAAAATTACGCCACGATAACAAACGCGCGTTACTAAACATACCTAATGTAAACATGTAGGTTAGGCGACCACTACACCAAGACTACTGAAATGGCATAAACTTAGATTTCCAATAAGCCCACCCCCACCACTCTCAGACGTCCTCACGCTGAATGGTGCCCGAAAGAAAATAGATCGTTTTTTTTTTTTTTTTTTGCCGCACTCTGTATATATGTGTGTGTGTCCGTAATACTGATAACTTTTGAAGGGGACCTCCGATGTTGATGAAATTCGGTACGAAGGTGTAAGACTAGATCTATTTTCGTGAGTTCGCGAACCAGCATGATCGGATTATGGGAACTAGGTTTTATGGGGTTTCAAAGGGGTCAAAAATGTTGTTTTTTTTGCATTTTTGGAGCATAATTTTCAAAATTCAACAATTTCAACTAAAACCATTTAAAAGAGCTTATAAAGAAACAATTTAGTATTTTGAATTTTTAACTTGGCTTAACAGGTTACGGAGAAAAGCCAAAAATATGTTTTTCATGTTAATCATATGGGAAATCAACAAAACGCTGTATCTCACTTATTTATTGGAATAACTTGACAAAATTTAGTATGTACATTCATTTGGTAGGGTTCAACTGATATTTGCTTACAACACCCACATGGCGACAAACCTACATACTCACCCCTATGGGGTTTATGGGGATAATGAAAAGAACACCATAACTTGATAATATTTCTTAAGTACATTCACTAGGTTGGATTTAACAGATATTTCCTTACGACATTCATATGGCGGCAAACCTACATACTCACCCCATGGGGTTTTTGGTGAAAATTAAAAAGTGCCGAATATTGATACATTTTGACATTTACCTAACGTACCTATTACATTTCCTAACAAAACTAACATTTTCTAACAACATCCCAAGGTAGCAACTAAAACCAACTAAAACCATTTAAAAGAGCTTATTAAGAAACAATTTAGTATTTTGAATTTTTAACTTGGCTTAACAGGTTACGGAGAAAAGCCAAAAATATGTTTTTCATGTTAATCATATGGGAAATCAACAAAACAATGAAACCTACATACCCATTCCTTTGGTGTTTATGGGAAAATACAATATCTCAAGATCGTTTGGAAATTCGCTGAGTATGCAGGTCTGCTGCGACGGGGGTATTTAGTTATGTATACCTCCTCTGTGTTTACAGTGCCTGTTTTAGCGGTGTCGCACATTAAGTTGAACAAAATTCAAGTCCAACAAAATTAAGTTCTAAAAATTGCAGTGGACACCCCTTGGTTGACCGTAACAACCACATCCATGAAGAGCTAGGAGTTGAATCTGTTTACAACTTCGTTTTGAAATGCATTCAAAAACTTATTGAGACTTTGGACTTTGTTCCTAGTGCTGTGGAATTTTAAATTAGTCAACAAACATATAAAAAGTTAGATTGGCAGGAGATTATATCTACCTTGACTGGACTGAAAACTACTACTACTTTCTTGTTATTTTGTCTGGTGTTATTTCTAGGCCTTTTTTCTGTGTTTTTTCAAATTTAGTTTTCATTTACTACTAAGTTCAAGGGTGTGACCGAATAGGTCAAGCCCACTAGCGTAAATATGTTTACTTATTTTCAGACTTCTCTGTATAATGTACATTAATTGATCCAGAATAAATATATCGAAAAAAGTAACCGAAATTAAGTGAAATTTTAAAACTATTAGATTTTTATGGCACACCCGTTACAAATACGAGTATAATACAACCAACAAGATCACCGTTCGTATACAACGTAATGGTCTTCATCATCATGGTCGAGGTCGGAAGGACGATATGATGGATGCAGATGACGATTGATGGAGTGGCATCAGTCTCCATCACCCTCACGGACGTCACTCACATTGTACGAAAACCTTTGTTTCAGTACAACCCGTATGTGTAGCTGTCCAGTGGAAGTCTCAGACGAACTGCCCAAAAGTTTGAACAATTCAAAATTTTCACCATGTTAAATAAATCTCAATAAGAAAAGTTTATTTTTAAATTTTGACCCATCAAACCTTAATATTTTCGAAATAACAATACAACTTGCGAATAGAGGGGCGTATACGCCTGTTTTCGCTCAACCCGCTTGTAAATTAGCCCAGTAGAAGTCTCAGACAAACTGTAAGAAGGGTTCTTTTTTACTGTTTTAAATATATATAGATGTTATGTATCGCGTTTCTAGGTTAAAAACCTTTTACTTTTAACCATTACCATCCAAATTTGTTATTTTAATTGTATTTTGTCAAAATACATTGTGGGAAACAGTCTACAGTTCTAATCTAACCTCACTTCCTGGTCAGAATAAACCTAAAATTTTGGTATTTTTCGTTGATACAAAACGCGGGATGTACTTAACTGACTTAATGACCTGTGGGATATCCTAGAGTGGAAGACTTCAAATCAATTTCACCATAGGTTGATATGTACACTACATTAAGGATCTTGTTTATTTGAGTGTATTTATATTAATGGTAAATCAAACACTAAGGGACATCCCCAAACAAAGTCTCGGTCCAAGGTCAATTATAGAGAAAAGTATGGAAACAATATAATATCTTAAGGAGTATTTAAGTAGTGAAACTAAAATATGAAAATTAATATTGAGTCTCAAAGTCTAATTCTGAAAGTACTTATTGTCCTTGAACCTGAGGCCAATGCAGTTTCCCTGACGACTTTCTCTAGGAACGTCCCCTAAGGGAAGTTTTTTTATAAAACATCATTTATCTGCGTCATATAGTACATCATTGTCAAGAGCTTTGCATTCTAAGCAATTTACCACAAACCCCACCTCAAAAGGTCAAGAGTATTGCATTTTTTATTTTCAGCAACATAATTTTAATGGAAAATTTCATCGCCTGCCATTTTTTACTCGGTCATTCTTTTGAGGTCAGGTTTGCGCCATTGTTCTCTATTCTTAGAGACCTTTAATTTGATAATCATATTGACCACTCAATATCGTTATCAAAAAGTACCACTCTGTTATGATGGTCAATATTGTTATCTATTTTATGAAAGTGTGTTAATGCTTATATAACATTTTCTTCCGACTCCTTGTGACACGTCCCCCGCTCTTGGAGGTTCAAGGATAATAAGTACTTTGGAAAGTAAGCTTTGAGACTTAAAATTAGTTTGCAAAATTTTTGTTTTGTTAGTTAAATAATTTTAAGATGGATACGATTCCTAACTTTTTTAACCCTGTATATAATTGTAAAGATCTTTTAATATAAAGCACCTTGAATAGTATAATCTCAAAATTTCGAATATGTTATAATTCATTGTATTTTTAACTATCAGCAAGATTATTTTAATTCAATATTTGGTTGATATGATTTTTGGTTCCGTCATCTGTTTGATGTCGTGATTGTTTACTTATATCTACTACATATCATTGAATATACTATGTAAGATAAAGTAGTCACCCGTTTGAATCACATATCAGTGAAAATAGGTGTAAATATCGAGGTGTGAGTAAGAATACCAAATACAAACATGCCAGTTTCGTCATATTCCTAACTTGCCAAACCCTGTACAAATGTATGAACTATCCTTGTAGAAAAACTCGGTTAAAACAAAAGTCATAGTTACCCGCTAAACACACAAATGCAAATCAACTTATTATTATCGTGTCCTTCAATCTTAAAAAAGACTGGTCTATATATTATTCACGATATTTACAAAAATAATCAGGATAATAATAGTGATAAAATTATTAAAACTATATTAAACACATATTTTAATGTTTTTTTTTTTCAATTTTACATACCGCAACTGAAAACTATAATGAGATATTGAAGAATATTATAAATTTATTTAAATAAGACTAACTGATCTCCCCACGGAAACCTATTCAATCAAGAACACAATTTAAAAAACGTTCTTTGAGAAACAATGACTTATAAACCAAGGTTCCTTATAACAACTAAAACTCTAACACCTTTTCTTAATTCTTATTACATACTATGGTATAGAAAGATAAAATAAAAGTGAGCTCTCTTCTCCTTGAGAGGGAAAGTATGTTTGGAGAATTGAAAATAACTCAGGGCCAGTTTACGAGGTCGTAAGTGAACTCAGTTGTCGTCCGTCTCTCTCCCTCGCAAAGTCGGCTGCGTTTTGCTGCACGATTTAGCGGGTGTCATTCAAATTAATTTATTTCCCATTTTTACACAGACATGGCCTCGACAAGGTTTGTATAACTTGTCGGCAAGGTCCAATAGTATTCTGAAACATTTAATATTTATTAATTTTTTTAATAAATTTTATTTATTTACTTTATATATTTTTAATGAAAAACAAAACTAAATCTGTAGCGGTTAGGGCAGGCACCTAAGAAATATGAAGTATTTTTTTTCTCTTATGGAGAAAGAAACAAAAGATCATGTATATTACCATGCAAGATACTCTTTAAAAAAAATAATAATAAATATCTAATGACTATAAAGCTTAAAAACAATACTAAAACTATAAAAGAAAAACAAAGCAAAACTAACAATAACAACTCATGAAACTTAGCTGACATTGCTTAACTTGCAAATTTGGTTCACCGTTCTGAAATGAAATATCTAATGTAAACATAACATTGTTAACAGGTTGACGCGTATAATTTAATTTTCATAATATATTTTTGTTAATGACTTGTAATTAATACTGTGAATAAAAAATTGTTGCTTGAATGTAACAAACTATGGTGCTAATTTCCTTGTAAATTTTAAAATAACACTTATATTTTAAAATTAAATTTACTATTGCTGGTTTCTTATCAGTACTTAAAATTATGATAGGCCTATTTCAACCATAATGTTCCTGTTTTTGCAAATTTTTAATTTGCATCTCATGGAAGACCGCCCAGGCTTGTGCTTATCAGCAAGGGAAAAAATGATCCTGAGCTGCCGTCGTCCCACTGACCTCTCTGCATGTTGGACATGGCAAGAAAACTTTTTGAAGTGTTGATTCGTTCCCGCCTGGCTTCTGCCGTGGTAGCAGCCGAGGAGCTTTGCCCTCGTCAGTAAGGCTTAAGAAAGTACGGGTGATCAACAATCGACGTGTTCGCCGAAGCCAGGAAAGCAGTTGAGAGAACCGAGAGCCACAACCATTTCTCCCGCAGAGTATTGCTTCTTGTTAAGCTTGATGTCAAGAATGACTTCAACTCGGCGAGATGGGTCGAAATGTTGGATGTGCTTCACAACTCCTTTCGAATTCCAACATCAAGGACTACCTCCGTTCTAGGCGTCTGATATACGACACCCGAGACGGAGCCTGAACGATGGAAGTCACCTCCAGTTCCTCGCAGGGTTCAAAGCTAGGTCCGGATCTCTGTAATATCGCTTATGACAGCCTCCTGAGATCCACGATGCCAGAGGAAACAATCTTAGTTGGGTACGCCGATAAGGTTGCGGCTCTCATCGCCGCATGCAACGTTGTGCTGGCCCAGGTCATGCGCGTGGTCAACGCCTGTATGTCCGATCAAGTCTTTCGCTTCCCCTGAGCAAGACGGAGATCGTGAGCACAAAGAAGAGAATTGACACCGTTGTCCCGCTGCGAGTGGGAAAGGAAGTGGTCCTATCAACGCATGCAGCCAAGTACCTCGGAGTCATAGCGGTGGTTAAGCTATCGTGGATAACTAGTTCAACTGCAAAGACCAGATCTTCCGTATGGAGGACAAGGCTGCTAAGGTGGTCTCTTACCTTAGCAACCTGATGGTCAATGTCGGGCGTCCTCGGTCTAGCAGAAGACGGTTATTGATGTCCGCAGTTCAGTCCGTGCTCATTTCCGTGGCAGAGGTGTGGGCAGACACTATCCACCTAGGAATTCTATACGTTGCTACTCGCCCGGATTCAGCCTCAAGCTGCACTGCGGCTGTGTTCCGCGTATCGGTCTGTATCCGAGCCTGCCATCCTTATGGTTGCCAGAGTCATCCCTGTCAAGCTCTTGGCAGGGGAAAGGAAGGCGATTTATCAGAGACAAGGCGAGATCGGCTTGGGCACATCAAGATCCGAAGACCGAGTTCCAAACCTTACAGCACCGGTAACACACCTGGGGAGCACGAAACCCGAGGACGATGGACTGCGCAACTTATCGAGCAGGTTCAAACATGGGTGGAAAGGTGGCATGCGGGGCGGAGAAATACCTAACGTGGTTCCTGACATTTCACGGCTGTTGCAAGTCGTATCTGAACCGGATTGGCATGACCGGTTCTTCGGAATGCATCTACTGCCTGGGCGTTCCTGACGATTTGGAACACACTTTCTTCCGCTATCCGCGTTGGAAAAGACTGGGAAGGACTGGATAAGGAGCAAGACTCACGAGCGTAATCCAAATTTAGGCTTAGCCTCACGTAATGTGATAAACAATTTCAGATTAGAACCCTCAAATGTAGAGGAGGTTTTTTAGTGGTTAAACCCGTTTTAGGGGAGTCCCACACTACAGGCTGGCCCTCTGTGTGCGTAATTGCATTTTTCCTGCCTCTCCCAAAAAAAGGTAAGTGTTGTGGAGTCATGTACGTCCATTGTGCAAATTTGGAAATAATTACAAAGATGAAAAGAACTATTTCATTGGTATAATTCAAGAGAAAATCGCAACCTTAATGTACTCTTCAGGGGTAGTTGGTTTTCCAACTGTAAGGGGGGGGGGGCCTTCTGGCTGGCGACCCCTTAATACCTGAACCAAGTCCAGATCTCTTCTTTGTGTTCTGTTCTGGGTTCTGTGAACAGCAATTTCCTCTTTTTGCTGGTCTGTCTTTTTCTTCTCTTTCCTATCGAAGAATTCTTCTTTCCTGTTCTTTTGTTTTCTGTTTCAGCCTAACCCCAGTGATGTTACGCGACACGTGCCGAAGAGTTGAATGCTGCACACTAGACAACGGCGGTGCCTACGGAGCCTCCAGGATACCGAGCAACCTCCAAGAGTATACAGCCTGACCAAAGCTTACATCAGAGCTATTAGATACAACACACCCCATCCTAAAAGAGCTCAACCCAGAGAGGGTGGATCTCATCCACATTTCTCAGGCACCTACCTGGAGAAAGGCGTCTTTATAATATCCTGCTTAAACGACGTAACCAAGCTTTAGCTTTAAAATAAATAAATAAAATTTCAAGCTAAAATCGAGGGTTTAGGAAAGACACACATGAGGTCTACTAGGGTGTTCTTCAGAGCTCATCCGAAGCTTTTGGGGCAACCCCAGAAAAGGTTATTGAGATGTTTGACAAGCAGAATCCCTGAATGTCAAGAAAATGCTCCCAGCCAAGCCAAATCCGAATGGTTGTCGATTTGTCTGCTTCCTATATGAGATCTGCTTCAATGCTGTTCGGTCAGCCCACTTCAGTACTCTGGCTAGTCTGTTTTGTTGTAACAACAATCAAGGATCATGAACAGGATGATACAATCTGCATAATTGAAAGGCTGATTCGTCTGCCTACTACCAGAGTCCTCCTTAGCAAAGGTGTTGATATTGACACTTATATCTTAAAGCAGATTTATAAGAAGATATGATGAATATTTCCAAAATAAATGAATGTATTTTCACATTCCGAGCTATCGAATCTGACTCCTAGATGGGCGAATCGCACGTGTCGGTAGACGTGGTCTCTTTTTCTTTGACGCTTTAACGCACACTCAACAAGAGGAGCGTCGTTCCATGGTGTTGTCAAAGACCTACAAACGAATAACGCTTCGTATAAATTTCAAGTAACAAAGTATAGAGACAAATGAAATTTCAATTGATATTTTTTAATAAGTATTAGGGTTATTAACTTATTGAGTGTGTACATTGGTTTAAAATATGAATGTTTTCATATATTGTCTTAATCATCCATAACAATGGTTTGAAATAATGATAAATCATTGACTATTTGAAAGAATCGCCATAGCTTAAATAATATACAATCAATCATTTTATTGTTAGATACAATGAAGTATTTTACTATAAATGAAACATTTTTTGTGAAAATGGGATTAAATCGGGAAAACCTTCACTAATATAAGGTGTTACATTTGTTGTTGTAATGAGATTGGACGAAGGTACGTCGTGTTCATGGTTTGCAACTGTCCGGAGGAAATTAATTTCCTGAACAAGAAAATATAATCCCCTTTCCTTTACTTACTTACTTTTTTAGGAATAAAATCAAATTTCAAAACATACTATGCCTGAGCACCCGAAAAATGATTTAAGAAGATAATATTTTCATAATTAGAAGATTCATTGTAGAAATTGATAGATTTCTGATGAGGAAATTTTTTTTAATAATATGAAAACTCACAAAATAGCTAACTTTAATATAAACAAAGGTTATTAATACAATTAACTGTACACCTTCCACGGCTACCTATAAAATAAATTGTGCACTTAAATACTAACCCACCAATCCTTGTCCTTAGAAAATTTGATGAAAACTAAATCTTTCAGGAGATTTTCCGAAATAATATTGTTGTCTTTTGTAAGAAAAATACTGTCATACTAAAACGCAGAGTTACAAAAAAAAACTAACCATTTATCATACGTTGCACAAACAATGCCTGTACCTGAACAAGCTAAATTTATATTTTTTTGTTTAAACCCCATTTAAACCAAACAATATCAGAGACTAGCGTGTTATTGTATGTTAACATTGTTTAAAGCCGCTTTGTATTGAAATTTCAACGAACATTAGGAATTATGAAACAATTGAAAAGAAATAAATCATAGAAATAATAGTCACAAAGCAATGGTCCAGCATATTGTGCTAGGCATTTTTTCAATTAAATTGATTGATAATGACCCCAAAGTGAAGAGGCGACTGGTGTCTTAACATTTAGGTTATCGGATGGCAATAACTGGATTATGAGGTTAAATTATTCAGCTGCTTCGTCAATAGTTATCAATAGTATGAATAATCATGTCAACGTAACTATTCATATTACTGAGATATATCTAAACAACGTTTTAATACGCTGTTGGCCATAGTTACTCTTGCATAAAAAAAAATACGGTGTAACAAATACTATACAACATTCAAGATAACTTCCTCGATCTCAGATTTTTATTTTACAAAAAAAATGAAACCTCTAATTTGTATTTCTTTACACTTTGAAAAATTTTTTATATGGGAATCTCTATTCATGTAAAATTCTGATGCGAATGCAACAGTTAATCTCAGCGACTTGCTGTTTCCGATCAGTGGCTTGTTTGAAACAGGTTTGATTGAATTAATTATGCAAAGAGATTAAATGAATATGACATGTTTATCTATCACTGATGTCAAATGATAATCTTTATATATTATTCATATTCTCATTATTATGAATTTCAGTGTCGCTTATGGCAATATATTATCGAGTGTAAAAGCGTGTTGATCGCACGATAACATTTGCTGTGGCTTTACACTGGCCAGCGTGATCTCAAATGTATGTTCTAAAAAAAATTAATCAATGTTTGTGTTTCTAATTCAAAGTAAAAAGCAAAATCAATAAAAAAAATCAAGCAATCAAGCAAAATCAATCTCCGTGCAATTTTAGGATGCACTACTACACAGTTTAATGTTAGAAGTAGTTTGTTTCAAGTTACACTTTTTTCCAACATCTCTGCTATTAAAACAACAGAATGACATCAGTATTACCACATTGATTAGGTTGTATATAAAAACTGCCAATAGTGAATAATTTTATAAATCACAACGTAATAGTTTTATTTTTTAATAATGACTTTATTTGGTATAATTAAAAATACGGAAATACTGTTCATGAGTAGATAATTTTAGTTGTATGCTTTTGACTAAATTTGCAAGGCAAAATTGTAAAAAAAATATTGAGCTCTAAAAATTAACTACAAAAGATATATAATGTTACTTTGCTTTGACTTTTTCGTCATCCTTGCATAATAGTTTGTTGTCATAGAATTATTTTACATATAAACATCTGGCGCTGATAAGATATTCATCACCACGTTGTTGAGCGGGAAGATAAATTGTGATGGGAAGGAGAAAATATTAATGACATCAGCCGTGACTAAACATGAATAACGATGTCCTCAACAGCTGACATCATCATAGGGGAAACGGTCTTGGCAGGGATTTAAAAATATGCCCGGCAAAGTTAGGCGTAATTAATTTTATCGTAACATATTTCTATTAATATAGAAATATTTTCCATGTATACAGGGTGTCTTTAAAGTCTGTTACCAAACTTTATAATATGGCTTATTGGGTCAAAAGAAGAAAAAAAAGTTCGTATGAAGGTGTAATATGCATATTTACCCAGATATTCGCCATTTTTTTTTTACTTAATAATTTTTATTTCGGTGACGTATTGTTGTAGGAACAACATATTTGGCAAGTACCTCTATAATACTTAATGCCCATTTGCATAATAAAAATTTTTATCCGATGCATATTTTCAAAATGGAGGCCATTTTTATTTTTAAAATTCAAATACCGTATCTTAAACCAATTATATAATTATATCAAAATTTTACAAGACACAAAAAAGTTGACAAATTTAATTATCTAACCCATGATACCTAGTTTGTAAAGATCTGATAACAAATAATATAGTTATCGTGATTTTTATAATAAAATAGCCTCAATGTGCATAAATTATAATTCAAAATCAATGTTTTTCTGATGAAAAATTACAATAACTGAAATGTGAATAATGAAGTGAAATGTGAAATTTTACTTGAAAATGGAAATTTTTGCCTGAAACGTCAACATATTAACTTAGTACAATTATTCGTTAAAGAAATTAAAATTATTTAGTTTAAAAAAATCGTAGATAGCGTCTTAACAAAGCCTAAAAATTACTCGACATTTTCGATTTATTTTTATATGTAGAATGCGAATATGAATAGCAAGTCTCTTATTTTTGTGACATCCTGTATATTTCAGGTCGAAGAATATACTAATGCAATGGATTTTTATAATAAATTAAATACAATTTTATTTTTATCATCAATAATTAGTATTCATGAAAATTATTGGTAACCTAATATCATCTGAGAGGTATTTTCAAATCTAATTTGAGTTATGAAACAACATTAATTTGCTACATTGAAGGTGTAAAAAAACATCCTTGTTGACAATATTACAACAAAATTACAAATAACAATAAAAAATTCAATTGTATTATAGAATATTCTCAAATAAATCAAAGTTTCACCATGTTTTATAAAGAACAATACAGGCCCATGAAAGAGAAAGTAGCCTAATACTTCTCGGTAACAATGCCATATAGCCCCAATAAGTCTTCAAAGCTTCTCAAGACCCGTAAGTCCAAAATAACTCCCTATACTACAAATATATCCTAAATCCAGCACAGAGCACTGTGACAAATATAAGTCCTTAGAGGCCTACTTTTGACTCAATTACTCTAAAATAGCCGATATGTTACTAATCATATGTAAAAAGATAAATAGTACAAACTTTACAACTATAGAACATATATTTAAATTTTAAAGTCAGGGATTGATGTGAATCCTTTTTTAAGAGTGTTTTGAGAGTATTTATCATACATTTTCCGTTACAAAAATTATTGAAATTACGTACGACATTCTTGTTAACCGTTTAGATCATTCTAGTTAAGCCCAAAATGAATCATGTTTTAGAACCAATTTGATTTTGGTTGTGTAATTTTATTGGATCTAAAAAAAGCCACATCCCATGAGACTTGTTGGTTCTTGTTATACCATGGTATAAGCTTATATTTCATATATTTTTGCATAACAAAAAATATTTGAACGCATTTTTTTTCTTGTTAACGAAGGTTTTTATAAAAGTTATCACGTTAACATTTCCAGTTTAACTTCTAGTTTCTTTGGTAATAGCCATTAATTTGGTAATAACCGTAATTTCGGTATTTTTATTGGGGGGGGGGGCAAGATTTTTTAATGAAAATTTTTTTACTGCAATGAGACCTAATCCCCCTTACTATTGTGCTTTAACAAATATACAGAACATTAAAACGAAGTTCAATTCAAGTCATAACTTTTACTTTGTTATTATTTTCGATAGTAAAATTGTATTTTTACCATCTCTCCAAATTATTGGGGGGGGGAGGGGCGCCCACCCCACCCCTCCCCCCCTTGCCACCAAATTTCGCCTATGCTAATTGTAAATTAATGGAAATATTGTTGTTCACTATCACTTTCATAGGGTCTGTCTACTTAAATCTTCTTTAATTTGTTGGTTGCGAACAATAATCTATTTCACGAGAATAATATAAGAAACTGTTAGACCCCTGTGGATGAAATATATATTTTTAAAATATTTACAGAAAAAAGGGGATTTTTTTTTATTGAAACCTAATATTTTAATAGCAAGTGTTACTGTAACGATTGCAATGATGTCCAAGTTTACAAACTTCAAATACCCAAAAATATTCTGGGTTTTCACAAATGATTAGTATAATTTATAAAATAAGCCATACTGTTATTATTCAACATATTATATTGCACTTATGTTAGTTGTATAAAGCATGTGTAAAAGTTTAGTTTTACTAACCATTATGCAGAATTCGTTATTTTTTATCTCTATTATGCAGGAAATAAAAAAATTTCTGCTAATAAGAAAGCAACACGTGTCATGTGTGCTTTAGTGAGTGACGATATTGTGGATAATACAACAGGCAATATCCTTATCGTAATATTTTTCTATGTATCATTTCAAGCAAAAGGGCAATAGCACCTCACTGACATATCCACTTCTTGTTCATCCACAAATAACTGTTTCAGTAACATAGCAGTCCTTGGATATCCAAAAATTTATAAAGAGTATTTCCTAATATATATATATATATATATATATATATATATATATATATATATATATATATATATATATATATATATTTACTTGATTGTAAACTTGCCAAACGACTTTGTATACTTAAAAATTAATAAGATAGAAAAATGAATGAATGAGAAAGTTTTGGCTAATTTTCGTTTTTAATACAAACGTTTTCAAGCACAGAAAGTAGAAAGAATGAATTTGAATAATAAACAAACAAACAACAAATAAATAAACAAACATTAACATATGATTTTGGGCTATGCACAATTGAATTGTTTTTAATAAAATTTTAAACAGGCAATTAGAAATTTTAAAAAATCAGATGTGTTGAGTCCCAATTATTTATTAATTATCTCAGATTTAACCCGGAGGGAGCCTTGGTCTTTAAAACCAACTGGTGTGCCAATTCAGAATTTCGTAATGCCAGTTGGTTACATTTTGCTTTTTGATGTGGTTTAATTTTATTGACTGCTTTAAGCTCAAAGCAGTCTTCAAAATTTTTGTTGTGGTGAGCAGCGTGGTTATAAATTGGTTTTCTGATATCTTTATGAACCACATCAAAACGATGGCCAGTCATACGTACTCGAAGAGAGTTCGATGTCTGACCAATGTAATCTGAGGGACAGTGTTTACAAGATAGTTGGTAGATCACATTGTTAGTTTCACAAGTTGATCTACCAACTATAGGGTAAACTCTGTTTGTCGCACTACTTTTGAAGTCAGTGGACGTACTCATAATTTTGCAAATGCCACAACGTGGTTTGTGGCATGGTTCACATCCGTGATTATTTTCCGAATCATTTTGTGGCCGGGAATTTAGAATTTTGGGTCTCACCAACATATTCTTTAAATTTTGTGGCCTCTTAAAAACGACACGAGGTGGCCTGGAAAATAAATTTTCGGTTGATGGGGAGGATTTTAGAATATTGAATGCTGCCTTCATTACATTATTTATTTTTTGAAGCCCAGGAAAATATTCTGTAATAAACTTTGGATCACTTTCGAAATTTGAATTAATGTTAGCATTTTTAGGTCTTTTAAACTGATTGTTTAACAGCTTTTGAGGATATCCTCGATTGATAAAGGCAGAGTTCAATTTTGATATGTAATTTTCAAAATCAGAGTTGTCACTACAGTAAGATTTGGCTCGAATGGATAGACTTTTTGGTATGGATTTTTTCATGTACATGGGATGACAACTCTGATAATGCAGATATTGCATTTTGTTCGTTTCTTTCACATAAATTTTAGTTTTAATTTGATTTTTTTCAATAAAAACGTCAACATCCAAAAAAGTTACAGTACTTGTAGAATAATTCCAGGTGGATTTCAAACAACAAAATTGATTTAGGTCGTGTAAAAATTGTTTCAGGCTAACAATTTTCTTTCTAAAGAATATTTTCTTTCAGGCTAAATAATTCATTCTTTCTACCTTCTGTGCTTGAAAACGTTTGTATTAAAAACGAAAATTAGCCAAAACTTTCTCATTCATTAATTTTTCTACCTTATTAATTTTTAAGTATACAAAGTCGTTTGGCAAGTTTACAATCAAGTAAATATGAAGCCTTCTGGTATGAACCTATCAATTCTTTAAGCCTTTTATACACTCTTCTGCTCTATAGTCATTTTCTTCCTTCTTTTTCTTGACTCATATTAGACCTATTCATCACTTCTCTCATCATCTTGAATATAATGAACAGACCTTCAAAATTTGATCTGCTCAGAGAATTTAAATTTCATGCAAGAAAAGTAGCAAACTTAAATTGCAAAATCCTTTTTATCACTGCCTGCCTGTCCTATGGGTTAACACCAACTGGACTCCAACCAAAATTTCCCTTGCAGCTCTCCTTCCGACAGTGCATCAAGATGTTAAATTGCTCGCTGTGAAAACCAGTTTTGAACTGACGAATCTAGTCCTTCAGTCCCACAAAGAATTGGCTCGAAATCATGGCAAAAAATTAGAGAAAATTTACCAGACCATGACTGTTCACTTTTCCGATTCTGTCAAAGATATTAATGTTATATTGCTTGAAATAGACCGTTTCATGTCTACAAAATCTCAAATCCTTCTTAAGAAGTTTAATTCTTTGTGTCTGAAAACATTGAAGAATGGAATTGGCCTTCCTACGCCCTTTAAAACTTTATTTGACAATCAAAGTAAACCACCCTTGTTTCAAGAAAAACCTTGTTTGGCTGAGCTTTTTAACCAACCAAAACCTAAAGAGAAAATCTTTGCTTTAAACCCCCCTTAAAAATTCAACTAATAATTGTCCACTCGAAACTCACATTGAAAATTTATCAAGTTACACACCTAACAAAAATGAACAGTCAGTTTTGATGAAAGGGCTTACCTTTTCACCCACATCAAAGTTCAACCAAATCAAATTAGTTACCAATTCATTGGCTTTCGCTCAAAAGATCCGAAAAAAATACCATTATGAACAAAATCCGAATATATCACAAAGCGATGTACCATCAAGTCTCATCCAGTTCAAAGATTCAGCCTGGGAACCGGAAACCTTGGCACCCGACCATCCAGTAGAACAATTTATTAATATGATCACTGTAAATCTAGCTGACCCTTCATTTTTTGACAACCTTCCAACTACAAAAAATCTCACGTCTGCCGAATTCAAAGCAATAAAAACACTTAAAACCAGTGATAAAATTGTAATTTTACCTGCGGACAAAGGAAACAGTATTGTTCTTCTTGACAAAGTTGACTATATAGCTGAATGTCATCGGCAGCTCAATGAAACATCTAACTATCAAAAATTACAAGAAGACCAAACTGTGACCTTTAATGCAGAAATACCCTTATATGCAGAAATATTCTTGGAAAAAGTTGGCATAAAGGAAAATTTATCTCCAAAAACCATAGATCTACTTCCTCCTAAATTTCCCAAGACTCCAGTTTTTTTATGTATTGCCAAAAATCCACAAGCCTTCAAGACCACCGCCAGGAAGACCGATAGTGTCAACTATAATATCACCAACAGAAAGAATCTCTACCTTTGTTGATGAACATCTACAACCGTTGGTGAGAAGTCTGCCATCCTATATAGAAGACACTAAAGACTTTCTGGACAAAATTTCTAGCGTAAGCCTACCTAATAATTCTGAAAGTATCCTTGTAACAGTAGATGTTGAGTCCCTCTACACAAATATTCCCCACGATGATGGTCTGAAGGCTGCTAAATCTTTTCTGAACTCTAGACCCAGTAATTCAAAACCATCTACTCACTTTTTGGCCACTCTAATTCACATGATTCTGACAATGAATAATTTTAAATTCATAAATGAAAATTATTTGCAAATTAAAGGTACAGCTATGGGTACACGTATGGCCCCCTCATACGCTAACCTTTTCATGGGTCTAGTAGAACAAAATTTCTTAGCTAACAGACTCTTTTCACCTCTTATTTGGCTCAGATATATAGATGACATCTTTATGATTTGGCAGCATGGCATGGATAGCCTGAAACAATTTTTACACGACCTAAATCAATTTTGTTGTTTGAAATTTACCTGGAATTATTCTACAAGTACTGTAACTTTTTTGGATGTTGACGTTTTTATTGATAAAAATCAAATTAAAACTAAAATTCATGTGAAAGAAACGAACAAAATGCAATATCTGCATTATCAGAGTTGTCATCCCATGTACATGAAAAAATCCATACCAAAAAGTCTATCCATTCGAGCCAAATCTTACTGTAGTGACAACTCTGATTTTGAAAATTACATATCAAAATTGAACTCTGCCTTTATCAATCGAGGATATCCTCTGGTAAATTTTCTCTATTTTTTGCCATGATTTCGAGCCAATTCTTTGTGGGACTGAAGGACTAGATTCGTCAGTTCAAAACTGGTTTTCACAGCGAGCAATTTAACATCTTGATGCACTGTCGGAGGGAGAGCTGCCAAGGGAAATTTTGGTTGGAGTCCAGTTGGTGTTAACCCATAGGACAGGCAGGCAGTGATAAAAAGGATTTTGCAATTTAAGTTTGCTACTTTTCTTGCATGAAATTTAAATTCTCTGAGCAGATCAAATTTTGAAGGTCTGTTCATTATATTCAAGATGATGAGAGAAGTGATGAATAGGTCTAATATGAGTCAAGAAAAGGAAGGAAGGAAATGACTATAGAGCAGAAGAGTGTATAAAAGGCTTAAAGAATTGATAGGTTCTTACCAGAAGGCTTCATATTTACTTGATTGTAAACTTACCAAACGACTTTGTATACTTAAAAATTAATAAGGTAGAAAAATTAATGAATGAGAAAGTTTTGGCTAATTTTCGTTTTTAATACAAACGTTTTCAAGCACAGAAGGTAGAAAGAATGAATTATTTAGCCTGAAAGAAAATATTCCTTAGAAAGAAATTCTTTAGAAAGAAAATTGTTAGCCTGAAACAATTTTTACACGACCTAAATCAATTTTGTTGTTTGAAATTCACCTGGAATTATTCTACAAGTACTGTAACTTTTTTGGATGTTGACGTTTTTATTGAAAAAAAATCAAATTAAAACTAAAATTCATGTGAAAGAAACGAACAAAATGCAATATCTGCATTATCAGAGTTGTCATCCCATGTACATGAAAAAATCCATACCAAAAAGTCTATCCATTCGAGCCAAATCTTACTGTAGTGACAACTCTGATTTTGAAAATTACATATCAAAATTGAACTCTGCCTTTATCAATCGAGGATATCCTCAAAAGCTGTTAAACAATCAGTTTAAAAGACCTAAAAATGCTAACATTAATTCAAATTTCGAAAGTGATCCAAAGTTTATTACAGAATATTTTCCTGGGCTTCAAAAAATTAATAATGTAATGAAGGCAGCATTCAATATTCTAAAATCCTCCCCATCAACCGAAAATTTATTTTCCAGGCCACCTCGTGTCGTTTTTAAGAGGCCACAAAATTTAAAGAATATGTTGGTGAGACCCAAAATTCTAAATTCCCGGCCACAAAATGATTCGGAAAATAATCACGGATGTGAACCATGCCACAAACCACGTTGTGGCATTTGCAAAATTATGAGTACGTCCACTGACTTCAAAAGTAGTGCGACAAACAGAGTTTACCATATAGTTGGTAGATCAACTTGTGAAACTAACAATGTGATCTACCAACTATCTTGTAAACACTGTCCCTCAGATTACATTGGTCAGACATCGAACTCTCTTCGAGTATGTATGACTGGCCATCGTTTTGATGTGGTTCATAAAGATATCAGAAAACCAATTTATAACCACGCTGCTCACCACAACAAAAATTTTGAAGACTGCTTTGAGCTTAAAGCAGTCAATAAAATTAAACCACATCAAAAAGCAAAATGTAACCAACTGGCATTACGAAATTCTGAATTGGCACACCAGTTGGTTTTAAAGACCAAGGCTCCCTCCGGGTTAAATCTGAGATAATTAATAAATAATTGGGACTCAACACATCTGATTTTTTTTAATTTCTAATTGCCTGTTTAAAATTTTATTAAAAACAATTCAATTGTGCATAGCCCAAAATCATATGTTAATGTTTGTTTATTTATTTGTTGTTTGTTTGTTTATTATTCAAATTCATTCTTTCTACTTTCTGTGCTTGAAAACGTTTGTATTAAAAACGAAAATTAGCCAAAACTTTCTCATTCATTCATTTTTCTATCTTATTAATTTTTAAGTATATATATATATATATATATATATATATATATATATATATATATATATAACAGTACATATACAGTATAACAGTATATATACATATAACAATATATATGCAGTACGGAGCACCTGAGTTACTGTATGTAAAACACTAAACTCCACTCAGTGGGCAATCTGCGACTATGCGCTCTTTAGTTTGTTACCCCGCTCAGCAGTCGCATGGCTGGTCTTTTGTCATTCCCCATTTGTACTTCCAATAAATACATCTTCCCATTCCAGTGTGGAAACAATTGAATGTATTTCACTGCTTTCGAGGAAGATTCATACCACCTCCCGCTACGGTCGGGTCAGTTATCAAGACGGGGAGCTATGTTCCGACCTTGGAAAGCATCCCTGGAGGAAGTCCTGTTTGTATGGATGGTGAAGTTTGTGTCTATCAACTGGGAATCTGTCCACAGAGGTAATTTCGGGACCTCAATCGGCCCACATCCTAGGGTAGGCAATCATAGATGGGTAGCTGTGGAGCAGATAAGATCTTAGTATATTCCCTAATGAGTGCTTTCCTTCGTCTTAAAACAGGTGGAGCGATATTACACAGCACTGAGAGCCAGGGTGCAGTGTTAGCCATGAGTGTGCCACTAATGACTCTCATGGTCCTGTTTAGCTGGACTTCGATCCCTCTATCATGCACACAATTTAACCACACGGGGGGAGTAGTACTCAGCAGTTGAGTATACCAAGGAAAGCGCAGTGGTTCGCAGAAAAGGTGATGGACAATGTTAGTCCTGGACCTGACCTTAGCTGCCGTTTATTCCAAGTGGCTTTTAAACGTGAGAGACCGATTCAAGGGGAAGCAAGTTCAAGGGCCGATTCATGGGGAAACCTAAGTTTTTGTCGGGGTTGGACTAAGCTTTAAGGCTTCATAGTATTCACCGAGTGTGAGGGGCAAAGTAATTTGTTAGTGTTTTATTTTTATTTTTTATTATTAAACTGATTGTGTTGATATGCCAATGCAATATCATTTGAATAAATAATCTTTAGAAACCGAGTTGCAGGAATGTCGGTAGTATACACATTAAAGAGCAATAGGGGAGCACTGACTCTTAAGGAAGGCCATCCTTTACTTGCCTAAAAGTACTTTCTCTGCGTCCCAAATATACTTTTATCATCCTATTGGAGAGCATCGAGTTGAGAAGGGAGAAGCCACAAGAAAGGGCAAGGAATCAGGTCGTAAAATTTAACGAGAAGGCCTTTTCTCCAGACAGAGGTATAGGCTGCAGTCAGAGGTTTTCAGTCTTCGCTCAAACCCATCCTCAATAAAAGACGTTAGAGCTAGAACCTAGATACAATGGTTGCGCCCTGGGCTGTATCAACCTTGATCGACAGGGATGCTGGCATTAAGAATAGGGAAGATTCTATTGGAAATCAACCTCTCGAGCATCTTTTAACGAACACTTAAAAGAGCTCTTGCCCTTTTGGATCATGTCCAGGTTTTACGATAGCTATAATTTTAGATTTTCTAAATATCTGAGTCGTCAAGGTTTTCAAAATGGTGTAAACAATTTCAAAAAGCCACTGTCTAGCCTTGTTACCCGAGTGTTTTATAAACTCCGATAAAATGTCATCCAAGCCTGCTGCTTTGCCATTTGGCATCGCATTAATCGCCGCTTCCAGCTCATCGTAAGTGAAGGGTCTAGAGACTTTTAACGGTACTTGCTGACTCTCCTTTATATCGGCAAGCTTGAATTTTTCTGTTTGCAGGCGTACCCACAGTAATAGACAAACCAGAGAGGAGTTTTGCAATTTCACGAGGGCTAGGCTGAGAGGCATCGTGTTGTTCACTTGATTTACTAGTGGAGAGTTCCATGAGCAGACACAAAGCTTTTCGACTACTCTGGGTGAAGTTCTGGTTCTCAACAGTTTCCATCCACTTCTCTCTCATGGAGTTGTCGAGAGGGTTAAGGAGTTGGTCAGCTACATCTCTGTCCTCAGTGGCTATAAACTCACTGTAATGATCTTCGCACTCTCTGCTCCATCCTAATATGTATTCTTTTCTAAAACCCCTTGGGATTGACGCTTTCTCGGAAGACAGGACAAGTAGTGTGTACCGATCAAAGTTTTTTTTGTTTTAGGGGGGATGAACCTATTAGGAACCTATTTAGGGGGATGTCGTTGTCAAGCCAGGAGGAGAAGATCTACCACTGATCTTTATGAAAAATCCACGTATCCCGAGGAAAGATCTTACTAGTGGAATCTGTATTCCTGCTGTTATTATTACAGGTTTTTGCTGAGAGTGGAGGAATACACCTAGTACAATCCTGAAAGTAGGCACGGGTGTTACTGATAATTAACGGGAGCAAATACACAAGTCTGGAGAGTACCCACGATGCCATCGGGCTCAATGAAAGGTGTGTGGGACCTTGGCATTATATACCAAGAAAGGAATGTTATTTTCAGTTCAGCTTGAAAGACAAGAGCCATTATCATCACCAGGAGAGTATTCCCACTGGGTATGATGACTGTTAAAGTCATCTAATACATATACCACAGGATGTTCAAAAGTTGGGAGAATTGTATCTGACCACTGGATGTTCGGTGGTTTGTAAACATTTACAATGGTAGTCTTAGATTCCGTAACAGCTACAACAAATGTGTTGTTATCACAACTTTTGAGGGAAACTGAAACATCGTCTATGTCCTGCCTAATATACGTCGTCACTCCATAGACACTGTGACCTATTTTTTCCACAAGTTTATATCCTGGGATGTTACCCCTCGCACTGTTCTCTAAGTCTTCTGCATGTGTTTTTGCAGTGCGAGGACATCGTCCTCATTTTCCAGCAGTACTCAGCAGTCACTTTTAGATTTGCTCAGATCCTCTACGTTAAAATACAGATATTTAAAACAGAGCCTAAATTTCTAAATTGGCCCTGGATAGGCAGTTTGCATTTTGTCTGGCAGCTGGCATAGCTGAGAGATTACGTGCGTAATGGTTCAGCTGCCAATGTTGTTGTTCGTTTAGCACCACCCGGGGAGTACGTGATAATTTAATGGAATGCTGTGGACGCGAACAACATCACTTTCCTTTTCCTAAAATGTTGAACTGTTTACACATCTCTAGAATTCCGTTGGAAACCCAAAAAATACGAGGATACTTTTACCTTTCTCAGTTTAATTACTAAATATATATTTTATCTGATACACGATTTCCGTCATGTGTTCTTACAGAAATAAACCCCAAAGGGTTACACCCGAAAATGAAGAAAATGCCGTGTAAATGTGTAGGTAGACTCATGAATAAACCAATTTTTGGTCATCTAATAATCTTCGTGGACTAGAGGATTGGGGTGTATGGTGAATGACGAGATGTGTGTATAATTCCGTGTATAAGTAGCATCATACTCGAGCCAGAAGTTAAGTCTGAGCAAAAACTCATTTCATTTGTTGCTTTATCGTTAGTATTTTCAGACATATTTTTATTTCTGTAACTGTGACTAGTAAAACAAAACTTTGTTATTTACTCCATACAACCAACACAACAAGAATATTTATTTCTCTAACTATTTTCAAAATAGTCATTTACCGTTGGGATGAAAAGGATTGTCTTATGATTGAGTTTGTGGTAACCCCATAGTTACATCAACTTATTATAGAGTATGGTTTCTTTAAAAGACATGTTTCAGGTGGGGTCGATTCCATAATTATTTTACCTTATTTTGGGCTCTCCAACCTCCAGAATATTGTGAAGTATGCGTCCTTTTCAGCGGCGATCTTCGCACTTGTCAATATTTAAAAAAACACACAAACACACGACACATACGAAAAAAACGAACACGAACACATACATAATCCGACGTTTCGGGAAACCAATACAACGTTTCCCGTTTTCAAGGGTCCTTCTTTAACCTAACTTTCGCGAGTCTTGCCGATTTAGAGTATGGTTTTTACAAATATGAATAACCAACAAAATGTTATGTAAACCCGCCGCTATCTTATTCTATCAAGTACTTGTGTAATTCATTTACAAAATAAAGGTAATACCAAGAGGACAGGAGAGACCAAATTCTTGGTTAAGTACAATCAATTTATAACACTTAATTTTATTGCTGATGGACATTCGATGACTAAAAGTTAATGTAATAACCTAACACATTTGATTCATTATCAGTGATTTATTATACACCATCAATACACTAATGAAATCATTTTTTATCTTTGAGTTTGACTGATAGTTACCCGTTACATAGCTAATTTTGTACGTTTAGGCTTTTATCACATTACATAAAAAAACTTTTTAACTGCATGATTTTTAAACTTTTAAACCAGCACATGACATGACACATAATGTTAGGTGGTGCATTTAGATATCCTTCATCGCTTAAACCTGGTGTAAACGCTAAGGCTGCATCAACGCATTATATCTCACAAGTAAGCTGCGGCTACAAGGCATATTTAAGTTTATGGCATGGCGGTGGTGTACACGAGTGACAGGATATATAAGACTAGTCCAATTTATCCTGAAACAGTACAGAAGTAGCCTCTTAGCATTGTAGCTTCAAGCATGGCAATGGAAACCGACTTGAGTTCATGTCAACTTCAAAACAATATATCTCCGTTAAGAATTATTCTTTTATTTTAAACTTATTAATTTGGTTTGCCTACATATATCAGGTACAAGCAGACTTGTGTGTCAGTTGATATTATCCTACCTTAAGAGGAACATGCTAAACGAAGTTTTAAATTTAAACAAATTAACAAAGTATATTGACATAATAGGTCACTGTGAGGGGGCTAAAGGGTCAGTCCTAGTGGACGTTGCTGAAACTACCCGAATACGTTTCGCATTGTTTACAAGCATACTGAGGACGAGAAACAATAAATTAGTATTCGGTTACTATCCGTTAACTGAAATAAAAATTATTAAATGTTTAAAACAAAATGGCGGCTAGCTGCTTAACGAAGCATTATAGGACGTTTTTTCGAATGAAATATTTGTTAATTATGTTCCAAGGAAACATCACACGGCGTTTCCGAACACTCTATGTCTTAAAATAAATTTTTTTTATTGCATTTTATTTCTAAAATTGGGTTAAGCAGTTAGAAATATGTACAACCACCTTTACGTTTTTAGGAGATGACGCAATGTCCTGTGCGTGATAGTGAGAAGTTGGCATGAATGTAAATCACGTAATATCTACAGTACACGGTGCGGCGTGATGTATATCAGGGTAGCAGGCCTATAACTCATCAGCTGTCCGTACATGTTCTACTATAACCGCAGCTGCAGGGCAATGTTGACGGAAAAAATGATTAAACATGTTTTATTTTTTCCAAATAATTGTTTAAAAAGTATGTAATATAAAGGAAATTGAAGCTGTTTCACTGGCCCATACCATAAAAAAAATTGTATTTTTATGGGATTTGTTAAAAAAATCTATGTAAATAGAGTATGTGCGTATAGAGTTAAATACACAACTATACACGCTGGAAACATTTTTATACATTTTAGCGAATTTCCCTATAGGGAATACGCTATTACGGTAGTAGCCATGGTAAGACCTAAGCCCGGGACCATGTTACTTTTTCATTTTGAGGTCCCCAGAGGCCAAAAATACCGTTCGTTCATTTTCATATATATGTATATGTATATATATACATATATCTATATATGTGTCCGTGGTACTGATAACTTTTGAAGGGGACCTCCGATTTTGATGAAATTTGGTATGAAGATGTTAGACCAGGTCTATTTTCATGAGTTCGCAAACCAGCATGATCGGGTTATGGGAACGGGGTTTTATGGGGTTTCAAAGGGGTCAAAAATGGGTTTTTGGCATTTTTGGACCTTAGTTTTTAAAATTCAAAAATTTTAACTAAAAACATTTAAAAGAGCTAAAAAAACAAACAATTTAGTATTTTGAATTTTTAACATGGCGTAACAGGCTACGGAGAAAATCCAAAAATAGGTTTTCCATGTTATTCTTATGGGGAATTAACAAAACCCTGTATCTCACTTATTTATTGGAATAACTTGATAAAATTTGGTATGTACGTACATTCACTAGGTAGGGTTTAACTGATATTTGCTTACAACACCTATATGGCGGCAATCCTTCATACTCACCCCCATTGGGCTTATGGGAAAAATTTAAAAGTGTCGAATATTGATACAATTTGATATTTACCTTACCTAACTATTACATTTTATAACAAAACTAACATTTTCTAACAATCCTATGGCAGCAAACCTACATACTCATTCCTATGGGGTTTATGGGGAAAATACAAAATCTCAAGATCCTTTGGAAATTCGCTGAGTACGCAGGTCTGCTGCGACGGGGGGTATTACTATATTACAACAGCGTTGAAAATCTGTTTGGAGCCTCACCGACAACCTTTGTGCTATAGACAAAACGTAAATTTCGTCTAGTGGAAGGTAAGATTTGCAAATAAAATATTTTGCGCGAACTTACCGAATCCAGTCCCGATATTTTTAAAAGGAAATTAATTAAATACTCTTACTTACCCTTAAAATGTTTTATTAACATTGCATTGACCTTTTTCTTAGAAGTGCTTTTTAAAATACTTTCATAAAAACATAATTTTTGGCACTTCACGACTGAATTTATCTTGATGTTCATTAATACATTTTTTGTCTTCCTAAAAAGTATCACAAATAAAAACCACTCTTAAATTAAGAAGAAATGTTGATGATGAGAAGGCAAGACGTCTGCTCTAGACAATCCAGTGATGACACAAACGTGACTCAAATGGCAATTGAGAATTTAAGTATCTAGATTTATCTTTGGTAGGTATTAACTTTAATCTAATTTTAACCAAGAATCTACTGCGATTATTAAATATACCTTACAACAAGAAAAACAAAAAATTCAAGTTTTAATGAGTATTGTTTTCTTATTATTATTTTACAATAATAAATTGTAAAATTCAATTTGGTACGTTAAAAAATATTATGCCGTAATGAACTTTTTTAATTTTTTTTTTTTTAACAAAATATAGTTTATTCTTATTTTACCTAGAATATCTGTGTGAATAGTTGCCTTTAAGATACCTACATTAACGTTTCCTTCCTGAGGTGAAAAGAATTCAATTCCAAAATACGCATACAACCATAAATTACTGATATACATAAAGTAGATAAAAAAAAACAATAAGCATAAATTTAAAACTTAAACTAAAACAGATTATAATTACAAGCGTATTAAGATTAGTTGGAGAAAATGAAATAATTTTTGGACAGCCAATTCTTCTTGTAATCTGTTATATGGCATCCACTAACCTTATTCAGAAAAGTCCCCTGAAATCCCATTTGGGGATTAGTACAAAAATTGGAGGTTGGCAAATTAGGAGTTGCAATAAAATTTGATAGTAAGCATACTAAATTTAAAAAGAATTTAGAATTATTAAATTAGAATTAATTTAGAATTGTAGGTGAGATAATTATACTTTGAAACTGTTTCATAGGCCTACGTTGCAAAAATGTTATTAAATTTTCATTTTAAGACTAATTAGCGTTGAAAATTTATAGTGGCCACCATGTAAAAACCTTCAAAGACAGAAATTTACGAATGAATTTACATTTCTGACCTAACAAACTTAATAGTTGTACCAAGTTTGAATTCCTTGAACTAAAATAGTTTGATAGATATTACAATATTTTTAAAGCACAAACAGATGTAAAACGATTATTTGCAAGGCATGTTACATAATAATTCAATATATATTTTTTTTTCTTTTTTTTATTTCCTGAACATCCTTATAAAGTTGGAAACTTTTAAACTGGGCACTACCCTGTAACAGAAGCAGAGGAAAACTACATGCTTATTTTTGGAGGAAATTAGTAACTTTCTCTCACTGGTTAGTACATTGTTATAGTATGGATTATGTTAGAAAAAATGCTTTAAATTTGTTATATATATTAATGAACTCACCTTTACAAAAAGTCAACTTTAAACAAAGATTTAAATATGTAGATGATTATAAAATAAACTGCATACTGTACTGTATATGTATGAGAAAATCGCTGATTTCAAGACGAGTTCAGCAACAAGTAGGATTTTGACGGGGCTTAACTAACCACTTGATACACAAATAACAGTCCTCTGAACAGCCATAGCCAGGAACAATGGTCTTGTATGTGAAGCTTAATGCGAGTTGGGCTTAGGACATCGAGACCACCGCCGCTAACCATTAACTTTTAGCTTATCTCAAGATTCTACTAATTCTCAAGATTTTTCTACAATCACATTAAGTAATTGCAGTGTGAAATTATTTTAATTATACTATTATATAGTAGGACAATCAGTTATTTTAGAAAAGTATGTATGGAAGCGGTTTAACGTTCTTTTATAAGTCACAACAATCACCGTCTATCGTCCCCTGAAATAATGCAGGGGCATCCCTCTGTAAGGTTTTATGTTAAAGAATGCTATAAGAAACATAACTAAAGGTTCAAGCTGAGTCTACAAAGTTTTAGTTAGGCTACTTACATATATTAAAAGGTATAATGCCGTTTCCATAATTTTACCCCCGGTGTATTCGTTCATAGTGACGGTTATTTTTTTAAAGTGTATTACATACTAGACATATGCAGTTAAAAATATATATTGCAGGTCTATGGTAGAGATATACTGGCAGCCGAAGGTTCAATGTGAGAACGAGCGTTTACGAGGCTATAACTGCCACGTTGCTATAATGGCTGTGTTGTACCACGTTGCACGTACGTGGGAGGCAGAATAGCCTTGAAAGGTTGAATGTGATGCGAGCGTTTACGAGGCAGTAACTCGGCGTACAACTCGGCTGTATTCATCTCACACTCACTTCACTTCAACAACTTGCTACTGTACCACATTGCATGTACGTGGGAGGCACAATGGCGGCCGAAGGTTGAATGTTGGTACGAGCGTTTACGCGGCAGAAACTCGGCGTACAACTCGGCTGTATTCATCTCATACTCACTTCAACAACTTCCTACTGTACCACGTTACACGTACGTGGGAGGCAATGGCGGCCGAAGGTTGAATGTTAGTGCAAGCGTTTACGCGGCAGTAACTCGGCGTACAACTCGGCTGTATTTATCTCACACTCACCTCAACAACTTGCTACTGTACCACACATCCATATTACGGCACAAAATCAAATATAAATTAAGATTTCCTGATTATTGTTATAGACAACAGCCCCTTAAAATATTAATAACTAAAACTGAAGAAACCAATTATTTATAAAACAAAAGCTCCACAAATTTTAATTACTAGATATTTTACCTCCTTTTTTGTATAGCGGCACTTGATGGTACACAATGAAACTCACTATAACTAGGTAACTAGTGATTGACGATTACAGAATGATACAATGGTCCCTGCTGGCCCTGGCTTATATGCGGGTATGGCGTCTACGGCGACGTTAGCATCCCTTCTGCGCCCTCTGCCTTCGGTGGTTTACCTCCGCTGATAATCCTAACTTAGTCCTTACGAACTTCTTTGAAAGATCGTTCCCAAGAAAGTTTCCAAGAAAACTTCATTGGGTTTTTCACTTAACATATAACACTAAACGCCTTAATGCAATATTTTCCGATATACTCGACCTTTTGAGGTGGGGTTTGTGACATACTGCTCTAAATTTTAGGTTATTTATTTGATTTTTTTTTGGAAAGTTTGATTGCCTGCCATTTCTGCCTTGGTCAACCATTAGAAGTGAAGTTTAGACTCTATACAGTAAGACCTTTAATTTGAAGAACATGTCAACAATGCGGACTCATTCAAGATTTTGGAATGAGTCGTAGTGGGCCGTCCCCTAGAGGGGCCATATTGTAGGTTTTGGCACAGATAAGTTGGTTACTATTATCAGTAATGATTTGTGGAAGTTTTTATTTTCATGTGTTGTTTTGTAAAAATTATTAAATGAGTTCCAGACCTAATTGTCAACTTCAATAATGTGTGATGATTATTTCGTGTTAAACCGGTCAATAATTATGTTTAAGGCTGATTCCCGCCCCTTAGTTATAGTAACGGAGATGTCACTTCTAGTATGTTATTTTAAAGCTTAGAATGTAGGGAAATTTCGAGTGATATTTGACAGTTCGTACCTTGTCAAAAAAAATTTCTTCAGCAAGTTATAGTGTTTTTTTCTTAACTTTCCAAAATTGTGTTTTACTTTAATTTTACAAGACTTTAAGAGGGCTGAATTCCCCTCAGGGGCAGTGGGCTTTCCACTGTACGGGTGTTTCTTGGCGAACCCGGGGTACCTGAGCCGAGCTGTGAGACCCTCCTCACAGTTCTTCCCGAGCTAGGGTCTTTCTTCTCATCTTTCAGGTCTTAGCTCACCGTCTTTATTCTTTCCTGAGCAACCTTGCTCACCTTCTTGTTTTCGACCCCGAATCAAGGGTGTCTTTCCACCTTCTTTCGACCGGCGCACGCTGGGGGGTCCTGGGAGTGTCCCTGTTGTGTTGCAGGGACTGATGTGTGCCTCGCACTGCCGATGGTCTCCTCCAGTGTGTCGTCAGAAGCCAGCCGCTTCGGACCTTAGTCAGGAAGTGCGGCATGGATGCAGAGATCGGACTCTGCATTGCCACGGGCGACCCCCAGCACGTCCGGCACATTTTGTGTATCGGTGCTGGGCAAACGGAGGTTTCGGGCCCCGGAGTACCGGGGTAGGGGTGTCTTATCTCCTACGGGGGGTAGACCTCCGAGGGTGTACCCGCTCTCGGCCAATGAAGGGCCGCCTCTTGCCGCACGATGCGCTGGTGACAAGATAGCATGGTTTTTCAAAACCAAAACACGAAATTAAAGGAGAATGAGCAGGCCGAACTCAGAAGAACATGTTTAAGAACTAGACGAGCCGCCACTAGAGCGAGAATTCCCGCAGACAGAGTTCGTAAGTCGGAGGCCTATAAAGCTGCGAGAAAATCTCTCCGCCAGGCGATCAACAGGAGCAAGGCAAATAGCTGGAGGAGACTTCGTGACGACTTTGACTCCGACCCGTGGGGCCTGGGTTACAAACTTGTAACACAGAAACTCGGCGTCCGCTCTCCACCTTCCATCATGGAGGGCGCCACCATGGGGAGGATCGTCGCTGCGTTGTTTCCTGAACATCCACAGCGACCGCCGGTTGACTTCGGACGGGTAGAGGACGTTCCACTCTTCACCTTCGAGGAGCTGGAAACCTCCGTTCTCTCCCTGAAGAGCAACAAGGCTCCTGGCCCGGACGGGATTCCCAGTGAGGCTTTAAAGAAAGTATTTTCAATCAACGCTGACTTGTTGTTGAGAATGTACAATGCCTGTTTGGTAGAAGGGGTGTTTCCGGCTTCCTGGAAAACAGCCAGGCTTGTACTGATCAGCAAGGGCAAAGGTGATCCCGAGCTGCCTTCGTCCCACAGGCCTCTCTGCATGTTGGACACGGCTGGGAAGCTGTTCGAGAAGCTGATCCGTTCCCGCCTGACTTCTGCCGTGGAAGCTGCCGGGGACTTATGCCCCCGTCAGTACGGCTTCAGAAAGGGACGGTCAACGATCGACGCTGTCACCGAAGTTCAGAGAGCTGTGGAGAGAGCCGAGAGCCACAACCATTTCTCCCGCCGAGTAGTGCTTCTTGTTACGCTTGATGTCAAGAATGCCTTCAACTCGGCGAGGTGGGTCGATATGCTGGATGCGCTTCGCAACACCTTTCGTATTCCTGCATATCTGTTGCGGCTCATCGAGGATTATCTACGCTCTCGAAGCCTAATTTATGACACGAGGGACGGAACGCGGACGAAGAAAGTCACTTCTGGTGCCGCACAAGGTTCAATACTCGGCCCGGATCTCTGGAACGTTGCCTATGACAGCCTCCTGAGGTCCGAGATGCCTGAGGAAACCACTTTGGTTGGGTACGCCGATGACGTTGCAGCTCTCATTGCTGCACGCAACGTTGAGCTGGGCCCAACTGAAGTTGAACCGAGTTATGCGGGTGGTCAACACTTGGATGTCAGATCACGGTCTCTCGCTTGCTCTCAGTAAGACGGAGATTGTGATCCTCACGAAGAAGAGGATCGACACCGTCGTCCCACTCCGAGTGGGAAGGGAGGTGGTCACATCAACTCGTGCCGCTAAATACCTCGGGGTTATGGTGGACACCAAGTTAAGCTGGAGGGATCAGATCTTCCGTACGGCGGACAAGGCCGCTAAGGTAGTCACTTACCTTAGTAGGCTGATGGCCAATGTCGGGGGTCCCCGATCCAGCAGAAGACGTCTGTTGATGTCCGCGGTCCAGTCCGTGCTCCTTTACGGGTCAGAGGTGTGGGCAGGCACTCTAGTGCTACAGGTTGCGACTCGCCCGGGTTCAGCGTCAAGCTGCGCTCCGGGTGTGTTCCGCCTACCGGACAGTGTCCGAGCCTGCCGTCCTGGTGGTCGCCGCAGTCATCCCTGTCAAAAGCCTAAAACCTCTCAAATCCTAATCAAATCCTAGACTCAAAAATCCTAGCTTAAAAACCTTTGAAATTTTTTTATGTTTAACCCACTACATAAAACAGTGTACCCACTACATATGTTTATCGGACCACACCCCTATGTGTGGTATACACTGATTGCCAAAGTGATGGGTTATAAGACAAATAAAATCTACGTTACTTTTAGCCTTTTGATTTATAATTAAAAACGCCCCAGACATCGGATCACAACGGTGTTGTGCTCCACGCTGAGTTTAGGCCATACCACTTTACATGCGGCCGTAACGCCCTCGGACAACGGGCTGTCAAGTCGTAAACGGTTTACAACGCTGTATTCCAGACACTCAGCCGAATATATTTATAACTCCTAGTTGCTGGGTTTTATTCTTGCCATCCAGCCAAACGGAAGATAGAAAGAGTTGGCCGTATTAGAGAGAGTTTTCAGTTTATTTATTTATTTACTTCAACACAACACTTTACATCAATACATTTGCTTTATGGCTAAGTAACCAACTAACTAATACGATCGATATAATATAACAGCAAGAGCTACAAAAAAGAAACTTATGTACAAACAGTCAATGAAATTGTGTCAGATAACATAGGCTATTCAATTTAGGACAAAAAAGGGTAGTTAAGGGAAAGTTTTGTCTCAGTCGCAAAAAACTTATTTCTTTATGTTTTTTTTATGTTGCTGAACACGAATTGCTAACAGATATTTTGCCCGGAACATTGCCTTTTTTGCAAAAATAGTCACCTTTTTTATTAGCATGATACGTGTTGTTTGTAATCAGAAATGAAAAACAAACGTCTACAACACTCAAAAATATATTTACACTTATACTGCAAATAATACAGACGGTAAATATATCAAAAGATGGAAAATGGCAATCGATTTCGACCGGACACACCGATCATCATCAGGCCCAAAGAGAGAATCCCAAAAAGAAGTGGAAAAAGAAGAGGTCCAAAGAGAAGTGGATTTCTCTCTTTGGGCCTGATGATGATCGGTGTGTCCGGTCGAAATCGATTGCCATTTTCCATCTTTTGATATAATTAAAGTCTGTATTCTTTGCAGTATAAGTGTAAATATATTTTTGGGTGTTGTAGATGTTTGTTTTTCATTTCTGTTTCCAAAAATAGTCGAATTTTTTATGTTTTTGGCCTGATTCTTGGTTATTATGCATTACGAAAATGTGTTGGATATTAAATTAAAGTAGAGAAAATTTCTTACAAGTTTTGTATTTAACACATTTTTCTACGACAAACGGGTTATCCGCTAGGGTGCGTTGAAAAAGAGCCGAAATAAAAAAAAATCACAAAAAACGCCAGATCCTGCCCTTTAATGTTTTATTATCATGGAAACAAGTAATGTTATGATGGATTCAACTGTTTTTGATACAAAATTTAATGAAATGGAAATAAAAAGTAATAATAATAACGAAAAACCATGAGCATTTTTGATTATTAACATTATTTACAAATCAATAAGATTTAATTAAAACCAAATGTAATAAATAAATGGATAAAGCAAAAATAGATGAATAAAACAAAATTACTGAGGTTGCAGTTGGTCCTCTTCCAACCCCAATCTTCTGCTGGTTTAGCGATCTCCATCCATTACTGCACTTTCAAGCTGGTCCCGCACACATTTCACCTCCTTATAGAGCTTAACGTCATCAGAAAATAGAAGAAATTTCCCTTTAATATAGCAATCAATGTCATTAATTTACTGATTGAAGAGGAAAGCGCCAGGATGCGAAAACTGGGGGACTCCTGACAATACGTGAAGGTTTAGAAAGGCAGGCTGGACTAATAAAATCAACGCCCCTCAGTTATTCATTTGACTGAAGAGTGCGGCATGTCAGGTAACTATAGAACTAGCTCAAGAGTGAACCCAATATTCCATGAGCTTTCAACTTCCCCAGGAGATGTGGGTGGCTAAGGCGATCAAAAGCCTTTAAAGAATCAAGGTATACTCAATCAATTTGAAGACCTTTGTCAAACGCAATTAGAACAACGCTTTGAAACCAAGAGGTTTGTGGTGATTGACCTGCCATGCCGGAAGCCGTGCTGTTGAGGTAGAAGTTTGTTCTTCAAATTGAATGAGATACGGTTGAGAACAATACTTTGGAATACTTTCGCTAGGTCAAATTGTATAACAATGAGTCTGTAGTTTTTTGCAATAGAACGTTCCCCAGACTTAAAAATTGTAACCAAAAAGTCGGACATAAGATTAGCAGGAAAGACTCCAGCATTCAGGAGAGAATTGAATAACAAAGCCATTTGGGTGCCAGGACACCACTGCTGAAATTCAGGACAGCAGCCATAATACCGTCAGGTCCAGGCAATTTCAGCTGTCGAGAGCTTTTAATTTCACCTCCTCTTCCGTGGTCAAGATGTAAATAGATGATAAGCTGATACCTGTTTCATAGGAATGGGAAGGTGCATCATCAACAGGCGGGTCATAGACGGAGAAGACATAATTCCAAAAGGACTTTGGATTTGCTGAGAGACCTATGTCAACATCAGCTAGATATCTCTGATGCAATCTCTTGAGAGGGCTTTGTATTGTCGCCTGACATCTCTATGGCAAGTAAGTGTGTGTGGCCAAAGAGATGTATTACACTCTTAATGCAAACTCTTCTCCCTAATGACAAGCTGTCTCAACCTACTTGAGAACCAAGGAAGAAAAGGGTTCTGGCCAATCCGCTTCACCGAAGAGTTATAATTACATTAGGCAGGTTTAGGCAGAATGACGTAAAGGATAACTCACAGTCAACAGGGGGACTGAGGTCAAGATAAGTCATGTTTTGAATAGATTCAAATACTCCTCGCAGATTACACCTACGAAGATTCGGGATGAAGATGTCATGTATTCTTGGTAGGGGATCGGTAATTTCCACCTCAAACTCAAGCGCAGGATGGGCAGGCTCAGGCTTAACTAGCTTCCCTCGATTCCAGGACTGTGATGTCATCAGATGAAAAAATCAAATACAAAAGCACAATTCTTGCATTAAGGATCCTATTCACCTACTCCAGTTGCAAAACGTTGGCCATTTCAATCAGGTTAGCAGCATTAGAAGAGGATACAGGCCGGGACGTGTTGGTCCAATCGAATAAAAGGATGTTTCAATCCCCAGCAATAATCAGTTTATTATTAGGGTCCAAGGTTGATGAGACCTCCTCACGGCGTTTTGATATGAGCATTATATAGCTTTCGGAGAGTTTATACAATCATTAAAATACTATTACCTTTAAGGCCTTTGAAAATAACACTGTACAGGTTGGAGCTACAAAAGAAATAAAAATGTCCCCAAAATTTATGTCAAATTTTTTTATAAATCTGGGAAAACTTAAAATTTTAAAACGTTTTAAAATCAAATACTTGTACGTTTAAGTAATTTGAAAAAAAAATCGCAGTAGAAGTGTTTATTATTACATATATTCTTTGACAAAGTTTAAAAAAATTACGTAAGGTACAAAACCACATGCCTGGACGAACTCAATTAATTGCATTCTTGTAGCCTGATTGTTCAGAAGTAGTCAAGGATTCAATTGCATGTAACTTTGTATTGCACTTTTTAGTTGCATTCCACATCTAATTTATATTTGCATGTATCAATAGTCTTTATAAATTCATATTATTGCATTGTATTTATTGAATGCTTATGGTATTTGTCTTTCATGCTTGAGAATATTAGATGCATTACTGATCAGTCAAACACTATTTACTAACTCTTTTATTGTATATATGCATGTGATAACAGTTAGTCTTGACAAGTTATATTTATAATTTACTTGTTTCAAGTTGAATGAATGTTACTATCCTTTGTGGTTTTCAGAGTCACTGCATGTAGTACTGCACAGTGAAATTGCAACTCATGAACTTTATTTATTGCACAAATGCACACCATTATTTTTTGCATATTGCATGTTATTTGAATGATTTGTTGTTATTTTCTCTGATTGTGTTTTATTTTAAACTGGCAACAAGCCGTTGGAACAAATAAATAAATAAATAAATAAAACCATTTAAATACATTTTATTGAATTGAGACTGAAAAAATTCTCAGCTAGTATTTATTTTATAACTATATTGACTCTGCAGAGGTCACATGAATTTTATTTTAAAATAATTGTAAGGTTCGATAACCAGAGTCTTACGAAATGATTCCATAACAGAAAATTATGGATTAGTAACCAAAATAATAGTTCACTCCCATAAAAATAAAGTAAAAGGTAGTATAAAAGCAGAACAAAGTCCATGTAAATAATGATTTATTGCTTGACATCAGTATCCATTACTGGTGAAGTGCCAGGCTCTACTATTCATCTAGCGACAACGTTTTAACTATAGAAAAACTCCCCGAATAACGAAACCCCAATATTTTTATCTATATACAGGGTGTCCAGCTTCCACCTTTACAAACCTTCCCAGGCTATTTAAGCAGGCCAAAACAAACATAAAAATCATACACATATGTCCTAAAATGCATAGTTAAACCTCTAGCTGCCATTTTGTTTCTACTACTTCAGAATTTTTCTTTCCGTAACGGGTTGTTTTATTGAGTTTATATTTAACATGTACCTTTATCACACCTATGCTCATTTTCAGGGAAAAAATAATTTTCTGATGTGTATTTTTAAGTGGCGGCTATTTGACTCAATATCTTAAAAATTTTAACTCAAATATCTTAAAAACGGTAAATTTTATAAAACTTTTACAAGAGAGAAAAAAGTTGACAAATTATATTATCTAAACAATGATATTTATAAAGATCATATAACAAGTAATGGAGTTATTGCGATTTTTCTACAGAAAAACACGGATTTTGCATTATGTGCAAATTTAGGTTATTTTAATATAAAACCGCAATAACTCTGTTGAATGTTCAAAAATCTTTACAAACTTGCAATCATTGTTTAGATAATTCAATTTGTCAATTTTTTATCTCTTGTAAAATGTTCATAAAATTTACCGTTATTGAGATATTTGGGTTTTAAAAAAATTAATGGCCGCCATTTTGAAAATACACATCGAAAAATAATTTTTTTCCTGAAAATGAGCATTTGTGTGATAAAGGTATATGCCACATACAAAACTCAATACAACAACCAGCCACCACAATGAAAATTCTTACGCATATAAACAAAATGGTGGCTAGCGGCTTAACGAAGCATTTTAGGACATATGTGTACATGATTTTATTTTTATTTTAGCCTGCTTAATAACCTGGAAAAGTGTGTAAAGGTGGAAACTGGACACCCTGTATATAAAAGAAAGTCATATTAGTTACACCACTTATACAGCGTGAGTTTTTAATGCCACCCCCCTCCAATTATTTTCGCATTTCTTAAGATATTGACTCACAACCACAACCAAACATCATTAATTAGTTAATGCTATTTTTTGGTATGGTTCACTTTTTTGACCGCCACCTTGAACCCGCCATATTGGAATGAACAATCATCAAAGTGATTTTTTTGCGTTAAACAAGACGCCGCAATCCTTTTTTGATTATCTGTTTTTGTTCTCGAGTTATTACAGGTTATTTAAAACAAAATTTTAAAAACAATTTTAAACTCCCTGGTTTTATCCATTTTTTTTCTAAAGAATATCGTCTTTTTATCACCAGATATCCCATAATTCAAAGTACTTCGTTTTGATGGAACTTAAATTTTTGGCCGCCATCTTGGAATGAAATTAAATTTTTTTAATGTAAAGGTAGAGTTGTGACCCATCATTTTAAAGTATTTTTTGTGCTGTGTACGTTGCCGCAATCCTTTTTTCATAATGTGTTTTAGTTCTCAAAATATTAGCGATTTTGTAAAAAAAACAAAAAAAATATTTGTACAAAAACCTAATATTTTGAGGAGAAAAACAGATAATGAAAAACGGTTTGCGGCAACGTACTCAACGTAAAAAATACTTGCAAATGATGGGTACAACCCTACCTTTACATTTAAAAGAATTAATTTCATTCCAAGATGGCGGATTCAAGATGGCGGCCAAAAATGTAAGTCCCATCAAAATGAAGTACTTTTTTATTATTGGATCTGGTGATAAAACGTCGATATTCTTTTAAAAAAAATTGGATAAACCAGAGATGTTTAACTTTTTTTCTTTTGAAATTTAGTTTTTAAAAACCTGTAATATTTCTAGAACGAAAATTAAGTTCACCCCAATATGGCGGATTCAAGATGGCGGCCAAAAAAGTGAACCGAACGAAAAAATAGTATAAACTAATCAATGATGTTTGGTGGTGGTTGGGAGTCAATATCTTAAGAAATGCGGAAAAAATTAGTGGGGTGGATATTAAAAACACACCCTGTATCTCGGAAACGGCTGAACTGATTTGGCTGAAAATTGGTGGGAAGGTAGCTTAGAACCATGAAGAACATATAGGATACTTTTTATCCATTTTCCTTCATAGGGCTCCGCGCCACAGGTCTTTAAAGTTACCATGTTATTCTTATGGAAGCAACATTTTTGTATTGGAACATATGATTACTTTAAGGAAAGTTAATTTTGTAAAAAGCTGTTCTCATTTAAATTATTGAGAGAAGATTGGTAATAAAAAACTAGAGGATATAGAATTGCGGTGAGTGAGAGTAGCGAATAAGGTAAACCTGACGAGGATTGAGCGCAGCGAATGAGCTATACCTGACGTCAAGTGAGCGCAGTGAACGAACTAAACCTGTGGTGAGTGAGGGTAGCGAACGAGCTCACTTGAAGGGCAAACAAATTTTAAAGTTGGCATTGCAAAGCATGCAAGGAAAGCTAGTTGTAAGATAAAATAATGAGTTAACATTGAAAAAATTAGAACTCATCTAGAATTTCTTGGACATCAGTATTAATCTTTAACTTTGGTCATGACATTGACCATATGATATTTTCCATCGATATCTATCGTTATTATTAGTATTATTGTAATATTTATTGCCACTTAACTTGTTGACTTATTGTTGTAAAATGGTGTATTGCCGTGTATGTGAATAAATAATTAAATAAATAATTGATTGTGAGCGCGACAAAATCCCTTCAACAGCGGTTGCTATTTCAATAACCACAGGTCAGCAGCAGAAAGCACAGTTCGGGTTACGAAGTGGAATTTTAATCTGTTACAAATGTTCAGCGCACTTTTTGACGGGTTTATGGTAATGTGATACAACTGTGAGTTAAAAACTACATGATCTGTTTTGTCAGATATTTTCCAATAGCCAAGCGAGAAATATATTTTAAGTTAAAAAAATATGGAACATGATTTTTTTAACTATGGTTTTAGTTTAGTGATAGTTAAATCCACTTATTCTTGTTCTTCTAATAAAACAATATAGAATCAAGCAAATTACATCAATAACATAGGACTTATACATTAAACTGATTACTTTGCATTTCTAAACTAACTGATATTCTACGAACCTATTCGTAGCTATTTTTCTCATAAAGCTTCTTGATAAGGAGCGACAGATTTTTGGTAGTATTGGAGCTTCAAATTTCCCAAAGAAGGATATAAAACTGACGGTTTAAAAGAAAACACTCACATAAACATTTTCATGGGGGTAATACGGAGTAATTCAAATTTCATTTATAATTAAGCATAGCAAGAAGTGTCAGCTTCATCTGCTTGTAATCGTCAGCGAGCTGGCCAAGACACGTGAGTAGTGATAGCCGTGAGTGCGCCGCAGCCGTGTCGGTGACGTTATAGCGGTATTGGCAGGCCAAGACACGTGAGTAGTGATAGCCGTGAGTGCGCCGCAGCCGTGTCGGTGACGTGATAGCGGTATTGGCAGGCCAAGAGTTATGGCGCTGATATCGGGCCTGCGATGCGACCCTGTCATACACACAGATTTACAACTATCCTCTGTTGATGTACAGGCAATAATTAATTAAATTATCGGTCATATCAATAATTACTCGCGCTTAATCATAAAAAGTCATACCTTGTGTAAAGGTAATACTAAAATGAAAGTGACCGTTTGAAAAATACATGACAAACTAGTTTTAAATTATAATCAATAAAAGTATCTAATTATTTGATATATTTATAAATTAAATTGAAGTGCTAGGGGAATAATTAGTTTTTATTAGCGAATATCCCTTTAGGGTATACGCTATTACGGTAGTAGTCACGGTAAGACGTAAGCCCGGGACCATGTTAATTTTTAGTTTTGAGGTCCTCAAAAGCCAAAAACACCGTCCATTCAAAATGATATATCTGTAGTTTATTTTACTTTACATTTCAACGGCTAAACCATTTGAAAGCATACAATATGTTACAGGCGATTGTCTATACTCCAACATTACAGCAATAAAAAAATACACAAATGCAGATTATGAATTTAATGCTGAAGCTAATACGAACAATATCCAAGATAAATACATGCAATACAAAAATCTAAAATTAATGATAGACATGCTCATAACTGCAAAGATTATGACAAGCAACAAAGTGAAAAATAAAATAGTGCATACTCAATGATTTCTACAAAATATATAATAATATACACAACTACATCTGCATAATAATAAAGTAGTACATAAAAAATGAATAAATAAACATGCAATGATAAGTTATGCTTAATACTACGCTTGTGTACAAATATGGTGGCAAAATAGAGAGAAAAAAAATAATTGACAATATTAATAATACATGACAACGAGAGAAGGACAAAAAACTGTCATCACAGAAATTTTGAATTTACAAAAGAAAATTATCAAAAATACTTCGATAGATAAGATGAAACGGAGCCGCACAGTTTTGGCACTGTCGTGGAAGTCATCGAAGACATCACCCAAGGTGTTGCACAACCTCATCATCCTGGCCAGGGGGCTGTGGAAATCATAGTTTCTTGAGTACTGTCTTCTTATAACATATACCACATCATAATTGTAGCTCGAACATAAAAACTCTTATACAGTATATTATGTGTGTGTGTGTGTGTGTGTGTGTGTGTGTGTGTGTGTGGGTACCTGGTGTTTGTGGGTACCTGTGTGTATTTTTCCGTGAAAACGATAACTTTTGAACTTAACCTCCGAATTTGATGAAATTTGATACAGGGATGTAAACCAGAACCGACTAGAAAGAGTTCGTGAAACAGAATGATCGGGCCTTTAGAACGGGGTTTATGGGATTTAAAAATGGTAAAAAATGGGTTTTTGGCGTTTTTACCTTAATTTTTAAGTCCCTCAATTCATACATGACTATATAACAAACCATAAAAAAGAGCTAAGAAAAAGTTTTGTATTTTGATTTATTATTAGCTTAAGTGGTTACGGAAAAAATCCTTAAATATTTTCTGTTGTGCTATTTTTTATAGGAAATAAACAAAACCTTTTATCTTGCTTATTTAATGACATATGTTGATTAAATTCTGTATGTACATTAATTAGGATGGGTTTAACTTATATTTGCTTACAAAGCCCATATGGCGGAAAATCTATGTACCCCATGGGGTTTATGGGGCAAATAAAAAGAATACCATAGCTTGATAAAATATGGTATGTACCTTTACTATGCAGGGTTTAACTTATATTTACTTATATCCCATATGATGTCAAACCAACGTACTCAACCCCATGGTTTTCATGGGGAAATAGAAAAAATACTAAAATTTCATTGGAAAGTTGTTGAGTACGCAGGTCTTCTGCTACGGGGGTATTATGATTTATTTCAATCGAACTTAAGTTTTTGCACAACAGGGATCTCGGCCCATGCAGACTAGGGCTAAAATGTAATACTACCAAGTATTACATTTTAGAACCAAGGAAAAAATATTGAAGTTTCGATACATGCTAGCATGTTTCATTGAGGTCAACGGATGGAGTGTAAGTTGAGTTACATTAACTGTTTAAAGCATTAATCAGCTATCAAAAAATAGTAAGTAATTTATCACGTTATATTGGTATACTTTTATTCGGTGAATGAATTATTAATTAAGAAAATAATTAAGAAAAATTGAATATCAGGTATAATTGTTTTAATATTTGTGTTTCAAGGTAGGTAGTTATAACAGATAACACAAAATAATTGTAGCTAGAACCTGAAAACTCTTATACAGCTAAAATCGAAACATGGTAGCAGTATGGATAGCGAAACAATAATTTTGCGCTCTAAATTGGTAAAAGTTATTGAAAGTTGATTGAACCAAAGTTTTCAATTAATTATTTCCTCTCTAGTGCCCGGCCAGCTGATGCTGTATTGCATTTCCATTTATTAAATTTATACTAAGGGAACAACTAATTCTCTCTTTTTCAGCTAGCGAGGTTGCTACTCGTCACCAATTTAATTTTAGTTTTATTAAGATTAATATTCTGCACTCATTTCTTCAGAAGATATTAGTAAAATTACAGTAATAGCAATACTCACGGTAAACAAAGTAAGCGAATCAGAGCCCACAAAATATCTCGAGTTATAAAAAAGATGCATCCGTATTATAAAACAAGTATTTCGTTGTTGTTGGTTAAAAGCTGTGCAATAACCACAAATTATCTGATGTGATCTTAAACAGATCAATCAAAGATCTAAATAGGATGGCCTTCCAGATGCCCGGACTAAATCCAGGAGATTTCCCCATAATGTAGTATATTAAGTAAAAATGCTTTATATACTCGCAAATAGGAAAAACTAACTTGGGGGGTACACAAAACTAACCTTTGTGGGATTTAGCAAAAGAAAACCAGAGAAATGGGTGAAAGAGGGATTTAATAGTACTTTTCCACAAACAAGTGACACACTACACAAAGAAGTAATTCCAAGCGCCTATCTCGGAGCAATCAGTGGACGAGTCTTTGAGAATCTTTGTTACAAAGACAGCGTAATAACAGCACGCCGCCACTGCCACCGCCAACGCCCTACATTCGGGTTCCTATTGCCTATTGTAGGCTATATGTAGGTTCTGTTGACCATGACCAATGTATTCAATACACTTGATAATTATTGTTTTTCAAAATTAATGATTTGTTTTTATTTTATTTTATTTTATTTTATTTTTATTTAACAAACCATAACAAAGTGTTAAGATGTCTGACAGTTAATATATTTCCTGTACACAACAGGAGTCACAACTATGAGTAACTAGAGTTTTACTCGTTATTCGTACGGGATGTGTGTAGTTTATTAATAAAAATTATGTACTGAAAATTCATGCACAAATGCAATGTGATAGTTTCAGTTGGTTTTTCACTACATTTAAGATAGTTGTGTCATAAAAACTGCCAGCTGGTTTAGGTTATTTAAATGCCTGTTATTGCGTTTATTTTTATAAACAAATATATCCCATCTGCTGTGTTCATAAACAACTCAGATCAAGAAATCCAAATAAAACAAAAAATCCCGACATGAGTACTGTTCTAAGTGTGTTAGGTTGTGGCTGCGGAAAATACAGACTTGATGTTCATGATCTGTATGATCTTTTTTTTACAATCTTACATGGTGTCTTAGGTGTAAATTACGAACCTTGGGATTTAAAATGGAGTAACTTATACGCTCCTTTCACACATCACGGTTTTGCCCGTACGATTAAAAATCGCACGTCGGACATTCCAATAGAATCTTATGAGACCTTTCACACAGGCACGGCGATGGTTTTTAACCGGCTGCCATTACTTGTACGGTGTACTTGGACGGTTTTAAATCGTGCGGTTTTTTCCCGCACGGCTAAAAACGTGATGTGTGAAAGGAGCGTAAGAATACCGGATTTAATGTGTTTTTAACGAAACGTGAGTGTAAACTGGAGGAAATTCCGACAAAAATTAGAGCTGTACTTACTTGCAACAAGTCAAGGTAAGACAATCAAGGACCAAATAAATATTGCGCAGCTTCTAAATTTGGTAGGTGACGGAGGACTGGATGTTTTTAACACTTTTACTTTTGGGGGCGATGAAAAGGATAAATTTGATTGCGTACTACAGAAGTTTGAGTTATACTGTTGTCCCATGAAGAATGTTGTTTTTGAGCGTCTCAAGTTTTACCAACATATTGGAAGAGTAGGGACAAGAATTTAGTTAATTTGTCAAACAGTTAAAGCTGGCTGCTAAATCGTGTGAATTTCAGGAAAGGGACAATATGATAAGAGATAGAATAGTCCTAGGCGTAAGAGATAAAAGCACTCAGGAATGACTGCTGCGTGACACAAAACTAGACTTGGAAAAAGCAATCGAATTTTGTTCGATCGTAGAAACTAGTAAGAACCAGAATGTAAGGCGATTGACAAGCATGATAAAACTAAACTAGAGCATTCGGTGGTTAAAACGGATTCCTCCAATGTAAATGTTGTTAGTAGTAAAGAAAAAATAGACTCTAACTTACATGGTAAAGAAACTGAAAGACTGAAAATTGAGTGTAACTTTTGTGGCTACAAACATCTTAAAGGCAGATGTCTTGCATGTGGGAAAATATGTTCTAAGTGTGTAAGGTTATGGCTGCTGAAAATACAGACTTGTTGTTCATGATTTGGATGATCTTTATTTTATAATGTTACAGGTACGTTTATGACGGTCATGGGAATAAGCCCTGAGGACTACGCAAAACTAATTGCTTACAAACCTTTTCCATGACATTTTCCATACAGGCCTGTATATCAAGTTTCATGGCAAACAGTACATTAGTTTCCTAGTCCATCAAATGCATATATATATATCATCCTCTTTTATACATACAGATCTGCTGGAAATTACACTTTGAAAAAACGAAATAATTCAAAGACTGCTTGATCATCACTCTTTTGAAAATGTCACCCCAGATGAATTGTGAGAATATGTCAACGATGAACGGTGTAGCAGCTTTTGGCACTACACTTGGGGTTTAGTTTCGACAAGGGCGCCGGCTTCTCGTGGCTTCGGTTGGTATCTTGCGATTGTGAAAGCACAGGCGTTACTTGACAATCAAATCAACCACGACTATTTGGGATGCTGGTGGATCCCTGTTTGTTGAACGAAGACGGAACGACTTCAGGAATGACCTATATACGATCTTGCTACTTTATTCTTCTGTATATAAGGAGAAAAAGAGTTAAAAAGTGAAGTTGATGCAACCTTGAATTCTAGCCCTTAAAATACCTTTTATGTAACCCTGCGTAATTCACATATAAACGAAGACGGACGAAAATTTGACTAATTTAGGGAAAAACCTAAACCAAGTACTGATTGCCAAATACTGAAAAGTAAAACGTGATTAAAATCATATCTTAAAAATCGAAGCTCATATAGCAATCGGAATGTGCATAAGAAGATGCCGCTCTTAAAGATAAACTACGACACCCAAAATTGGATAATAACAGAATGGCACTGTTCACTATGACGAATTAACTTCTCTGCACTGAATCGAGCCTTTTGTATTTTTCATGTATTGATGAATCTAAACGACTTTAGGAATGTCCTGTATACGATCTGGCTAGTTAAATCATTCTTTTTATAAGGCGGGAAAAGAGTTAAAAACTGAAGTTAAGGCGACCTTTAATTCTAGTCCTATGACCCCTCTTTTGCTTAACCTTGTGTAATTAACTGTTGTGGGGTTTCCCTGATCGGAACACCGATTGCGGTTGTTTTATAAACAAATCTAAAGAATCAACCGGACAACCATATTTGACATTGGCAACTTGTCCTGGCACTCAACCAAAGAATGTGGAAGCCATGGCGTGCCGAGACACTCCTCATGCTCTAATACTCGTACATACATACATACATACATACATCCCGCGGCGCTCCGTTGTCCACGTAGTGGTGTGGAGCTTGTCACGTTGCCTAACGGGGTTAGGACAACACTAGGCTAGGTTTTGGGGGGAGGGAGACTGGAACTACATGTGGTGCCTATATAACATTTTTACATTTTTTTCTTTTTTTTTTCTTTCTTTTTTATGGGGTTTTACCGTGCTCCAGAAAACCTTCCACGTCATAAAAACTATTCTGAATCAAAAATTTTTTTAATTTACTTTTAAAGACAGAAGTTTTCTGAGTGCTTTTAATATCACTTGGCAGAGCTTGGAAGAGCTTCTTGCCTAAGTATTCTGGTTTTCTTTCAAAAATTGAAAGTTTGTGAGATTCTGAATAGTTTGATTTAAATCTGGTGTTGTAGTGGTGATTTTTCTCCTCTGGAAGTTTGTTTTCTTTTTTTACATGCATGACGCATTCAAAAATAAAAAGACAAGGTACGGTCAATATGTTCAATTGTTTGAAAAAATCCTGACAGTGAGCTTGAGGGGGTAGTTTGGCTATTGCTCTAATGGCTTTTTTTTGCCACAAAAATATTTTGTTGAGGTTTCCTTTAGAGGAACCCCATAGGACTATTGAGTAATTAATGTGTGTTTCAAAAAGTGAAAAATAAACAGTCCTAGCCAAGTGATTATTTTCAAATTTACTAACTTGTTTTAAAATAAATAGGCCTTTAGCTAATTTACCCTCTAATTTACCCACATGTTCATTCCAGGTCATGCATTCGTCCAATCTCACTCCCAAAAACTCAGCCGCCTCAACTCGGTTTATTTCTTCCTCGCCAATTATTAGATTAGGAGGGGCGAAATTTGTTAAATTTTTTCTCTGCTGAGTTTGAATGTGAAGAAAATGGGTTTTGGTTGAATTTAAATTGAGTGAGTGTTCTGTGAAATATTGAGTTAACTGATTGGTGATTTGAAATGAGATTATTTCCAATTCTTGAGGATTTTTGTTTTTTGTAAAAATTGTGGTGTCGTCGGCAAACTGAAATACATTTTGGATTGGGATTGTTTCAGAGATGTCGTTGATGTACAAAAGAAAGAGGACTGGCCCAATTATCGACCCTTGGGGAACTCCTGCTTTGACAGTTTCTAATTTTGATTGAAAAGATTTGATTTTGTTCTTTGATCTGTGCTGAATTTCGGTCATTTGCTGTCTGTCTGTCAGGTATGATCTTAAGAGAGCTAGGGCTGATCCTCTGAACCCTATGTTTGAAAGTTTAGTAATCAACAGCGGTATATCGACGCAATCAAAGGCTTTGGACAAGTCGGCGAAACACCCAATCACCGACTCACCCTCCTCGACCGCATCGATACACTCGCTGATGAAATCTATCAGAGCTAATTTCGTCGATTTACCCCTCCTAAATCCATATTGTCTTAAGTTCAAAAGTGAATTAGTCTCTAGAAAATCAGTTAGTTGAATCAGTTAGTTGTTCACAAATTACCTTTTCCAAAACCTTAGAGACGGCTGGTAGGAGTGAGATTGGACGATAATTACTCACCGATGTCTCCTCACCCTTCTTAAAAATAGGCCTAACTACTGAAATCTTACAACTAGAAGGAAAACATGCAGAACTTACCATGTTATTTACCAAAAATGTAATAGGACCAACAATCTCTGTCTTGCAAAACTTAAGGACCTTTAAGCTGATTCCATCGATTCCGCTTGATATTTTGGGCAAAAGTTTGGAAAAAACGTTTAATATGTAATTTTCATTTATGTGAGCAAAGGTATCAAAATAGGCTATGGGTTCATTGTTTTTGGGTGCTGGAGATGTGCTATTTTCTTTATCTGTGACCCCTACATTAATAAAAAAGTCGTTGAAAGTTTCAGCCACCAGTTTTGGATTAGTTATTTTATTATTTTGGCTATCCTCAAGAGTTATGTTTTTTATTTCATTTTTCCTCATTTTAGGGTTGAAGTGTCCTATTAGTTTCCAAGCATCCCTAGATTTATTCTCAGATAATGCCAGTATGTCATCCATCCATTCAGCCTTGGCCTCTTTGATTGTCTTAATGTACTGTATCTTGGCTTCATTGTACGCTGTTTTTAACCTAGCCTCTTTGGTCCTTCTCCATTCTGAATAACAGAAAAACATATTGGCTTTGCTATTCCTAACTCTATTATTCATCCATTTAAGTTTATTTTCTGTTTTGATTAGTTTTTTGCTTATTGGGCAGGCAATGTCATAATGAAAAGTGAAGGTTTCAATAAATTTGTTATATTGTTCGTCAATATTATCTTGGCCTATTGAATATAATTCGTTCCAGTTTTCGTTTTTTAATCGCTGTCTTAATTCCTGTAGGTTAGGTTGATGTATTTTTCTAGCAAAGTAGCAGATTTTCTTATTTGGTCTGGTATCGGTGCTTGGTAATGTGAGGCCAATTGCATGATGGTCAGATATTAATGGCTGAATAACACTACCTTTGCTACCCACTATATTGCAGATAAAGTTGTCAATGCATGTTTCTGAGTTGTTAGAGATTCGAGTCGGTGTATTAATTTTTGCCTGCGTTCCAGAGCTTCTTAGAATGTTTAAAAATTTTTTAGCTTTACTGTTTTGCTGTAGAATGTCTATATTGAAATCTCCTCCTATGATTAAGTTTTGGTTTTTGGTTTTGCATTCATCTATATAATTATCTAATTTATCAAAGAAAGAATCAAGGTTGGTATCACATGGTGTTCTATATACTACAGCAACAATGTATTTTTCATTACCTACTGTCACCTGAATCTGTGTTTTTTCAAAGACTTGCTCTTCAGTCGAATGGGTTGCAATTTCAATTGGCCTAACTTCGCTAATAGCAGAGTCTAGTCTCTTGAAGATTGCTACACCACCTTTGTTTTTTTCATTTCTACAGTAGTAATTGATTAACTCAAAGTTATTTATCCCTACAGAGTCTATGCTATTATCATTTAACCCATGTTCAGCTATTAAAAATAAATCAGGCTGCTCGTCTTCCAAAAATATTTCTATTTGTTCAATTTTTCCTGAAATTCCATTTACATTTAAAAAAACTATATTAATACCACTTTGTTGTTTGTCAGACCTAATCAATGTTTTTTGTTTGCAAGACTTAGTTAGACTATGTTGGCCCGTTTGTCCTATTTTGATTACTCCAGTAGTTAAGTTAGGTTGTTTGGGAGTACTTAACCTACTTTGTCTCTGTTTGATTCTGTTTCGTTTTTTAACTTAGTTTTCTGACCTAACCTTAAATAATTGACTATAGTTTCTGCTACAATATTTTTTCCCAGTCTGTTCAAGTGCAAACCATGCCTAGTGTAGTTATCTCTCATCAAAAGCTCATTAATTCTTATGAAGTCCCAACTGTGTTTCTTACATGCGTCCCTAATTTTAAAGTTTTGCTTTTTTATGAGGTCATTTTCCTGTGATCCCACATCGTAGCGATATGGAGTTTCGATAAATAACACCTGCCCATCACCAGCCTTATTAGCTAAATCACTTAACCTATCATCCAATCCCTCCACACTACTCTCATCCACCTCATTCACGCCGCCCATAACAATCAAACAATCATCCCCTCTCACTCGCTTCGCCATCTCACCAGCACTTTCCAGAACCGAGCCAAAAGGAGCTCCTGGCATCACCCACAACATTGTTCCGCATTCACTCTCCCTCTCTTTCAAGCATTCACCGAGGCCTCTGCCCTGGCTATCAGTCACAACAGTTACGCTACGTTTGTTCTTTCCACCAATTTTTGTAGGCCCATTTATTTTACGAGAGTCAGTTTTGGTATTTTTCTTTTCTTTTACTTGGGTGAAGCCACCCGAGTTGCCAGCCTCGAGCACAGCCGTTTCCCCATCGTCTTCCCTGCCCGTCAACACCCCAAACATATTGGAGGTATCGATAGGCGAGGAGCTTGCACTATCCCTCCTCACTGACTCACTATTCTCTATACATCGCAATGCTAACACATACTGCTCGTTCAGTTCCCTGAGTTCCCCTGTTAAGCGAGAAATTTGCCTATCACTGTCATCTAAAAGCCCTAGCAATTCCTTGTTTTTAGAGTCAAGATCTTGGTTCATTTCCTGAGCCCTTTTGAGCTCATCTTTGAGCACTTGCAATGGCAGTTCCCCCTTAAGTTCAATCACTAACTTTACACATGAAGGGCAAATGAATGTGTCGTTTTTTGATAATTTGTCAAAAAAGGTTTTTTGATCCCACTACATTCCCTTAAACTATGAACCCATTTGTTACAAGCTTGACATTGGACAGAAGGTCCTTCAGAATCATCAATTTCTTTATTACAGCTTTCACAGACAGATCTTGTCATGGTTGCTCAATAGCCTAGCCAAGTGTATTAAAGCATAAGAAAAAAAAAAGAAAAAAAGGTTGCTTGATACTTACAATTTGATGTTTTCGGCTGGAGCATGGTTTACATAAATGGGTTTAGGCTCTGCTCATCAGATACTAATATCGGACCACGGGACATATCTGGACCACTACAGCTCCAATATCGGACCACAGGACATATCTGGACCATTACAGCTCCAATATCGGACCACAGGACATATCTGGACCATTACAGCTCCAATATCGGACCACAGGACATATCTGGACCATTACAGCTCCAGTATCGGACCACGGGACATATCTGGACCACTACAGCTCCAATATCGGACCACAGGACATATCTGGACCATTACAGCTCCAATATCGGACCACAGGACATATCTGGACCATTACAGCTCCAGTATCGGACCACGGGACATATCTGGACCACTACAGCTCCAATATCGGACCACAGGACATATCTGGACCATTACAGCTCCTATATCGGACCACGGGACATATCTGGACCAATACAGCTCCAAATGGTCAACTGGGTGATTCGGTACTTTTTCCCCTAAAGTTCATTGACCGCTTAGCCGGGCGTGATACAGCTCGTACCGCGGTCACTTTTGCCGGCAGGGCGGAGCGTTGTAAATCAGATTTACAAGCTGGTCAGAAAATGCCAAGGTGGCCGGGATCGCGGGTGACAACGTCAAAAGTCGTCCGTGATTAATCTCTAGGACCCGGCTTTGGCAAATCAATGCATTTCTGCAGCTATGCGCGCAACCCGTCATGGGGCTTAGCAGAAGGTTTGTTTTTTTAATGAAACATACTGTGCCAGTATATTCCTATTTTATATTAACCAAGCAATTCAACAATGTGAATATCTTTGCATTTGCACCTTTTCTTGAAATTCAATCATATGTCATTTAGTGAGACATAAAAGAATTGCTAAACCTAGAAATTTCTTTATTACAGCTTTCACAGACAGATCTTGTCATGGTTGCTCAATAGCCTAGCCAAGTGTATTAAAGCATAAGAAAAAAAAAAGAAAAAAAGGTTGCTTGATACTTACAATTTGATGTTTTCGGCTGGAGCAGGGTTTACATAAATGGGTTTAGGCTCTGCTCATCAGATACTAATATCGGACCACGGGACATATCTGGACCACTACAGCTCCAATATCGGACCACAGGACATATCTGGACCATTACAGCTCCAATATCGGACCACAGGACATATCTGGACCATTACAGCTCCAGTATCGGACCACGGGACATATCTGGACCACTACAGCTCCAATATCGGACCACAGGACATATCTGGACCATTACAGCTCCAATATCGGACCACAGGACATATCTGGACCATTACAGCTCCAGTATCGGACCACGGGACATATCTGGACCACTACAGCTCCAATTTTTTTTTTACGACTTTTGACGTTGTCACCCGCGATTCCGGCCACCTTGGCATTTTCTGACCAGCTTGTAAATCTGATTTACAACGCTCCGCCCTGCCGGCAAAAGTGACCGCGGTACGAGCTGTATCACGCCCGGCTAAGCGGTCAATGAACTTTAGGGGAAAAAGTACCGAATCACCCAGTTGACCATTTGGAGCTGTATTGGTCCAGATATGTCCCGTGGTCCGATATAGGAGCTGTAATGGTCCAGATATGTCCTGTGGTCCGATATTGGAGCTGTAGTGGTCCAGATATGTCCCGTGGTCCGATACTGGAGCTGTAATGGTCCAGATATGTCCTGTGGTCCGATATTGGACCATTACAGTGTGGGACAAGAGTTAATTTGCTTGGTCCCTGGTTTCCTCCTTACCATAGAGATAACACTAATACTTAAATAGGTTTTTCTGAATGAAAACTACAAAGAAATTAAAGGGACTTTTAATATTATACACTGAATACTCTGGTAGGCTACCCTAACCAGCAAACAGAAGATGGACTAATTGACAAATATATATTATTACATGTAACATGATGTAACCGATGTAGTAAAATAAATAAACGAATTGAATATTATACACTAAGCAAAACATGTTCTTCGCCTAAAAAGATTTTTGAACAAATCTATATCCATAAAAATCAATCTAGCTTTGAATCTTTGTGCCTTTGTGTGTCTTAAATGGATGCGACACACTAAACCGATTGATCTGATTTTTAAAATTATACTTTATTTACCTATATTTCCGTTTTTCATATACTTTAGGGTTCTGCCTCAGTGGCCTTGCAATATCCAATGGTATTCTTATTTACAAAATATTTTTATAGAACTGTCTTAATACATAAACAGATGTATTAGCAGTTGAGATTTAAACCTGAATTGTTGAATGCAGTACGTAGCATATACTAATAACTGGTAACATAAAATTTCTGTAATCTTGATTTCAATTTAATTTAAATAAGCATGTGATACAATTTATTCTTCGCGGAATTTAGTTGGTTTAATAAATAATTATATCCAGTGTATTAAATCTAAATAACTATACGTCCCGATGTGATACTGACTGACTGACTCACTCACTCACTGATCATCTATACAAAGTATTTTGGACTTCCGGATGAGCTAGAAACTTGGAAGTTGGCACACAAACTACTTGTATCGTAAAACCAAAGAAAAATTAACAAATTTGAAAATTTCAAATTCTATCCCCCTTGAAGAAATTTAAAAAAAAGTGATGACATCGCTAACTTGAATGTGTAAGGGTTTTCTATTTTCGCTGTATTTTTTGAATGACAGGTCCTAACTCAAATGTGAGGCAAAATCGTTAATTAAATTCAATTCTTTCAAAATTCATTCACAAAAATTCCGCAATTTTAATATTTTTTAATTAGGTACTATTATTGCACATGGATGTCTGAAATTTAGTACACAAATACATGTTAAGACCTCATAAAGGTCTTACAATAGTAGTAGCAATTGGCCAATTTCAAGCTAAGTTTAGTAAAAAAATCGTAAAACCCGAAAACCTCAACTTTTTTTGTTGTATAGTGTTTAAGTATTTAACCTGGTAACTATGGTGCTATATCGATAGACCTATTCAGGGTGTAAAAAGCCCGTCCCCCCTTTTAACTTTTTTTTATTTGTTAAGATAAACAAATATTGTTTTTTGGTGATAGCAACTTAACACAAAGTATCTTTTGACGTTATGAAACATTTTTAGTCACGTTAGGGTGACGGCCCACCAGGAGTCAGAAGAAAATCTTAAATGTAAGCATAGGTTGATATATACATCAAATTAAAGACCTCACTTTGCAGAGTACAATGCCGCAAACTAGACTTAGAATGGATGACCCAGACGGAAATAGTAGTTATTCAAAGTTTTCATTAAAATCATAAGAGTAAAATTTAAAAATGCAATAACTTTCTTAATACTCAAAATTTTGACGTCGGGTTTGTAGCTAATTACTCCAAATGCAAAGACGTTCAAAATTATGTATGGTGTGACAAAAGCCAAAGCATATTTCTGTAAGACTTCATTGGGGGACGTCCCATAGAAGATGTTTAAAATGAAATTTCTTTAGCCTCTATCATAGAGAAGAGTATATGATATAATAACTAATTTTATTCTGTCGGAGTTTTCATAATCTACAGTAAATCAGGGTTTTATGTTCCCTCTAGCCTCAAGTAAATCAACATAATTTGAAAACTCATAAAAAATATTTTCGTTCGTAATATTTTTTGTCATAATCATTGATTTTGAGTTTGCAGCAAAGTGTGACCGGTCAGCTATTTAATTTATATAAATAACTTAAACCCAAAATTTACATAATTTATTGACGAAAAATCTAAATAGTGGTAGCTGGAATAACTGTTGGTGTTATCCTAGAATGGGGTTGATGTGTTATATATAAAGCAAACAAACCTGTACACATATCTAAATGGATGAAAACAGAGAGTGAAGTCGTTAACCAGGTTAGTCATGCTTGCGCATGCATAAACAGCTTATTATCATATAAACATAACCCTTGATGACACTAATCCACTGTGACAACATGTTGTCCTCGTGCAATGCCAGAAATCCCAAGTTTAAGTTAACAATATTTGTTCTACAATAATAGAATCTATAATAAACATTTTACAATAATAGTAAATAATATCCGTTCTATTAATTTCATAGCATAAATTAATATTATTTTTATAGCCGTCAAAAACACAGGTATTTCATAGCAAGCGTTATAAATACATAATATTAGAGTTTAGTCCCCATCAAAACCGGATGAAAATACTCAATAAAGTTGAAAGAATTCCAAAAACCTAGAAACCGAGCCGATGCAAGCCCCCCGCCCTGTGTAGTCCATGAATTCATCCACCGGGAAAACACATTTGACGCTAAAAACATCTTCATTATTATGATTTATTTTTTGATTTGCTGTTTTCAAAACGGATGCCCCCCGGAATGCTGTTCAATATGCCAACTCCCACTTGCGATGGTAGGCATGATACAAGTGCATATCACACTTGTAACAGCTGTGTATTACACAGCTGTATATACAGGTAAGTCTGTGTTGTGAAGTTCTGTACAAATTACTGGATCTTGTGTTGTGGCTTTGTACATCACTACCCTGGGTCAATCTGCGCTTTAATTTACAATAAAGATCAGTTTCCTAGATGTAGAGCTCAGCTAAAATTAACAAACCCAACTCGCAGAAGGCATCCAAACACGACTCTCTAAATTTTTGCTTTGCTATTATTTGAATGGTTACTTGGTCCCAAGCATTATTTCCTCTAAGCATTATCATTTTCAACTCGTTTTCAACTAAGCAATATAGTATACATACATTAAACATTATATGATAAAATTTTTTTTGGGCGTAAGGAATAATCTGATCAATGGACAATTGATAAATGTTTTATTTTCTGATGCAAAGTTAGGACCATAAGGTCCTATTTTACACTTAATATCAATGGAAATAGTGAATTTATAAAAAATAACAATTTTGCGAAAAAAACTAGATAGGTTACATTTAACAATAAATTTATATAGGCTACTAATAACATTTTTTGAAATAAACTAAATATGTTACATTTAACAATAGGGGGTGTTTGGAGGGGGAGCGGGGGAAAGAGAGAGAGAGATAGAGAGAAAAATATTTTCAGCAGGCCTACTAAAACAAAACAATCTAAGAAGATGAAAATTGTCGTATGTATTGAAGTAAAACTTGAAAAATGTTAAATAAAAAGTTTTATAATGCAATTTGATGTAACATTCACCTTACACGATATTTTAGTCATAACAGTCACCAGGATCGTTTGCCTTATACAATACTGTATTCATGTCTAGTGTAGATAGGAATTCTGCTAATTGGTTACATCAATGGCTACAGACGAAATGCCACGTCAGTTCCTGGTTTGCAACAGACAGCAGCCAGTGCTGCGATCTGGTGGAGAGCCCGCCAACCAACAACAATCTGGCTATCGATCCTAATGCGTATAATTCTTAATGTTTACAATAACAAACTTTGTAAATTTTATAATCGATAAATTTAATATTTTTTATATGTACCACAAAACCACAAGATATTGTTTTCTCTCTAATAAGGACATCAAGTTTATATTTAAAAAGAACAGAAAATAACAAATCTGTAAGCTTAATTTTTAAGAAACCAAATAAAAATGAATTGAAACGGAAGAAAGGGGTCCTTTTTCATGCCTTGATTTTTTTTAAATATTTGTTTACTACAAAAACTACTATTTTGTTTTAAGTAATACAGTAGCAAAGTTTCTTTTTTAATTTTTTAAAAGATATTCAGCTCAAAAATTATAAAACTAAATAAGATACAACACTTTTACTAATTACAAAAAATTAACAGTGGTTCACTTCGAGTGATTTTTTTTAAAGTAAAAAAAATCTAATACAGTACTTTTTAATGCTTGAACCATTTCGTAGCAGAGTATTAGTTTGCAGTAGATGTTTTATCACTGTTTCCTAACGTTACCATTTGGCGTGAAATGTATTCCCATACTCACCTATTTTCATCAAATTTATTAATAATAAAGGTTTAGGTCCTCCGCTTCATTTTCACCATGTCACAAAAAGCAAACCAAGTTAAACAGTTTCACACGTCCATCATGATTCAATGTAGTTTTTAATGAGGTGTTGAGTTTTTTAAGTTTTTTTTCAGCTACACAATATGTAGTATTAACATACCGGGTGAGTTTTTTTAAGTGATAAAATAGCTAACTTTTTTATACTACATCGGACAGTATGCTTCTTATGGGGCTTCCCCTTTACTTTTTTATGATGCTTTCAGGTATGTATTTCACTTTTCAAAATTTCTTGCCATTTTTCCAATATGGCGGCCAACTTTAAAATTTCTTATAGAACACCCTATATTTTATTGTATTTTTAAAATGTTCATCTAATTTTAAGACTTTTTTATACTTTAACTTTTTATCTAAACCTAACGTTTAGGGAGCTTGAGGCAATTAAATTAAAATTTTAGTTCCATAAGAATAATATGGAGCAAACTTTATCTGCACATATCTCCGACCCCATTGATTAAAATAAAAAGTACTCAAGCATAAAAATGTCTTAAATTGGTGTTTTAAAAACATACTTTCATAATAACATCAATTTTTTAAAATTGTATTTTCCCCCACCATATTGGAAAGAAGTTAATTTATGCGTAAATGATATTTTTTATGAGTAAAGTGTTCTCAAAACATAATTCTAAGACATTTTTATTCTTGAGTATTTTTATTTTACAGAATGGGAGATATGGGCAGATACAGTTTGCCCCATGTTATTTTTATGGAACTAAAAATGAACTTTAATTGCCTCTAGCTCCCTAACCGTTAGGTTTAGACCAAAAATGTCTAAGAATTAAAAAATTTTAAAATTAAATGAAAATTTAAAAAATACAAAAAATATAGGGTGTTTTATGAGAAATTTTAAAGTTGGCCGCCATTATTGAAAAAATGGCGGGAAATTTTGAAAAGTGAAATACATACCAAAAGCAACATAAAAAAGTAAAGGGGGTCCCCCATAAGAAGTATACTGTCAGATATAGAATAAAATAGTTAGCTATTGGATGACTTTAGCAAACTCATCCAATTTAAAACATAAGCACCTTTTATACATATTTTAGTCTGCTGCTTAAAAAATTTAAACCGAAAGTCAACAACTACTTTAATTGTAATTGTTTTTCAAAATTGTTAAATTTGTTAAGCTTTATTGTTTTAATTCAGCCTTGATTTCGTTATGTATTGATAAAATTACATTTTGGTTGAAAAAAACTTCACTACACATTAGCTAATGAGAAATCAATGGGGAAGGTTTGACTGATTTAACACTGGCGTCCCTGTACTAAATATATTGAAAATAAAAGCGAAATGAATTTACTCATCTCATCCCCATAGATAAGCCTTTGATCGGCTCGAGCTTTAGCCTAAATGGACCATACCCTGTACCACAGCACTTTAATGTTCTGCAGCCCTAAAAGGGGAGGTATTCGTCCCATTCTTAAAATACTTTATTTAATACAAATAAACAAAAAAAAAAAAAAAAAAAAAAAAAAAATACCCCTTATACCTCCACCCTATATCTGACATAAGGTAAACCAATTTTACCACTTACTTAAAGGATTCGGCAGCCAAGGTATGCAGGACTCATTCCATTCGGCCCTGCTAAACATTGTGCCTCCACCGACAACAAAACAAAAACAGTTTCACTGTTGGCAAGGTTAGTTCCACTCAGACCTGCCGCAACTGACAATGCATTTATGGATATATTCCATTTATGCCCTGATCAGGTCGACAGGATTCTATAGGAGACCCTAAGCGACATCAGAGAGACATGAGACATCTGGTACTGATCAAACTCTATTCGGTCAGGATCCAATCTTGACCAGGCAAAATCCTATACTGTATCTCTATCAGATCCTGATGTAAAATTAAAGCTTAAGTAGTTGTACGGTTTCAAAATTCGGCCGACGCCATTGGGCCTCCCAACCAATACAAAGCGACTACAGTTTCACAGTTGTTTTCAATAACGCAGTTAGTTGCCGGATGTCAAAGGCCGTCCCGTTGCTCCGCTCCGCCAATAATTGGCTTGTCAGCCGCATCGCGGCCTTCTCTAATGTGTTTTGCTCCGGGCCGCTGCATTGTATTGAAAGACTATAACAAATCTAAATTAAGGATTACTTTCTTTTAAGCTTTTAAAATTGAAAGTTACAAATTTGTAGCCTTTGAGTTTAATTTCTTTCTGCTAATTTATTTGATGCTCTAAACGTTTTTTTTTTGTTTTTTTTTTACTTTTTTGATTTACACAAACTTTTACATTTAGAACAAAGAGGGAATAGAGCTAACATATTTTCTCTAATGTATTTGTATAACATTTTTCAATATAATAAATTTGACGAAGAGTTCACTAGTGGTATCAAAATCAGTATAACTGACATGCCATGACAAATTATTTAAAAGTCTCGCAGCACGCTGAACTCAATATGCGGTAGTTTAGGAGGAGCGTCGACGCCGCCGCCGCCGTCGCTATTAGTTGGGGGACTAGCGGTATTATGTAGATTATAGCCTTAATACTCCGGGACATTAGTTTATGTATTACAGGATTAATATCTTGGATCGGCCCAGATTAGGTTTCCTCAATATAGAGAGATCTCGCTTTGTTAATATCAACTGACAATTAAAAAAAATTCATTAGTGATTAAAACAACTTTAGTCAAATTTGCCAATGATGATATTTACCAATAGTTTATGTCTTAGATGGAGAGTTTAAATTGATTTACGAACCTTGGTTTTCTTTCGCTTTTGCATGAGAAAATATTTGTTAGATGTTTTTTTTTTTTTTACATTTATAAACTGTTATTTATTTCCCCAGATTACTAAAATAAATTAATTTTTTCAGGTGTTATAAGTGCTTGAGTTTAGTTAAATGGTCTCAAATGTAATAATTTTATAAACAGCTTTAAGTTATAACATTGTTCTCAAAGTATACTTTTGTGATGGCCTTTAGCCTGCAATGAAGAATGTATAAAAAATTCTTAAAATCTCCGAAATTAGTATGTGATGAGAGCAGTATTCATTTCATCATTTCTAAAAAATCATATTTTGATCCAAACGTAAGAGACCTTTTGTGTAGTTTATTTCATTTCATTTCATTTCATTTCATTTATTTCCAACGGCAAAGCCAATTTACATGCGAGAGACATACATTAATTATACAGTGGAGTGGTTATTTAATTATACAGTGGAGAAGAACCTATTCTACAGTTGATGGCGATTTTACTTCTCTAGTGGAAGCCAACAATCATCATCACAAAGACAGTAAATATAGTTTCTAACAATTGTGGGAGCAAGCGAAAGTTCGAGAATATTGGTTAGAGGATAGAAGGGCTGGATGTCTAGCTTAATGTAGCTAGACCGATGTAGATTCTCAGCCATTTGATAATTCTTATGTGGAGTCGATAGATCATACCTAAGGTCAATCTAAGTTGGTATTGAATTTCAGATAACTTATGTCGTGCTCGGTGGTATGACTTGAGTTCATCGTTTCCCCCAAAAAGTACTTAAGTAGGCTGTCTTAGTACTTTATCTCTCGTATTCTTTCCTGCTATGGAGTTGCACTTCATATTTTTCAGAAATGAAAAACGAAAGTCTCCAATATATATATATATATATATATATATATATATATATATATATATATATATATATATATATATATATATATATATATATATACAGTTTTACCAAAAGTTTAAAAAATACAAAAAATGTATTTTTTTTAACTCGATGGGGGCTCCGCCCCCATACCCCCTTAGGGGTTGTCGTAAATTCATAAATTACTAAAAAGTCGAGTTGAAGCAGGTTAGTTCTACCAATAACTGGTCTGCTAAGATGAAAAGAGAAACGGCTAATACACACTACACATAATAAACAATAATGAAAAGCTTTAACTGGCATTAATTATAAATCATTTTTAAGTTCAATTTGTTTTACTGTTACACTTCTAAATACCGTGAATTTACTGTCAGGCAAAGTTAATACAAAATTTAAAGCTTATGGGGAAGCAAAATGCAAAAGTCAGCTACATACAACTAAATTAAATAATTTTTTTTTCGAAAGATCTATAAAATCAATTAAAAAACCTTGAAATCAGTAAAAAATCTCACATTTAGCTCTGTGTATTGGTTTTGGTATATTTGGAACAAAGTAATAAGCAAAATAAAATATTTTGAAGATCAATTAAGAAAAAAATAATATCACTGAAACAAAAATAAGAAACATTAACAACGGTTTGGAACCTGCAAAAGACCCCTATTATTCACAAAAACATTATTCGTTTTGAAATAATAATGTATGTTAGGAGATAAAAATGTACGTTATGAAATAATAAATTATTATATTATTATTTTAGTCACTTCCCTTATATTCTGTTGAAGTTACAGGGATATTTCAGGGATAAGTTCAGTGAATGCAAAAATCCGAACTTCAAATACAATATAACCGTTAGTTCTACGAACAAGTTATATGAATTGAAGTAATAATAACAGTTGCAAATCGGTCTTAAAATAACCATTTGAGATACGACAAAAAGTGAAAGGTTTAAAAGTTAGATTTACGTCACTAATTCACAAACAATCTATACTTTAACAGTATACGTAACAGTGAAATCCGTCAATATTCAACAGGTAAAAGAAAAAACACATAATATTAGCTGGCATTAATTATCAATTTTAGGTTCAATTTTTTTAGAGTATTAAACTTCTAAATATAGTGAATTTCCTTTAATATCACTGTCAAGCTAAGTTAATAAAAAACTTGAAGCTTATGGAAGGCAAAATGCAAAATTCATCTACGTACAGTTAAAGTTAATAGAATGTCATGCAGTACATCTATAAAAACCCTTGAAATTAGAGAAAAGTTCCCTACTTCAAGCTCTGTTCAATGTTTTAAAAGTGTTAAACTTCAAAATATGGTGAATTTTATTTTAAGCTAAGTTAATACAATACAAAACGTCAAGCTTCTTCATACAATATTACTGTAGTTACTGACTTAACTATGGCAAATATGAATTAAACATTGCAAATTTACCTCAAATAGTCGGAGACCAAAGTTTTGGGTCAGTAAGTAACAACCAGTGTAAAACATCACTAAGTAACAAGCAATGTAAAACAATCAGTTGCCTAACAATCAATTATAAAACAGTCAGTTCCGCCTAACAGGCAAAATAAAAAGACATAATATTGGCATTCATCACTATTATTTGTTATGTTTGATATTTTTATTGATACCGGTGCTGTCCAAGATATGTGCCTGTGCAATTTTGAGGGATCTAAAAAATATTACTGTAGTTAAAAAAAAAAAATAATGTCTACATATGGTAAACCCCCCACATAAATAAATAAGTGAACGTTAAAAAACGTACTGTAAGGTTGAGGATCAACAAAAGTTATGTAAAAAATACACTATATTAACTGGCCTTAATTATGAATTATTTTAAGTTCAATTTGATTGACTGTTACACTTCTAAATAAAGTGAAATTGCTGTCAGGCTAAGGTAATACAAAACTTAAAGCTCATGGGGAAGCAAACTGCAATATTCAGTTCGGAGGGAGATACAGCAATGTCGAATTTTTTGCTTGCAAAATAACCTAAATTGGAGTAATTTAGTGTTCTTTCGATAAGTTTGACTTGGGAGAGCTAAACAAGAAACGATACAAATTATTTTTATTTATCTAAGTTTATCAACCTATTTTTTGAGGGAGTTAAATTTGAAATATTTAATATAAGGATTATAATAATTAATGTAAATCAGGTCTGCTATTTTATTATCTCTTTAGAATAAAAATGTGTGACGCTATTTACTATGTACCCTTTGTACATGAAAATAAATAAAGAGTTTGGACTATGACTATAACTAGGACTCTACCTTTTTAATATAGCCCTAGTATGTAATGAACGTGTAGAAATTGAAGTGAGTGTTTTTCTGTAGGAAAAAGTGGGTTACAATTATTAAAAGTAAATTTAGAGATTTATATACATCTAAAAAATCTAAAAAGTCATAACACGTTAGGCAAATGGAAGAAAGGCTGATCCCTCACGCAATTCCATGCTATGGTGCAGGCTGAATTTTCGCACCCTAGGCTATGCTTAGAGAATCTCTAAAAGAGATATAACTTCGGCATATTACTGTGTGCATGACTTTCGGCTTTCACAACAAGCGCACAATTAAGAAGATCCCGTGTAAGCGGCCAAACGTGTGTACTTCAATTTCGTTAGATATTTCACAGAATTTGAGAGAATTTTACAGCTCTACACAATCTTAACTTATTGGAGTGTAGTGAAATTTGTTCAATACTATAAGTACGAGGACTAAATCTACATTTCCACGGTACATTACCTCTTAATCTACTTTACCGACATTTGACGAATTTCTGATACCCCAAAATGAATGCAAAAATTCGAAATTCAAATACAATATAACCGTTAGTTCTACGAACAAGTTATATGAATTGAAGTAATAATAAAAGTTGCAAATCGGTCTTAAAATAACCATTTGAGATACGACAAAAAGTGAAAGGTTTAAAAGTTAGATTTACGTCACTAATTCACAAACAATCTATACTTGAACAGTATACGTAACAGTGAAATCCGTCAATATTCAACAGGTAAAAGAAAAAACACATAATATTAGCTGGCATTAATTATAAATTTTAGGTTCAATTTTTTTAGAGTATTAAACTTCTAAATATAGTGAATTTCCTTTAATATCACTGTCAAGCTAAGTTAATAAAAAACTTGAAGCTTATGGAAGGCAAAATGCACGAATTTGACGAATTTCTGATACCCCGATGAGTGAGTGAGTCAGTTACACATGCGGGAGTATATATATATATATATATATATATATATATATATATATATATATATATATATATATATATAAAAGTGTTCATCTTTATTTTTCGATATTTCAATGTTACTTTAAGATGATATAAAATAAAATAAATATCTGCAATCTACATTTTAATTTTTGTTTCGACATCCTTATACGAAACTACTAGTAGTAGGTGGCCGGAACTATTAAGAAACTGCATTAGAACCATAAATTAGCGTTTACACAGTGAAAACAGAAAAAACAACAGTGAAAAAGTAAATAAACGTACTTTCAACACTATTGTCGTAAGACATATTTTATCTTGCACGGTATAATATAGATTAAATTACACCTTAATCCTCAAATAAATTCTTACTTGAGCGTGAGTGGCCATCTTGCTTTTAATACAAAACTCTGTAACGATTACAATAGAACAGTAACAAATGGATGGTCGTACCGACCTCTTGTGAACTATCTATCATCGTCGGATTGCACTCAATCCGTCACTTTGTCGCCAATCGAATCATTTCATCAGCCCATTACGTTGCAACAAAGTTTATTTTGACAAATTATTGTTCCACTCCTCGGCGTTGTCTCACTGTAAAGATACTTTTTAACACCTTTTGATTTTGGAGAATTATAATTGGTTAGTATTCATTGTAATCCGTTTTCTTTTTTTTAGAATTTCAGTTATTTTGTTGAAAACTGGACAAACGTTGTGATGGATAACGATGTTAAAATATTCGATAGAAAATGCGTGTAAATTAATGCTTCCAATGCTTAAAATGCTTTTTACATTATCGTACAATGATTTAACAGCTGAATTGTTTTAAAGTCCCTTAAATAATCTTATTTAACTGTATTAAATATAAAAATAACTAAGGTAAACATCGTTTAGTGGTACTTTGATCACCGCACGATCATCTCTTTATGACATTTTTATCGAGTTTTAAAATACTGAGTTTTAAGTAGGGCTTCAGTTTTTATGATTTTGAAATATGTAAAACCACTAAAGCGTCTGGTTTTCATTCTATAAATCCAGATTATTAAAGTCCTTGGGATAGATTTGATCGTTTCAATTTAACCATCGGACAAACATAACAAGAATTTGCTGTAATATAATATACACTAATAATGCTTTTCTAATTATCGAGTGAATAAAATATTGAATATCTCATCCAATTGCACATGTGACTTATTTATTTATTTATTTACATGCTACATATTAGGCAATGCTCAATTACAATGCAGCAGTTCAACAAACTATACAAAACAATGGAATGACAACAATAATTAAACTTAATAACTTATGAAAAATCCAAGTCCAGTTACACAATTTACCACAGTCAACATGTAGTTTGGCTCAACCAAAAACTGTCTCTTAATAACAAGATTCCATAATAATCATAAGGCTAATAACAATCCAACAGGAACAAATTAAGTCCTTGAAAAATACAACAGAAACACTTAGGCTAACATAAAATAAACAAGTAGGATACATTATGCAAGTCGAAAACTACTAATTTACATTTAAAGTACGGTATAACAAAATTCAAAGGAAAAAGTATGAACGATTACTTATCTCCAACGAATAACTTTTATGCAGATTCAGTCTTTTGTAATATTGAATTTGTTTTAACAGACGTAAGACAAACATAAATGTAATGATACCCATAAAGACATGTAATATAGAAGATAAAAAACTAAGTGACTCCACATATTTATAGAGCGGTATTTCTAATATTGGAAACATATGGAACCCAGTGCATGGAAGCACCATATATTCCTTTCGCATGGCCTATTGAACAAGAATGGGCCATACAGAAGTACTTTTTATTACAATATGGAGTCTCTTATTTTTCGTATTCTAATTTTACATAGCCTATAAATTCAAAACTCTGATGTTTCAAACAAGACCACAGTGTTTGAACAAGAATGCTGCCGCCTTTAAAATAGTGTTTAATGCAATTGCATGACGTGGGTATATAAATTTACTTAGATATGCAACTAAACGAGCTTTTTGGCATTCTCAACGTTGTATATCTACAACTGTCAACTATCCTTACTCAGCAGAGCATTGTCAATTTTCAGTTTCCACTATGGTTCTTATGCGCTATAAGAAGTTTTTGTGGTGGCCTCTTAGCCACACATAATATCGTGATAGGCCATTAAACATAATCCATCAGTTCCTAAAATTAGTACTTTGAATTTGAAGTACTTAAAGCTATGAGAATGAAGCCAAAACTTGCTTAAAGGATAACCGGTCGGTCTCCTTGGATTGCACGACTTTTTGTACGAAATTCGAAAAGCAATCCTAGTTGTTCTCACCCTCTAATATGCGGAAGAATGTGTGTTCAGTGACGCCCGGGAAATAAATGCAGTCAGGTGGACGGGTCTTGCCCATCCTAGGCAGGCACGATTGAAAATGGTAATGACCCGACAAGAATGGAATCCAGAGGTAGTTCACTTCACCATGCGGAAGTTCAACCCAAGGTAGAACTTGCTTGCTGAGTCTCACAGTTCATCAACTGCGACTCTCCATATCCCAGCTCTCTAGCCATGTCTGGTAGCCTCTGACGTTCTCGTTTTCTTGACAGGTCCTTCCCAACATCAACTTGTCTCTGATGGATTGCCCTTCTCTCCCGTGCCAAGAGATGGCCAGGGATAACTCCGGTGATTACCAGGGCAGTCGTCTACGATACTCGGATGCATCCCTGAATGCTGCTTGACGCTGCCCTCAGGCGAGTCTCATCCTTCCTTAGTGAGATCATCTGCTCACAATTAGTTTCCTTACAGGAGCAAGGACTACAGTGTGAATATCAGACATTGGCCTTGCTGAGAAGAGCGACGCTAATAGTAGCCTTGTCTGAGTCGCGGAAGATCTAACCCATCCAGCTGAGTTAATCAACCCACGCCTTACTGGATGTGCTGGAAAAAGGGTGTCATTATTAGTATTAGTAGTATAGAAGTAGTAGTATTCTCTAATAACAATAGCATAATGTATAAAACCAGCTGATTCCAGGCATGCATTTAGTTCCATAACGAAGAGAGTTAGAAGAGAGTTTAAAACCCTGACGTGAGTATCCAATCATATGTTTATGACAGTCCTGGGGCTAAGCCCTATGGGCTGTACAAAATCTAATGGCTTAAAAATTTTCTCCAAGACATTTTCTATACATATGCCGAATTTCAAAGCAAACGGTGCAGCAGTTACCGAGTCCATTACAAATATACCAACATTCTCTTTTTATAAATAAAGATAAGTGAAGCCGTTTTCTGTTTAAACTACTCCTCCAGTATTTCTGGACCAAATTTTAACTTTGGAGGTGTCAAAAATTCGTCTCAGTCCGTAGTTTTACAAAAAGGTTTTAGATTTTTATTTATTTTTTTTTTATTCTGAAGGGCACGGTAAGCCCTTAAAGTTAGTGTTTGTCCATAAGATTAACATGGGAAAAATTATCATTGATTTGCATCATAAAACAGCTGATGATAGTAAAACAGACAAACACATGTTGAAAGCTGAACAGGGGTAATTGAACTATACCGGTAGTGAAATGTCAGCACATTCAATTACATACTATGATGGAAGATGGAAGGAGTGAGCATTGCGATGGTTTACCTTCCAGACGGTGAATTTTGTTTGAACTTTGGATTTATGTGTATTTTGCCACAAAAATAAATTTTGTAAGAGCCTCAACCCCAGAAATATTCTCTTTTCCTTTCAAAAAGTTTGAAAATTTCAATAATAAGAATAAGAATAAGAATTTCAATAATAAGTTTCCATGTTGATCTCAAAACAACAACGGAAACTTTAAAAATCAAAACAGAAATCTACATTTAATTTGGGCATAGGGTTTAAAACAGCTGAGAACTAGAAAAATGATTGTTGGTCGTTGGTGTAAATTTAAAACCTGTTTACTATGATAACATTATAAAACTGGATTTAAATTTAATGCCCAATTCCGCACATTTTAAAACCTCTGTTAGAAAGAGACAATCTTTATTAATTTTTTTACCTTCAATATAGATGATTAACTTTTTACAAAAAGATTTTTATATAAATAATTCCTTTCAAATAAAATGGACCACATCAACAAAAACGTAAATTCTCTTCAATTTTGTAATATCTTTTATTATTCTGCTTTTCCCCGAAAACTTAAGTTTAAGAGGATTTAAAATTTTATAAAAAGATTGGTGTGAGCTCATTTACTACGTCGACTAATACCTCTCTTTAGAGTACCACAAAAACAATTGCAACGAGTGATACATAATATTATATTGGACTTAATGGTTGCCTCAATTTTTATCTGAGGTCATGTACGTTAATGAACTGCCTAGATCCAGCATATTTGTAAATATTTATTCCAGTTAATACGTTTCATGCAGAGGCCTTAAGGCAGATCGTATCAAAACCGTCATGTAATTCTAAATACTTTGTACCAAGAAGAACAACTACCAATTTTCAACACTCTATCATAGTGAGAAGTTAGAGAGTTGGTGATGAAGATGGATTGTCAAATACCAACAAGGTGTACGAATGTTAATTGACATTATTACTTAATTTGTATAGAAAATAACTAAATGAATTCCCATGGAACAAGGTTTAACCACCAGCCATTTTGACATATTCAGCATTTTGCGCTGCACAGGTCCCATAGTATTTTTATTATTTTAGATTTGGATTTGGTAGGATCAAATACAAGCTATTAAACTATATTAAAGCACGGTGTATGCGGCATCACAGTATTCAGTAGATACATTATTATCTTCTGCCGACGACGGGTTTGATGACGAAACGTTTTCCGGATTGCCCATTACTCTGTTGTACGGCCGTCCTGATTCGCCTTCCAAACTGCAACGTAAGATTTATGTCTGAGTTACTACGTATAATGTGATGTGCTTTCTCATCGTGGGTTAAATGCTTATTGCCTTCTCAAAATAATTGCGTTACTACCTTAAGCTTGCTTTATGGATAACTACAATAGAGATTTTCAACCACCAAAGTGTCTTGTCTGTGATTTCTTTTGATCTTTTTTCACGTCACACAAGTTACGTTTTATTACAAAGTTTCAAAAATGTTCTCAATAGACTGCTATAAATTACTTATCGTGCCATTTCAAGATTCAAAGGTCGGATACGAGTTTGTTGCAAAAATAACAACAAAAATATTATTAGAATAGTCGTTATAACCAGTTAACAGAAAAGTTATTGTAATGACAAGAGATCCTAATAGTTCTAATTTTTAACAGTGAATGTCATTTGGATAAACACGTAACTTAATCAAATTTGATTAAGTTGACATGTAAAACTCTCTATTTTAAGTTAACTCTAAACATACATCTAATGAATTATGCAAACTGTATAGTATTATTTTATGTTGCTAGTTAAAAATGAATGTTACTTATCAAAAGCAAGCTGAGATGGTTAATAAAGTTAAAAGTCTAATTTATGAGTGTATTTTTTATTTCTATTTATTGTCCAGGATTACTGTCTTTCAGTTTTTACTTTCATCATCACCAGAGGGCTTTAAACAAGTAAAAAAAAAAAAAAGTCGGGCCATGTATGTGCATTTGACAGGTATTGTGTGGCCATTTTGTATTGTGGGGCCACACAAAAAAATCTAACCTAACTTAATTTAAACTAACCTAACCTAACCTAATCTAACCTAACCTAACTTAACCTAACCTAACCTAACCTAACGATTATTGACTTTTTCGACCATAAAAAGTAGAATTTTAGCTCAAAATAAAAAAATAAATTTTTGTGGGGCCGTGTGTATGGCCCCACAATTTCAGAAGGCCCCTCACTCAGGTGAAATTCACACACTTGGCCCCACAAATATGGCGGAACCTGTACACACACACACACACACACACACACACACACACACACACACACACACACACACACACACACACACACACACACACACACACACACACAAGCACGCACGCACGCACGCACACGAAATGAAATATTATTTTAAAGGGCATTAACATGTCAGGCATATTGTGACGTATGTGAGGCCTTAAGGGAGCGATATGTCATCTTCCAACCACAAACCTCTTGCAACCTACCCCACGGGGTCGAAGACGGAGAGGTATTTCAATAAAAATTCTTTTTATAAATAAAAATCCAATAAAAAAATACACTTTATTCAGAGTATACGAATTAAATTTAAAAAATATGTATATCCCCGACTTTAATCCCTAACTTGTTTTTGTAAGTGAAATATAATGTGAAATTAAATCTTTCTGTAAATGGATAAAAGAGATCAAGCATATGCTTGTCCGTGTGCCATCATTGAAGTGTTCGTATAGAGTTATACAAACAGTTGAGTTTATTTTTCTTACGAAATCTAAATAATAATACTGTGCAGGGATTTATTAAAAAATGACTATTCACTTTACACAAAAGATTTAAAAAATCTAAAATTTCAAATTTTCAATAGACTATGTAGTTTTTGGCATATATGATCTGTAAAAATAAATAAAATCGTCCAAAATCTTGTTATGGGTTCCATTATAAGTAGAAACAATTTTATTTAATTAATATTTTTTTTTGCACAAGCTGTATATATGTATTCAATTTTTTTTTAATTTTTGTTTTAAACTGTCCCGTTTTAAATCAAAGTATTTTATCTTATTTTATGATCGCTATATTAGAATTTTAAGAAAGTGAAGGAACCTCAAGACAGGCAGAGCCTAAAGAGGTCCTATTTATTTTCTCATTGTCATAAAGTTAAAAATCAGTACCATTCATAACAGTAAATATGTATATTTGAAAACATAAAGATCTATTCTATTCTATTTATTACAACGACTCTTCCTTGAGATCAGCGCTCAGATCATTACAGGTTTTTTTTTCAATTTTGAATCAAAATATTTATATCCTAAATCTTTTCTACAATTTACAATTCTACAACTGCCCCTAATCTGTTAATTGTAACTAAATGGTTATAGTAATAAATTAATGATCAGTTGGAGTAATAGAAAATGAACTGGATTAATTACTCAATGACAATCAACCCTTTCTGAGAAGCTGATAGATAAATACTCATTTTAAATAATGTAAATACTAAATTTCTTTTTACATGTTACAAGTAAATTATATTATAATGAGCATGGATATTTAATGGATTTACGTTGATATGACATGACTAATTGCAATAACGCATGTAACATGACGTTCCATGTGACTGGGTCACAGGGTCCCTGGCGGCCAGCCCGACATGGTCAGTGGGACCTCTCTACTGCTACACCCAGCGTAAATGTTAGGTAAAGTTGTCGGTAATTTGTAAAAATATTTAATATGCAAACAGGGTTTCGTGGCAGAACAAATATCAAGTATTTGATTGCAAATTTAACTATTTAGCAACAATAAAGTATGTAAAGACAACAATCGATCAAGGAATATGTCTGTAACTTTACTAAACGTTAAAGTGATGCACGGGGTGTCCCGCAACCATAGGACCAAATTTTACCAGGTTATTCAAAAGAAAGAACAAGCAAATAATAAAATACAACTTGTGTCCTTTCTCGGACGGTTTTTCAGTCAGTCTTTTTGTAAAGTTAGTTAGTCTATGCCAGCTTTAAAACGATCTAAGATACAGAATAGAAACTTGGCAGCACTATTAGAACCAAATTCCGAATACATTTTCACATTTCTTCTTTTGCAGTTTCGGCGGCAGTTTTAAAACCAAATCTCCCAAAAACTTGAATATTAAAGGTTGAACATATAAAAAGTTGCAAAATTGAATTATCTAACAAACACTAGAACGATTATTCAAATCAAACGACTGACAAAGGAGAAATCGAAAATTTGTCTTTACAAAAACACACTTTTTGCTATACAACTTACGCAAATGACTTTCATGATTTTGTAAGTAAATATCCGAATTCATTGCTTGTGGATCAATCTTTACTATCTTGATGTTTTCTTTTGGATACTTAAATTTGTATTATTTTAATTGATAGAAGATTTTATAAATTTTAGCGAATTTCCCTATGGGGAATCCGCTATTACGGTAGTAGCCATGGTAAGACTTAAGCTCGGGACCCATGTTACTTTTTCATTTTTAGGTCCCAAGGAGCCAATAACACAATTCGTTCTTTTTCATACTCAGGGTGTCTAGGAACTCTCTGGAACCTTTTTGTATATTTGTTTCTTGCATGGAGACAAGAAAAAAAACAACATAAAAAAGGGGTCTAAAATACTTCGTTAAGCCGCCAGCCGCCATTTAAAATTTTTTTCATGTAACGGATAGCTGTATTAAGTTCATATTTGCTATGATTCTTTATCATACCAATGTAAGTTTTAACATTATTCTTAATTCAACAAACTATTCCAGAATATAAACTTTCGTAAAAAACTAAGCACAATAAACATTTTTACACAAAAACTTTCTAGTGTGTGGTACTAAAAATTAGATGGTTCATGAGCAGACGTAAAATTTGGTGTAGTATTTTTGGAGACTTGTGTTGTAAAAAACTATCATTTATTTCAAAAATCGATATTATTATGTTTTATCGAAACATTCGTAAATAGAATGGCTCGCATTATTATTTGATTATTCAATGTACGGAATAATGTGAAACATTTTTACAAAAAATATTTCTGATTTGTAATTTGACAAATGTCAAATATGACGCGGCACTTTTTCCTGTTTTGCATTATGGATGTGCCAAACATGAAAGTCACTGTTAAACATGATGCATCACCAGTCACTGTGCCGCTCGTCACTTAACCGCCCATATTAAATTCCACAGGTGTTTAGACTTTATGCCTTTTTACACATGTATGGACATTTACCTTTAATAAAAATATGATGAAATATCGTGCGAAATTTCAGGGATTTTAGCGAATTTACTATGAGAGGTGAGCTAGTCACACCACAGCACTTGCTACAATAGACCGGCATTACTACTAATATGAATAACCTCTTATTCATGTCTCGAGATTTTTGTTTAATTTGTATGTAGTACTGTTTTTAGATGATATTCATCTGATTCATTTTACATTTGAAACCAACTCTTTTTACACTGATGGGCAAATAATTTTAATACCCCGTTCCGTCATTTTTTAGATTTTTATATTTTCTTGTACCAAAATATTTCACAATTCCTCCTTAATAGATAATGAAAATAAATCGATAAAAAGTAGGTGAAACAACTCTTGCCTGTTAAAATATTCTAAACCACATGTAACCACATGATATTAAGAATTTAAGTATTCGGTAAGGACAGTATTATTGAGACTTGAAGAGTGGAAGATATCTTTAATCTCGGAAATAGACACAATTATGTCATGATGCTGCGCCGTGCACTGGTATTAAAATACATTCTGAAATAAGTTTGATAACAAATAAATTTTTTAAAGCATTTAATTTATTGAAATTTAAAAAAAGATTTTTGAACTTAAATTTAACTCTAATTAATTCATAGAATTGCAAACGTAAGCTATTTCGTTAATACTGTGAGACTGTAAACGAAACACTGTTGATTAAAACTTAAGAGGCTTAAGAGCTGCTACTCACAACTGCAATGTTTTGTCATTCCATCTTTGGTATGACTTTCAATTCGTTTTTAATAAGTATTTTTATTTTGTTCATAAAATTTGATAAATTTTTTCTTTGGGATTTTTAGTTTTTCCTTTAGTCGTCTAATCATTATAAAATTCTTGTATTCTATAATGTATACTTTCCATCACTCATTAGTCAAATCAAATTCAGCTGCTGGATATAGAATCTGCTCTCACCATTAGGTAGGTAAAAGCACCTCAAAATTAACATTCGGATAGAGAGTTAGGGATATTAAAGATCATGGTATCGTGTTTCGTTTAATAATATGTGAAGGAAAATTTCCACAATAATGTCTTAAATAATAAAACGAAATTACTGTAAACGGGTTTTAAGTAAAGGCTTGTGATAGTATTGTTACAACATTAAACCTGTTTACCAAACATAAACACAACAGCACAAATGGACAGTGTTTATAGAGACGCACTAACGCGTCTATTTCTTCTTCTTTGGTTATACATTTGCAACATTTGAATAAATAAGTAGCTAGTGTCTATCTGCTTACTTATTTTCTTACTATGAAAAAAGTTATATTTGACTCATCAAACATACGTACCGTATATGTTTCAGGACTATTCCTGCATGGTCTTGTATTATTGGTGTTAAATCATCGTGCGGTACATAAAGAATTCTCTGCGTAACTTTTCACATGGAGGAAAATTTGCCTGTGCAAAGCAACAAGTAGGCAGGATTCAATCTGCAGCTTTGGTATTCAAATGAGGGGAACAATTCTAGCGTCTATTACAAACCTGCTGTGATCTGTTGATCGTGGCGTCGAGTCGCTATTAAAACCAAGCTGAATAAATTGATCCAATAAAAACGGTCAGGAAAGGTTGAGTTCACTCACTCGAAGTTTCCCTTTAACAATAATTGGGTTGGAATCATAAATTTACGTCTTTTTATATATTTGGTCATAAAACATTGTCAAAATGTAAATAGTTCCAGGGAAATGCCATCTATTTTTTTAAGCAAAATATAAAATTAGGTGACTGTCATAACATGTAAGTATACCATATTATAAAGAATGTTCAGAATGTAAAGAATGCATAATATTCTACTCAATGCAAAAAAAAACAAACTTAAAAATTAAGTGTCGAAACTAGTTTTATTCAGAACCCTTTTTAAATCTGATATTTTCTCAAAGGAACCTTAACACTACTCACATAGCCTATAATATTTTAATTAAAAAAAAAGTATTTTAGAAATATGGTCAACGATAACAAAATTCAATTGTAAGATTACATATTAAATGTACATGTGCATATTAAATGTGCAATGTGCATAAATACATACAGAGTGGGAAAAAAGTCTGGAAACGGTCTAATGTCTTTAAAAGTATTTTAGTAATAAAACTAAAATTTTGCAAACTTATTTTGAGTGACAAAGTCTACTGCCTGAACTAATTTTTGTCCTTAGACCTCCAAAGGGGGATGGCCCATAAGGAGTCAGAAGAAAATCTTAAATATAAGCATATGTCAATATGTACATCAAATTAAAGGTCTTAAATAATAGGGAAACAATGCTGCAAACCCGATCTCAAAAGGATGACCGAATCAAAAATGGCAGGCGATCAAACTTTGCAATAAAATCATATTGCTGAAAACAAAAAATGCAGTAACTCCCGATACACTCGACCTTTTAAGGTCGGGTTTATGGAAAATTGCTTAGAATGCAAAGCGCTTTAAAATGATATCATATGACGTAGGCCAAATCAGTTTCTCTTACGACTTCCACTAGGGACGTCCCTAAAGGAAGTCTTGGGAAAAACTTCATTGGCCTACGTCATATGATATGTCATTTTAAAGGGCTTTGCATTCTATGTAATTTGCCACAAACCCGACCTCAAAAGGTCGAGTATATCGGGAGTTATTGCATTTTTTGTTATCAGCAATATGATTTTAAGGCAAAGTTTGATTGCCTGCAATTTTTGACTCGGTCATTCTTTTGAGGTTGGTTTGCGGCATTGTTCTCTATGTTTTTGAGACCTTTAATTTGATGTACATATTGACCTATGCTTACATTTAAGATTTTCTTCTGACTCCTTGTGGGCCGTCCCCCCTTGGAGGTCTAAGGACAAAAAGTACTTTAACAAGTAGACTTTGTCACTCATAATCAATTTGCAGAGTTTGAGTTTTATTACTTAAAAACTTTTAAAGATATTAGACCGTTTCCAGGCTTTTTTACACCCTGTATATTTAAATATATACGAAAAGACGTACATTTGAATCTCCTCAAAAAAGATACTTAAAATAAAAATTTTTCATGAAATTATTGAATTATAAGAAAAAGTTGTTTAAAAATCAATTTTGGTCGTAATGTAGTATTGGGTAAATCGTGTAACGGTTAGCATGCGATATAGACACGCATGTGCAGATTTAGTTCACGCGTATCTACTTGTCAACATCCTGATAACGAAACTGATCAATAGTAATGGGTTAGTGTACTCGTATAATTAAATTAGGTCAGACTCATAGTTTCTAGATGGGGTGTCAATGTATATGTTTAAAGTGGTTATTAAACACATTTAAAAATTCATTTAACAAACAAACAAGCAACGGGGAAACATGGGAATCATTTTTTTAAATAGCAAATTCAAAACTGTTTTAGTATAATATTTTGAAAAATAATTACAAGGATTTCAGTAATTTTCATCGTAATTATTAAAGTGGCTTTAAAAACCTTGTAAAATGGCCAAATTCCTTGGCCTTTTCGTTAAAGAGACATTACACTCTTGGACGTTTTTCTAGGTTAAATTTAAGATAAGGACAGAATGTTTGCAAGGAAGGTTTAGTAAACAGTATGATTTAAGAGAAGAGTTATACAGGGTGGTTATAAAGTCCCTTCCCCCCTAAGATTTTTCTACAATTTATATAAAAATTGATTTTCAATGACGGGATTCATTGTATAGGTACATACTCTAACTTTTGTAGTAATTTAAAATTTTGGGAGTTACCTGAGGTCTAAGATGTAGGAGTCAACTTCAAAATTCCTTATGAGAAGATAGTCATGTGACACGTCAAACAACACTGCCTTTTCCCCCTGAAAACAGTGGTGCAATCTAAATTCAAAAGGGTTATACCGTTTTCAAGATATCTGTAGGTCTAAGATGTAGGAGTCGACTTAAAATTTTAACTAGAAGCTAGTCATGTGACATGTCAAACAACACTGCCTTTTCCCCCTGAAAACAGTTGTGCAATCTAAATTCAAAAGGGTTATACCGTTTTCAAGAAATCTGTAGGTCTAAGATGTAGGAGTCGACTTAAAAGTTTTAACTAGAAGCTAGTCATGCCACATGTCAAATAACACTGCCTTTTCCCCCTGAAAACAGTGGTGCAATCTAAATTCAAAAGGATTATACCGTTTTTAAGATATCTGTAGGTCTAAGATGTAGGAGTCATGTCACATGTCGCATGACTAGCTTCTAGTTAACATTTTTAAGTCGACTCCTACACCTTTGACCTACAGATATCTTGAAAACGGTATGACCCTTTTGAATTTAGATTGGACCACTGTTTTCAGGGGGAAAGGCAGTGTTATTTGACACGTCGCATAACTAGCTTCTAGTTAAAATTTTTAAGTCGACTCCTACATCTTAGACCTACAGATTTCTTGAAAACGGTATAACCCTTTTGAATTTAGATTGCACCACTGTTTTCAGGGGGAACAGGCAGTGTTATTTGACGTGTCACATGACTAGCTTCTAGTTAAAATTTTAAGTCGACTCCTACATCTTAGACCTACAGATATCTTGAAAACGGTATAACCCTTTTGAATTTAGATTGCACCACAGTTTTCAGGAGGAAAAGGCAGTGTTATTTGACATGTCGCATGACTAGCTTCTCATAAGGAATTTTGAAGTTGACTCCTACATCTTAGACCTCAGGAAAGTCCCAAAATTTTTAATTACTACAAAAGTTAGGGTATGTACATATACAATGAATCCCTACATTGAAAATCACTTTTAATATAAATTGTATAAAAATCCTAGGGGGGAAGGGACTTTATAACCACCCTGTATATGTTATTGGATTCATAACTCCAGCAGTGCTTAAAAACATGGTCTGAGGTTGAGTTCATACTACAAACGTTAGGGGTAAACTAACCATAGGAACGGTTTAGTGTACTTCTACAATTTATCTAACAGTAATTTTCTTGCATTGTGAATGTGAAAAATATAATTTTATTCATCTTATTAAATAAAACAATTTTCATGTGTCTAAGTTGCTAAGATTATTCAATCTTCATTGTATTGAAAAATTTTGTAATCACCCTGTATATACGAGGAGAGATTTAGTAATTTTTGTAAGACAAATTTCAAATATTTTTTTCCAAAATTTCCATTTAATCATTAATTTATATTTTTAGTACGATTTTAACAATAAATGTTATTAGTAAAAAAATCACCAAACTGGGTTCATATATACGTGTAGTTAATTTTTCACAAATTTTTGGGAAAAATATCAATTTAATTATATAAGCGATAACCAATAACATATCAAATAAACAATAATATATCTGAAACGAATCTGTTAGAGGTTTTAAAATAGAGACATTTCAATATCAGGGCTGCAGCATGAACAAGAAATATGTAGTGAATCCTGGAAATGCACAGCGTACATAATACATGCTTTGTAATATGAGAAGAGATCCCTCGAAAACATTCCAAAATCTATGTAGAATATTTAAACAAGAATTTACAAATAATTTAATGTAAGATTTTAAACCATCCTATGCTGAGATTGGTAATTCAATACAAATATTTGTTGAAATATCACTCTAAATGCTTTTTTACTCGCTATTTTGAACAGTTTTAACATATTCCTTTACCACTATTTTCAATAAAAAAAAAAAAAATGAAAAAACCTACTATTTCTAAGCTAGTAGTTTTTTTTTTTAAATTTAATCCATAATTGAGACGAGAACATTGATAACCCTACTATAAGTTCAAGTAAGTTTTAAAAAAATTTAGAGTGGTTAGCTTTTTTACTATGCTTTCAATTATAAACTTAGTAAATATTGATGAAATTTAGTATCTATATATCAAACGAGGTTCGGAAAAAGATGAAAATAATCTCCTAAAGAGATCTTATGGAACAACATAACAAACAAACCTAATAGTCTTGGCATAAATGTACTACAAGACAAAGCTATATATTAAATAAATTTTTGTGATGATTGTTTACGTTTTCTTTTGATTAAAAAACGTTTTAACGATAGTTAAAATACAATAAGAAAAAGATTTGCTAGCTTTGACTAAAAATTAATATTAGAATAGAATATAATGATGATTAATTTTCCCAAAAAAATATACAACAATCATGACTACAATAAGGCTATTTTGTAAACAAAAAGAAATAAAATAAGCTCAATTAAACTTAACGTAAGCATAAATTTAAACAAATTATTATATTGATTTTATAGAGGTTTATACAATGGAGAATTAAATTTAGGGCCCTTTATGACATTGGGGGGTCACCGTACAAGAACAGGCGTCTATTTCGGCATTTTTCACTTTGGGGGAGTGCAAATTCTGACGAGGAGTGGGGGTAACGCCAACAGTGTTACCAACACCGCAAATACCACGCACGGTCATCACGGACAATGCTGAAGACCGTATTTACGAATAAGAGAGACGTAGACAAAAGAAATGATACCGAAGGTTGTTATTATTGATAATGACTATTTAAAAGACTTAATTAGATAAATAATACACCAATATAACTACGACATATTAATGTGGTAACGTGTAAAAATGTAAGTTTGTTAGATGTCTGATTTGTACAAATTAGTCTACTTCCTTGAAATATTTTAGGGCAGCAAATTATTGTAACTTATTATGTAATTTACCTACGTGAACAAATGTAATAGTAAGCTGTAATTGGTATTGCGTTTTAATATGATGTTAAATATTAAAAATATAAGCCTTTTCAAAAATGTATATTATAAAGAAAAAAAATTATAAATTAATTTTAATTAAAACAGTCAGTTGATTTTTTTACACGTTTTAATATGAAAATTTAATACTTAGTAGCCTATTTACCAGTTGGCTTATCCGTTATGTACTTCAACGATAACCCGTTTAGCCAAAATGTGTAGAAAAATCCACTGACTTGTTTTAATTAAAATTAATTAATAATTTATTTTTTTCTTTATAATATACATTTTTGAAATTAAATAGGCTTATATTTTAAATATTTAACATCATATTAAAAACGTAATACCAATTACAGCTTACTATTACATTGGTTTACGTAGGTAAATTACATAATAAGTTACAATAATTTGCTGTACCGTAGTTGTATTGGTGTATTATTTATCTAATTAAGTCTTTTAAATAGTCATTATTAATAATAACAACCTTCGTATCATTTCTTTTGTCTCCGTCTTTCTTATTCGTAAATACGGTCTTCAGCATTGTCCGTGATGACCGTGCGTGGTATTTGCGGTGTTGGTAACACTGTCGGCGTTACCCCCACTCCTGGTCAGAATTTGCTCTCCCCCAAAGTGAAAAATGCCGAAATAGACGCCTGTCCGTACAAGATATTTGACCTAAAATCAAATGTAACAGGAACAAAGTTCTTGCTAAACAAACTAATCAAGAAATAAATTTAAGTAAAGTTTAAAAAAAAGTTTTTCAAAACAAACAAAAATCTGACTCGTCTAATAGAAATTAGATTGAAAATTTTTGAAGCGTTTAAGCTATTTATGTTTTGTTAAAATTGTGTTGTGTGTCGACTTGGTACGATGATAATTCTAGCAGTTCTATTGAAACCTCTATGTATGTGTCGGTAGCGACCAAAAAAAATTCTAATGTATTTTCATTTGTGGTACAACATTGATTTGTAAGTTTAAAAATGTAGGTATCCCTCAAAGGAAATATTATTTATAAAAAATATTTAAAATAAGAACAGGGGTTAAGAAGGTTCAGTTATGCTGCTGTTGGGCATGATTCTTAGAAATTACTTTTGGATTTTGAATTTCAATCAATAAACTAAGACTTGTTTAAAAAATTTCCCCACAGCAAGAAATTGCTAAATCTTACATACTACGGGGTGGCGAAGTTCAAAAGGCATCTACGTTACATAAATATCTAAGAAAATAATTATCAAGGTGCTGTTCAAACATATTTCAAACAACTACTATATTTCAAACTCGTACATAGATTTTTTTTAATTTTTTGTCAAGAATCTCGCCCATCTATTTAATATGTTTTAATTCTTTTACCTCAATGTTTTATAGCCTTTTTAGATATTACACTGACAATTTACATACATGAAAATAATTGGATGACAAAATCACTATCCCGTCTTAAGGTAAAGTTCATAACATTTGTCTTCTCAGCGCTAAGAACAGTGTAATTGTTTACAAACCACCATATCAACTTTCGTAGATCCCAATTCATTGTATTGGCCACATCCCTTCATTATTTTTTTACATGCACAAGGTGGTGTCATCCTCAAAAGAAGTTATTCTTCCCTTTAGTTGTGTATTGCAAATGTCTTCATGTAAACTATAAATGAAATAGGCCCAAGTACGGAGCCTTGAGGCACTCCACAATTAATTATTCCCTAAAACTAAATTCCCCATTAACTGGAACACACTATTTTATGTCTTTAAGATGATCCGGAAATTAATCATACGCTACCCCCACCCCCTGCCATCACACTTGTATAATTTATCCTACAACAGTATGATTCATAGAATCTAAAACATTGTGTATGTCAAGAGATTGTTCACAGGTACATTTCTTTCCATTAAAAACCCCATCAGAAATCAATCCCAGAAAATTCAACAAAACAGGGTATAAAAGACTGATTTTTATACCCAAATTAACTCAAACAGAATTTTGTTCATAATTGGCAGTTGTTTCACTAGTTTTTCGGTTGTTTTTGAAAAGATTGGCACCGAAGATATCGGTCTTAAATTCCTGCAAAATTTATTTGAGCCAACGGCTCTTATGAAACGGCTTTACCATGGTTTCTTTCATACTAAATGGAAAAACTACAGTCTTGAAACTTAATTAGATTACATAAAGCAAAAATACGCAATCTTTGAATAGATCGCCTTATTCAATGTAGGACTAATACCATCGATACCAGGAGAGATGCCATTATTTCGAGAATTTATAACTTTAATAAAGTCTTGTGGTAAGACTGGATCCAGAAAAAGAGAACTTCGTTCTAAGTGCTGAGGAAAGTGGTCCTAAAAACCAACATTATCTACAATTTCAAGCTTAGATCCTTTTACTAAACTATCTACATTTATATAATAAAAGTTATTGAATTATTTAGCTATTACTTTTAAACCATTCCCAACAATACCCAGAATCATAAAATACTAGTTGTTTCCATTTCACTTAATTTATTTCGGCATACAACAATTTTCATAATAAACACATGACATGCCCATTCAAATATTAAACTAATGTAGCGTTAAGAATAAACAACAGGTCATAGGTTTCACTGTAACTAATAGATATTTGCATAAAGTTGTCATCATTAAAAAATCCTCTAACCTATAATAAGCTTTGCTATCAAGAGTTTATTTTAATGAATGTTTTAGTTTATTTTGAAGGTTCACCCATGGCCTTAGGTAACTTATTGTAAACCTTGAGTCCCAATACCCCTTTGACAAATTACCACTTTAAAAGAGAGACAGTGTGTGAATGGGTCATTGGAGCAGTCCCCGGTTCCTTGTATTGTGCTCATGAGTATGATGGTTTTCCAATATAAGATGTTGATTGGATTTGAAAAAGAAAAACAGCAACAACATGAGCTAACATAAACTCAAAGAAGGGAGTGTTAGGATCTCAAGCTGTTAAAACCAGGAGAGGTACCCTACAAGAGGTACCCTACAAAATAATACCTTATTCCAAGTGACTGTGATGTTAATTTTTGGAGACGCTTTTTGGCTTGTTAAATGACTAAAAACATGAATAAATTTATAATAATGAATAAATAAATGAATAAGCATTCCATACCTCTTAATATTTCCCTTATTTAGCTCAAACATATTGTTATTAGGTAGTTTATTCCACGACATATTTAGTTGTTTACAAATATGTTGGAGGAAATAACTTTTACAATCTTAATATTATTGGTAACCCCTAAATTACGAAATGTTCAATTATATTGAATGGCCATACACCAATTTATACGAAAAACGCAATCAATACAGTTTCATTAATTGTACTCTGTACATGAGAGTACAATTATTTATAAACGTTCTCTTTATAAATAATTTATTGAGGATGTTATTAACTGAAGTATAACAGGCAGTTTGAAAATTTTCTGTCCAAGACTAGGCTTGTTGCAACATGTAAAGTAGGTTGGGTAAAGCGACCAAGAAGTGCTACTACGCGGTAAGTTTCTCGAGAGGAAACATTATCCTGACAAATGTGTCGGATCCCTACATGCTGCTCGAACCATGCGTTTATTTGTGTTACGGTTATTTTTCTATTCACGGCGAAAACAACGCACTACACCATATAATAGATACATCCGTAAGGTTTTCTAATATTTTATTACTAGTTGTTACATAACTAATGAATTTGATTACTTGGCTACATCTCGACCCGACCCGCGGGCCCGTTATACACCAAATCTCCATCACATACCATACAAGTGACACTTGCTGTTCAGTAATACCACTGTTCAAAATTTTGTGCAATTCTTCTACCATTGATTCCCCGTCTAAAGCCTACAAAATAAAGGGTTCATATTAGGATAAGTAGAAGAAAAGGAAAATGTTTGATGAAAAGTATGAAATTTGATCATTATATCATCATTTGAGAGGAATAATGGACCTCAAAAATAATTAATTCATTCATTTTGTTGTGAAATAAACATTAATAAAGTAGTAGTTATTTGTGTACAGTACAAAGGAATTAAAATTGGATGTTGAAACCTAAGTATAACGTTTGATTTACAGATAATGCTTATTCATTACTGTTATTTTTTATATTAGAAACAGCATTTTCTTAAAGATTTAAATAAAATACACACCAGTGTTTTTTGTTTTGTTTTTTTATCTTAATGAGGTCAAAGTTATCTAAAGTAATAGCATAATATAGAGTTCTTTGCCGTTAAAAAAATGTCCACTTCTATCTTTTGGTTTGCAGTCGAACTTCAATCGATATACCATAGGTACTGTATGAAAATCTCTACAATTAAATGCTAGAACATCCTTTCTTAACTGTCTGTACAGTAGACTGAAAAGTCTCTTTCACTACTTTGTTCTGTTTTGCCTCAGTGGTTAAAAAAAATGTTATGCATACTTTCCAGCTAGTGTAGAGATGCAGGTTTTCTACTGATCATTTTATTGCCTTATGTGTCAGTTCATTGACAGCAGTTCTAATATAGCGTTTCTCTCGCAGAACTAATTATTTCAGTGCATTCTACTCTTCTTTGTGGTATCAACGTTTAGGATCCAGAAAAATATCCACCATTTAACCACTAATATTTACACACAGTCATTTTAAGACAATATTATCGTAGGGAGTGTCTAAGTCTAAAACTCGGATGCTCTTATGCAACAAATTTTTTATATTTTTGTGACTTTTTTCATATTTCGTTTTATTACTTAAACGAACATAACTTTGAGCTAAGTAAATCATTCAGTGAGCTCAAGGAACCTTATGTTTAGATGATCGACGATGGTGTTCGTCCCTGGCGTGCGGCAAGTTTGCCGTGTGGAGCTGAGCACTGTTGACGGTTTGCCGTGTGTCCACATTGTCAATTGGTCATGATACCGCTTATCAGCGGCACAATCGATCACGACTGGGCGATCCATCTTGTGACGAAGAGCGGGTAAGTTTGATTGATGAAAACACTCAAAACTGAGTGGTAGCTGTAATAGTTGTGGTAGTGGGCAAATATAACTTAACGCAAATACCCACGCACATACCTGACACAAATACATATACTGTAACAATCCTAACTGCGATAAGTGACCCAAAATTTGGTGGACTAAAGTAATATTCTTAACAATGAAGATGAAATTATTCCCAACACATCTTATTAAATAGTGTAAAACACTTTACACTACTTTTTACCTACGCAGTTTAAAGCAAGTTAAATTCTCAAATTTAAATTAGATTTGCATCAATTAACTCTTTAGTTTTATTAATTGCACAGGATATCTTTAATATTTTTTCATGACGATATATAGAGAATTAAAATATTATTTCATTAATGCTGGAAATACGAAACAGGTAGAGTAATTGTGTTATAAATGATCTTAACCAAAATTAGATTGAGAACCATTGCTGCCTTACTTTGACGCTAAATTTTAAAAAGATAAGGATAGATAGATAAAGCAAAGTCAGCTGATTTTCTTTTTGTTGTTGGAGAGAAAACTTCCACTACTAATAAAATAAATGAGTGTTTATTTGCTGCAATAACCTGATTTGGTATGGAAATTCTTAAACCACATAATAATACTAAAATAAAGTCGGATAAAAGTGTATATTATTAATATTTTTAGTTAAAAACATTGCTATGCCCACTGTTACAATGTGCCTTTTAACACATGTAGTCAGAAACGCTAACTATAAAAATGCCATTTAATTTCAACCACACCCGGCGACGCCTCCATTGGCGGCTTGATGAGCCGTCATTATGCCTACAATATCTCTCCACATCATTGCACAACGCTACATCCATCATACAACACGCGCGACATAATACAACTTCGGCTCATTCGACACGGATATAAATAAGGGTGCAACATTCCCTTAACTGACACACTGAGGCAACGCGTTTTATTGCGTTTCCCGTTGTTAGCCAGTATTTTCTACATGTTTGTGTTGTGATTAGACTGTACATTATTAGGGATTTTGAATTTTTCAATCCAAAAAGATTTTCTATTTTTAAAGAAAGTATTTTTGGTGTAAAAAGTGTCTTCCAAGACACTTCCAGTTCACCTTCTGATGGGTATTTTACAATGAGGATGATGCGGCAATCTTCACTTTTTTAGTTGTCTATTATGTCACTATAAAGCTAATCTTCAATGTTTGATTGCAAGCTGAGCACATATCTACAACACTAGCAATTTTTTAAACATTTAAAAACAAGTTATCACATAGCATAATCCTGTTGAGCTGTTGAATGCAACATAATACTGTATAAAGAAACAATTTGATATCACTATAACCAATATTCCAAAGGCTCCTTTAAATAGACGTTGACTACCAGCAGAGAATATTAGTTTTCAATAAGTGGGCGTTCTCTTCACAAAATAAGAAAGATTTATTTAAGAAAGAAAACTTGTTATACTGTTGCCACCTTTATGATTTAAGAGACAACGAACAACCTTAAAGTATTAAAACAATTGCTTATGATAAATCCCCTCTTTTGCTTACCCCTTTAAAATAAAATAAATACATACATACATAGAATAAAATATAAAAAGTAAGCAAATCTTTACAATTTTAAACAACAAAAGCAGTAAAAATATACTAATCTTACTCAATTTACCAAATTACTTGACTTCTCATTGAAGGCTAACATTACCAACGTGTTTGTGGTTATTGTCTATTATCGGCAAAATAACGGCTATGATAAGGATGGCTGTCCTAAGCATACATCATAAGTTTACATCTTGGCGACGCCAGCGCTGTTATGGTTCCCTTAACCTGATGATGTTATAACGGAGCTACAGTTAGTCTCTAAATATAATCATACACTTAACAGCGATTAACACAATACACATTTGTTGGTGTTTTCGGTTACAGAATCGAAGATCTTACAATTCGTCGGAAAACATGGTTATGAAATTATTTAAGCCTTTTATTAAGCCTTTTTGCCTTAGCTTTAAGACTTATGAAATTTCCTTGAAATTAGCTACGTGGTCTCGTACATTATTGCAGCTCTTGAATTTTTTCTAAATCTTTATGTTTCCGATCATTATAATCAACCCTATAATGATCGAAACATTAATTTTATAATTGACCAATCATTGCTTTTGTGATGTTAATCGACATTTTCATGTCTGTATATTGTTCACAAAACTGCAAGTCTCTAGCTTTCTTGTGGTTCAATAATTCGGCAATCCACATGTTTTCAATAATCAGTTGTGTTGAATGTCTTGAATATTAATATTCTGCTCTAGTCGGTGTTTGATTGCCCATCATTTATTGTTATGTTAGGTTTTAAATAATATTTTCAACCGTTTTCGTTTTACTTAAATAAGGTTTTTAAAAGCGTTTTTAACAAAGTACTTGGACTTAAATTGTTTATTTTTCATAATATTAGTTCAGAATGAAATGTTATGCAACCTATTCGGCCAACCTCGTTATCGCTCAATTATAATTTCCAGAGTATCTGTATCTTTGCGTAACCCACACTTGTATATTTTAGTACCCTCCCAAGTTGCAGTGCGGTAACGTAATGGCGGTGAAGGGTGGCTCTCTAATGACGTCTCCTCTGAGTCACTCGGACCCCGAGCTCTACCAGCTGATCGCCCAGGAGAAGCGACGCCAGCGCTCCGGCCTCCAGATGATCGCTTCGGAGAACTACATCGCCGTCGCCATGCTGCAGTGCCTCGGCTCCTGCCTCACCAACAAGTACTCCGAGGGCCTACCTGGCCAGCGGTACTACGGCGGCAACGAGTTCATCGACAAGATCGAGCGGCTATGTCAAGACAGAGCCCTGAAGGCGTTTAACCTCAACTCGTACGAGTGGGGAGTGAATGTGCAACCATACTCAGGGTCTCCGGCTAACTTAGCCGTCTACACAGCACTTCTAAGACCTCACGACAGGATCATGGGCCTGGATCTACCTGATGGAGGACACCTCAGCCACGGCTTCATGACGTCATCAAAGAGAATCTCCGCCACCTCGATATTCTTCGAGTCAATGCCGTACAAGGTGGACCCTATTACAGAGTTGATTGACTATGACAGGTTGGCGGAAAACGCTAAACTATTCAAACCCAAACTGATAATCGCAGGGATTAGCTGTTACTCACGCTACCTTAATTACTCCGGTTCCGCCAAATAGCGGACGAAAACGACGCCTTCCTGTTGGCGGATATGGCGCACGTTTCCGGTTTAGTCGCTGCTGGCGTGATTCCCTCGCCGTTCGAGTACAGCGATGTTGTCACTACCACCACACACAAGACACTACGCGGGCCGCGCGCTGGTCTCATATTCTACCGGAAAGGGTTCCGCAAAGCCGACAAGAAAGGGCAACCTGTCATGTACGACATTGAGGATAAAATCAACTTGGCTGTGTTTCCTGGATTGCAAGGAGGCCCACACAACCATCAGATCGCCGCTGTAGCCACGGCTCTTCTGCAAGTGAGGAGTCCGGAGTTCAAGATGTACGCAGAGCAAATTGTGTCGAACGCTAAGGCACTGAGCACAGCTCTTCAGAGACGAGGCTACAGAGTGGTCACCAACGGTACCGACGTGCATCTGCTGCTCGTCGACGTCCGACCCTTAGGGATAAACGGGGCGAAGGCCGAGCACGTCTTGGAGCTAGTGAACATCGCGGTCAACAAGAACACCCTCCCTGGCGACCGCAGTGCATTGAACCCCAGCGGACTGAGGCTCGGGACTCCGGCGCTCACCACCAGGGGCATGAACAGTCGCGGACATGGAGACGGTGGCGGACCTGATAGACAGAGGCGTCAAACTGGCCGTCCGGGTACAGCAGACGTCCGGCCCGAAGATGTTTGACTTCAAAAAAGTGTGCTTCGCCAAGGGGTTTGCTTCGGAAGTGAGAGCTTTGAGGCTTGAAGTTGAAAAATTTGCTAAAAACTTTCCAGTCCCAGAATTTCAAGATGAAATTTAAGTGAACAGAAATTAGTTAGTTTGATTTGTTTGCGATGGATAAAATTGTTTTGAAGATCTGAAAAAGTAACTGCAAGAAGTACGGTAAAGGCTGTGATTAGGTTATTCGATGTCCAAATAAATTAGTTTTCTTATAAAAACGATAATGCTTGTTTCTTTCAGACGTGTAGATAACGGGGTGGTTGAGATAAAGGGTTAAGTTTATTGTCTAATGAATCATTAATGTTGCATCACGACGCACCTGCATTGATGGGACAGGGCGGCTCCTAACTAGTTCCTAACTGTAGTTGGTTGACCAGTTTGTCCTTGGGCACAACTTCGCTGAGTGCGAAGGGTCTTCCGATTAACTATTATTTAAAAAGTTTACTTTTATATAATTTGTGGCTTTAAAAAGTAAGACTTAATTGAAATATAAAATTGATCTCTTTGAAATACAAAGACTCTAAAAGTCAGTTGTTTTCTTTGCCAATGAGTTTCAATACCTATTACAAATCCACAAGAGAATACAACGATCTATAAATCTAGATACACTTATAATTGTATTTAACTAATTAGTCATGCATGATTTAATTGTATAGACAATCTGGGTATTCTAAGAATGTAAATATTAATAAAACTATATAAGTAAGAAGATAGAAACTCAAAGTAGACTTATGGTATTGTTTGATAGTTCTTCTAATTAGAAACAAATAATGTTTGATACTAAACAGAATGCCAAATATTAAGAAATAAACACCTTCCTAACAAATCTACCACGTACGAGTCATTATAAATGGCTGCAATACGATTAAACATTGTTTAATAATTATTCTTTTCAATTAACGGAATATGCCAGGAGTCCACAAAATAGCTTGGTTGTCGGACACCATTATAGCCACACACATCTTAAATTTACACAAATTAAATTTATACATTATCTTGTGCATAGCTGTAAAAAGCTTAAGAGGTCATTCGTTTAAACTGAAAATAAAACTTTAGCTCACCCCAACTTTTTTTATACTATTCGGTTCATTATCAGAACAAGCCTTTATATACACTCTGTGTATTAATAAAAACTTTTCCAGGGATAGAAATTTGATCAGTGTGTATATGTCGGAAAATAAAATTGGGTTATAGATATTTTTTTCTATTCTTCAATATTTTATAATAAAGAAAATCTGAATTGAGGAGAAATTTGGTTTTATAGGTCAAACATGACAATAACTCAAAAAAGAGCTTAGTGTACAATATGATAAAATAAGAAGACTATGTTATTATCTATAGTATACTTCCAAATTAATTCAAACTTATAAAGAGTTTACTAAATTGGGCCTCGTGTATTTCAAGATCCGTTGTTAATAAGAAGCCATAATAATTAATTTATCAATGGCCCCTTAATAGAGCCTGAAGTAGAGGCTTTGAATGTGCACTTAGTTATGAAAATTATCATAAAGATTTCACAATATATTAAACAGACGTTAGTATTACAATGCCTATTTGGGAAGGGAACAGTTCCTTGCATGGAGATAAACGAAAAATGTGGGTGCCAAAACTAATAGGCAAAAACATATCTAAACCAGCAGTATACCCTGTAGCATCCGAAGGCTACGCAGTAGTTTTTATTTTAATTTTGTTTATACATTTTCATTAAATTTAAATATAATGAATGTGTAGTATTTACAGCACAGCAATAACCTAATATTGCACTTATTATTTTATGGCTTAATTATCTTTTTACAACATTGATAAACAGTACGTAATGACATTTTAAAAATAAATTTTACTATGTAATTAATTAAGTTAGTTAAATAGAAATACTGAATATTGAATGATATGTGTTGTCAACTATTGCCGTTTATACTCGAATGACCCGCTGTCAGAGGAGCCGTCGAGATAAGCGCGCCTGTCTCTTCCGAGTCGCATGCGTTTCCATTCTTGGTATTTTTTCTTCATGTTGGCGTCCTCCATGAAATGAACTCTGACATTGTCGTCCTGAATCACTGACGTCTCATCGTCGGCGTTCTCTACAATTGTTTTAAGTTTTTGACACAGCTTGATGTCCTCGTCCACTGTATTTTCATTGTCAACCACAGCATAATCTGAAACCATAATGTAATCGTTAATATCTTGTTAACCATTGCATCTTTTTAATTTATATTTTAGTCAGTTGTATTCAATAATTTATAAGGAATACCCATTTAACTTTTTTAGAGAAAGCGGTTCAAAACCAAAACAATGTTGTGGCCATCACGGTAAACGAACCAAATACCCCTTAAAACGAAGTTTCAGATGCCAACCGTCAGGGGTTTTCAGATGCTTTTTTTGTAAATAATTTATTTTAATATAGCATAGTTGGCATTAAATTTTTAAATGTCGAAAGATTTGTGCGAAAAAGTAGTTTCCCATTAACTTTACTATATGGTAATGTTTCAATGTTACAAGTTCCTCATTTTGCGTTTTCTGTATATATTTGCTGTGAATATCGCCTGTCATATCACGTGGCATGTAAGAAAATCAATTAAACCTATTTTACAAAAAAAGAAATTAATATAAATAAATTCTAAAAATTGAATTTATATAGCTCACCAAATATGTTTGTCCTTAAGGAAAAGTTGATTTTCCTCCTAATTTTTTTAAGGTTGGAGTGCAGTCGATTATTTTAATAAAACATTATATCAGTGGAACTTATATAATTATAGGTAATGGTTATACATACATATTTTATATTTTTATAGATGTCAGCATATATTTTATATTCTATTTCAAAATTTAAGAAAGTGAACCTTCAATTAAGTTCACAATAGTAAATAATTATTCATATATTGCAGTTTCTTTGAAATTGAGAGAAAATCGTCTCAATTTAACAGACAATTTCGATTACGATACTTATCAACTAAAAGTATGACACTTGTAAAGGATACACGAAATATGATGCAACGAGTCAATGTAAAAATATCATTAACAAAACATAAAGCAAGAAATCTGAAAGCAAAGAGAAAAAAAATTGAAATAGCAAGGAATCAGAAAATCACTTTGGATTTACGAAAATTAGTTTTATTATTGTATTCGTCTCAGATATACAACATAGTTATATTCTTGAAATTGTTATTTTACCGTAAAAATAACACAGCTCCCTTGTTAATTTTCCTAAGCCGATGTTTTTCTTTGTAATTAAATCTTTTACTTTTGGAGTACAACTTCAAGCAGAATTTCTGAAGGGTTTTATGTCCAGCAGGAGGCTCTATCACTGAATAGTCTGCAAAAAAATATTATTTTCCGATTTGGTTTTACATATCCACAACTTTCCGGATTCCTGTTAGACGGTATGCTCCTGATTATACAATCATTTCACAGTAGGCCTACGGATGTTTAGATATAAGGGTAATAATATACTTCATTTGGTTTGAAAACTATTAATTATAAAGAAAAACTCTTCAAATAACATAGAATATTTTATCATTAATTTTAACTCTAGGTAAAATGTCTTGATGTGTTAAAGAACGACTAGGTATAATAACGCTAAAATATGGTGCTTGGAAATTGGCCCGTACTTTATCTTGGGTAATGCTATTATTATTATTACAGAATTACAGAATTATTTATTTTTACTATATTTTTCACATCACTAAGACACCAAGAAATTGAAAGGTCCACCACGAGTCAGCAAAATTAAAGAATAAACCACTGGTTTCCTAAATTGATTACCACCTTTCTAGAGTGGTATTTATCAGAGTCAGGGATGTGTAAAAAAATATTTTCGCTAGCTAAAAATCAAAAGAAAACAATAATAGGCTGATCTTGCCTTGTTGAAACCCAAATTTATATTAAATCTGTACTATGAACTCACAGTATCTTGGTAAAATTTTACAACTGTTCTTATTACAATATAAACTAAATTCACCTCCATGTTTGCAAAACCCACCTTAGAAGTAATACATTCCCGGACTAGGAAATAGCTTTTTAATTTCTCTCCTCTGCAATAAAGAAGAGAAAGAAATCTTACCAGGACCAGTCAGACGCTGGTTTATTTATTTATTTTTTTTTTATTAAAGCAGCAAATTAGCAAATTGTTTGGTCTCACCAAGTAAATAAATTAATCTTTATTTTCTGAATAGTACAGTACAGAACAGCATTTTGCAAGGTAACAAATCAATACATTAAAACAGGACCCCTAAGACATTATGAATTAACGGTGAGGTCCACCATATTAATCAAATATCTTATGCTTACCTTGTTCCACAACAATAATAAATGTTCCTTACGCAGCCGAAAAATAAAAAAAAGTATTGGCAAACTGTTATACTTTTTCAACAATTCAAACCAATCCGAAAAATTTATAAAGTGCTTAACGAATGCATGTATTGGTATTAATTAATGAATGAATTAAGTACTTTGGTTCTGAAGTAATTGTGTTATATGTCTCCATAAAAGCCCATAATTGCATTCGTTTATGGTAACTTAATTCAGGACATTTATACACGCACAAAAACAAAACATATAATCTAATTCAGTACATTATAGATTTTATTCTGATGATGAAAAGCTCACTTCTATTGTAGCAGAAGTTGTGCTTGGCCCTCTCGCAGTCGTTGCGGAAGAGCCTGGCGCCATGGTGGGGGTCCCAGGTGCACACGGGGTCGGTCAGGTCCAGGCCGCACATGTATATCCAGCAGGGCTTGTACCAGGGGGGTCGCTTGCAGTGGGCTACGGCCGCCGCTCCTGCCGACACGCAATACAACACACATCACCACTCCTGCCACTACAAACACATCCAAGCCGCACATGTATATCCAGCAGGGCTTGTACTAGGGAGGTCGCTTGCAGTGGGCTACGGCCGCCACTCCTGCTGACACGCAATACAACACACATCACCACTCCTGCCACTACAAACACATCCAAGCCGCACATGTATATCCAGCAGGGCTTGTACCAGGGGGGTCGCTTGCAGTGGGCTACGGCCGCCGCTCCTGCCGACACGCAATACAACACACATCACCACTCCTGCCACTACAAACACATCCAAGCCGCACATGTATATCCAGCAGGGCTTGTACCAGGGGGGTCGCTTGCAGTGGGCTACGGCCGCCGCTCCTGCCGACACGCAATACAACAGACATCACCACTCCTGCCACTACAAACACATCATATACAATCAACATAATCTCTCCTGCCCCTACAATACAGCGGAACTGGTCAACGCCGCGCCGTCAGTCCCACAACTGAACGGATCATAATCATTAATTCAACTAACACAAATACAACAGGTCAAAATAGTGTGAGATCTTCACTCCTGCGACCACAAACACAACATGACATTATAATCACTTGAGCCACCGCAGACTAAAAAAATCATCACTTATTCCACCATACACAACAAAACAAATAAAAACTCATGTATTCTGAATATAACCTAAGAAAAATGTATGGGTATCGTCAAAGATCTGTCTATGCACCTGACATTTGGCTAATACCATCGCAAAAGGTATTATCAACGCTGTAGAACAATTCCCTACCAGTAACATTTGTGATTCGTACCACCGGTGTTTCTATATTTTTTCATTGAAGAAAATTTACGTCTACATTTACGTCACATTTAAATTGGCTAGTAACTACTTTCTGTGACAGGAGACCTTTGACGGAACCTATACTGTTTTTAAAACATAAAAAAGAATTTACATTATAACGTGAGTCTCAAGACAGCTCGTAAATGCGGACATTACTTTAAGTGCATTAAAGTAATCTGTACTATCTGTGGTGATAACATCTCGGTAATGCCCGCACACGGCTCAGCCGGCGGCGGCGCGGCGACCATTATAATGATGAACTGCTAATAGCTGCATTACCTACCTACCTGTGATAAATTACTAGCTTACCGGTAATGATTGGTTCTTTGTGTGAGCACATGTCCACGATTGCGGGATAATCCCGACACCGCCGCCGCCGCCGCCGCACACTCGCATGACATTAGGCAGCATTAACTAATTACCACGAAATCCCGGATTGTAACGCTTTGTGTTTATGTTCTTGCTGCCAATTTAGTGACGGGTCATTATTATTTTAGTAATCTTGGATTAAGCTGCCACAATGAGTTATTTTAAGTGCATTGTAAGGATGACAAAAGCATTTTTATAAAGGTTTTAAAATTGAATTTTGAGTTAAAACTGTAAACTTCCTTAACCAAATGGAGTAAATATAGTGATTTAATAATATAGGTAACATTTAAAATTGAATTATGTAGCTATAAGTACATATAAGTTTAGGGTAAGTCGGTATCGTAGTGGTCAGCGCGCCGGACTTCGGGACCATGGCAGCGATGTCGTGGGTTCGAATCCGCGTTAGGCCAGTGACTTTTATCAGTACCATTCATCTAGTACTGTAGCGGCTCACCCCCTTACTTGGTTTAATACGATCCACGCACAGATAAATAGTCTATGTAGACGGGGCAAAGTAAGGCAAAAAAGAGGTCCGCCTACCTCTTTAAAAAAAAAGGAACAGTACCTAAATGAAAGAGGAAACATTTTGTATAAAATACTTCCCAAGAACAAATTAAATATCCAGCAGATACTGTTATGTATAAATGGTGGGGTCAAGAGTTTTTGTCTTTTTTTTTAGTTATTTGTATTTGTATTTTTTCAAGCAAATTATAAATGCCAACTAACGTCATCACGCTTTTGGATTTTCACTCATATACGGCACTCAAAGTGATTATTTTATACAAAAATCTCTTCACATTATTTTACTATTTTTTATTTTTACCAATTGTTGGACTTTTACTTTGATTTAAAAAAAAAGTCTTTACATAACTTTTTAATATTTTTCAAACTCTGAAATATTTGCTGTTAAAAAGTATGTAACTTATGAAAGAGAACAATAATTCCTATAAAGAACAGATACCATATTGACTAAAATAAGAGAGCATTTTATTTTACTTTATTTACCTAGTGTTACTGTATTTGAAAACTTTTCGATGGATCTAAATAAGTCATAACCCATTTAAAATACTCATATGTAAAAGTAAAAAAATTATAGATAACAATAAAAGACTGTGTTTTATCTGTGGTGTCCATGACCACATTGTTTGTTATAGGCACTCCTCTTTGACTTTGTCTTGTAAAAAAGTTTTATACTGTATTACGACATCTCAATTTATTTTCATATAACCACAGGATATAAAAATAAATTATCTTAAATATAGTATAATTGCGTGATAAATGTATTCAAATATTAGTTGTTCACGAATTAGAAAGTGACATAATGACAGTTAGTTAAACTTTCCATTTCATTAAAAAAAATTCCTTTAATTTTGACCATGGTAAGAAAAAGATTGTGTTTGGAACTTGGGTTATAATTTTGACCAATACAATAATAGTTAATGGTTGAAGATTCAAACAATATGAGCCATCGCTTACCCAGAATCACAAGCAACATATACGGTCTCATGGAGCTGCCAGCTTGGTCTCACTGTCCGATAAGATATGTGCGCACCCGCTTATCACCGATCTTATCTCCAATATAAACAACTCGTCTGACCGATCCCAATCTGAGGAATGCTTTTGTTCGCGGAATAGATATCAATATTTTTATTTTTAAAAATCAAACTTAATTTATTAATTAATTAGAGATGCAGCATTGCTCCTACTCTTAATTTCATTTGTGTGATTGTGGGTCTCCGAGCAAAATCGGGTGACAGAGCAAATAGATGACAAGCTATTAAATAAGAGAAAAATGAAAAAAATGCCTAACTATAAAAAAATGTCATAGGTTTGAGTTATTGAAATGAGGGTAAATCTCAAACAGTGTGGTTCTAAATTTTCCGTTAACATTTAGGTATTGATAACCTTTTCTCTTCCCGAGTTCTAGAATAGACAAACATAAATTAAACTTAAAGGTAAACTTATTTCAGAGATGTATACGGTGTAATATAGTTCAAATTAATCCCTATTATTATGTCATATATACTTTATATACTAAAAATTTATTTTTCTTAATACAAAATTTTCTTATTTAATATAAGAGGGCATTTCAGTTTCTAGAGAAAAACTACTGAACGGATAGTGGACATTTTGTTGTTACTGGATTTTTATGCTATAAAAATGAAAAATTGAAAGATTTAATATTATGTTCTTAACTTTTTTAATAAATTTTGTGACAGTAAAAACTAATAAAACGTGACATATAATAAACAATCATCATAAAAAATATCCGTCATATTTCACAGGATGTTAGCTATTTTTTATTATTATTTTTTTTATTTTGGTTTTTGTTAGTTTCAACACAAGATGTAAAGACAACTGCTGTAGTAGTTCAGGTTTGTTGAAACAATCCAAATAGATTGATACTTTAAAATATTAACTTATTTTGAGTAGTGTGTTTTGGTCACTTTTAAAACCGGCCACGTGCCCACGGAGCCACGTGCCGCGGCAGCTGGCGCCAGCTGCCATGTCACATAGCTTCCGGTGGGGGTTAGAGGGTATATATGAGATGCTGTAGTTATATTTTATGCCATATAGGTTGGGGTGGAGATGGCGATAGTGTTGGCGTTAGGGTGAAGTGAATTTGCGCATAAAATTAAAATTAAAAGTTAGTTCAAAATTGAAATTCGTCGGTGTTAACGAAACTCTAACAGTTGAAGAAAAATTAAGAGTTAGTTCAAAATTGAAATTCAAACTTATAACTGAGATGTGGAAAATATGTCAAGGTCATCCAGAGTAAGTTTTAAAAAATTCTATCCAACTATCACCAGAAATAGTTTTAAGTTGAAGTAGTTGGTGATAGCGGGATAATTGATTCGTGCCATGGGAGAGGTGTTTATCGTTTGAAAGTTGGCGATCGAATGAGAAGAGCCGCCTAGGGAGAGGGGTTATAAAACGGCAACCTTCCCCCACCACCCCTTCCCCCACTCCTTTAGATCAATAACCGGTCGCCGACTCTATGTGGTGAAACTGAACTAGACATGGCGGCCGCCATGGATAATTCTAACTTCAAATCTTAGCTCAGCTGAAGAGAATAGAGGAGCATGAAGTAGGAATTGTGGTGACAGCGCTTATATGAGGAATAGTAGGGGTAAAATAAAAAAACTTGTTGAACACAGTCGATAGGTGTAACAAGTTCAAAGTTGTTGAATTGTAACATAGAATGCAAAATGTTGTAAATAACACTATCATCAACATTAACCTGCGAAGTCTTTGAAGAGTATAATGGGTTAAAACTGTACTTCTTCCTAACTCTATTTAAATTAGTTCTACACTTTGAAATTGAAGGTTTAGAAGTACTTCGTAATATGTGTTGTGTTCGCAAAAGCTTTAATTTTAAACATTGTGCAGTCATCATAACCGATGTGTTAAGTTCAGAGGTTAAAAGAAGACTGAGATATAAAATGAAGTGTAAAAGAAATTGAAACAGAAAGCCAGAGTAGTAATTTTATAGGTTAGAATTTACAAAGGCTATTCCATGGATAATTCTAACCTCAAACCTAGTAAGTAAAGTAGTCATAACATAAAACTAACGAGAGATGATGACCGAGCGGATGCGAGGCAATGAATGTTTGTAGCGCGATAAACTACCCACCTTTATAGAGGCAATAACTCCAGCCAGATGGCGGCAGATGGCAAGCAAATGACTGGTTGACCGACTTTCACCTGAGTAGTAAGAGAAGTAGGGTTCTGTGTCTATCCCTACTCGTTGGGGTCAATGACCGACCGGAAAGGTCAATGACCCTCCCCCCCCTCCCCCTCCCCCCCCCGAAAAAATGGAGCCCCCCCCCCCTTCCCCCACTCCTTCCCCCACTCCTCTGGGTCAATGGCCGGTCACCACCTTTCCCTATTCCTTCTAGGCCAATGACCGGTCACCACCGGTTGTTGACTCTATGTGGTGAAACCAGACTAAACATGGCAGCTGCCATGGATAATTCTAACCTCAAACCTGCTGCGCATGCAACGAGTTCTCCGGATCGGAATCAGTCTATGCTATGCGCATGCGCCTAGTCCTGTATTACTCACTTTAGCGCTATTGCACATGGATAATTCTAACCTCAAACCTTGGTTTTGTGTTGTTGCGCATGCGCCGCTCCCCACTCCTTTGCCTTCCTTTTACACTGCTGCGAACTGGACTGGATTGAACACTGTACTGGAGTGAAACAACTTCCCCCACTACTCGAGAATCCGAGGAGCAATACGAGCCTGATCTTAGCGTCAGTCGTCAACAAACTTTCATAGCGAAAGGTTGTTGGCGACTCAGCAAGAGGTTTCAAATATATAGTAGGCCTATATATATTTGAACTTCTTCTACTATGTTGCGTTTTTTAATGCAATGTGGTATGTGTGTGTGTGTGTGTTTAGTTTTAAGTTGTATTTAATTTAAGAAATAATTTGCGCATTGCGATGTTAGTTATAAGTTGGGTTTAGCATTAAGGTGTATTAATTTTAAGAGGTATTTAGCATTAAGGTGTATTAATTTTAAGAATAATGATGGTATTTGGTTGTGTTCAATTATTTGTTTTTTTAATAATGATGTGTTGTTAGTTTTAAGTGTTGGTATTACTAATTAATGTTGTTTTGCCTTACAGCTAGATGTTAGGGGGTAGATTAAATGTAAATTCAGAAGTTCCGTTGAACTTCACTTAGAAGGGGTGGGACATCCGCAAATTGCGGACTAGGTTTTTGCATTTTGTTTAGGAATATAATGGGTGGGATTAGCTTGGGTGGGTGTTAGAGTTGCGTGTCTGCATTAGCTGTTCCAGTTTCCCTTGGAATTCATGGTTACGGTAGACCCGGACCGGACCGTTACGGTAGACCCGGACGGTCCAAACAAAATTGCGTCGATGTCCCTTGCAGAACGTAACTAGTGGGTTGGGAGTGGGAACCGTTAGGCAAACAGGGTGGTGGGAACAGTATTACTGTTCCCATCACCTTGGATCATTATAAATCTTGAATGACCTTGACCCACTTTTGGAAGGGTCAATGACCCCCCCCCTCCCCCCCCCGAAAAAATGGAGTCGATCCCCCCCCCCCTTCTCCCACTCCTACCCCCACTCCTTCCCCCACTACTCCGGGTGAACGACCGGTCATGACCTGAAAAATTAAAATGGCTATAACTTGATAACGGATTGACGGATTTGGACAAGCGATACATCATTGAAAAGGTCTATGTAAGACAAACATTTTGGTAAAAGAAGAATGTGGTTATCTTATTTTAGTCAAAAGTTATGCGAATTATTTAAAATAAATACCTTCTCTTTCCCCTTTTCTCCCACCTCCCAGGTCAATAATCAGTCTCGGCCAGCTGCTACCCCTCTCATTTGCATATTGTTATAAAAGACGCACCGACTGCGGCTAACATTTCATTCTGATTCCAGACGTTACGCTGCGAACTTGGAGCCACAACCATGTCATCTCTGCCAACTACAACTTCTACTTCAACTTCTACTTCTACTTCAACTTCTACTACGGCTGTTACTGCACCTAAGAAAACTCTTCGTCTGAAAAATCCTCCTGACTGGTACAAGAAGCAACTTGGATCCCAACCTTCAACTTCTGGCACTATTCTTCCGCCTACCAAGACTTCTAAACTTCGAAGCATTTTTTCACCGCCTTCGCCTTCTACTTCGCTTTTAAACGACTCTACACCGCCATCAACCATCATGCCGCCTCCACAGAAGCCAGCTCCCCGTCCTAATACCCCTTCATTTGAAATTTTGCTTCATCGTCTTAGTACACCTGTCATTCCACTGTCACCATTGCCTCCTACCCCACCACTTACTATGCCTGAAGACCACACCTATCATAAAACTAAATCCACTAAGCCTACTCCAAAACCTGCTCCTAAGCCTGCTCCTTCAGAGCAATTTCAATTATTACAAGAAGAGCGTCGTAGGGCATTTAGCCGTCCCACTACTTGCCCTGAAGTGCTCACCAGGGGAATTAAGAAAGGATCAGCTTGTGGGAGGAAATGTGTTAAAAACGAAAGTTTTTGCCGTGTACATGTCGTGAAACATCTTTCTGGACCACAACTGACAGAAACCCCCACCGTTGAAGACGATCCTGAAATAATATCCGTCAGAGGAGAGAGGCTTAAGAAAGGTTTGAAATATTTTTTTCTAAGTGTTGTTGACCACCAACACATTTTAGCAAAATGTAACGGCTTAAAATATAAAATTAGAGTTTGTGAGAATTTGTGTAAAGAGAAGAGATTTAACAATTTAGATTCTCAAGACTTTCTCCTCAGGGATAAAAAGGATCGTATTACAAGGTGGGGGCGTAAACAGTAAATTCACTTAGTTTTTTCCAAATTGTTGCTTAAAAAATAATGGGGGAGAAACACAATGCGTTACAGCGTTGTGTTTCTCCCCCATTATTTTTTAACACTCTAAGTCTCGTGACCTACTAACCTACTTCCATCCAAGTAGTAAGAAAAGTACTTCCCCCCACTCCTTTGGGTCGATGACTGGTCACGGTCAGCTCCTACCCCTCATTTGCATACTATTATAAAAGCGGAGCGAGCGTTGGTCACCCCTTCATTTTTCTTCTACACGCCGCTCTTGTCGTTTCGTCTCTGCTGTTTACAATATTTCTTGCTTCAAAATGCCTCCTCATCTGAATGAAAATTTCAATTTTTCCGAAATTTCTGATGTTTTTGAAGAATCTGAAGACACTTTAAGTAATGACAGTGAAAGTGAAGATGATGAGGACGATGATGATTATACTGTTGAACTTAGTGAAGAACGTAAAGTCATAGCAATTGATCCACAATTTCCATTTGATACAATAGAAAAGTTTATGGCTGAAGCTAATAAATGGTTGGACTCAGGATGTTATGTACGAATTGACTCTTTTATATTGTATGGTGATAGTCATTCTTTCCTTGTCACACCAAATGACAGAGACCGCATGTTGCAGTGGGCACAATCTATGATGGAGTGCTATGAACAAGGTGTGGACACTGGCGGCTATTTTCTTGCACAACTAGTGTAATAACAAAATTACCCTTCCCCCACCCTACACCCTATCCCTTTCAAATCCTATAAAGAAGGGGGAAAGGAGTGGGGATTATAAAATGGTGGGGGAATGTGTATAAATGCAGGTTGTTTGAAGAGACTTTTATTATTGTGGCTTTAGCAGAAACAACATGGAGTTTAAATCTTTAGCAAAAATAAGGAACAACATAATAAAGAGAGAAATTCGCAAGAAAGAAAAGATTGAACTTATAAAATTACAACTTATAATTCCTTCCATTGAAATTGGATGTAGCAAAATGAAGACTTTGGTGAAAACTAACGAATATTTGCTAAAAACAATCGAAGAGTTGAAGAGCAAGAATGGACATTCTACATAGTAAAATTTGAACATTTTAATATAAATAAGTAATTTTTTTTTTTTTTTTTTTTTTTTTTTTTTCTCGTGTCCGATGCTTTGGCCAAAGTTTTTTGTATTTATTTAAATGTTCCGTGTCGCGTGTTTTGTGTCTTGTGTTGGTGTTATTTATGTTTTAATAATTGACGAAATCTGGAAGATGGAATGACGTTTTAAAGGATTGACCTGATGATGTCTCTTTGAAGACGAAACGGCTGTAGTCTCATACTACAACTAGGATCACTGACGGATACAGGTAACATAAACCTTTTATTTTTTAAATAAGTAAACCCAAAAAAAGTAGATGTAGAATAGAGAGCGAGGAATAGATCACTTTGTGGTAATGGACTAACATGCCACTTAGTGCTCTATTCCTCGTTTTCGCGTTAAATTGGATTACCTTGACCTATTTGTTCGACTGTTAGAATTTGGTTAACACTGTTGAATTTCAGTTTTGAACTAACGTTTATTTTTGTTCAACTGTAAGAGTTTTTTTTAATACTGTCGAATTTTAGTTTTGAACTAACTTTTAATTTATGCGAATTTTTAGTTTAACTTTAGTTAATTTATGCACAAATTTAGTTTAACCAAGTGTCTGTGCTGTAGCCATTTTCACCTAAAAGTAACTACAATTAGTTGGGTGGGGGAAAGTTCGTTAAAGCTTGAATATAAAGAAGTATATACTAAAACTCCAATGGGAATAAAGAACACGAATGAACAATTAGTTTGTAGAAGGTTAATATTTTTGTTCAAAATGTTTGATTTCCTTGGATAGTGAAGAAGATGAAATAGTGGTGGGGGAACCGTTATAAAAGGAGGAACATGAGAGCCCATTTCATTTCTTGGTGAAATTTCGAAGAGTAAACATCTCAACATGTATTGTTGCGATAAATGTTCGGAATCGTTTCACGATGAAATTCTATTAGACTGTCATAAAGAACTAATTCACAACAACCCAGAAGAAAAACAAGAACAAGAACAACAAGAAGAACAAGAAGAACAAGATGAAATAACTGCAACATCTTCAACTACTTTACCGAATCTACAAGTATTTGCATTACCCGGTAAAGTAGTAATGCATCATAAGATTCAAAATGAAAACTTGAAGCTAGAAGAATTTATTAGAGAAGCAAAACCAATTGTAAGTAAAACTTTAAAAGAAGAATTGAAAAGATTGAACTTTCTTAAATTTGGTTTACTACTAGAAGCTATGTTTATAAATGTACAAGAAGAATTATCACCAAGAGGATTCATAACAAAAAACCGAACCATTATGGAAAGTTCAAACATTGATTCAATAGTAGAAAACTGTATAGAAGAAATATTAACAAAAATTCAGGAACACGAAGGAAGAGGATCCGGATGGAGTCTTACAAGTATTGAAGTATTAGATATAAGAGTTCATAAACATGGATATGGACTAATGGGATCTAGTTACATTCCTTTGCCCAAAAGAATTAAGGATACAAGATCATGTATTAATGTGAAAAATCAAGATAATGAATGTTTTAGATATGCGATGACATCTAAGTTTGTACCAAATCATTTCGATAAACCTAACCAACACTATGAAAATCAAAGACATAGGTACAATTTTCAAGGAATTACTTACCCTGTATCACTGAAAGATATATCAAAATTTGAGAAGAAAAATCCTGGTACATCTATCAATGTTTTTGCATTAGATAGTTCAAACAAAGTGTATCCTTTACGTGTTGTAAAAGAAGAGCTACCAGATCATACGGATTTACTACTACTAACGCGAGGAGATGTGTCTCACTATGTGTACATTAAGAAATTCGACTCTCTTGTTAACAAGCAGCTTTCTAAAGCTCGACACAGAAAGATAATTTGCAAGAGATGTTTTAATTTTCAACGAGAAGGAAGACAAGGAAGAGAATGGTTACAAGAGCACAAAAGGCTATGTAACAATAATTATGAAGCAAAGATTAATTTACCTTCGGAAAACAGAGCATTTGTTACATTTCAAAAGGTTCATCATCAATACCGTATCCCTATAGTTGTATATGCGGACTTTGAATCAACACTAATTCCTATGGAAGATGAAAATTGTGAAGCTAGAAAAAGTGTCAAATATCAAATGCACAAACCAAATAGTTTTTGTTTAATGGTTAAATCAACATTATCAGAAGAACATTTAAACAGATATGGATTAACTTCAGAACCTCTAGTATATCGTGGTGAAAATGTAGAAAAAATATTTCTTGATCACTTATATTCAATAGCTGGAAATGCACAAAGATTATATACAAATATTGTACCAATGAAACCGATGGAGGAAGAAGAAGAAATTCAACATGAAAATGCAACTCGTTGTTTCTTATGCAAAAATGATTTTACTATTGAGAATTATAAAGTTAAAGATCACGATCACCTCACAGGTTATTACAGGGGTGCTGCTTGTAATAAATGCAACTTGAGCTATCGTTTACCACTATTTATTCCTGTGGTTCTGCATAACCTCAGTGGGTACGATGCTCATTTTATAATACCTGAACTAGGAAGAGACGACGGTAAAATCGATGTGTTAGCTGAAACTTCAGAGAAGTTCATAAGTTTTTCCAAAGAAGTTGGAAACATGAAACTAAGATTCTTGGACTCCTACAGATTTATGCCGTCGAGTTTATCCAAACTTTCAGAAAATTTAAGGAAACAAGATTTCATCGAAACAAAGAAGATTGTAAATAACGACAAACTGGATTTGGTACTTCGGAAAGGTGTGTTTCCATATGATTACATAGACAGTTTAGAAAGATTTAATGAAACATCACTTCCGGCTAAAGAAGAATTCAAAAGTAAACTTTATGACATGGACATATCTCAAGAGGACTATGATCATGCATGTAAAGTATGGAACGATTTAGGATTTAGAACATTGGGAGAATATTCAGATTTTTATGTTAAATTGGATGTAACTTTACTATGTGATATAATGGAAGAATTTAGAAATACATGTTTTGCGGCATATGGATTGGACCCTCTTCATTCGTACACTTCACCTGGATTAGCATGGCAAGCTATGTTGAAAGAAACAAATTGTAAAATACAACTTCTTACTGATATAGATATGGTTATGATGTTAGAGTCAGGAGTTCGAGGGGGATTGACGCAAAGCGTTACACGACATTTCAAGGCGAACAACAAGTATCTGCCCGATTATGATGCATCAAAACCAACAACATTCCTAGGTTATTTCGATGCAAATAACTTATACGGATGGGCAATGTCGAATCCCCTTCCATATGATAATTTTAAATGGATAGATCCAGAATCGATTGGAAACATAATGGATATACCGAAGCATGGTGAAACTGGTTACATTTTTGATGTTAATTTTGAATATCCTGAACATCTTCATGATCAACATTATGATTTACCACTTCTTCCGAAGACTGAAATTTCCCCTACTGGAAGATGGCCAAAATTAATGATGACTTTAACCGACAAGTCTCGATATGTTGGACATTACTGGATGATACAACAAGCTTTAGACTTACGATTGAGAATTACAAAAATTAATCGAGTACTACAATTTTCTCAATCTTGTTGGTTAAAACCTTACATCGACAACAACACAAGAAGAAGAGCCACCGCTACATCAAGTTTTCAAAAAGATTTTTTCAAATTAATGAATAACGCAATATTTGGCAAGACTTTGGAAAACAAAAGGAAACATAAGGATATCAAATTGGTAACTGATCCAGTAAAATTACAGAAATTGGTGCAACAACCAAACTTTGGTTCATCTATAATTATTAATGAAAATCTAGTTGTTATTTCCATGAACAAGAAGTCAGTTACAATGGATCGTCCTTTGTATCTTGGAATGTCAATCTTGGATATTTCAAAAACACATATGTACGAGTTTCATTATAAGAAGATGGTTAACTATTATGGAAGAGAGAACATTGGTATTGCATATATGGACACGGATGCACTAATTTACTGGATTAAAACAAATGACATGTATGAAGATCTACGCACCTTTATATATAAAGATGATTTCGACTTTTCCGATTATCCTAAGGATCATCCAAATTACGACTATGACAGAAATAAGAAAGTATTGGGAAAATTTAAAGATGAAACAAATGGTGTGCCGATGATGGAAATTGTAGCATTAATGTCCAAACTGTATTCATTTCAACTGTACATAAACGAGAGGAACGAACATCAAGTCACGAAGAAGGCCAAAGGAATAAAAACTTCTTTCCTGAAGAAGAACGTACAGTTTGAACATTATAAAAGATGTTTGTTTGAAAATGTTGAAACAACTGCAACGTTCAACACTATTAGAAGTTATAATCATCAACTATTTAGTGTCAAACAAACAAAGTGGGCATTAAGCTACAAAGATGACAAGCGCCATATTTTAGAAGATAAAATTAATACTTTACCATTCGGCCACTACTCTCTAAACCCTATTGACCAGTAAACCTATTCTTCGCCCTCTACCTTCTTCCTTTTTCCTTTCCGTAAAGAAGAGGGGACATGGCAAGCCCAATGCCATGTTCCCTCTTTTTTACACTAATATGAAATGGCCTTGACCTATATTCAAGCTATATAAATGAGAATAAACTATTCTATGGATCAGTATTTTTACATGCGGTGTACAAGCAACATCTGAAGATGGAAAGTGTGAAGGACAAGATTGTAAATGAACTACATAAACCAGCAAGAAGAAGATTTCCAAGAAGAAGTACAATCATTAAAGGGATGAATGATCTTTATCAAGCTGATCTCATTGAAATGATACCGCACAGTAAATTAAACAAAGGATTTAAATATATTTTAACAATTATAGACTGTTTTACTAAAATAGCTGACGCTTTACCATTGAAGGATAAGACTGGTAAAAGTGTTACAAAAGCTATGGAAACCACAATACAAAGAAATAAATTTAAAATTAAACATCTACAGACCGATGATGGAAAAGAATATTTTAATAAAGACTTTAGAGCTTTGATGAAGAAATATCAAATAAATCATTATTCTACAAATTCTGAAGTTAAAGCTTCAATAATTGAAAGATTCAATAGAACATTGAAAGGTGCGATGTATAAACAATTTTTAAAACGAGGATCATATGTGTGGTATGACATATTACCACAACTTATAAAACAGTATAACAACAAATATCATCGTACCATTGGAATGAAACCTATCCAGGTAAACAGTGCTAATGCGAAAATTGTATTACAACGCATTAAAAATAATACAACACCGAAATTAGAAAAATTGCAACCAAAGAAGTTCAAGGTCAACGATAAAGTTCGTATAAGCAAATACAAAGGTGTATTTAGTAAAAGATATCTACCAAATTGGACTAATGAAGTATTTACAATTTATAAAGTGCAACCAACTATACCTGAAACCTATTTATTAAAGGATAACAAGGGTGAATTACTTCAAGGTGGATTCTACGGACACGAATTGTTGAAATCAACAGTTGGTGATGTATATCTTGTCGAGAAGATTTTACAAAGAAAAAAGGATATGGTTAAAGTCCGGTGGTTAGGGTTTGATAAAAGTGAAGACTCTTGGATTCCTTCAAAAGACTTAGTATAGTTGTTTAATAGCTCATTGTGTGTTTAACCTTTATACAAGATGGAGATTGTACAACAAAAAGATCGATTTAATATCAATAACATTGATGAATTGACAGTTGACAATGATAAGTTAAATCATGGAAAACATGGTGAATTACTACCAAATACGATAAGATGTCTAATAACTGGTCCTTCAAATTGTGGAAAAACTAATGTTGTTTTTAACCTTATAACTAATCCTAAAGGATTGCGTTTTAACAATATATACATTTTTTCAAAATCATTGCAACAACCAAAATATCAATTATTGGATAAAGTACTTGCAAGTGTACCTGAAGTAAATTTTTACAAGTTTAATGCCAGTGAAACAATTATGCAACCAAATGAAGCAAAACCATTTTCTATTTTTATATTTGACGATGTTTCTTGTGAAAATCATGACACAATAAGGAATTATTTTGCTATGGGAAGACATCATAATATTGATAGCATTTACATTGGTCAAACATACAGTAAAATTCCAAAACAACTTATAAGAGACAATGCAAATATGTTGATCATCTTCAAGCAAGATGAAACAAATTTAAAGCATATATATAATGATCATGTAAATGCGGATATGCCATTTGAAAAATTTAAAGAGATGTGTGGCAAAGCATGGAATGAGAAATATAGCTTTCTCGTTATTATGAAGGAAGAAGATATTAACAATGGTAGATATCGTATAGGGTTGGATAAATTTGTATTTATGCGTTGAACTACCGATGCTACATCTAGTTACACGTTGAACTTCACAGTGTAAACATGGTGAATCAAGAAAAACTATTAAAAGAAATAAAATCACTCAGTGATTCTATTAGGATGAAGAATCGTGCATTGAGGATGGGTTTAAGTGAAAGAGAAGAATTTCTAGAGACTACATTTAAACCTATTACGGAACCTTTAAAACAGATATCAGAAACTATTGGTAAACCTCGTTATGAAGGAGATGTTTTACTACCAGTTTCTAAACAAGAAGTACAAGCATTAAAAAAAGAAGAAGATGATGATTCATACACAAGTGCTAGTGAGCAAGAAGAAGCAAAAGAAGAAGAAGAACCAATTGTTGAAAAGGGAGAAGAACAGCCAATACCTGAAGCTGAACAATCTATTCCAAATTTAACTCAATTGAGTAGCGATATATTACAACATGGACCTCTTGGAAGAAAATATATAATGAAAATGCTACATGACATGAAATCAAACCCGAATTTGAGTAGATCACACATATACGGAGCAAGAATTGATGGGAATGAATTAAAGATTGGTGATTCAAAGCTTGAAATAACTCAAGACGATTACATCATTATTGGTGAGCATAGATATAAAGGAACAAAAGGATTATATGAATTAATTTTTAAAAATATACCACTAAGATATTCATCCAAAGATTTAAGTATTTTTAAAGAGATTTTACAAAATACTAACGCTCATAAGAGAAACTACTTAAAGGATGCAATGATTAATCGTTCACGTGCAACAAAATATAACATTGTTATAAAAAAGTTGTTTCCTCCACGAAAATTGCCCACATTACGTACTGCTCCAGCGGTGAGACAACCACTGAAAAGAAAATCTTTATCACTTATGGATTTATCACTTCTTGAACAACATGGTAAAAAGAGTAAAGGAGATACTTCAACCTCTGGTAAAGGATTGATGAAAAATCTATACAATACAAATGTGATTTACTACAACGACATCAATAAATTGGTTGACCGAATGAGACTATTGCATGAAGCCATGGAAGCCGGTCATACGGGTTTGAATAATGAATGGGTGGCTCTAGTTGATGAACTTAGGAATCGTGGTATAGTTGTATAATTGTCCGCGGATATAAAAGAGTTGCAAGCGTAAGACGTATCAGTTCTAACATGAGCGTCGACAAGTTCGGACGGTACTCCGCGTTAGGAGTACAAGTTGGAGAAGACAGAAAAAGAAGTGGATTACCGCAAACACCTGAAGGTGACTATAGCATAAGTAATAAACGTTTAAAACTAGTTAAAGATCCAGAAGAAGATACTGATGGAGCAAATTTGAAGACAGTAAAAGAAGCTACTTCAACATCATTGAAATTACATAAGAATACTTACGATGTTAAATCACATAGAATAATTAATGTTGGTAAACCAACTGAAAGTTCTGATGCAATTACTAAAGAGTACTTATTATCTGAACTTTCAAATACTTTAAAATTGCAATGGGGTAATAACTTAAAAGATGGACAAACGTATGATGCTGGAAATTATAGAATAACCAACGTGGGAAATCCCAAAAATAATAAAGATTCAGTTAATAAAGAATATTTACATTCTATAATACCGGAAAAAACTGAACATGGATTTTCTTTTTATAAATTTATTATAAATGACATTGGATACCCAAAGGAAGACGGTGATGCTGTAAACCTAAAATACATCAAGGACAACTGTATTTTACAAGATGTTAATGGAATTGATTGTCATGGTAAAACATTGACAAATGTAAAGTTTGGTTCTCAACCAAAAGATGCTGTTACTATGGAACAATTATCTAAAGAATTAAAAAAGGAAACATCAAATTTTGTAAAACATGAAGATGCCGTGTTAAAGCGGGGAGATAAATTTATACATGGAAATAAAAAGTTTGATTTAATGCAAGGAAAAAATGATGAATGGGATGCAGGACATAAAACAATAACAAATGGAAGATTTGGTATAAAAGATTCAGATGTACCTCTTATGGTACAAACATTAATTGCAAGTGGTGGTAGATTAGGTACATACGATGGTTGTAATAGAAGAATAAAAAATATTTATCCTGGTTATGAAGAAGATGATTGTGTTACATTGAAACAAACAATAACTTGGGATAAACACTTTGGGACCAAATATGATGCAAAGATGAAGAAAATAATTAATATTTTACCAGGTGAATATTCAAATGATGCTGCTACTATTGGACAAGTCATAACAACATCAAAAAGTGATTCAACCGCATATACTTGTAATGATAAACGTATTATGCAGTTACAAGATCCTCAACATCCGAAAGATGCTGTAACTTTAGATTGTTTAATAAGAATAGTGGGCAATTTACTTATTGATACCCACAATCATATAGCTAGTACAACGAGTCATGTGATGATTCAACCCGATGAACGAGAAGCTTGGATTAAAAATAGAATTATAAATCAGTATATAATTAATTTGAATAACTAAGTCTTTAAATATAAAAGATTTTGCACAAGTTATTCATTTGTGTAAAGTATCTCGTGGAGTAAACACGCCAGTTATATAAGACAACATAATGAAGACCGTATCGCTCAGTCATCGTCAAGACAGCGGCAAGAGAGGACGTGGTATAACATCAGCTGCATTATCCCTGCTTAGACGGATTCCAGTTGGTGCTGTTGTAAATCGAACAATAGACGCTTTACCATACGAATTACATCTGCCCGGAGGTTATCAATATTGTGGACCTGGAACTAAGTTGGCAAAGCGTTTAGCAAGAGGAGATCCTGGAATTAATAAATTAGATCAAGCTTGCAAGGAACACGATATAGCATATTCAAAGTATAAAGATTCAACAAATAGATCAATAGCAGATAAAATTCTAGCGGAAAAAGCTTGGCAAAGAGTAAAATCAAGTGACGCAAGTATTGCAGAAAAAGCATCGGCTTGGGCAGTAACTACAGCCATGAAGACGAAAGCAAAGTTAGGTGGTGGAAAACGTCGCAGAGGAAGACCTGCAAAGAAAGGCGCTCCCAAAAGAGGTGGAAACATTAAAAAAGGACGTCGTAGAACTCATAAGCCAAATGTAAAGAAGACTTCTGTTTGGCAAATGGTAAAAAACGGAGCAGGTTTATACCTAAGACCATACCGTGTGTACTAAATAAGAAGAGTCAATTGATAATTCCAAATAAAGCCTTAACAAATCATCAGTTAAATGATTATGTGAAATGTTTGAAAATACCATTCTTTCGAGGAGTTTTTATGAAAGATGCATTACCAACTAAAATATGGAAAAATGAAACTGGAATAGTAAATTTGGATTCCACCTATGGTCCAGGTACTCATTGGGTATGCTATAAAAAGCTTGGACAAACCGTTTACTACTTTGACAGTTTTGGCAATCTACCACCGCCAAAAGAACTTCAACATTATTTTCGAAACTCAAAAAACATTTTTTACAATTACAAAAAAGAACAACCTAACAATACTGAAATATGTGGGCATTTATGTTTGGAGTTTCTAGCGAAAAGTGTCAGTCAGCTTTAAGATGTCATCGTATACAGTGTCATTGAGTGGAAATTCATCCACATTGAAAAGTACGCTGTTCCCAGCATTGCGTCTATCCAAGGAACGATTATGGGAAGCGGCATTACTTGATTTGACTACCTACAACTCAATTCCCAATGTTACGGAAGGGAAGAATAATTTACTACATTATTATGAAACTAAGGATGCTACAGGAAAATACTCAGAATTGAAAATAATTACATTTCCTACTGGAGCTTATGAAATTGATGATATAAACCAATTATTACAGAAACAACTCGGAGAAGACAATATTACCGTTAAAGGAAACAATAATACTTTAAAAGCAGAAATAACTTCAAAATATTATATTGATGTCAGCTTGGAACAGTCGATTGGCAGTTTACTTGGATTTACAGATACAAAAAAGAAAATCTTAACTCCTGGAACTACTCATTCAGGTGATTCAACTGTAACAATATTGAAAGTAAATAGTATCGATGTCACGTGCAACATTATACACGGATCGTATAGAGATGGAGTTAATCAACATATTTTACATACATTTTATCCAACAGTGGCTCCCGGTTTTAAAATTGTTGAGAAGCCACAAAACTTGATATACCTACCGTTAAACACCAGTTTCATTTCAGACATCGTACTGAACATATTGGATCAAGACGGTCATAGTGTTGACTTTAGAGGAGAAACAATTACTATACGGATACACATCAGAGCAGCAACATAAAAGTCAACATGGGATTATCATTTAAACCGCAACGGAAGAGTCGGGAGCTCAGTAGCTCCTCAACATTGGAAGAGTTAACATCGGACAACATTCGTTTTCTACAGAAGATTGGATTGAAACTTAACAGCGATGGATATCCTGGATATATCTCAAGGACCAACGTTCGACGAAACACTATGGGAGAAGGAATATCACACGCACAACCCTTACACTTCATCAAAATTAAACAATAACGATGAAATAAGGATCCCCATTCAACAACAAGATATTTACACTTTACCGTGTGAAAGTTACTTGTACATCGAAGGACGGGTATTAAAATTGGATGGAAAAACTGCTTCAACAGTTCCTTTTATAAATAACCCGATGGCATATCTTTTTGATGAAATAAGATATGAAATATCAGGGGTGACGGTTGATTCAACAAAAAAGGTTGGTTTAACAACGACATTGAAAGGATTAACATCATTAACACCGCATGAGAAGAATTCAATAGTCACCGCCGGATGGGTTGCCCCCGATAAAGACACTATAACACCAGCTTCCAACGGTCACTTTGATTTTCATGTACCTTTACGATTGCTTTTGGGATTCGCTGAAGATTACAAACGGGTAATAATAAATGTCAAACAAGAATTAGTATTACTCAGATCTTCAACTAATAAGGACTTGATACTTGCAGACCCTGCAACTACGGAAGATAAACTGGAATGGCAACTACAGTTGGATAAAGTTGTTTGGAGAGTACCTCATGTAAGATTGGCTGATGAACATAGAATCCTATTATTGAGAAAGTTGAAATCTGACCGTGATATTGTGATGCCATTCCGAAGTTGGGAATTTCATGAATACCCTACACTACCTCAGACAGAACGACAAACATGGACCGTCAAGACATCAACTTACTTGGAACGAGCAAGGTACATAATACTCGGTTTTCAAACTAAGCGAAAAGATGTTATCACTGCAAATGCTGGTCAATTTGATCACTGTAAAATAAAGAATTGTAAAGTTTTCCTAAACTCTCAATTCTTTCCCTATGACAATTTGAATGTCATGTTCAGCAAAAAACGTTTTTCTATTTTATACGATATGTATGCAAGATTTCAATCGTCATATTATGGAAAGACTAATACACCACTATTATCACCTGACCAGTATTATTCCAAGGCTCCAATAATTGTAATCGATTGTTCAAAACAAAATGAATCGGTAAAATCATCAAGTGTGGATATAAAAATTGAAATGGAATTTGAAGAACCAGTAGCGGATGGAACTTCGGCATACTGTCTAATTCTACATGATAAAATAGTTACTTACACACCGCTGACCGGAATTGTGAAGAATGTACTTTAAGAAGAATTGTATAACAACTGCAAATTTTTGAGGTTAGAATTATCTGCTTTAATTTTTGAGGTTAGAATTTCATTTGTGAAAGACAAGTTGAAAACAAACAATTATGTAATTGTATAAATTTCAAGGATTTTACGAAAAATATAAAAGCGAGAAAATAATTAGTAGAAACTTCATTCTATCTTCAACCGTCGTATGGGAAACATCATTCGCAAGATGAATTCTACTAACGGAGAAGAAAATACACCTCTAATGGATGATAATAGTTCAGATATAGAAAAACAAGTTGAACGAGAAATGGACGAGTTCCTAAAATTCAACAAACATAAGAAGAGAGAAGAAGAAAAAGCTGAAAAAGAAGTAAAAAGGAAGAAGGTTGAAGTTAACATTACAACCAATATTTTAACAGAAGTATTTCTTCGGATTATCTACCCAATTTCTTCATGCATGACAAAAAGTATATCAGTTGGAATTTTAAAATCAATGGATTATTCACCAATTGTTATTTTAAATCATGGAAACAAAATGGTTACTTTCAGTGAAACTACTTGGGAATCTCTCATGAAACATTTACATCTTTTGGAGTGCTATTTAAGTAACAACACATTTGGAAGAAGAACAAGATTAAGTTTATTGGAATCAAATATTAAAGTTGATATAGTAAAACATCGTGGAGGACAAATTGTTCGCTTCAGAGATTTAACTACACATAATGTTAAATTATATTTCACTAAAGAAGAATTTTACACTTTAAGTTGTACTACCGGTCCCGTCACCAGATATTTGAAACAACTAATATTTTCAAGTGCAATAATTAAAGACTATCTAATTGATACATTGGACAAAAAACCTTTTGTTCCAATTTTATACGGTCCCGTGGATACTTCAATCTTTAATAGAATACCTCAAGAAGTTGAAATGTGGAGACAATTAAACAACTATCACACCAATTTTAATATTGATGAAGTGGCACAAGAAGTGAAAGAAGAAGAACAATCCTGTCTGTTATAAACATCGGCTCATTCAATTTTTAAGTCAGTTGTTAGTAAGACTTCATCATGAATAAACGGGTTTCGTTTTCTAATGCGCCACATATAATGGAAGTTAAAAGAGGTATAATTGAATTTCAAGCTTTCCGAGGAAATGATGGTAATTTTATTATTAAAGAATTAGTAATCTTGGACATGAACACATCAGTAGTTTATCATTATTTGTTCAAACCTCCAGTACCATTTAATAGACTAACAACTAAAGCGAAAGTTACAAACAAATGGTTGAACAAACATTTTCACAACTTAAGATGGGATGAAGGTTTCATTAATTATAACATGATGCCGCACATTATGAATCATTATTGCAAAGAGTTTAAAATTATCTACACAAGGGGATTGGAAAAAGCAAATTGGATACAATCATTTACAAGCAACGAAGTGATTAATGCAATAATTGATAAAGATTTCCAATGCTACTTCAACGAACTTTGTATTTCATCAAAAAGTTTTAAACATCGAAGGTCGCAGTGCGCTTTAAAGAATGCCTACCGCTTGAACAATTTCCTTCAACAAAGGGGTGGGTGTAGTGTCAGTAGTGGGGGTAGTGTCGATTATAAAAGCGAGAGCGCTACCATGACGCAGCATGAGTATTACTCTAACCTCCGAAGAGACAACATCTCCGACGGACATTCTTATTAACAAGAAGATTAACAACAACATCAAGATGGCATCACATAACTTACTTCAAAGTTTAGTTGATCAGTTCAACGCTCATTCTAAATCATCAATTCTACCTACAAAGAAATGTTCTGAACTAAAAGAAGAAAAACACTACATCATTCATACGATTAAGAAAATGGAAACTTCAGTAGGTGATGCTATTAATTGCACATTGAGCGAGGCTCCATATACAGTTGGTGATGAACCAAAATTTCAGATCTTCCTACCAAGACGCTTTGTACAACTTCTTCAAAATGAAGATCTTCGTGTAGTTCAACCCGGCGCACTCTATTTGGTTTCGCACGGACCAAGTGGAAAAAACTCAACTGAACTAACTATTCATGTAACACCTACTACTGATTAGTTTGTACATAACATTGTAACTATTTGTTTGTAATTGTTTTTCAATAAATATGATATAAAGAAAAACAAAAAAAATTAAAAGAAGCAACATATTGTGATGTCTTTGTACATTACAATATGTTGCTTTTTTTAAAAATTCCACGGGATGACCTTGACCCACTTTTGTGTGATTATAAAAGCGAAAATCTACTTGTAAAATTCATCAGTCTACGACTACCTTTCGTACCGTACACATCTCGCTCACTCTATCGCTTAATATAAAAACTAAAAGATGTCTCTCAAAGTCAAATGTGCATCTTATGATACCAACACCATTACAACTTTTGAACAACTCGAAGATTTAACCAACGAAATGCGAGTTTTACTTACCGGTGGTTATCACTTAACTCTTGATGTTAGTGCTACTAATACAAGGATGTTCACTAAAACAAAATATTGCGATGATGAAATATTTATTTCTACACAACCTACAACTTCTTCATCGCCAACTGGTCAACATAACATCAAGTTCCAAAAGTATTACCAATGTTGAATAACTTTTGACAGACAAAACTACAACTAAAGAATCACATGATCAATGTGAGTTAATAAAAAGGATGTGATACTTGTATAAATAATCATTCGCTTCTCAGCTCTCACCACGACAAGACCTATTTAAGAAAATGTTGTACAGAATGATGATTCAACTTGATGGAAAAATCTATGGAAAAGACTACAACACCGTTGAACAAATGACCCAAGATTTAGATGTATTAACTAAAGAAGGATATCAAGCTAAATTAATTTTAAAATTTCCTGAAGTACATCCATTATCAACAGAAGAACTTGTTGCTATGGCTAAGGCGGAGAGAGAGAAAAAGTCTGAAGAAAACAAAGAGAAACAAACTTCCTAAATTTTAATAATCCTTACACTTGTAAGGTATAATTTTTTAAAACTCCATTTGGATGACCTTGAAATTACCCCCACCACTTTTCACAGTACATAAAACTCACTATTCAACACTATACACTCTTATTCTTTCACTGGACTCCGCAGCGTCAACATGGAAGAGCAAAAATACAAGTACAAACCTCGTTACTGTTGTGAACAACAGTGTACAGATTTAGGACCAATGATGGTGGATGGGTTAGCTTGTACTAAATGTGAATTCTTCGGATCTTGTTATTGCAAATGCAAAACAAAACAACTACCACCACCGGAATTGCGAACTTTCAAATTTTACAAATCAAGATATTTTCATACATGTTGTCCTCAAAGATGTTTCAAATTTCACCCTCTAGATCTTGCTCATTGTCAACGCACCAATTCTCATCAAGATGATTTTTGTACACATATGATAAAAAGATGTAAATACAGATCAGATTGGTATTCCGATCCTGTAGAACCATCAAATGTGTAATTTCAGTTTTACACTCTTTTTTAAAACTTCATTTGGATGACCTTGAGATTTCCCCCCCACCACTAGTTCTAATTTTTATATAATATTAAATCATTCCACTTCCAACACTCTAACTAACAACATGGAAAACAAATTTATCAAGTTTGAACATATAATAACTGACAGGGAAGAGATGGAAGAATTGTTTCAAAACTTACTTTCTATCATTGACGAATATCCTATAAGATGGTTCAGAATTGTAGTTCAATATTTAAATCCTGGTGAATTGTTTTCTTCATCGAGTGAAGAGGATGAAACAACTACTTCGGTTCAAATAATTGAATTAAAAGACGAAGAAGAAGAACTAAACATTTTATTCAATCATAAGCTCAAGGTTCCCCATATAAAAGCCCCCTCCCTAGACAGCCCCCCTCCCTAGACGCCTGCTCAAGGTCACCATTATATAAGCCCCCTCCCTATGCGCCGATCCTCATTCCATCACCGACTCCTCCAACAATGAACAACTCTCCATTGGCCCGAATGAATTCTAGTTTTGAAATAAACTCTAAAGAAGAGTTACAAGACATTTTTAATATTTTACAAGAACTTGTAGATAATTTTACAACCATCAAAATGAATTTGGAAATAACATACGATTGTCCTATTTGTGATAAGGTTAAAAGTTTAGACGAAGACAGTTTACTAAATCTAACTCCTGCACCATCTGACACTACTGATGGTAATAATGAAGAGCAACGTCTTTCCCCCACCACTTCTTTGTAATTCATCCTTCCCCCACCACTTCTTTATTTAACTAACATTTCTCCCTTTCACTTCTTATTCCGTCTTCGACTTCTGAACTATCAACATCACTAAAATTTCAAACACTAACACAATCATGATGGATATGATGGATGAAGTTCCCTTCGTAACTAAAATGGAAGAGGATAAATTGAAATTGGAAATTAAACGATTGGAAATGGAACGGGAAAACCAACTTGAAATGTTACATTTGTTCAAGCTTTTCAAATACATCATCTGGGGACTCTGCATTTACCTTCTCATCGTCGTCGGTGTTTGCATTTACAACTCTGTAATTCATCACAAAAGTTCAACTTGTTTAAACTCTGCTGTTGCACATTAATTGTATGTTCACTAATAAAATTCAAAAGTTACTTCAACCTATCCTACTATCACCAGCTAGTTCAACTTAGAACTATTTCTGGTGGTAGTTGGGTAGGCTTTTTTAAAACTTACTCTGGATGACCTTGACATACTTTCCAGATCCTATTTATAAATTTGAATTTCAGTTTTAAACTAACTTTTAGTTTTGTTCAACTATTAAGAGTTTTGTTAACACCGTCAAATTTCAGTTTTCAACTAACTTTTAATTTATGTATACTTTTAGTTCAACCCTAGTTACTTTATTCGCAAATTCAGTTCAACCGACCGCCAACGCTATTGCCATCTCCACCCCAATATTTTAACATTTCTGCCCCCAACACCTGCCCGAACATCTGTTCGGTTTTAAAAATATAAAAGAAAGGTAAAGGAGTGGGGGTGGCTCATGCTCACCAATGCAAAACTAAGGTTTGAGGTTAGAATTATCCATGGCGGCCGCCATGTCTAGTTCAGTTTCACCACATAGAGTCGGCGACCGGTTATTGGTCTAAAGGAGTGGGGGAAGGGGTGGTGGGGGAAGGTTGCCGTTTTATAAGCCCTCTCCCTAGGCGGCGCTTCTCATTCGATCGCCAACTTTCAAACGATAAACACCTCTCCCATGGCACGAATCAATTATCCCGCTATCACCAACTACTTCAACTTAAAACTATTTCTGGTGATAGTTGGATAGAATTTTTTAAAACTTACTCTGGATGACCTTGACATATTTTCCGCATCTCAGTTATAAGTTTGAATTTCAATTTTGAACTAACTCTTAATTTTTCTTCAACTGTTAGAGTTTCGTTAACACCGACGAATTTCAATTTTGAACTAACTTTTAATTTTAATTTTATGCGCAAATTCACTTCACCCTAACGCCAACACTATCGCCATCTCCACCCCAACCTATATGGCATAAAATATAACTACAGCATCTCATATATACCCTCTAACCCCCACCGGAAGCTATGTGACATGGCAGCTGGCGCCAGCTGCCGCGGCACGTGGCTCCGTGGGCACGTGGCCGGTTTTAAAGTGACCAAAACACACTACTGGTATCACAGCAAAAAAGATGACAAAATGGTTCCATAATACTAACAATAACAACAATAGCATAATACAATACGTACAATGAAATTTAACGAATTCGAAAACTACTTAAATATTATCGAAATGAAATGCGTTTCAAAAAATACTAACACAATTGACACTTAATAAATAACAATGACAAAGTGGGGTAACAATGTAAATAATACTAACAATTAAATAAATTAACAGAGACAAGTGGCGTAACAATAATAATATAGCCTACTAACAATAAATGCAATATGAATAGTTTTTTACACTTAAGAATTTTTAGTTCCGTAACGGGTTGTTGTATTGAGTCCATATTTGGCATGTATCTTGATCACACCAATGCTCATTTTTAGAAAAAATATTATTTTTTGCCGATCAACTATTTTCAAAATGGCGGCCATTTTAAATTTTTAAACTCAAATATCTCAAAAACGGTAAATTTTATAAAAATGTTGCAAGGGACAAAAAGTTGACAAATTAAATTATCTAAACAGTGATACCAAGTTTGTAAGGATCCGACAACAAATAACAGAGTTATTGAGATTTTTCTTTTAAAATAACCTAAATTTGCATTAATCATAGTGCAAAATCAGTGTTTTTCTGCAAGAAAACCACAATAACTCCGTTATTTGTTGTTGGATCTTTACAAACCTGCTGGTGTCATTGTTTAGATAATTTAATTTGTCAACTTTTTTGTCTCTTGTAACATTTTTATAAAATTTACCGTTTTTGAGATATTTGAGTTTAAAAATTTAAAATGGCCGCCATTTTGAAAATATGAATCGGAAAAAAATAATATTTTTTCTAAAAATGAGCATTGGCTTGATTAAGATACATGCCAAATATAAACTCAATACAACAAACCGTTACGGAAATAAAAATTCATAAGTGCAAAAAACAAAATGGCGGCTAGCGGCTTAACGAAGCATTTCCGGACATATGTTTATATGATTTTTCTGTTTGTTTTGACACGCTTAATAACCTGGAAATGTTTGTAAAGGTGGAAGCTGGACACCCTGTATATTTAATGTTTTATCGTCCAACTGCGCCGAGACCTTGATCTTGGATTGAGAGGACTGCGTAGGGCACTATAACAATAACGAACGACTTTGAGTACTCCCATGAACGAAGCTTATTTTCATAACTTATAAAATACTTTAAAAAAAAAAACTTGAAAATGACAAAAATGTTTGCCAACATGGGGAAATTAATTAAATAACCTATGTGTATTGGTTTTGATTCTTTACATAAATATTCGCATTGAATTGGTATTGCACGGTACATAATAGCTAATAATAATAATAATAATAATAATAATAATAATAATAATCTTTATTTGCAGAAGGACAATGTACAATTGCATTGCAAACGTCAAAGACATAATAAAACATAGGCTGCCAAGAGAGACAAGAACAATCAGTCCAAATTTTCATTTTCACTTTTTTTCAAAATTTCAAATTTTCATTTTCACTTTTTTTCAAAATTTCAAATTTTCACTTTTGCACAGCACACTTTTTATTAGTACCGAAATTCCATTCGCGGTAACACCTAAAATTTTAGTTTTCCCAGCGACTCATCATGAACTCTCCGACCGAGTACAGAACGTTTGACACCAAAAGGCTCTTCAATCGAGTTTTAAATTGATTTTGATTTTGCGCATGTTTAACGCCTTCGGGGAGCTTGTTTAGAATTTTGATTCCAAACTGAGAAGGCAAATGCTCAAAAGCCACAGTTCTGTGTTGTTGAACTCTAAGATTGGCCCTGCCCCTCGTAAAGTGAGAGTGGATGTCACCGTTTTGAACGAGTGAGCATTTGTATTTACAGTAGACAGCCACTTCAAAAATGTAGAGGCAGGGCAGCGTTAGTATTCCAAGCTCCCTAAAGGCGTCTCTACATGATTCCCTGGGTTTTAATTTTGAAATGATTCTTACTGCCTTTTTCTGCAATCGAAAGACCCTCTCAAGTCTGTGATTTGCGCAGCCACCCCAGACACATATCCATAAGAAATATGGGGGTAGATAAGGCCAAAATAGGCCATGAGCAGTACTTCCTGGGAGCAAAATTTTGATAAGTTACGCAATGCAAAAATACCAGAAGAGACTCTGGCACATACGTAATCTACATGGTCTTCCCAGGTAAGACCTTTATCAATGTGCATTCCCAAAAACTTTGTGGAATCAGTTTCCTCTAGGAGGTCTTCATCCACCATTACTGCAAGAGGCAGGTTTGATTCCCGCTGTCGGAGGCAAAATTCCATTACTTTTGATTTAGAGTTGTTTGTTCTCAGATTTATTTTGGAAAACATTTGAATGCACGAGTTGAGATCAATGAAAGCTTTAATTTCCAAATCTTGTTTTGAAAGGGATTTGACGCAGATAGTAGTGTCATCTGCGTACTGGATCACTTCTCCATTCTGAATTGATGAACCAGTTTGATTTACATACAACAAAAATAGAACCAGGTCCCAAGATGGATCCCTGAGGGACACCTTGAACCATCTCTTCTTTCTGGGAGATTGAGTCTTCAATTTGTACACACTGGAACCTGCCATTCAGGTAGGACGCGAGCCACCTTTGGGGCAGGCCCCGAATGCCGTACGCATCTAACTGGTGCAACAGTGTCGCATGATGCACACAGTCAAATGCTTTCGACAGGTCAAGAAATATGCTGAGCACATGTTCTCGCCTCTCGAGGCCATCGACAACTGATTCAACAAATTTAGCAACTGCATCAATGTGGATTTGGATTTTTGAAATCCAAACTGATCAGTCGAAATGATTTTGTAACGATCAAGAAAACTCACGAGATTTTCGAGGAAAAGCTTTTCGAAAACCTTACTGAGAACTGGAAGAATTGAAATTGGACGATAATTACTGGGGAGCGAACTATCGTCTTTTTTGAAAATCGGAATGACCTTTGAGAGTTTTAGTGACGACGGGAAAGTCCCGGTCTGGAAAGAGCGATTGATTAGTTTGGTCAACGGTTTCAAAATGTGCCTGAAGCAATGTTTGAGTAGCCATACAGACATGCCGTTGATGTCTGTTGACTGCTTGGGATTTAGTCCCTCAATAACACGAGCCACATCCCGATCATTCACAGGTGACAGAGCCATAGAAGACACCTGACCTCCAAAGTTTATGTTTGCAAAAGGGCGGGGCCCAAGTATATTAGCATCTGGCAATGCAACTGATGCAAAGTATTTGTTGAACTCCTCCGCCACTTCGTGGGGATTATCGATTTTTTTATTGTTAATTTGTAATTGAACGGGTTTTGGTTGATTGAAACATTTGGTTGAATTATTAATGATTTTCCAAGCAGATTTTGAAAAATTTGAGCACCCCTTGAGGGTTTTTTCGGTTTCATAGGCCTTCGCGGCCTTGATAACCTTCCTGTAAATTCTTTTGTAATTTCTGTAAAAGGTTTTAAAATCTTCGCTTTCCGTGCAAATGTAAATTGAATGAAGATTTTTCAGCCTCTCTCGAGATTTAAGAATCCCTTGAGTTATCCACGTGTTTTTGTCAAAGGATTGTTTGAGTTTAGTTTTTTTTTAAGGGCAGCAGATGTTGAGATAATAGTTAAAACGACAATCAAAAGCCTGGAACATCTCATCTGCACAAGACAAATTGTCTAAAAATTGCCATGTTTCGGACTGTAATTTACTGTTAAGCTTTGCGATGTTTTTGGCCTGTGTGGCCCTTTTGGTTTTGAAAATTGTAGATATTTTTTCAGGCAAGTGTCCCGTGACAACTGCCTCCAGAGCGAAGTGATCGGAAATGGCCGCATTAATCACTGAGACTGTGGAATTTGGAATGTTTGTAATTACGTTGTCGATGGCCGTACTCGATGTTGCTGTTACTCTGGTCGGAGAATTCACGGACCAATTGAGGTGAAAGGTGCCCAAAGTGTCGCGAAGCCGCTGGGTCAGGTGGTCGGTGTGGTCTAGAACATCAATATTTATATCCCCCATAATAATGAATTTACTTTGCTTAGCGTGCAGAAAATTTAAGAGATGTTCTAGTTTTTCAAAAAAAGAATCGTTGCACGCATTGGGTGATTTGTACAGACCCAGTATGAATACTTTCTCCGTGGTATTCATGTTTATTTTGATCCCGGCAATTTCAAAGTCTAGGTCTGCACAAGATTCAATTTTGAAAGTTTCGAAAGAAATTGAGTTTTTAACAAAGATTGCCACGCCGCCACCTTTAAAATTTTTTCGCACAAAAGATTCTGCCAATTCGTAATTGTCGAGCCAATTGTCGAGGAATTGTCTTGCCAATTCCTAATTATCAGGCCTAAGTTATGAAATGTACATAAATCTAACAAAAGTAGGCCTACAATTAAGAAAGCTCTAAAATACAAGGGAATGCAGTAATAATTGCTTCGTTAATTATTCTGAAATATCAATCACTCCTGAAGTGTTCAGCCTACTAAACAAAATCAAATAAAGGCCCCACGAGCACCACGTATCCCGAGATACGGAAAGCAATTAAAAGTAGGCGATCGGCGCGCCGTGGCTACGCGGCGGCGGGCGTGGGAAGCTCGGCTAATTCCCCGCGCGGCGCAGCACACATCTCCCCGTGCGATATGGCTATGATTTACCGCGATCTTATCCCCACAATAAATACGTTACGAGATGTTTGTCGGGATGTTTATATTGCGGACGGCACGGACCGTAAAAATATGAAGAGCAGATGCCCGATACCCGCGCCGCTTACAATGGTTCGACGATGATCGTTAGTTACGGGGGATACCGGCAGACCGCGACGGGAACAGGGTACTGAGAACTGAAGCAATAGTCATCGACGGGGATGAGCGGGTGTGTACAGGATGTATGGTGGATACATGCTGTGATGTCCAGGTACCGAGTATCATACAAATGATTAAATAATGACTGTCAAATATGCAACTGAATACAGCTTAACATTTACGGATACAATGAACTGATAGTAATGTAATTTCTTCATTAATGCATTCCAAGTTACATAATTTACGTGCAATTGGTTAAAATTTCACAAACATATTAAAATTTCAAACTCGACAACTTATATCCAACAGTACAGAGGAAGATTATAGTAGTTCCACTCCATTCATTTCACCCTATTACTTTACGAAATATAAATACTACTTAAATTTATTTTAATCTACCAACATAACTGAAAATAAATCCAGCCATCTTACGATTAATTTCAAAATATCACTGAATAACACCCCCATAACCTACTGTATAACACCATGGGCTTACTGTATAACATCCCCAGCCTCCCGGCATGAGTACCAGCAATTCCTCCGCAATCCCATATAGTGTATCGATTGTCGCCCAATTATCCATCATGACGATGACGTCACCGCCGCCACAGCCAGCTGAATTATGTCGCCGGTAATGGCACGTGTTTGTTCTGGCCGCCATTTTACCGCCGTATGGTAATTATGGCGGCCGCGATCGAGACTCATCAAGCAGAACGTTCCCACCGCAGCCGACGGACGGTTGACCGGGTTAATTTCGTACAAAATGCTTTGTACGTATAGCTTACGTATAGCGTTTGTACGTTGGGGGGCTTTGTTTGTATAGCGTACTTTATGTTGTTCTTCTCAAATGCTGTTCTTTTACTACTTTTATGTACAGTTTGCCAATTACATCATCTCAACTATGTTCTTTCAAATTAATTATGTAACACATATTGAGATAAAAGCCTATTAGTACAACGACAGTCATGACTGTACATCCAGCGCCGGATCGTAGCATATTCGTTTGGACAAATCCGTGTTAAATGTTCCGTGTCTTTGTGTGTTGTGTAATGTTTTTAATGTACTTTTTATGTATTGACGAACTCTCCGAGGATGACGATGTTTTTGAATAGCCTGATGATGAGATTTTAACATCTCGAAACCGGTCGCCTGTTACTGGATATATTTGGGCCACTGACGGACAAGGTAATATAAACCATTTTAGTTGCATTGGTTGAGTCATTGTTCAATTTAGTAGCTACACAAAATCTCCTCAGGCTAATATGCTAAATTTGAAGTACGCTAGGACGAAAACCAGATTTTCCCCAGCCATGGGACCGATTCCAATCAATTTGTCGTGGCCAAAACCCCCATAGTAAAAAATTCAAAAACCCTTGGCGCGGTAAAAAGTTTTTTCCCGAGAGACAGTACTTGTTTTAGATTTGTTTTTATCTAAACTGGGTAGTGGGTAGGCCTACTACTGTAAAATATTATATTCTGATCGAATTTTCCGAATACAAATGATTACAAAAATTCAAACTGGTCAACATAAAAATCAACCAAGTTTCAAACCGAAAACAACCAAGAGAGCCGAAAGTGCAGGTCTGTGCCGAAAGGTGCCGAGCTGTTGGCGTCCGTATCCCGTGGTCGTATCAGCCGCGGCCGCTCCAATCTGTCTGGAGGCAGTGCGTTAACAAGACGGGCTCATCACCGGTACAGCACGCGTAAATGTTGTAGACACGGCAATCTAAGTGCTAATGGCCCCTAAATGGGTTCCCATCGCGTCGTAACGTCGCGACGCGCCGCTCGTATATCTCCGCCGACAACTGCGGAGCACGTGAAATATGAAGTGCGCATTTCAAATATGTCTAGATAAATCTCTCGGCTGCTTAACCTTTCGGCTAACCGCTTTCGCTGTCCGGGATGTGTCGAATGTGTAATTGTTTATGTTAATGATTTGTCAGCACTGTTTTGGTCTCGGTTAGCGATGTACAGAGTGGTTAACTAGCTGAATATCCCAAATGCCGATTGGAAGATAAAAATGATTTAGTATGTCTTCTTTGGGATATCTTCAGGGGCTGCTGGGATTTATATTAACCCACGCCAAATCTTTTTTCACACTGGAACTGGATTGTCAATCTCGTCGAAGCGATAATAGTATTGCCACTCAGCCTAATCTTTTAAAATGCATGGTTATATAGGCATAAGCATTTCTTCATTTTTCTTTATGTTTTCCTATTGATGCCACCAATATCCATCAATATGGAGATGTTGGTTAATATTCTAACACCCTCCACATCTTCCATGCAACTCCTTTCTTCAATCAATCACATCTTCAATCAGTTCTCCCTTATTTTTTTCCACAAAATATCGTTTGGTGTTTCCCCTAGCCCGTCACTCCTCTATTTCCCCATTTTTCTAGCCAGCTACTTCTCCAGCTTCACACCTCCTTGGCTCCTCTTTCTTCTTACTTTTTCTCCGTCAACGCCAGTGAAATTTTTGTTAGAGTACAACGCTTTCAGGGAATGCAGACTAAACCCCTCAGTGTGTGGGCATCCCGCGGATCGAAGCCGTGACTACTTGAACTGGAGTCCAAGACCATAACCATTAGGCTAGCAAGACACCAAACTCTTCTCTATATTTTCAATTTTATAGTTATTCCAAATTACTCTTTAAGCTTCACACTTTTCTACATGTCTTATAGCTTCCTGCCTCCTCACTTCCACACCTCCTCTAGGTTCTCACAGACCTATCTTTTCAGCTTCGAATTTCTCTATTTTATTTTCTCGGCTTTACTTTTTTCTAACCTCTCCATTATCCAGCTCCTCACGTCTACACCTCTCCCTCAAAGAAAGATTTACTAGTCCTTTCGTATTTATAATCACTATTAATATAAGATGGTGTTATACCTCCACCCTCCCCGCCAGTCTGCACACCCCTCTAACCCTCTGTCCGCTCGGTTGCAGCGAGCGGGAAGCCACGGTGATGCGGTCCAACAGCTGGCTGTACCACTATTACATGGTCCAGTCCAAGCTGCAGTACGGGCTGGCGTACGAGACCCACGTGGCCTCGCGGATGTCGGCGCCGTACTTCCAGCAGTCGCAGTACCACCCGCAGGACACGCCGCCGCCGCCCCCCGGTCGCCGCCTACCACCACCAGGTGTCGCCCTCGCAGCTGCCCGCCCCCACGCCCCACCACCTACACCCCCAGGTGAGACCAGGGTCTAGCTGGGCCAAGACAGTAGATCGGACTAAAGAGTTGCCTTAAATTGTAGTTTAAATGTAGATTCTTACAAATATTTGCGAGCTGTAGAGTGAGCAGAAAATCTAAAATACTTGTGTGTGAATGATATGTAAGTCCGGTATAGATCCTCTAAAACTTTCCTCAGAATCGAACCGGCAACCTTTTGTTTCAAAGGCGAGCACTATAACCACTCAGCTATTTAGCCAGTAAGACTCTAAAAGAACTTTTTGGTTTCAACTTCTTATTCCATCTTAACCTCAAGTTTAAGTTACTAGTTTAGCAATGCCATTAGTATTCTATTACCAGTTTAACCAGCTAATTTTGCCCACCAACCCGTGCATCCCACCCTGTACCCCTCTACCGCTTCTCCACTCACTACCGTCCCCGTTGCAGGCCACGTTGGCGCACACCCCGGAGCCGGTGTTCCGGTACGGTCGTCGCACGGAGCCCGAGCCCGTCGACTACTCGCTGCACTCGGAGCCCCAGAGGCATGACTCTCCTCACCTGAAGCAGGAGCCGCCCGGCGAGCTGTCCCCAGGGTCCTCGCCCTCCTCGGAGGCCGTGGACCGCGAGGTGGGAGGGACGGTGCTGATAGCCTCCACCACCGCCAGCCTCGGCCGGTCCAGGCTACTCGTCAAGGCGGCCACCACCGTGGTCAGTGTATGAATTGTCTAGTATATGAAGTAATTCTTTAGTAGATACATTAGACTGAGTTATAGCGAGAGCTCTTTAACGAGACGCTTTCTTATCGTGGAATAGGACTGCATAAACAAAACCACAGCTTCTCAGTCCTGATCGTAGAAGTTCAACTTAACTTTAAATTCTTAAGAATTGTGAACCAATATTTTATATAACTTTTCATTCAGCAAATTCAAATTCACATAGCAACTTAGTTTGACTTCTAGGTAACTCCAAAAAGCTATACTACAACCTTCTCTCAACATACCGTCCAAGGCTTCTAAAAATAGATATAAATTATTTCACTCTTAGTGGTATGGTGGTTGTTGGAATAATTGGTGTGGATTGCCCAATTTTCGGACTAAAGAGCCCTCTCTAAAATGTAATCTAGCAGAGTATGTAGATCAAACCAGTCATGCATTTCGTATATAGGTAAGCAGAATAACCACATGAATATGCTCGGAATGGCCGACTCAAAATTTGAATCCGGTACCTCTTGGTTAGTCCTAAGATTAGACATGTAAATCAAGATCTTGAGGGGCAAGCGTCTACACAGTGCTACCTCAATACCACCCAAGAACCAATTTCAATCCAAAAAGATATGGACCATTTAGATTTTCAGCTCTATCACATTTATCAAACCTCACATTTCCACAATCTCTGACATCAAATTTCTTCTCAGGTGGACCCGCACGACTTCATGGACCAGTGGAATCCCAGCCCACCATGGTCGGACACGACGGTCCAGAAGGTGCCGGACATGGTGACGGATATGGTCCGCGAGCTGTCACCGTACGTGACCACCACGCCGCCCACGCCGGTCAGCCTGCAGCACACGCCGGGGCCGCACCCCGGGGCCCACTTCAGCTTCGACTGGGCGCCGGAGCAGTTCGTGCCCAACGTACACCACTCGCACCCGCTCCCCTCGGACGAGGAGGTCTCCTGGCCCTCCGAGCACCGGCTGTTCCCCCTGCAGCCGCCGCCCGCGCCGCGCCAGCACGCGGGGCTCAGGGACGCCGAGCCCATGGACACTGGCCACCACAAAGGTGAGCACCACTAGGTGAAATGTAAATTAATCGTACGAAGAACGTTCGAATCCATGAGCCGGATTTCAACAACTAGAGGAGTTCTTTGTCCATCGCGCTGCACTGATTTTTGGAGCTACCTAAAGCGTTTCTGCATCTCCAAAAACCAATTAAACCCGATGGACAACGAATTTTCCAAGTTGATAAATGTAGATAAAATAACTTAATAAAACAAAAATTTCTCAAATTTTGCACAATTTTCTCAATGATAGGGATAAACATTTCATATTACTATAGTGTTTATTTATTGTTTAGAACTGAAATTTTGAACGCCTGTCACACAACTGGTGTTGAATTTTTGGTTTATTCACTCCAAGAATCGGACTCCAAGTTACTTTCAATCCGTTCTAATAAGCTTGAAGAGTAGACCCTCCAACGAATCCAATTCCTCTCTACATGCAGGATAATCCATATTATCGGTCTTAAGGAGTCAAACGTGTATTTTCATGAAAACAAAGTAAAATTCTGCCGAGTTCAACACTAGAATTCCTAATGTTTAAATATTTTAACAAGCAATTTGTGTATCAAATAGGCCTACTCTGTAGCGGCAAAAACTAGGAATACTGTACCTATAAATAACTCGTACGAACTTCTTAGGGCGATTTTGGTCTAAAAAGTGCGAAAGCGAACCATACAATATTTAAATATTTTTATGCGATAAGAAAAGGTATGAAGCATTGTGGGGTATAAAACATAACTTGAAACACATTATAGTTACATAACATTTTCGTGGTAATATAATGTAGGGGTATATTTTATTGATTGAAGCTCATTAATTTAGACTTTTTAGAAAGGTCATGATGGTACATTTCGCGATTTTCTTTGGACATTTTTATCAAGGCGATTACTGTTTTCACCGCCTGGTTGCGCTGTATTGTTGTTGGGCTCACTTCCTCTCCCATCAATCATGGAACCACTAGCTGTGAAATCGCCGACCAAACAGTCCACAGCCCCGAGCTCCCACGAGACGACTCACTTTCCTCACTTCCTCCAAATTGTTAAACCGTTTACTGAATTATCTAGCCTATAGCTTTAGGGAGGTTCAACCTAATTTTTACTTTCTTTCATATTGACGTAAATTTATTTTTGTTACAGTACTGATTTTTAGATCACCAATAAATGGATTTTAATGAGTGGAATAAAGATCCTTATAGTAATTACTTATACAAATTTACCTTTTCCATTATTTGTCAAATTATATAGGTATATATTTTTACAATAACCTCCACAAACTTACCTCATGAAAACGAGAAATAATATTTTTAATGTGTTATCCAATGAAATACCCCTTAAAGTTATTTGAAGTTAAAGTTATTTTGAAGTTTTTACCAATCAGGCTACGAACTGAGACTAAATTGAAGCGCATTGTGAGGCATAAAAAACTCTAGTTCTATCGTCGGCTACATTTCAGAGTCTACAAATTGAAACAAAATCTGCGAAACTTCCATCACTAAGTATTCATAGAAAAGCTTACAGTCAGACTTTTGTTTTGAAAAGCATTTTTCATGGCATTTTACATGAAAGCTTGGGCGATTCCACATTTTAAAAATCTTGTAGTGTAGAGGTGTAATTTACTGTATTTTACCTGGAGTCTTATAATGGTCTTTTGCATGATGAACTCACGCTACTACTATGATTGGACTGAACCGTTTCGTATCGCCACCTCTCCTCACCTTGCCCCCCGGCGCCCTGGTGCCCCTCGCCGTCAGCGACCCCGTCACTTGCATAACGCCCGCCGAGGGTTCCGGGTTCGAATCACCGCTCGCCGATGGTGATAGGCTCACGAGCGCATTGTTCCGACGATTGCTCACCTCACATTTTGTTTGGCTTGTTAAACAAAACTGCTCCATTTCCCTGATCATATCACCGCACTCGAAGAAACGCCTTCGAGCTGGCATTTCTCAGACGAGCAATTTCCCCCAAACTCTCCTACGATCTGTTTGGCATTAAGTAATGGCGTTGCGTCAAACGTTTACACGGTGGAAACTAGATTATGGGGTTCGTGAATAGTTCTTCACTTTGGGGTCATTATTGGAATAGTCATGCAATGGAACTAATTTATGAGGGTTATTTTATTTGAATTATTTTTTACCAATTGAGTTATTTTATAATAGGCTAATTAAACTTCAGGAATATAATATACTCTCTGAATTAGCATAAGCATTGTGATATTTAATAACAACAACATTTTTAATATGTATAAATATATTTTTTATGTACTTTGATAATGACAATGAATTAGTTGTTTTTTTTATTTTTTTTATTTCATACTTTCTACAGTAAAATTATATTTGTACAAATTTGTGTTTATGCAAACAAGTTTTTCTTCCCATTCCAAATACTCATGTATGGGTGCTTGTATATTCACAAAAACATGTATACTTTTTCACTTATAGTACAAAACTTAACAGATCACCTAAGTTTTGACATTTCACTATGCTTATGACAAAAGATTTGGTATAATATTTTAATTCCACAAAAAATCCCCTTTTTTATCACTGCATTTCCCATCAATAAAATATTAAACATGAATAAATTACAAGAGCTTATCTCCTATTATAAGCCCAAAAAGGAATAAAAATAAATGATTTGAAAACTTTATTAATACGATTTAAATTAATGTTCCCATTTAACATACTTTAGTACTGAAGAATAACCTTCTAATTCATTTTTTTAATAAATACATTCATAAAATAGATCTATAAAACAATAATTTTACAATCCACAAACTAAAAAAAAATTATCCCCCAAAACAGTGAGCAGCACATGCCGTGTAACATCCTCGCCCGCGCCGGGGTTCCCTGTCGGGAGTTACGGGGTCCCGGATTTCATGTTTAGGGCCACTCCAGGACCGGCGGATGGATAGTTTCATTATTTCAGTCCGTCTAATGGTCCATATCGGCCATCCATCGGGTCTGTCGCCGCGGAATTCCTATCAAGACCGGTCCATAAACACGGCATTCGGCGGCCCCAAGGGGGCGGTGCCCTTTGTTGCCCAAATATTAATAGCGAATAATAGCAATTAAAAATTTCAAGTAATGCACGCCTGTTTCAGACTCGAGGAGCGGTGCCGGGCTGAGCTAGTCCCCGTCCCGGCGTCCCGGTGTCGTCCCGGCGTCGTCCCGGTCTTCCAGAGTCCAGGCTGTGATCTCATTCCGTCCACCGTCCCGTTGCAGACTTGTACAAATGTTGAATATCGTCTAGTTGGAATGTACTTAGTTATTTATTACATATTAGTGATTTGTTGTTGTAAATGTTAACTGTAGATTATTTTAGAAGACAAATTCCATATTGTAAATTATGTTAAAAATTTGAGTCTATACACTTTTTTTGTATTTATTGTACTGAAATTCATTATTTGCGTATAAAATATTTGCTTAGTAATTAGATGGAATTTAATAATTACATAAAACAAATACCTTTCTATTTTACGTTTTGCGACCAAATCTACTTATTCTTCAAAAGAATATATAAAAATATATTTTTACGATTTATTATTATTATTATTTGTAGTTTTATTTTATTTCCTTAAAGATAATTGAGTCAAATCACATTATTAAGAAGCAGCCTTAAAATTAAATGGTAATGCTGTAAACATCTATATTTAACTGTTTAAAGATCTCCTTCAGTGAATACCACCGTTGATATCACCAAGAAACAGTGTAGTTTAATGTAAAACATGTTGTATATTAAAATTGAACTGTAGAAAGTATAATTAAAATGTTGTTTATGTTGTACTGTAGTGTATTATTTGAAAAGACTTTTATACTTGTTATATAATGTATACAAATATTTGTTGTGTTGTCCTTTCGTCATGGCTGGTTGTGCAATAGAAAGCTTTATTCTTTTCTCATCATTGTTAATGTTAAATATGTTTATTACTTGTTTTTCTTCGTTAGTTTATTTTTGAAGGTTTCATTATCTATAAATATTGTTTTTTTTTACCACCTTGTGTGCCTTAATATTATGAAGTTAAGCATATAACTTTTTCAACTATAAAAATATGTTTCCTTTCAATTTACATTTTAGTTATTTTGTGCTCATCTGGCTGTAAGACGTAACTCAAGCAATATAAAATCACGGATGACCAAATCCGTTTGTGGTTTTTTTATATTATTGACCAATATTCCATTAATGTACATATTGTGATTTCTCGACATTTATGTTTCAGCTTTGTTTACAGCTAGAATTTTCATAAGCAGTATGATATCTTTTTTGGTTCATAAACATATTTTTTTAGAGTAGTATACATTCAGATAAATAGATACAATTTCATGATGTAATAATTAAATTTACATTAAATTTACAAATTAAATTTACAATTTAAATTAAATTTACAATTTCGCTTAATATTAAATTCTAAACAATAATATAATATAATTTTTGTAGTTGAATCCAAAAGGTTTTATAGATTGTTCAGTTATCCTGTCTAGGATTTGGAATTACTCTACGATGTTTAAATTAATTTAGCATGATTATTATTGTGCTTAAAACTTTAATTTAAAAAAGATTTCAACTCTTTCGAAGTATAAAACAATCATCAAAGTTAGTTTTATATCTACTAGAGCTTTATTATTATAGGAATAAAAATATATCACTGTAAAGTATGTACAAATATGTTTGTATATAAGCCCTCCACATGAGGCTAACTGTAAGCAGTCCCGTATTGTATACGATACAGTATACGAAACTTTGTACATAAACATGTGTATACCGTTAAGGAGCACGGCCACCATATATACACTACTAAACTGTACATAGTTACGCTAAGGCTAAGCCAGTTTAGAATATAGAATCTATTGTTCATAAATTGAATACTTTATGTTTATACCTTTTCAACTCGATTTAAGCGAGTTAGACTTTGTACATGGCAGTTGTCCATTGAAAATAAAATTTCATTTTTACTGTAAGATGCAATTTGTCATTGTTAATCAACCCTTTGAAGTGCAAGCTCTCAGTTTTATTGTATAATAGAATTAAACATAAAACTGAGCATTTTGTAAATTATCTAAAGATTAGAAGTTTTAATGCTATTTTCTCAAGAGTTAACCATTGAAAAATGAAAAGTTGTGAAATTCTGCTGAAGAAAGTTTTGCGAATAAATAGTGCTGCATTAACTTGGGGATAACAAAGATTCTTTGTGGGCCGGATTTTGTAGAATCATGTAAGTTCGTTGTTTGTTGCAAGAAACTGTTCAATTTAGCCACCAATTCTTTCAATATACACTAAGTAACATTGATTATAAAACTATCAAAATGATACAAAGGTCTGTATGACAAACTTTTCAATTTACACAAAATATTTTTCATACAAGAAGCAACTGGAAATAGGAAATTGCTTTTCATTTGCGATCAACACTTAATTAGCTTCATTTTTATATTTTCTATCAATTTCAACAACTTTTACATTAATTATGAAAAGTGTTACGCAGTTAATAGATATAAGTTTTCTACTTAAAATAATATCAAGAGTCACTCCGTTGAATGTAAGAAATGCAAACCTATTTATAAATGAGGAAGTACACGTGTATAATAATTATTTGTGTATTAAGAGCTCGAAATCGTCGCCACTCTAGAATTGTATGGCCAAACATTTCGAGAGGAACAATGACTATTTGTGCTCGCAATACACAAAACATTATTACTACCACCTTAATTGCAACGTATTAAACATTTTATTGTATACAAAATGCCATTTAGGTTATGTTTGATTTTTCTTTTGGAACACACTAACAACTATCAAACATAACCTCAAACTAAGAAACCAGTAATTACGAACCAGTGAACAATGACCATCAGATGTGTATGGTTTGTAACAACAGCTGACCTTAAATAGCTATTTTACTGGTATTTAGCGAGCGGGAATGTAGGCCTACGTTTCTGCTCGCTTTTGCAAGCATTAGGAATTACATGAAAGCAGAAATGAACTGTTTTGCGTATTCATTACAGGTGTGAGAATCTGATTGCTTCCATGCAGTAATAGACAAATGCACATTCCCGCTCGCTAAATCAAATAAGTTTAAGGTCAGCTGTTGTTACACACCCTACCACAGCTGATGGTCATCGTTGTCGTTTGGAAATTGCTGTTTTTCAGTTTGAGGTTATGTTTGATAGTTTGTTAGTGGGTTAAAACAGAAAAATGAAACAAGGCCTAAATGGCGTTATGTATACAACAACAAAATTATCTAAGTGTATTTTTTTAGGTTCAAAATTTTAAACTTTATAAAGGAGGTTGGAAAAATCTAGTGTGCACTACGAGCACCTATAATCATTGCCACTCTCGAATTGTTGGGCCATATCAATTCTCGAGCGGCAATGACGTACTGACTTCAAATTACTATTGTATGTGTGATTTATACAAGCAAAGTCACAAAAAAAAGAAGCATATATATATAAATAAGAAAATAATAGTGTAAATTGATAAATCTCTACTTATCGGAAGATTTAAATCCTATACTCTAATTCGGGTACAGTAAATTGGTATGGACATGATAAACGTATGTATGTATGTTTGATGAACACAGATCTCAAAAACGGCTCGAAAGATTTTCTTTAAACTTTGCAATTACCTTAGTTCTGGGATGAAATCAATATAAATACATGTCTCTATGCCAGGAAAAATCTTATTTCGTAATAATCATTAGTTGAAATCAAATTTTTTTAAACATTTGTCTGATGTAGTTAAAAATTAAAACAAACAAATAACAAAAACAGCTGAATGAACAGTCAAATTGCAGACCACGTGTTACAGTATAATCATGTGGTTTTGGATTGCAAGCCAGTTAGTAAATTATTCAAATTGTACTATAATAAAAATAGTTTAAAATCGTACTTTAGATTGCTGATTATAAATATTGACATAAATAAAAGTTATGTAAAAGTATAAAACAACTAATCAGTTTGTAGAATTGTAATTTAATTTTAAAATAAAATAATTGAAAACTATTACGAAATCAGATGTTAATAAAATAGATAATAAGAGAATCCCCGTGTCAAAGATTCAACATGTGGTTCAACAAATATACACCAGAGTGCAGAATCCAAATGCCTACATTGAAAGAGTCTGAAAGGCGAGTGAGCGATGCGAACGAGCTTGTCTCGGTCTCGATTAAGCCTTTTGGTACTTGGCATTTTAGCACACCGTATGTAACTGATATTACTATATAGAATTGTTTAAGTTTACCGAGCAAATGCTCTGCCTCCAGGCACTGAAAATAAATACAGTCAGGTATTAGGTGAGACCATAATTCACACTGCCCTTTGAAGTAAACGTTAAGATTGCACTTTGGTTAAGCATAAAATAGTTTACTTGAAGTTGTTACTTTGTCAGGAAAAATTTCATTACGCGGTAGTTTCGAGCCTTCTTCAATTGTTGTAATGGAAAGTTTTCCTGGCCATCCATGTCTGCAGCGTCGGGAAAACAATGCTGATAAACTTCTAGAATACACTAAAACCTTAAAAAAATGATTTGCTAAATAAATTGCTTGAAAATGCTTAAAATGTTTTGATGATTTGCAAAGCAACCTAAATGAAGTATTATGTGCGCAGTAAGTTACTTAACGTATATCTTCTACACAATTGTATAATACATTGTAAGTATTACGAAGACAAAAATTTAACCAATCAATCTCATAAAATATAGACATCATACTGCCTGCCAAATTTAATGTTGTTATTGATTTTTATAGTCCAAAACTTTCTACAAACTTTATTTGAAACACAAATTTATTACCTGTACTTTGGCCTAAAGCAATTTTTTTTAAGAAATTCTGAATGCAGCTTCCTGATGTAAGGGAGCAATTTTACAAAATTGCATAACCCCAAGTTCGGGCCCAAAGAGCCTCTAACCTCTTTTGACATTAAATAAAAAATGCCAATAAATCATACTTGCCCAGTTATGCAGGACTGGGAGAACCAGCTGTAATCGCAGTCCTGCCAGTTATGAGTGATATATTTTGTTGTAGGCTATACCTGTTAAAAATATCTCTATCTAGAAATATACCTCACCTGATAACTATAGAAAAATTAATCCTCTCTGCCCATTAGAATAACAACATATAGAATATAGAACATTTAAAAGCCAGCAGGAGGACATCAAGCCCTTAGTTCATACAAGACGAAGACAATTAAGTTTTCCTACTAAGTTTCCTCTATAGTTTTTGTGACCTGAAGAATCGGTGTATCAAATATCAAGCCCAGCGTAACTAAAAGTGGGATGATTTTATATAAACATAACATCCATATGAAATAATCTTGGAGTATCCACATTCTTAAAATGAATATTTATTACAATAGTTGGCATCGTGTTTCAAATTTAATTAATATTCAATAATGGAGGGCACCCTGGACCATACAGACGTATGAGTCTCATTTTAGTGACGACTTCCTCAGCCCTGGTAGTTGAAATGTCTAGATCCAAAGAAGTATTTCTCTTTGAAATAATCTAGCTTGTATTTATATTGTATAGCACTAAAGATATCAATTTAGATCGGATCGAAAACAACATTTTTTTGGTGGTATTAAGTCAGCAAACTAAATTGAACATTCTTGTAAAGAAAGTTAAGAATCAATGCTTTTCTTTTCAGAAAATGTTCACAAATACTTCAATTTTGCACTGACGTATCTTAAACCTCGAACAGTATCTCAGCTCACTAGTCGCTAGTGCAAAACTGTTGAGACAAGGAACAACAATGCGTTGGTGGCAGGGACCACCAACTCTGCGATTAAGCTATTTGTTTAATAACTTCGTTGGTGCAACTATCTCGATATCTCGAGACATCAGGCTTTAATCCTCTGGCTTTAAATTCGAGTCCTTAATAAAAGCATAGAATAAAATACAGTCTAAGTTTACAAGGCAAATAATGTATTTTCCAAATTTGGCCCAAAGCAGCCGTGAACCAAATTTGAACACTCCCAGAATAGCAAAATAATTAGAGAATGATCAGTAATGAGTAAACAAACACTTATTATTAGGTAAAGCTAAACACCAATGATCTAATTTAACACTTCTTTTATTTTTCATTACCATGAAATAAAATAGTATTGTATACCCTAAATTCTTCCAATCAGTTGTACATTGAGGAATGTCATATATTTCCATATTGGGGGATGCGCGCGCATGCGCCAACAAGTGACAACATAGTTTTTAACTCCTGTACTTTTTACTAAAATTTACAGATTTTAGTAATATTCGAAACTTTAGTACGTGTGAATTAGTGTAGTTTATCAGTGATCAACGTGAGTACGCATAAGTCAATCATAGAAACAGCCAGGAACATTAACTTCTATTGCTTATACGTATTCTAACCTCTTATGACTAGAACATTTCTTGAGGGCAGTTACAGGCATGTGCCTACGCTCACCCACACATGAACTTCGTCTTATATGAGGTTGTTGACGTCGTGTCCTCTCCCGTGTAAGCGTAGCGTAAAGGAAAACCGCTGGGCTGGTAACTTGAAGTTCGTCGGATCGAATCTCACCCGACGACTATACATTTTGAAGAATTTTGTCAATATGCCTAATTTCATTCGTTATTAATTTTAGTTGTGAAAAAGAATAAATAACAGACTACCACGATTGCAAACTTATATTTAATATAAAACTTACTTATGCTTAAATTCAAAAGAATTACAATGAAAATTAACAAAATAACGACAAATAGAGGTAGAGATGGAATCGAGGTAGATAAATTCAGATATAGGAAGGATAAAACTTTGGTAACTGGAGAAATTAGCTGGAGATGTACTTTAAGACAATGTCCAGCTGCATTAAAACTAATAATGCCGTTTCTACAATAAAAGCGGCCCCAGTGCTCATAATCACAACCCTCCCGACGACAACACTTTGTCGTCACCTTCAATCTCCGAGCCATCGACTCCAACGGCGTTGACACCGTCCAAACTACTACCATTTCCATCCGATGAAAGCTCCTCAGTAAATGATGCTCAGAAAATCTGGATAGCCAATCACCGAATAATATCTCTCTGTCTGTATCATCGGCAGAGTTGGCACCTGAGTCTCCTAGCCTTGCAGAAGAAAACGAATTGCTAAAGCAAAAAGTAACTGAATTGATCTTAGAAAATGAAAAACTAAAATTAATTTATCAGCAATAGAAGAAAAATATTTAGCGTGTAAAAAGCAACATGACATAATTAAAAGTCAAGCTTACAGTTTTTACCCAGACTCGACAGCAACTAGTATCCACATATTGCCAGACAGATAAATATGCGATTGATACATTGAAAGGAATTAATGTCTTGGAAGCTGATATGGACGACGTCATTAGTGCCATGAAAAGCAATAGAAAAATCGCTTTTTGCCCATACCATCTCGGGCGATTTTGATCACCCACGGCAAATGACCGCAGGTGTTGCAGTCACCTTTAAGATACGTTTTGGTAAACCACAAAAACAAGATTGCCTCACCAAACATCTGGCATGCCAACGAAGCACTGACGAAGCAGCGGTCTACAGCTTAATCACCAAAGCGGATTTTAATGGTAAACCACGATACAAGGACTACAATATGGCGTTCGAAGATTTAGTAAAAGACTTTAAGGAGAATGGGTATAGCACACTCATATGTTCCCCGATGGGTTGTGTTCGGGATCTCATTAAACCCAGCCATTTCATTGCGAATATCAAGCAGTTTCAGAGAGCAACCGGTGCCGCAGTCCTGATTGTTACCAATGACCAGAAAGCCAAGAGAGTTCTTAGGCGAGGACTAAGTCATTCAGAGTTCGTAAGACAGTTGCGGATTGAAATTAGTAAGCCGGAAATCACGAAAAATCCGGACTATTTAGACCAACCTTCGCCGACAGTTCACAACAAGGTACAGACTTCCTGACGAAGACATGAAGCTGTATTTGGATCAGCTTAACATTCCAACAACACATTCTTTTAGACTCTACAGTTAGCCAGTTAATAAAAAATAGTGAGGATAAAGATGGTATTTCCAAATGCTAAAATCCATGGAAATCGACACTTTCAAGTACATACTAGCACCAGTCAACGATCGAGAGGATGACAGCAAAGAGGGCGGCGGCCACTGGTCACTCCTAGTATACACCAGGGACACCGACACGTACTACCACCTGGACAGCCTGGAGCCCCACAACCAGAGGTACGCGGAGCGGATGGCGGCTCGACTCAGCGGGGATCCTGTGTCAGTGTTGTGAACCTGCGGTGTTGTCGCCAAGAGGGAAGTGTTGAGTGCGGGGCATATGTGCTACACTATGTCGATCTCGTATGTTCTTTGATTAGAAATAATTTATCTGTACAAGGTGATCGCTGCTTCACTCAAAGTGTGCCAGTAGATAAAATTTACGATGCCATAGAGTTGATCAAAATAAATAAAACGAATGAAGAAAAATCATCAGTAAAACAAAAAGTATTGTTGCTTTCAGGACAGCCACGGCCGCTATCTACGCCACTTGCTGCATGAGAAGTTGGGGGAGAGAAGTGAAGTGTTAGGTGTGGTCAAAGCCAATGCAAAATTGAGGGAAGTCGCAAGTGGCTTAGATGGCGAAATATCCAGGCTTAGTTGCAGCGACCATCTTGTACTTATGGGTGGTACAAACGATATCGACAGCGAATCCGATTTTGAAATTCTAAGTTGTGTAAGAGAAATTGCCAATAAAACCAAACACACTAATGTAATCGTTTGTACCATCCCTCTGAGATACGACAGGCCAGAACTTAACGTAAAAATAAGAAATGTAAATATTAGTCTAATTATTGAATGCCTCAAATATGACAACATAAGGTAGTATCACTGTCAAACATTCCTGTAAATAATTACACATCACATGGCCTCCATCTCAATAAGTATGGAAAGGAAAGAGTTTGCATTACAATTGTAAATAAAATCAAAGCATCATATTTAAACTGAAACTAAATGACAAAGATAGTTTCTCTGCTATATTTAATCATAATTTAAACCTTAAACAAGTTGGTAACAGTAAAGTAGAAGAAACCATATCAAAAATGAAAATATTTCATTTAAATATTCAATATCTTAGGGATAAAATTGATATGCTAATCTTGTTCTTACAAATAGAACAGCCTGATGTTGTTGTACTGAGTGAGCATGGTCTAAAAAAAGAAGAATTGTACATAATTAATTTTCAAGAATATGAAGTAGTATGTGAATTTTCTAGAACCGAACATAAAAGTAGCGGAGGTATAGTTATTTTAATAAAGAGAGATTTTGATGTAAATAAGATAAATGTGAACAAATATTGCCAAGAAATGGTATTTGAAACGGTAGGAATTGAAATTATTTTAAACAAGGGGCTAAAGTTAATTTTATTTGGTGTATACCGACCGCCATGTTATTTGAATGTGAATACATTTTTCGAAAAATTTTACAGTATGTTATCAAAGCATATTGCAAGTAAAGATAAAATGTGTGTAATTGTTGGTGATTTTAACATTGATTGGTTAGTAACCGATTATAAAAAACAACGATTACAGGATTTAATGAATGAATTTAATCTAAAGCAGTTTGTGAACTCACCAACCAGAGTGACAAGCACATCTTCAACCTTGATAGACCACTCTTTATCCAACATCGAACCAGAAATGTTGCAGGTGGAAGTAACTGGCACTGGCCTATCTGATCACTATGCACAATTAACTGAGTTCGCTTTTCACTCCTCCCCGCAACACACACCAGAACCAGAACACAGCACACATTTTAATAGTCAAGTACACGACACTCGTCAGAGTAACATAAAAATATTAAATTTTCTTCTGTCAAAAGAAACATGGAATTTCCTCAATGAAACTACTTCATCAGATGATAAATTCAACCTCTTCATAAATACATTTAAGTTTTACTTTGAGCAAGCATGTCCATTAAAAAATAAATCCAAAATCAAAAGAAACTACGTTAAACCTTGGCTGACTAAAGGCATCCGTATCTCATCACAAAAACTAAAAGAATTAGATATGAAGAAGAAGATAAATAAGTCAAATGAATTTAACAAATTCTATAAATTATATAAGAAAATATACCGCTCTGTTATAAAGGCTGCCAAAGCTCGAAGTATGTACGAACGACTGAGTAATAGCAGTAACGTGGCTATGGATGCGTGGACGATAATAGACACTGATAGAAAAAAGAAACCGGTCCCCTTACCCGCTGATAAGCCGGGTCCCGAGGAATTCAATTGTTACTTTGGAAACCTTGGTAAACAAAAACATTCATTGATAACTGAACCTTTTGTACAGTCCGTGGTCGAATTACGTTGTTCAAGTACCCTCAGTTTATATCCTACAGACCCTAGTGAAGTTTATGAAATAATCACAAATTTAAAAAATTCAAATTCAGCCGGTCACGACGGTATAACTCACAAAGTTATCCGTCAATGTGCATACCAAATAGCTTCCCCCCTTTCAGAATTGATTAATGCATCTCTAGTAGAGGGTAAATTCCCACAACAATTAAAACAATCAATAATACGCCCTGTATTTAAAGACGGTCTCTCAAATTTGCCGCAAAATTGGCGGCCAATTGCAAATGTTTCTACTTTTTCAAAACTTTATGAACATGTATTCGCTCGTAGATTACTAAATTTTATGTTTAATCATAATTTGCTTTGTAAGGAGCAGTACGGATTTGTAAAAGGGAAAAATACAACGGATGCCTTGGTTAATTTTTTCATGTCAGCCGTCAATGCTTTGGATCAAAAATTTAAATCTGTAGGGGTATTTTTAGACATACAAAAAGCTTTTGATTGTTTAGATCACAAAATTATGTTTGAAAGATTACACAAACTAGGCGTGCGCGGAACATCCCTCAGCTGGATAAAATCGTTCCTACAAGAAAGAACCCAAAGAGTGGAAATAAATAGGGAAAAATCTAAAAATATTACAATGGACTTTGGAATTCCCCAGGGTACAATTTTGGGCCCAGTTATATACATTTTATATACCAACAACTTAACAAGAAACTTTGATAATCTACACATTACAATGTATGCCGATGACATAGCTATCCTTTTTAAAAATAAATCGCTTTCAAATTTAGAAAATGACAGTTTTATACAGTTAACAAATCTCTACCAGTACCTTAACAGCAATAACCTCCATGTAAATCCAAGTAAAACAAATTGTCTATTATTCGGCCTTCAAAACAATCTTTCAGCAGATCATCCAGTAATGGTAATGAAACGATTTCGAGCTACCATTTACAACTGACAACAAATACTTAGGATTAATTTTTGATGAAAATTTCACCTGGATTCCATACATAGACACCCTTTGTTCTAAATTATCATCACAGTTATTTTTATTAAATCGTTTTTCAAAATTCCAAGATGTTTTTATAATGAGACTAATTTACTCTTCTCTTATCGAGTCACGACTAACATACGGTATCATTTTATGGGGATCAGCTTCTGAGTCTGCACTTTTGCGTGTATTCAGGCTGCAAAAAAGGGCTATTCGAATAATGGCCGGAATAAATAGAAGAACATCTTGCCGAACATTTTTCAAATCCCTAAATTTTTTAACTTTATATTCTTTGTATATTTATGAAATGTTAGTTTTTTACAAATTCAAATTTCCCTCCATTCAAACAGGAGCAGACGTGCATAATTATAATACTCGTCATCGGCACAATCACAGGCAAACTCCACACAGATTAACACTCTCAGCAGCCCTACCTCAAAATATCGGACCAAAATTGTACAATAGGCTCCCGGATTACATTAAATTACAAGACACCCCTGTAAAATTCAAAGCTTTGTTAAAATCATTTTTGAAAGAAAATGCTTTTTACTCAGTTGGTGAGTATTTACAATACCAGGAAGGATAAAATATTATTTGTTTATTAGTTATAAAGATTTGGTTTATTTCTTATTCTAATAACAGATTAGTTAAAAATATATATATATATATGTAACCAACTACATGACTAGATACATGACTGCTGTAATACAATTGTACAATTGTCAATCTACGGCAATAAAGAATTTGAATTTGAATATTATGAATATTATAACACATTCTGAACCCATACAAACTGTTGTGAGAAATAGCGTATCGTCATGGTGTTTATCCCCCTGAAGATGAACTAGAGAACGTCTATGATTATGGCTGAACTATTCAGATTTTAAAAAACTCCTAGCAATCATCTGCTTTATTAATTATGTCCTTCAGGATAGCATTAAGAATTTGAAATGCAGTTGGCCAACCCAAAAAGAAAAAGGCTAAAAACCATAAACTTGAATTTTATAGATTAAATTAAAATTGGAGAATTGTTGATCACTGTCAATTTTTCTTTTGGAGCGAACATAGATTTTTAAAAACTCGAGGTTCCCACACTCTTTAATGGACCGAACATTGACATGTCCCGTACTTCCAGCACACTAGTCGCCGGCACGAACTATCGGGAGACAAATTGCCCGGGTGGACACCCCCGCAACCCCGGCGCGGCCCTCCGCCTCCGATGGAACCACCGATGACCCCGGACCCCCCGGACGAGACGCTACCAGCCAGCCATTGTCCGTATCTCTCTTGTAGTCGCAGTTTTTATATTATTATTTCCCCCGTATTGTTAGCATCACTATCGTTTTGTTTGTGGGAACAATGCGGTGTCTGCTTCTCTTTGCCCCGTGATTTACCGAACCGTCGTCGCCGCCGCCGTCGCGATCCCGGGATACTGTTGAGCGCTGGTGCTGCGACCCCGGACCCCGGCGCGGCGCCCAACTCTAATTGCATTCTTGACGCGATTTCCTGTCCCCTACAAAGATTAAATTGCTGGCTACTGTTTACTCGGGTTCCTTTGTTTTGGGTCGGAGAGGCCGGGTTTCAAACGTTTTATTGTGGGGGGTTGTTTTGGGTTACTGATGCCAGATGAAACTTAGGTGAAAATGTACATATTTTTATTTTTTTTTTGTGTTAATTTATGTGCTAAGGAAACTCATCACAAGAATTAACTTTATTTGGTCTTCTTGATTATTCCACATACAGTCCACTTGTGTCATAAAACTAAACGGTGATTGATGAACACATTTACAAAATACTTGTACACATTTCCATCGAATAGAAGCATAGGCGTCATTTCAGGCAGAGGTTGGAGATGGTTGAAAAATTTCATAAAATATTTAAAATATGCTTGATTTATGGAGGAGGAGGAGAATTTTGCAACCACATACTTTGGAGAACATTATAAAATTTGAACATTTTAGAGATAATTTAATATTTAAGCATACATTTTTCGGGAGATTAGAGGATTTCAGGCCTTAGAAAGGATTTTTTCTGTATTGCATGGTAAAACACATTAGGGTATAACACACATTTGTGAGGGGGGGGGGGGTTACATGTATTTAAAATGTACATGTATTAGAAAATGTATTTATTACCAACAAATAGAAAAGATATATGTTTAAATAATTATGCTTCACACGTGGAACAAAATACAAATAATGACAAAGCCCATGAGGCGGCGATTCCACACACGCACCGACAGCTTCCTGCGACGCGCGCCTGTCTCATATTAATCTCATTAGGCTAGTATATGAATATGTGGCGCCGAATATAAACATGGCACCGTTAATGTACAGGTACTCTGCTGCATGCTGATCAGCAACATGGACCGCTGAAACATATCATGTTGGCTGGGGCATATGAGAACATGTTAAAATGTTTGATATGATTATATAAGAACAATTTAGACTTAAGATTACATATGATGCATCGTAACACACCCCAGTAAAACTACGAGAAAGTGTTACAATAGCAAATAAAACAACTTATAGTCCCATAGACATTGTTGGAAACAAAACATATCAATTATCATTACAGAGTTTTTTTTTTTTTTTTTGTACATAAATACTTGGTTTATGTTTTAAAGACAATTTTAGAATCTTTTGTGATTAGCCACAAGACCCTTAAGCTTACATTAAATATATTATTGCAAATTTTCATAGACTGTCCAAGATCGTTCTGAAAATCATAATGTTGGGACAGCAAACAGGGTCGGCTGAATGAAGACTTACAAGAAAACCGTTAACTTAATTTTCAGGGCATTGTTTAGCTATTAAAACCATAGATAAATAGAATTGAAATAGAACTGAAAACAATGCCGCAAAGCCGACCTCAAATGAACTTTCTAGCCAGAATTAGCAGGCAGTCAAACTTTGCAAAAAAGCATATCACCGAAATTTCAAAATGGAGTAACCCACGTTGTATTTGACCTTTTGATGCCGGGTTTGTGGCGTTTTTGTTCTACATTCAAAAACCTTTAAAATGTTATATAACATGGCAAAGGCCAATCCAGTTTCCTCTACAACCTTCCTCTAGGGTGCTTTCCCCATGTTGTGCCCACGCTGGAAATGAGGCAACATCGATTTTTACATCTACTAATTGTCCCCAACAGTTATCAAAAGTAAAACTTCTTTAGACTTTCAAATTTAATTGTACAAGAATTGAGAAATTATGTATACCTACCCTTTACAAACACCAGGATTAATTTTGACATATGAACGGAAAGATAGGCACTAATTTGTGGTAGCAGTACGAAACACAAATGCCCATAACTATAAAGGTGACATTAAAGAAGGTTGTATTTTCTCAAAGGACACCACAAGTTTTACTCTGGGACATTTCCTATTCTTTATATTGTTCAGGGCAAATTAATTATTATCAGTATTTAATTGATCAAGGTAAAATAAGCAAACTTCTTTGCCAAAATGCCCAAGATTCGAACATTCAACTACTGTACAATATTATACTCAACTTAAAAGTTGATCATAATCTTACTATACAGACTTTATTGATTGAATATCAAAATGCTACTCGAAAGAAACATTAAAATATGAAAAAAATAAAGCTTACATCCAATCATATTTAAAAAAAACTTAAATCTACAAACATAAAAACAATTTCAAGTACTAGAAAAAACCACTAGGAATCAAATTTGTGACTCTATGAAATACGAGCAATTACAAAAATTCCTTTATATGTTATTAGGACAAAAAATAAATTTATCCATCAATTTTATTGTAAAATTTTCTGTTGAAAATTTCATTTTTAACACCAGAAAAACTACAAATTCATGAAAATAGCCCAGAATATTTCAGCATCTAAATTTATCTTATTAAACACTTAAATTTTCAACGATACAGCTTGAAATTGCTATCCATAGTCAGCGGACATGGCGCGCGCGACACCCCGTGGACGGAGAAGCGCCGCGCATGCGCGTCGGCCGGATATTTGGAGTGCGCATGATCGATGCCGCGGCGCGCACGCGCTCTACCGGCCGCGCCACAAATCATCGCGCAGATTAAATACATTTGTAAACGTAGCCCGCGGCCCGGCGAGCGGTCCTGCGCGGCGCTAATGCCCGATAACTGGAGTAATCATGAGTGGTCGGTAATTAAAGAGGTTCCCATGGTCTCCCTTTGGCCGCAGCCGCCGCCGCCGAGTGTGGATTGGTCAGATTTATTTTTACTCCTCGCTGATATAGTTGTGCGGAGTTGTGTGGGTATTAGTTTAAAACTAGTTTCATATGTAATATGAGGGGGCTACTCTTGGCTAATCATACTCATTATTTATTTACATGCATTGATTTTAATATAATTAATATTGATAGTATAATGTTCGTTTTGATAGTTGGAGTATTATTATAAAGGTTCAAGATTACCTTGTTGAGGTTGGATAAAAAATCTACGTTGTCTCTAATTTTATTCAAGTTCAGATTTTTTGCATAGTTTAATGGTACAATAATTTTTTAATCAATTAATTATACCTGGTTTTAGCGAATTGTCCTATTGGGAATACATTATTACGGTAGTAGCTACAGTATGGTAAAACCTAAGCCCCGGACCATGTTTATTTAAATTTTAATAGGCTAAAGTGTTTTCATCTATAAAACTATTATAAAGATTTGTTCTCCCACTGCACACTATTCAGCACATATTGAATGCAGAGCATTATATAAATAAGTACTTGCATTGTCCAAATGGCAGATCGACAGAACATGAACCAGCGGCCGTAAATGAATCAGCTGGCATTTGTCATTAACGAGGCAACACTTCACCAATGAATGAAAAAACGTACGTCACTCATAACAATCACCCTTCAATCATATTTATATTCTAAAACAAGCACTGTTTGTACGGGCAATTTTTTTTCTTTCCAAGCATTTTTAATTTTTTTTGTTGATTATACTGTATGTGGGTTCTGGCCACCAGAAATCGATTGGAACTGGTCTGGGAAAATCCGGGTTTCGTCCGAGAGCACTTCAAAGATCCCATGTTATCCTCATAAAGATTTTTAAATTGAACAGAAATCAGCCGATAACTGTAGATGAAATAAACCAATGTGTTGCATCTTTAACCGGTGGTTTAGGATAATTATACTAAAATGCAGCACCCTAGCGAGTGAGCGAAGCGAACGAGTTCGTCTTAAAAGGAAGAGGGTGAGTGAGCAAATCAAACGAGCTTTTTGTGAGAATCAAAAGTAATAATTTTACCAAGCATAAGCTCGGTCCCCCTGGTACTTCACCTTAAAATGCGCACACGATTGTGTCGATGTCTTAAACAAAGTATAAAAGTATCTAAAAACATTTTGACGTTAGATAGTAACAATATCGGGGTTTATACCGTACCCCATCAAAACGTTAAAAAAAATGCACGAGCGTTGAAATAACACAAATTAAAAAATACACACAATAAATTAAGTTTATTCTCTGGGAGTTCTTACTCTAAATAAACAAAATAGCCTACCGAGAAAACAAAAGCCACAACCTTAAACCACGGCGAGCTAAGTTAATTGACTGTCCCATGTAATAAGGAACTTAACTTGAGGTATTGTTCTACCCCCTCCTCAATCTCCTCTACCACACCGTTGCCCACACCGTATCGTATAGCGTTCAGCGCCAAACACAGTCCAGTTAGCGCCTCGTAGCACATTGTGTTGTCCGCATAGGAGGATGCGCGCATTGCTCATGCCCAGCCAATGTTCATAAAGAAGCTCTCTCCGGGAGTTATGGGGTTCTGCTATGGGGAATCATCCGCTCGCATTGCCACAACTCCCGTGGGCGAGGTAATGACTCCTTGTACCATACGGGGAACGCAACCGGCCGTCACCTGTGGGAAAGGGTGTATGAGGAGGTTCTGAGTTTCTCTAAGGTGGGAGTTTGGGCTCCTTAAGGTTTCTGTAAGTAAGAGTGGTGTTCCGAGGTATCTAACAAGAGAAAGAATATTAAATAAGCTAATAGTTTTAGAAGTTAGAGAATTGCTGATAATACCGACAATATTTTACAAAACAAGCAAAAGTACATCATCTTACATTGGTACAATTGCATTCAGTAAAACGAATAACATCAAGTTAAAATGATGTAATATGATTCTTTTATCAAATTTTGTTAAAAATTGAATATCAAAGTGTAGGGTATCTCTCGTATAATTATATTAATAAACTAGTCCCTTCAGTTATTTTTAACAATACATTGTTTAACACGATAGAATATACAAAAAATATTCAACATGGTCGTTTAAGGAGTAGTTCATATATGGTTCATATAATTAATATATGGATAAAACTTATTTTGTACATTGTACATATACAGTTATGTGGATACATGCACATGTGGAATATATGTTTCTTATTTAAAGGTTACACAAATTTTTCAATGCAGCAGGTACATGTTATCAGTACTTTGTAGCATTCATCAGAACATTATCATGGTTTGTGACCGTAAGAAGAAAAATGAGAGGTCCTGATCTGAACCCTGTGGAACACCAATAGAGAGTGAAAGGAACATTTCAAAGGTTGTATGAAACAAAGTTCAGCGTTTACTAAATATCATGCCAAACTAATATTTTTCAATGTCGGTTGCGAAATTATTACATACTGGAGTTCCCCAACAATAAACAACACAGCGAAACGTTCCGACAGAAACCCATTAATTTCACACTATCTCGATCACCTGTTCCATTATAAATGCAGGTTTTATTTCCATTCCATGTGATAATAGACACATCTTATGCAGTATGCAGACTCGCGCAAGGCTGGCCACCCACACCACTCCGATGTGAATACAATGCTGCCAACTCACCAACATGTTCATTTTTACAAACCCGATAACGCCGGCCGTAAGTCTCCGGGCCCGTGAGGCTGCTGAATTCATTTCAATACCAAGTCCCTCCTGCTCCACCATTCATGAGACTGCTGAGTTATGCGCCGCTTCCACCATAAACTATGGGAAATATTTTATTTATGGGGGTGGTGCAATACTGGGTAAGCCCCATGGTAAAGGGGTCGTATTGAATTGAAGGTCTGATTTATAACCGTCATGCAAAAGACCATTAAATGCAGCGCTATTGTAGTTGGGAAATCTACTTCTTCGAGATCAGCTCTACATCATTATTTTAGAAGTTTGCTGGTTTTTTAAGAAAATTTTTAAACACCCACGCCCCACATTTTCATTCTTATGTACTGTAGAATCAAGTTCTCATAGATGGAGACTCTTAGTAAAACCCATTAATTATAATTATGCCTTTATTATTACAACTACGTGGGTTATCTGTAAGATGAAATCCTTCAACAGTTGGTAAAAAACTTACTTTAATAATTTTGGTTTCGTTGGACGTGTTCGATGTGATGTTCTATCTGTTTTATAAGACATAAAATAACTTTGATATTCACCTACCAAAAAACAAGTTCAAGCAAAAATTATTAGCAAAAATAGTATTATTTAAATTATTATTAGTTTGAATATACAATATTAAACTCATTAATTTCCTTTATCAAATTAGTTTGCGCTCTTTAAGTATATGAAACATATGATATGTAACAAAAAATCCCCATTAAGCAGATATTATGTAGTTTATATTGGCTTCTTTGGTATAGATATCTAGAAATCTTCTTGTAGGTGCCATCGTGAAATCTTACAAGATTGCTTATGATAATATGGGGCTCTCTTAGTCTAAGATTACAGCCTGTTTCAAAGAAATGATCTTGCAAAGCTATCACCAACAATGAGACATCAGTCCACATCTCACATCAGTTATCATTGGTTTCCACCCCGGTGTTCCCTGCGCCACAGCATGGCCCGTTTCCCGGTTTCCACGTCCCGCGACCTTTCCCCGGGACGCGGGACGGCGGAGCGCGGGCCGCGGGGGAGTCGCAGCCACCTTTCACTCTCGGTCCTATGCTAATGGGCTTATCTGGGATGCTCGTCAGCCCCGGCTGGCCCATATCGGGCTCACACGCATGCGCCGCTTATTGGCGCGAATACCGTCAACATATCCGCCATCCGGCTGTCTAGCGGCGAGGGCGAAACTGTGCCATTCCGTGGAATCAGGGTGTATAGTCTACAAGGTTTAAATCAAACTTGACACATAACACAAATCTATGTTATTTTGTTGAGGTCTTTACTTGTGAAACAAAAGTGAGAATGTGAGTTTGTTTACAGAGTTCTCTAGTGAAGAGTAGTAACCTTTGAAATTGATGATGAACTGTTATTTTGACTGTACGTGAAATTTCCTGAGAGATTAATGTTACCATCCATTACCATGATCATTTCAATTTAAAACAGAGAAAATGATTTAATACAGTATTCACAAGAAAAATATATCGCAAGGAACTTTAAACTAGTTTCTAAAAGTTGCGAGGTAAACATTAGAAGCACAAACTGTGTTGTCATAAAATGTGGTAAGTTTTTTTGTGGATCCACGAAGTCAAATCTCCTCTTCTTTCATATTATAGACGCATGGTTTTTATCTCAACCTTTGGGAATGGCAACTAAAAGCTGGCGAACATGGAGTGGAGCTACGGTTGGTTACCATGCCAGAATGCATTAGTGGAAATCATGCCTTTGAGCCTGAAAATCCTTTGTTGCAGGAGCACAGGAGTAAGCCTTCTGCGTGGTCAATTGGATGCCTGTCATCCCTTTTTTCACCCTTCCCCCTTCCCCTTCAATAACCCTTCCTTCCGGGGACTTGCGCAAAACCCCCATTAGAGACAGACCTTCTTAGTGGTTCGGCGGAAGTCTCGTTATCCATCAGTGACAGCAACAACAGATTAAAAATGAAAAGCGATCGGACCAGACGCTAAGTTCTGTTAACATTGAGGATTACATTTTAACGTGAATGTTATTGGCATTGCATACCGTATATAAGACCTAGAAAAACAATCCCAAACTACATGTCCAGCCTGTAAATCAAACACCTCCAATCACCGTGGAAAATCGGCTGCACTTTCAAACAAAACCGCCAAACGAAACGGCCGCACTCGTGAACGATGCCGAAATTTCAATGTGAGTGATCGGATCTGAGGGCAGCCCTGTACAAACAGCGGAGCGGCGGCGGCGGCGGCGCGGCAGTGATAAGCCACGTACCGGGGTCACTATATTTATAGACGATTAGAATCGACAATAAATGGTTTAGCCGAACCGCGCGATTTATCGGCCAATCAGGGGCGGAGGGGGAGAGGGGAGTGGGAGGGGGGTAACTAGGTGTTTATGGGCGCAATTAATGGGCCTCGGACACTAATGAGCGATGTTTATACAGTTCCGCCCCCCGCGAGATGGCATCCGTGGGAACGGTGGGGACGGGGTGCTGCTGGGGATGTGGAGTATAGGATGTTGAGAGGGTGGTGATGTGGGAGAGGGTGAGGTGGAGTGTGAGTACCCGAGGTGGGAGGTTGTGAGGTTTGGGGATACGACACTGGGGGATGTGGGTGTGTTGTGCGGTGTGGGGTATAGGAAGAATGGGGTTGAAGAGTATAGGGATGCACGAGTAGCTCTTGAGGACCTGGGGTGTAAAGATGGTATTTGATATAAATGTGGATTATAAGGATGTGAGGTAAAAAGATGAGTGGAAAATTAATGTGGATTATAAGAATCTGAGATAAAAGAATGTTTTGAGGTGATCAAATTTTGGAGATATGGATTATAAGGACGAGCCGTGAAATAACATTGTGGAGTGTAGGTGTGAATTAGGCCTATATGTATCTGGGATCAATGGACTTTTGCGCCATATATGTGGGTTGGAAGGATCAGGGTGTAAGGCTCTTATGATCAGGGTGTATGGATCTTATGGGATGTGGTTGGGGAACGAAAATTACAGATATGTGCGGGGTTGGGATTTGAGTATAAGGAGATTTCCACACTAGTGCTGGTTTCGTTCCCCGGCATTCCTTGTGGTACAGCATGGTCCGTTTCCCGGTATCCACAGTCCGCAACCTTTTTCCGGGACGCTGGACGGTCGTTTATACATTAGTTTATGTTTATACATTGTATTATAGTTTATATGCAAATACATTAATTATTTAGTGTTTAGTAGTTATATACATATAAATTAGTCAGGTTTTTGACAATTGTAAAGTATAACGATATAAAAATTAGCTTAAAGATAACGGACAAGAAAAAATAAAACGAAATAAGCGAATAGTAATATGGGAATTCAAGACAAGAATTCAAAATATGAGATCGCTCTCTTTCTCAGCTCCACAGTACGGATGGATTTCCACGGCGAAGACCAGGAGATTGCAGGATCTCGGTGTGTGGAGCAGATATCCCGGCCAACAGCAGAAATATGGAGTAGAAGGTGGAAGGCGACCCGTGACCTATGCCCGCGGCGGAAGGGGAGGACAGGTAAAGGGCAATGCAATGGTCTGCCTCTGCCTCCGCCGCTAGCCTTTGGGTTTGGGTCGTGAAAGCTCGCCAGTCCTCGCTGCCTCTGCCTTTCTACGGCAAATGTCATCCCTAGACAATGGACCGGGCAAGGGCTTAGGTGAGAACTGCGAAAACTGATGGAAATGATCTTCGTGATCGAACACAAATTATTACGGCTTCTATACAACACCTCCACATCTACAGGCCGCAGACACTCTCAGAGGCCTGCTGTTACAGTAGATAAAACAATATTAAAATGTTCACAGGCAAGAATTGTTTGGTACAAAAGTTTCCTCCCAAAAAACGCATAATTGTTTAAATTAAATTTACGAATCAAGTGATGACTCGGGTAATTCAAATAATACTGTCGAAAATATTAACATATAATCATTCATGGTACTATTTGAAAAGAAGTCAAATATTAAGTTAACTTGCATAGCAAGTGTCAGTATAAATGTAGTTTTAAGATAAAATTGTAATACTTTATTAAATTTATTTGCATATATTGTCTTGTAAATAAGGCCAACTTCGACTGTACTTAAATAGGACATCACCTTCTGTGGGTATATGAATAACAAAAGTAGAAGTAAATAATATACTTTTAATTCAGGTCCAATACAAACGATTATAGGTGTTATATGCCCTTATATGTCAGTTCGATGGATTACAACAGAGTAAAATCATTTGTGTGATATTATGTCAGTTTTATTTTTTGTTGAACATGTTACTATAATAGTGCAGGTTATGCATTATTTCATTTGTAATAACTCTATTCTACAATACTATAACACTTCGATACTTTATGATTTTTAATAAGACTGTAACTTCAAAGGATAACAGTTCTTTGACGTTGATAAAACTTGAAATCAAAAGTAGTATAATCAGAAGGCTGGGAAAAAAAGTGTACGGCACATCGCTCAGGGCCCGCACCGGACAAGTCCATGGTCCAGGGCCGGGGCTGGGGCCAGTAATTGTGCTGGGGCTGCGGGCCCCGCTCTGGATACCTCATCACAGAGGGGCACTGCAATGCATAAACATTTATAGAAAAATGTAACGTAAAAAACGTAAATAAACGTAAAACACATATACTCTTTATCTTATAACGGACAGCATATCGCAAACACATGTATTACTTCAAACAAGAACATAAAAGATTGTAGAGTGAACCTGAGGCTTACTGTTAGATACCACATCATTCACGTGGTGTGGAAAACCAGATGTAATAATAAATTTACTAAGGTTACCGACACTCTCCATGATGGGCATTTTAAGGTGAATATGAAGTGATGGACCAAATTATGCATCTTGTGTCAGTAACAGAGTAGCTGATTAATTTGTAAGGATCACACAGACCTATTATAGAACCAAAGGTACCTGGGTCCATTTTCTAAGATGAAAAAATATGCTAACTTTTTGTCAGGGTTTAACCGGAAAAATTCAAATTGTAGAAGTCTTTACCCACTTAGCTACCGAGATAAATTGAAATGTCTATAAGGAATCTACTTAAGAGTCTCCAATAACCGCCATATTGGATTTGTATTCCCATAAGAATAATGTTAAATTTCAAACATCCGCAACGGCTTTTATTTTTTGTCGAAAAAGATTCAGCTTCATGTCATTTAAAAGGGCATTTTAGTACCCAGGGCTCTTTGCATTCAAAAGTGGTTTATTATTAATTCATAAACAACAAAGTATTCTCAACATGTTTTGTTCGAAAATGATGCGATTTTCAGTAGCTTAATGTCATAAATTGCTCTATAATCGTGATTGCATTTCACAGTCCTTTAGATATTCAAAGTTATTTTAAAATGACAAGAATATGAATGTTTTGAATCAATATTAATGGCGTAGCGAATGTTAAAATTTAACATTAGGAATTTAAATTCAAGTAGGAGGGTACTGCAGACTCTTTGACTTTAACTTCACTTAATACAATTATTATCTACTTAATCATGTATAGTACACAGTTCATGTTATATACATAATAAAGTATACTATATCACTTACAAGTAATTTTTTTATAAATTATTAAATAATTAAATTATTAAATAATTATTAAATTATAAATTATAAATTATTAAATGTTTCCTAAAATTTGCATCCCGTATTAGAAATTGATATTCTAAAAACTAAAATTTACTATAAAGCAATATACAATTTACTGTAGGCTATGAAAATTCATGATTCCGTCTTAGTTTTCAAAACTTAAATTCTTTTAAAGCTGAACTTTTCTCAATACAGTACGGAATACCCACCTCAATATCATTTGGATCCACCACGTTTCCAGTGGGTTTACCGAGACGTTAGACGTTAGAAGTTGGCGCTAGGAAGACAAAGTGTGGGCAGGCGCGAACACTGAACATGCAGACAGTAACACAGATTTATGCTCAGCAGTAAACGTTGTGGGGAGTTTATGGAAAGCCGGACACCTCTGATTATAACATCAACATCAACACCCGCGGAAACACGAGGATTTGGACCGCGCCCAGCCGTGGCTCAGGGAAACTTGGAATTGGAATGGTCAAGCGATACAAGACTAAGTGTTGGATGTTTGTGGAATATATTTCGGATGTGAGTGTGTATACCTCCCACCTGAAGGTAGATTGAATGTGGCTGCATAGAGGAGGGCTAAGGGGTTTCCCTTTGAATGTAGTTTGCTGTAAGAATACAAAATTGTTCTGTATAGATCAATTCCTTTTCTCCACACTAAATCAAGATCAGCTAATCACTAATCAATTTGTGAAACTAATTTGATAGTTTCCCATTAGAATAACACTTCTATTGGGCTGAGAATTTTACAAATCTGCCCAATGATGTATATAGATGTAAATAAGTGTAGTTTTGGGTGATTATCACAAAATTGAATTGGTCCGATGTAATTGACTTAGAACTAACCGTTCGATTTTTACAAATGACATGTCATGGTTAAACTTAAATTGCTCGATTTCGAGGAACAAGTACACTAGTCAGGTACTTAAAAGTGTTATGCATCAAAATAAAAGAGTGGAGCGTAATCGAGTGATCTAAAATGTTTGGAATAGTTGTATCTGAGATTTTGAGTACTATAGGTCAAAACCTATTTCTTCAAAACATATAAGGGATAAACTGTGAAGTATTCCAATCCATAAAATTCACGAAATTGCCACAAGGTTTTACAATCGATAAAGGGTGAAAGGTGATACTCAGTTTCAACAACATTTCGAACACGCCAAATACTTTTTCAAACTCACGCTAAACTGCCGAAAATTCTATCAAAGTATATTATATTTTACGCAGCCCCCACGACCTAGCTCTCGGCTACAGGTAACGTTAAACACACATCGTTGCGATACCGGTACCGTTTCCGTCGCGATGACGGTCGTCGCGTCGTGTCGCCGCCGCGGCCGCCGGCCACCCTCGCTCATTCAATCAGCTATCGCTCGCGTTTATCCGGAATTGTTTATTTTATACGCGGGGATTGCGTGTAATGATGATGTTTTGCGTGGCGGGCGCTCGCATCGCCAACATGTGATCCCGCCCACCACCCACAACGGCGACGGTGATGTGCACTCACGGTAATCACCGGGGGTGATTGTTTGTTCAACTCATATGAAGATAAGAGTTCAGGTATGAAATCAGGTATGAAAAGACATAACGGGAGTGAGTATATAAAACACTTTCTATTTAGTCATTGAGTTCTTACTTTAGGTATGAAATAAAATATTATGGTCTGAAGAACGAACCAAGCACTAATAAGTTGTAATTCTGAGCTTAAATGGGCACTGGATGAAAAACTTTTTTCTGCCACCAGGTCTTCACCACTTTTGAATCAGAATTGGTCTTAATCATGTTTGTCTTGAATCAATGTTGCTCTTGTCATTCTGGAAATTTTATTGTGTCGGATTACGTCTGTACGTTTTAAAATTGCCTAAAACCAAACAATCTTTTACTTATCCAAGAAACTACTTTTGCCAAACACAAACCTATTGTGTTAATTCTGTCACAAGAGATAACCTCAACCCTCAACAGTTGGTAAGGCAAAAGCTGCTATTGAATTGACCCCTAAAATGTATTGAAATATAGGAGGAAATGTGCACTATTTTTAGAAATTTAAATCGTTCAATTTAAAGTCGCCAGACACACCTGTCAAACTTGGACAGTTTATAAATGGTCCAAGCTTGGAACATTAAAAAATTGTCTAAATTTGACGACGTTAAACTTTGGCGGCGCGCGACTTCTACAAGACTGTCGTAGTCCGACTTGGTGGCGTCACAAAGCAATGCATGACAAGTGAATACAAATGAGCTAGAATGGTGTACAAGTGTAAAATCAACCAACCTAATCACACTATAAAATCGTTGTATGCTATTGTATAACTTGCGTGCTAAATGATTTTTTTTTATAACGTACCCAATCTAGCATTCGTTTATTCTGGGCTTTAAATGAAGCGATTGTATCCATCTCAATAGACACAGTAAGAAAACCCCGTCCAAAGCTTTTATAAAACTCAAACAATCTCAAGATGTAAAAATGATCTTGCCTAACACATTTGCTATCCTAATGAAATGGGTGTAAAACTTTCAACATCCCATACACCTAGTCCCATACCACACACCGGTCGATGTCGCCCGTTGCACAACCACCTTCTCATCGTCATCTCCCGTCGTCGTCGTCACTCTGTGGCTGACCCATTTCCCACTGCGGGTTGCGCCGCGCCGCTGCGCCGGTCTTGCACATGCGCGTGTACCGGGCATGCGTACGAGCATGTGTTATCCTGCTTGCGATGCAGGCGACGCGACGTGTTGCGACGGTGTTGCCAGTAAAGCCGCCAGTTTACGACGCTTGTAGCTGGAAGGATGTGCGGTCTTTATCAGTGACCTTGCCCTGATACCGTCACCCCCTCGGTTGATAATGCACACCGCGTCCTTGAGACTATCGCCGACCGCGACCACGGCGAGCGTCCCCGTTACAGATTATGCCTTGTCCGACATTGAATCATATGCAGAGCGATGGTGAATGGCGGTACCAAGGATCTGTAGCTATTTATTATTTTTCTACTTAATAAAAATACATTTTTCGCATTCAGAGTAAAACTAAAAGAGAAATACAAAATTTTTAATCCAGATTAATATAAGCTAAAAAAAACCCGTCGCATCATAGGGCCTACGTGCGTATTCAGCGAATTGGAACTAGCAAAGGAATTTGTGATTTTATATTTTTCCCATAAACACTCCTAAAAACAAGTAAAACCTCCATCGCATCATACCTGCGTACTCAGCGAATTGGAATTACCAAAGGAATTTGTGATTTTATATTTTTCCCATAAATACAATAGGAATGCTATGTAGCTTTGCTGCCGTGGGGTGTTGTTAGAAAATGTTAGTTGCTAGGAAATGTAAGGTTAGGTAGGTGAAAAATCAAATTTTATCAATCCTATTCAGGACTCTTTAATTTCCCACATAATCCCGTGGGGCTGAGGGTGTAGGTTTTCCACCATGTGGGTGTTGTAAGCAAATATCTATTAGACCCTACCGTGTGAATGAACATACCAAATTTTAACAAGTTGAATGAATAAGCGAGGTATATGGGCTTGTTAATTTCCCATAAGAGTAACATGGGACACCTCTTTTAGGCTTTCTCCGTAATCTGTTAAGCCAAGTTAAAAATTAAAGATAGTAATTTGTTTATTTTTTAAACTCTTTTAAATGGTTTTAGTTAAAGTTGTGGAATTTTGAAAATTGAGGTCCAAAAACAAAAACCCATTTTTGACCCCTTTTATACCCCGTTCCCATAACCCGATCATGCTAGTTCGCGAACTCATGAACATATTCTTGGTCTTACCTTCATGTATTCCCTATAGGGAAATTCATTGAAACTCCTCAATATTGGGCACCAAAGTATATAATCTCTTGCTTCAAAAATTTAAATCTATATAAAACATTACATATTTTAACAAAAAAAAAAAAAAAAAAAAAATATACAATATTTTATAGGGAAATCATACTTCAACTTGTCAGAGTTTTATGGCTATTACAATTAATTATCATATTAGGCCCTTAAACAACAACCAACTAAAACACCTCCTTGACTCATGGTATTTCCTACCCGTACCCCATTGCCTTATCACCTGATAGGTTGCGTGACTACTCCCCAGTCTTATGGACTTCGGTGGAGAGGACGCATGGTAAATGGTTAAATTAGGATATTTTATAACGACTCCCGATCTTCTTAGAAAAACTGCCACTTGGTTTTTCGACTTCAGCCACCATTATTTTAAGTTAATTTTAATTTATTTTAAATTACTGCATTCTACGTAGAAGAAAATTTTACAACATAAAAACATGGCCACTGTATTAAACAATTTAGTGCAAAACATAAATTGAATTTACTTTACCCCAACGACGGAGGTGAAAAATTAAGTGAACATGCAAAAGGATTTTATGGACCTACGTACTTTTTTAGCAATTATAAATCTGATTAAAACTGCGTGCAGTCCAAAGTGGAAAAAAACTTTCTCGTTAAAGATGGGCAAGGAGCTAATGGAAATAAATATACTTAATAAGAGAACAATATATAGTAGTGGGAAAAAGCCACTTCTAAACCGGAAGTGACGTCAGCTGCCAGGGCAGCTGCAGGGGTCAGATGGTGTCAGTTGCCAGGGCAGCTGCAGGGTGCAGATGGCGAGAGCATATGCCCTGAATTTGAAGTAGAATTGGGCATGAATGAAGAGTTAGTTGAAAAGTAAAATTCAACTGTGTTAACTAAACTCTAAAAGTTGAACAAAATTAAGAGTAAGATTAAAACTGAAATTCAACAGTTATAACTGGGGGCCTGGAAAGTATGTCAAGGTTATCCAGAGTAAGTTTTAAAAAAGCCTACCCAACTACCACCAGAAATAATTCAAAGTTGAACTAGTTGGTGATAGTGGGATAATTCATTCGTGCCATGGGAGAGGTGTTTATTGTTTGAAAGTTGGCGATTGAATGAGAAGCGCCGCCTAGGGAGAGGGCTTATAAAATGGCAACCTTCTCCCCACCACCCATTCCCCCACTCCTTTAGACCAATAACCGGTCGCCGACTCTATGTGGTGAAACTGAACTAGACATGGCGGCCGCCATGGATAAGTCTAACCTCAAACCTTAGCTTAACTGAAGAGAATAGAGGAGCATGAAGTAGGAATTGTGGTGACAGCGCTTATATGAGGAATAGTAGGGGTAAAATAAAAAAACTTGTTGAACACAGTCGATAGGTGTAACAAGTTCAAAGTTGTTGAATTGTAACATAGAATGCAAAATGTTGTAAATAACATTATCATCAACATTAACCTGCGAAGTCTTTGAGTATAATGGGTTAAAACTGTACTTCTTCCTAACTCTATTTAAATTAGTTCTACACTTTGAAATTGAAGGTTTAGAAGTACTTCGTAATATGTGTTGTGTTCGCAAAAGCTTTAATTTTAAACATTGTGCAGTCATCATAACCGATGTGTTAAGTTCAGAAGTTAAAATAAGACTGAGATATAAAATGAAGTGTAAAAGAAATTGAAACAGAAAGCCAGAGTAGTAATTTTATAGGTTAGAATTTACGAAGGCTATTCCATGGATAATTCTAACCTCAAACCTAGTAAGTGAAGTAGTCATAACATAAAACTAACGAGAGATGATGACCGAGCGGATGCGAGGCAATGAATGTTTGTAGCGCGATAAACTACCCACCTTTATAGAGGCAATAACTCCAGCCAGATGGCGGCAGATGGCAAGCAAATGACTGGTTGACCGACTTTCACCTGAGTAGTAAGAGAAGTAGGGTTCTGTGTCTATCCCTACTCCTTGGGGTCAATGACCGACCGGAAAGGTCAATGACCTCCCCCCCCCTCCCCCCCCCTCCCCCCCCCGAAAAAATGGAGCCCCCCCCCTCCCCCCCTCCCCCCCCCGAAAAAATGGAGCCCCCCCCCCCCCTTCCCCCACTCCTTCCCCCACTCCTCCAGGTCAATGGCCGGTCACTACCGGTTGTTGACTTTATGTGGTGAAACCAGACTAAATATGGCAGCTGCCATGGATAATTCTAACCTCAAACCTGCTGCGCATGCAACAAGTTCTCCGGATCGGAATGAGTCTATGCTATGCGCATGCGCCTAGTCCTGTATTACTCACTTTAGCGCTACTGCACATGGATAATTCTAACCTCAAACCTTGGATTTGTGTTGTTGCGCATGCGCCGCTCCCCACTCCTTTGCCTTCCTTTTACACTGCTGCGAACTGGACTGGATTGAACACTGTACTGGAGTGAAACAACTTCCCCCACTACTCGAGAATCCGAGGAGCAATACGAGCCTGATCTTAGCGTTAGTCGTCAACAAACTTTCATAGCGAAAGGTTGTTGGTGACTCAGCAAGAGGTTTCAAATATATAGTAGGCCTATATATATTTGAACTTCTTCTACTATGTTGCGTTTTTTAATGCAATGTGGTATATGTGTGTGTGTGTGTTTAGTTTTAAGTTGTATTTAATTTAAGAAATAATTTGCGCATTGCGATGTTAGTTATAAGTTGGGTTTAGCATTAAGGTGTATTAATTTTAAGAGGTGTTTAGCATTAAGGTGTATTAATTTTAAGAATAATGATGGTATTTGGTTGTGTTGAATTATTTGGTTTTTAATAATGATGTGTTGGTACTAATAATTTATGTTTGTTTTGTGCATTTGTTTTGCCTTACAGCTAGATGTTAGGGGGTAGATTAACTGTAAATTCAGAAGTTCAGTTGAACTTCATTTAAAATGGGTGGGACATCCGCAAGTCGGACTTTTTTTTGCATTTTGTTTAGGAATATGATGGGTGGGATTAGTTTGGGTGGGGTTAGAGTTGCGTTTCTGCATTAACTGTTCCAGTTTCCCTGAAATTAATGGTTACGCTTTGATGCGGACGGGAAGTTACGCTTTGATGCGGACGGCCCAGGGACCTCCCTTGCAGAACGTAACTAGTGGGTTGGGAGTGGGAACCGCTAGGCAAACAGGGTGGTGGGAACAGTATTACTGTTCCCATCACCTTGGATCATTATAAATCTTGAATGACCTTGACCCACTTTCGGAAGGGTCAATGACCCCCCCCCCCTCCCCCCCCCGAAAAAATGGAGCCGATTCCCCCCCCCTCTCTCCCCCCCCCTCCCCCCCCCTCCCCCCCCCGAAAAAATGGAGTCGACCCCCCCCCTCCCTCCCCTACTCCTACCCCCACTCCTTCCCCCACTACGGGTGAACGACCGGTCATGACCTGAAAAATTAAAATGGCTATAACTTGATAACGGATTGACGGATTTGGACAAGCGATACATCATTGAAAAGGTCTATGTAAGACAAACATTTTGGTAAAAGAAGAATTTGGTTATCTTATTTTAGTCAAAAGTTATGCGAATTATTTTAAATAAATACCTTCTCTTTCCCCTTTTCCCCCACCTCCCAGGTCAATAATCAGTCTCGGCCAGCTGCTACCCCTCTCATTTGCATATTGTTATAAAAGACGTACCGACTGCGGCTAACATTTCATTCTGATTCCAGACGTTACGCTGCGAACTTGGAGCCACAACCATGTTATCTCTGCCAACTACAACTTCTACTTTAACTTCTACTTCGACTTCTATTTCTACTACGGCTGTTCCTGCACCTAAGAAAACTCTTCGCCTCAAAAACCTTCCTGATTGCTACAAGAATCGACTTGCATCTCAACCTTCAACTTCTGGAGCTATTCTTCCGCCAACTAACACTTCTAGACTTCGTAGTATTTTTTCACCGCCTTCGCCTTCAAAGAACTCCGCACCACCATCAACTACTATGCCGCCACCGCAGAAGCCAGTTCACCACCATCCTAATACCCCTTCCGTTGAAACCATTGTTCATCGTCTAAGCACACCCATTATCCCACTATCACCATTGCCTCCTACCCCACCACTTAGTACACCTGAAGATCATACCTATCACAAAACTGAATCCTCTCAACCTGCTACTAAATCATCTCCTAAATCAGCTCCTAAACCAGCTTCTAAACCAGCTCCTAAACTTACTCCTAAACCTACTCCTAAACCCGCTCCTTCAGAGCAATTTCAATTATTACAAGAACAGCGTCGTAGGGCATTTAGCCGTCCCACTACTTGCCCTGAAATGCTTACTAGGGGAATTAAGAAAGGATCACCTTGTGGGAGGAAATGTGTAAAAAACGAAAGTTTTTGCCGTGTACATGTCGTAAAACACATTTCTGAACTACAAGTGACAAAAACCCCCACTGTTGAATACCAATCCAAAATTATTGGTGTGAAAGGAAATAGGCTTAAGAGAGGTTGTGTCTATTTTTTTGAAAGTGTTATTGACAACGAACACATTTTGGCAACTTGTAACGGCGTAAGATATAATATTAAAGTGATTGAATCCTTGCGCAAAGAGAAATCCGTTTATGAGTTAGACTCTAAAGACTATCTCCTCAGACACAAACTGGATGGTATTACAAGGTGGGGGCGTAGCAAGTAAATTCACATAGCTTTTTCCAAATTATTGCTTAAAAAAATACTGGGGGAGAAACACAACGCGTTATAGCGTCGTGTTTCTCCCCCATTATTTTTTAACACTCTAAGTCTCGTGACCTACTAACCTACTTCCATCCAAGTAGTAAGAAAAGTACTTCCCCCACTCCTTTGGGTCGATGACTGGTCATGGTCAGCACCTACCCCTCATTTGCATACTATTATAAAAGCGGAGCGAGCGTTGGTCACCCCTTCATTTTTCTTCTACATGCCGCTCTTGTCGTTTCGTCTCTGCTGTTTATAATATTTCTTGCTTCAAAATGCCTCCTCATCTGAATGAAAATTTTAATTTTTCTGAAATTTCTGATGTTTTTGAACAATCTGAAGACACTTTAAGTAACGACAGTGAAAGTGAAGATGATGAGGACGATGATGATTATACTGTTGAACTTAGTGAAGAACGTAAAGTCATAGCAATTGATCCACAATTTCCATTTGATACAATAGAAAAGTTTATGGCTGAAGCTAATAAATGGTTGGACTCAGGATGTTATGTACGAATTGACTCTTTTATATTGTATGGTGATAGTCATTCTTTCCTTGTCACACCAAATGACAGAGACCGCATGTTGCAGTGGGCACAATCTATGATGGAGTGCTACGAACAAGGTGTGGACACTGGCGGCTATTTTCTTGCACAACTAGTGTAATAACAAATTACCCTTCCCCCACGTAGTGAAGAAGGAAAAGAAATATTAGGAATCTAATTATAATACTTCCTTCCACATATAAAGAAGAGGGGGAAAGGAGTGGGGATTATAAAGTGGTGGGGGAATGTGTATAAATGCAGGTTGTTTCAAGAGACTTTTATTATTATTGTGGCTTTAGCAGAAACAACATGGAGTTTAAATCTTCAGCAAAAATAAGGAATAATATAATAAAGAAAGAAATTCGCAAGAAAGAAAAGATTGAACTTATAAAATTACAACTTATAATACCTTTCATTGAAATTGGATGTAGCAAACTAAAGACTTTGGTGAAAACTAACGAATATTTGTTACAATTGCTAAAAACAATCGAAGAGTTGAAGAGAAAGAATGGACATTCTACATAGTAAAATTTGAACATTTTAATATAAATAAGTAAACTGAAAAAAGTAGATGTAGAATAGAGAGCGAGGAATAGATCACTTTGTGGTAATGGACTAACATGCCACTTAGTGCTCTATTCCTCGTTCTCGCGTTAAAATTGGATTACCTTGACCTATTTGTTCGACTGTTAGAATTTGGTTAACACTGTTGAATTTCAGTTTTGAACTAATGTTTATTCTTGTTCAAATGTTAGAGTTTCTTAACACTGTCGAATTTTAGTTTTGAACTAACTTTTAATTTATGCGAATTTTTAGTTCAACTCTAGTTAATTTATGTGCAAATTTAGTTTAACCAAGTGCCTGTGCTCTAGCCATTTCCACCCTAACATTTGTTCTTTCAACATCTGTCCCATAACATCTGTCCTAATAGATGTTTGGAGGGCAGGTGTTTGGTTTTAAAAGTAACTAAAATTAGTTGGGTGGGGGAAAGTTAGTTAAAGCTTGAATATAAAGAAGTATATACTAAAACTCCAATGGGAATAAAGAACACGAATGAACAATTAGTTTGTTGAAGGTTAATATTTTTATTTAAAAAGTTTGATTTCCTTGTATAGTGAAGAAGATGAAATAGTGGTGGGGGGGACCGTTATAAAAGGAGGAACGCGAGAGCCTATTTCATTTCTTGGCAAAATTTCGAAGAGTAAACATCTCAACATGTATCGTTGCGATAAATGTTCGGAATCGTTTCACGATGAAATTCTATTAGACTGTCATAAAGAACTAATTCACAACAACCCAGAAGAAAAACAAGAACAACAAGAACAAGAACAACAAGAAGAACAAGAACAAGAACAAGAACAAGAACAAGAACAACAAGAAGAACAAGATGAAATAACAGCAACATCTTCAACTACTTTACCGAATCTACAAGTATTTGCATTACCTGGTAAAGTAGTAATGCATCATAAGATTCAAAATGAAAACTTGAAGCTAGAAGAATTTATTAGAGAAGCAAAACCAATCGTAAGTAAAATTTTAAAAGAAGAATTGAAAAGATTAAACTTTCTTAAATTTGGTTTACTACTAGAAGCTATGTTTATAAATGTACAAGAAGAATTATCACCAAGAGGATTCATAACAAAAAACCGAACCATTATGGAAAGTTCAAACATTGATTCAATAATAGAAAATTGTATAGAAGAAATATTAACAAAAATTCAGGAACACGAAGGAAGAGGATCCGGATGGAGTCTTACAAGTATTGAAGTATTAGATATAAGAGTTCACAAACATGGATATGGACTAATGGGATCTAGTTACATTCCTTTACCAAAAAGAATTGAAAATACAAAATCTTGTGTTAATGTTAAAAATGAAGACAATGAATGTTTTCGTTATGCAATGACAGCTAAATTTGTACCACCACTTCATGTGAATAGACCTAACCAAGAATATGAAAATCAAAGATTTAGATACAATTTTCAAGGAATCACTTATCCTGTATCACTGAAAGATATATCAAAATTTGAGAAGAAAAATCCTGGTACGTCTATCAATGTTTTTGCATTAGATAGTTCAAACAAAGTGTATCCTTTACGTATTGCAAAAGAAGAGCTACCAGATCATACGGATTTACTACTACTAACGCGAGGAGATGTGTCTCACTATGTGTACATAAAGCAATTTGATCGTCTTGTTAATAAGCAGCTTTCTAAAGATCGACACAGAAAGTTAATTTGCAAGAGATGTTTCAATTTTAAACGAGATGGGCTACACTCAAGAGAATGGTTACAAGAGCACAAAAGATTATGTAACAATAATTATGAAGCAAAGATTATTTTACCTTCGGAAAGCAGAGCATTTGTTACATTTGAAAAGGTTCATCATCAGTACCGTATTCCTCTAGTTGTGTATGCGGACTTTGAATCAACACTTGTTCCTGTTGAAGATGAAAATTGTGAAGCTAGAAAAAGTGTCAAGTATCAAATGCACAAACCAAACAGTTTTTGTTTAATGGTTAAATCAACATTATCAGAAGAACATTTAAACAGATATGGATTAACTTCAGAACCTCTAATATATCGTGGTGAAAATGTAGAAAAAATATTTCTTGATCACTTATATTCAATAGCTGGAAATGCACAAAGATTATATACAAATATTGTACCAATGAAACCGATGGAGGAAGAAGAAGAAATTCAACATGAAAATGCAACTCGATGTTTCTTATGCAAAAATGATTTTACTATTGAGAATTATAAAGTTAAAGATCATGATCACCTCACAGGTTATTACAGGGGTGCTGCTTGTAATAAATGCAACTTAAGCTATCGTTTACCACTATTTATTCCTGTGGTTCTGCATAACCTCAGTGGGTACGATGCTCATTTTATAATACCTGAACTAGGAAGAGACGACGGTAAAATCGATGTGTTAGCTGAAACTTCAGAGAAGTTCATAAGTTTTTCCAAAGAAGTTGGAAACATGAAACTAAGATTCTTGGACTCCTACAGATTTATGCCGTCGAGTTTGTCCAAACTTTCAGAAAATTTAAGGAAACAAGATTTCATCGAAACAAAGAAGATTGTAAATAATGACAAACTGGATTTGGTACTTCGGAAAGGTGTGTTTCCATATGATTACATAGACAGTTTAGAAAGATTTAATGAAACATCACTTCTGGCTAAAGAAGAATTCAAAAGTAAACTTTATGACATGGACATATCTCAAGAGGACTATGATCATGCATGTAAAGTATGGAACGATTTAGGATTTAGAACATTGGGAGAATATTCAGATTTTTATGTTAAATTGGATGTAACTTTACTATGTGATATAATGGAAGAATTTAGAAATACATGTTTTGCAGCATATGGATTGGACCCTCTTCATTCGTACACTTCACCTGGATTAGCATGGCAAGCTATGTTGAAAGAAACAAATTGTAAAATACAACTTCTTACTGATATAGATATGGTTATGATGTTAGAGTCAGGAGTTCGAGGGGGATTGACGCAAAGCGTTACACGACATTTCAAGGCGAACAACAAGTATCTGCCCGATTATGATGCATCAAAACCAACAACATTCCTGGGTTATTTTGATGCAAATAACTTATACGGATGGGCAATGTCGAATCCCCTTCCATATGATAATTTTAAATGGATAGATCCAGAATCGATTGGAAACATAATGGATATACCGAAGCATGGTGAAACTGGTTACATTTTTGATGTTAATTTTGAATATCCTGAACATCTTCATGATCAACATTATGATTTACCACTTCTTCCTAAGACTGAAATTTCCCCTACTGGAAGATGGCCAAAATTAATGATGACTTTAACCGACAAGTCTCGATATGTTGGACACTACTGGATGATACAACAAGCTTTAGACTTAGGATTGAGAATTACAAAAATTAATCGAGTACTACAATTTTCTCAATCTTGTTGGTTAAAACCTTACATCGACAACAACACAAGAAGAAGAGCCACCGCTACATCAAGTTTTCAAAAAGATTTTTTCAAATTAATGAATAACGCAATATTTGGCAAAACTTTGGAAAACAAAAGGAAACATAAGGATATCAAATTGGTAACTGATCCAGTAAAATTACAGAAATTGGTGCAACAACCAAACTTTGGTTCATCTATAATTATTAATGAAAATCTAGTTGTTATTTCCATGAACAAGAAGTCAGTTACAATGGATCGTCCTTTGTATCTTGGAATGTCAATCTTGGATATTTCAAAAACACATATGTACGAGTTTCATTATAAGAAGATGGTTAACTATTATGGAAGAGAGAACATTGGTATTGCATATATGGACACGGATGCACTAATTTACTGGATTAAAACAAATGACATGTATGAAGATCTACGCACCTTTATATATAAAGATGATTTCGACTTTTCCGATTATCCTAAGGATCATCCAAATTACGACTATGACAGAAATAAGAAAGTATTGGGAAAATTTAAAGATGAAACAAATGGTGTGCCGATGATGGAAATTGTAGCATTAATGTCCAAACTGTATTCATTTCAACTGTACATAAACGAGAGGAACGAACATCAAGTCACGAAGAAGGCCAAAGGAATAAAAACTTCTTTCCTGAAGAAGAACGTACAGTTTGAACATTATAAAAGATGTTTGTTTGAAAATGTTGAAACAACTGCAACGTTCAACACTATTAGAAGTTATAATCATCAACTATTTAGTGTCAAACAAACAAAGTGGGCATTAAGCTACAAAGATGACAAGCGCCATATTTTAGAAGATAAAATTAATACTTTACCATTCGGCCACTACTCTCTAAACCCTATCGACCAGTAAACCTATTCTTCGTCCTCTACCTTCTTCCTTTTTCCTTTCCGTAAAGAAGAGGGGACATGGCAAGCCCAATGCCATGTTCCCTCTTTTTTACACTAATATGAATTGGCCTTGACCTATATTCAAACTATATAAATGAGAATAAACTATTCTATGGATCAGTATTTTTACATGCGATGTACAAGCAACATCTGAAGATGGAAAGTGTGAAGGACAAGATTGTAAATGAACTACATAAACCAGCAAGAAGAAGATTTCCAAGAAGAAGTACAATCATTAAAGGGATGAATGATCTTTATCAAGCTGATCTCATTGAAATGATACCGCACAGTAAATTAAACAAAGGATTTAAATATATTTTAACAATTATAGACTGTTTTACTAAAATAGCTGACGCTTTACCATTGAAGGATAAGACTGGTAAAAGTGTTACAAAAGCTATGGAAACCACAATACAAAGAAATAAATTTAAAATTAAACATCTACAGACCGATGATGGAAAAGAATATTTTAATAAAGACTTTAGAGCTTTGATGAAGAAATATCAAATAAATCATTATTCTACAAATTCTGAAGTTAAAGCTTCAATAATTGAAAGATTCAATAGAACATTGAAAGGTGCGATGTATAAACAATTTTCAAAACGAGGATCATATGTGTGGTATGACATATTACCACAACTTATAAAACAGTATAACAACAAATATCATCGTACCATTGGAATGAAACCTATCCAGGTAAACAGTGCTAATGCGAAAATTGTATTACAACGCATTAAAAATAATACAACACCGAAATTAGAAAAATTGCAACCAAAGAAGTTCAAGGTCAACGATAAAGTTCGTATAAGCAAATACAAAGGTGTATTTAGTAAAAGATATCTACCAAATTGGACTAATGAAGTATTTACAATTTATAAAGTGCAACCAACTATACCTGAAACCTATTTATTAAAGGATAACAAGGGTGAATTACTTCAAGGTGGATTCTACGGACACGAATTGTTGAAATCAACAGTTGGTGATGTATATCTTGTCGAGAAGATTTTACAAAGGAAAAAGGATATGGTTAAAGTCCGGTGGTTAGGGTTTGATAAAAGTGAAGACTCTTGGATTCCTTCAAAAGACTTAGTATAGTTGTTTAATAGCTCATTGTGTGTTTAACCTTTATACAAGATGGAGATTGTACAACAAAAAGATCGATTTAATATCAATAACATTGATGAATTGACAGTTGACAATGATAAGTTAAATCATGGAAAACATGGTGAATTACTACCAAATACGATAAGATGTCTAATAACTGGTCCTTCAAATTGTGGAAAAACTAATGTTGTTTTTAACCTTATAACTAATCCTAAAGGATTGCGTTTTAATAATATATACATTTTTTCAAAATCATTGCAACAACCAAAATATCAATTATTGGATAAAGTACTTGCAAGTGTACCTGAAGTGAATTTTTACAAGTTTAATGCCAGTGAAACAATTATGCAACCAAATGAAGCAAAACCATTTTCTATTTTTATATTTGACGATGTTTCTTGTGAAAATCATGACACAATAAGGAATTATTTTGCTATGGGAAGACATCATAATATTGATAGCATTTATATTGGTCAAACATACAGTAAAATTCCAAAACAACTTATAAGAGACAATGCAAATATGTTGATCATCTTCAAGCAAGATGAAACAAATTTAAAGCATATATATAATGATCATGTAAATGCGGATATGCCATTTGAAAAATTTAAAGAGATGTGTGGCAAAGCATGGAATGAGAAATATAGCTTTCTCGTTATTATGAAGGAAGAAGATATTAAAAATGGTAGATATCGTATAGGGTTGGATAAATTTGTATTTATGCGTTGAACTACCGATGCTACATCTAGTTACATGTTGAACTTCACAGTGTAAACATGGTGAATCAAGAAAAACTATTGAAAGAAATAAAATCACTGAGTGATTCTATTAGGATGAAGAATCGTGCATTGAGGATGGGTTTAAGTGAAAGAGAAGAATTTCTAGAGACTACATTTAAACCTATTACGGAACCTTTAAAACAGATATCAGAAACTATTGGTAAACCTCGTTATGAAGGAGATGTTTTACTACCAGTTTCTAAACAAGAAGTACAAGCATTAAAAAAAGAAGAAGATGATGATTCATATACAAGTGCTAGTGAGCAAGAAGAAACAAAAGAAGAAGAACCAATTGTTGAAAAGGAAGAAGAACAGCCAATACCAGAAGCAGAACAATCTATTCCAAATTTAACTCAATTGAGTAGCGATATATTACAACATGGACCTCTTGGAAGAAAATATATAATGAAAATGCTACATGACATGAAATCAAACCCGAATTTGAGTAGATCACACGTATACGGAGCAAGAATTGATGGGAATGAATTGAAGATTGGCGATTCAAAGCTTGAAATAACACAAGACGATTACATCATTATTGGTGAGCATAGATATAAAGGAACAAAAGGATTATATGAATTAATTTTTAAAAACATACCACTAAGATATTCATCCAAAGATTTAAGTGTTTTTAAGGAGATTCTACAAAATACTAACGCTCATAAAAGAAACTACTCAAAGGATGCAATGATTAATCGTTCACGTGCAACAAAATATAACATCGTTATAAAAAAGTTGTTTCCTCCACGAAAATTGCCAACATTACGTACTGCACCAGCGGTGAGACAACCACTGAAAAGAAAATCTTTATCACTTATGGATTTATCACTTCTTGAACAACATGGTAAAAAGAGTAAAGGAGATACTTCAACATCTGGTAAAGGATTGATGAAAAATCTATACAATACGAATGTGATTTACTACAATGATATCAATAAATTGGTTGATAGAATGAGACTATTGCATGAAGCCATGGAAGCCGGTCATACAGGTTTGAATAATGAATGGGTGGCTCTAGTTGATGAACTTAGGAATCGCGGTATAGTCGTATAATTGTCCGTGGATATAAAAGAGGTGCAAGCATAAGACGTATCAGTTCTAACATGAGCGTCGACAAGTTCGGACGGTACTCCGCTTTAGGAGTGCAAGTTGGAGAAGACAGAAAAAGAAGTGGATTACCGCAAACACCTGAAGGTGACTATAGCATAAGTAATAAACGTTTAAAACTAGTTAAAGATCCAGAAGAAGATACTGATGGAGCAAATTTGAAGACAGTAAAAGAAGCTACTTCGACATCATTAAAATTACATAAGAATACTTATGATGTTGAATCACATAGATTAATTAATGTTGGTAAACCAACTGAAGGTTCTGATGCAATTACTAAAGAGTACTTATCATCTGAACTTTCAAATACTTTAAAATTGCAATGGGGTAACAACTTAAAAGATGGACAAACATATGATGCTGGAAATTATAGAATAACCAACGTGGGAAATCCCAAAAATGATAAAGATTCAGTTAATAAAGAATATTTACATTCTATAATACCGGAAAAAACTGAACATGGATATTCTTTTTATAAATTTATTATAAATGACATTGGATACCCAAAGGAAGACGGTGATGCTGTAAACCTAAAATACATCAAGGACAACTGTATTTTACAAGATGTTAATGAAATCGATTGTCATGGTAAAACATTGACAAATGTAAAGTTTGGTTCTCAACCAAAAGATGCTGTTACTATAGAACAATTATCTAAAGAATTAAAAAAGGAAACATCCAATTTTGTAAAACATGAAGATGCCGTGTTAAAGCGGGGAGATAAATTTATACATGGAAATGAAAAGTTTAATTTAATGCAAGGAAATAATGATGAATGGGATGCAGGACGTAAAACAATAACAAATGGAAGATTTGGTATAAAAGATACAGATGTACCTCTAATGGTGCAAACATTAATTGCTACTGGTGGTACATTAGGTACATACAATGGTCGTAATAGAAGAATAAAAGATATTTATCCTGGTTACGAAGCAAATGATTGTGTTACAATGAAACAAACAATAACTTGGGATAAACACTTTGGGACCAAATATGATGCAAAGATGAAGAAAATAATTAATATTTTACCAGGCGAAGATTCAAATGATGCTGCTACTATTGGACAAGTCATAAAAACATCAAAAAGTGATTCAACAGCTTACACATGTAATGATAAACGTATTATGCAATTACATGATCCTCAACATCCAAAAGATGCTGTAAATTTAGATTGTTTAATAAGAATAGTGGGCAATTTACTTATTGATACCCATAATCATATAGCTAGTACAACGAATCATGTGATGATTCAACCCGATGAACGAGAAGCTTGGATTAAAAATAGAATTATAAATCAGTATATAATTAATTTGAATAACTAAGTGTTTAAATATAAAAAATTATACATAACTTCTTCATTTATGTAATGTATCTTGTGGAGTAAACACACCAGTTTATATAAGACTACATAATGAAGGCCGTATCACTCAGTCATCATCAAGACAGCAACAAGAGAGGACGTGGTATAACTTCAACTGCGTTATCCCTGCTTAGACGGATACCTATTGGTGCTGTTGTAAATCGAGCAATAGACGCTTTACCATACGAATTACATCTGCCCGGAGGTTATCAATATTGTGGACCTGGAACTAAGTTGGCAAAACGTTTAGCAAGAGGAGATCCTGGAATTAATAAATTAGATCAAGCTTGCAAAGAACACGATATAGCATATTCAAAGTATAAAGATTCAACAAATAGATCAATAGCAGATAAAATTCTAGCGGAAAAAGCTTGGCAAAGAGTAAAATCAAGTGACGCAAATATTGCAGAAAAAGCAGCAGCTTGGGCAGTAACTACAGCCATGAAGACAAAAGCAAAGTTAGGTGGTGGAAGACGTCGCAGAGGAAGACCTGCAAAGAGAGGCGCTCCCAAAAGAGGTGGAAACATTAAAAAAGGACGTCGTAGAACTCATAAGGCAAGTGTAAAGAAGACTTCTGTTTGGCAAATGGTAAAAAACGGAGCAGGTTTATACCTAAGACCATACCGTGTGTACTAAATAAGAAGAATCAATTGATAATTCCAAATAAAGCCTTAACAAATCATCAGTTAAATGATTATGTAAAATGTTTGAAAATACCATTCTTTCGAGGAGTTTTTATGAAAGATGCATTACCAACTAAAATATGGAAAAATGAAACTGGAATAGTAAATTTGGATTCCACCTATGGTCCAGGCACTCATTGGGTATGCTATAAAAAACTCGGACAAACCATTTACTACTTTGACAGTTTTGGCAATCTACCACCGCCAAAAGAACTGCAACATTATTTTCGAAACTCCAAAAACATTTTTTACAATTACAAAAGAGAACAACCTAACAATACTGAAATATGTGGGCATTTATGTTTGGAGTTTCTAGCGAAGAGTGTCAGTCAGCTTTAAGATGTCATCGTATACAGTGTCACTGAGTGGAAATTCATCCACATTGAAAAGTACGCTGTTCCCAGCATTGCGTCTATCCAAGGAAAGATTATGGGAAGCGGCATTACTTGATTTGACTACCTACAATTCAATTCCTAATGTTACAGAAGGAAAAAACAATTTACTACATTATTATGAAACTAAGGATGCTGCAGGAAAATACGCAGAATTGAAAATAATTACATTTCCTACTGGAGCTTATGAAATTGATGATATAAACCAATTATTACAGAAACAACTCGGAGAAGACAATATCACCGTTAAAGGAAACAATAATACTTTAAAAGCAGAAATAACTTCAAAATATTATATTGATGTCAGCTTGGAACAGTCGATTGGCAGTTTACTTGGATTTACAGATACAAAAAAAAAAAATCTTAACTCCTGGAACTACTCATTCAGGTGATTCAACTGTAACAATATTGAAAGTAAATAGTATTGATGTCACGTGCAACATTATACACGGATCGTATAGAGATGGAGTTAATCAACATATTTTATATACATTTTATCCAACAGTGGCTCCCGGTTTTAAAATTGTTGAGAAGCCACAAAACTTGATATACCTACCGTTAAACACCAGTTTCATTTCAGACATCGTACTGAACATATTGGATCAAGACGGTCATAGTGTTGACTTTAGAGGAGAAACAATTACTATACGGATACACATCAGAGCAGCAACATAAAAGTCAACATGGGATTATCATTTAAACCGCAACGGAAGAGTCGGGAGCTCAGTAGCTCCTCGACATTGGAAGAGTTAACATCGGAAAACATTCGTTTTCTACAGAAGATTGGATTGAAACTTAACAGCGATGGATATCCTGGATATATCTCAAGGACCAACGTTCGACGAAACACTATGGGAGAAGGAATATCACACGCACAACCCTTACACTTCATCAAAATTAAACAATAACGATGAAATAAGGATCCCCATTCAACAACAAGATATTTACACTTTACCGTGTGAAAGTTACTTGTACATTGAAGGACGGGTATTAAAATTGGATGGAAAAACTGCTTCAACAGTTCCTTTTATAAATAACCCGATGGCATATCTTTTTGATGAAATAAGATATGAAATATCAGGGGTGACGGTTGATTCAACAAAAAAGGTTGGTTTAACAACGACATTGAAAGGATTAACATCATTAACACCGCATGAGAAGAATTCAATAGTCACCGCCGGATGGGTTGCCCCCGATAAAGACACTATAACACCAGCTTCCAACGGTCACTTTAATTTTCATGTACCTTTACGATTGCTTTTGGGATTCGCTGAAGATTACAAACGGGTAATAATAAATGTCAAACAAGAATTAGTATTACTCAGATCTTCAACTAATAAGGACTTGATACTTGCAGACCCTGCAACTACGGAAGATAAACTGGAATGGCAACTACAGTTGGATAAAGTTGTTTGGAGAGTACCTCATGTAAGATTGGCTGATGAACATAGAATCCTATTATTGAGAAAGTTGAAATCTGACCGTGATATTGTGATGCCATTCCGAAGTTGGGAATTTCATGAATACCCTACACTACCTCAGACAGAACGACAAACATGGACCGTCAAGACATCAACTTACTTGGAACGAGCAAGGTACATAATACTCGGTTTTCAAACTAAGCGAAAAGATGTTATCACTGCAAATGCTGGTCAATTTGATCACTGTAAAATAAAGAATTGTAAAGTTTTCCTAAACTCTCAATTCTTTCCCTATGACAATTTGAATGTCATGTTCAGCAAAAAACGTTTTTCTATTTTATACGATATGTATGCAAGATTTCAATCGTCATATTATGGAAAGACTAATACACCACTATTATCACCTGACCAGTATTATTCCAAGGCTCCAATAATTGTAATCGATTGTTCAAAACAAAATGAATCGGTAAAATCATCAAGTGTAGATATAAAAATTGAAATGGAATTTGAAGAACCAGTAGCGGATGGAACTTCGGCATACTGTCTAATTCTACATGATAAAATAGTTACTTACACACCGCTGACCGGAATTGTGAAGAATGTACTTTAAGAAGAATTGTACAACAACTGCAAATTTTTGAGGTTAGAATTATCTGCTTTAATTTTTGAGGTTAGAATTTCATTTGTGAAAGACAAGTTCAAAACAAACAATTATGTAATTGTATAAATTTCAAGGATTTACGAAAAATATAAAAGCGAGAAAATAATTAGTAGAAACTTCATTCTATCTTCAACCGTCGTATGGGAAACATCATTCGCAAGATGAATTCTACTAACGGAGAAGAAAATACACCTCTAATGGATGATAATAGTTCAGATATAGAAAAACAAGTTGAACGAGAAATGGACGAGTTCCTAAAATTCAACAAACATAAGAAGAGAGAAGAAGAAAAAGCTGAAAAAGAAGTAAAAAGGAAGAAGGTTGAAGTTAACATTACAACCAATATTTTAACAGAAGTATTTCTTCGGATTATCTACCCAATTTCTTCATGCATGACAAAAAGTATATCAGTTGGAATTTTAAAATCAATGGATTATTCACCAATTGTTATTTTAAATCATGGAAACAAAATGGTTACTTTCAGTGAAATTACTTGGGAATCTCTCATGAAACATTTACATCTTTTGGAGTGCTATTTAAGTAACAACACATTTGGAAGAAGAACAAGATTAAGTTTATTGGAATCAAATATTGAAGTTGATATAGTAAAACATCGTGGAGGACAAATTGTTCGCTTCAGAGATTTAACTACACATAATGTTAAATTATATTTCACTAAAGAAGAATTTTATACTTTAAGTTGTACTACCGGTCCCGTCACCAGATATTTGAAACAACTAATATTTTCAAGTGCAATAATTAAAGACTTTCTAATTGATACATTGGACAAAAAACCTTTTGTTCCAATTTTATACGGTCCCGTGGATACTTCAATCTTTAATAGAATACCTCAAGAAGTTGAAATGTGGAGACAATTAAACAACTATCACACCAATTTTAATATTGATGAAGTGGCACAAGAAGTGAAAGAAGAAGAACAATCCTGTCTGTTATAAACATCGGCTCATTCAATTTTTAAGTCAGTTGTTAGTAAGACTTCATCATGAATAAACGGGTTTCGTTTTCTAATGCGCCACATATAATGGAAGTTAAAAGAGGTATAATTGAATTTCAAGCTTTCCGAGGAAATGATGGTAATTTTATTATTAAAGAATTAGTAATCTTGGACATGAACACATCAGTAGTTTATCATTATTTGTTCAAACCTCCAGTACCATTTAATAGACTAACAACTAAAGCGAAAGTTACAAACAAATGGTTGAACAAACATTTTCACAACTTAAGATGGGATGAAGGTTTCATTAATTATAATATGATGCCGCACATTATGAATCATTATTGCAAAGAGTTTAAAATTATCTACACAAGGGGATTGGAAAAAGCAAATTGGATACAATCATTTACAAGCAACGAAGTGATTAATGCAATAATTGATAAAGATTTCCAATGCTACTTCAACGAACTTTGTATTTCATCAAAAAGTTTTAAACATCGAAGGTCGCAGTGCGCTTTAAAGAATGCCTACCGCTTGAATAATTTCCTTCAACAAACTGGTGGGGGTAGTGTCAGTGGTGGGGGTAGTGTCGATTATAAAAGTGAGAGCGCTACCATGACACAGCATGAGTATTACTCAAACCTCCGAAGAGACAACATCTCCGACGGACATTCTTATTAACAAGAAGATTAACAACAACATCAATATGGCATCACAGAACTTACTTCAAAGTTTAGTTGATCAGTTCAACGCTCGTTCTAAATCATCAATTCTACCTACGAAGAAATGTTCTGAACTAAAAGAAGAAAAACACTACATCATTCATACTATTAAGAAAATGGAAACTTCAGTAGGTGATGCTATAAATTGCACTTTGAGCGAGGCACCTTATACAATTGGTGATGAAGCAAAATTTCAGATCTTCTTACCAAAGCGCTTCATACAACTACTTCAAAATGAAGATCTTCGTATAATTCAACCCGGCGCACTCTATTTGGTATCACATGGACCCAGTGGAAACAACTCTACTGAACTTACAATTCATGTAACACCTACTACTGATTAATTTGTACATAACATTGTAAATATTTCTTTGTATTTGTTTTTTCAATAAATATAATATAAAACAAAACAAAAAATAAAAATAAAAAAAGCAACATATTGTAATGTCTTTGTACATTACAATATGTTGCTTTTTTTAAAAATTCCACAGGATGACCTTGACCCAATTTTGTATAATTATAAAAGGGGAAATGTACTTGCAAAATTCATCAGTCTACTGCTACCTTTCATACCGTACACATCTCGCTCTTAATCCCTGAATATAAAACTGCAACATGTCCCTAAAGGTTAAGTGTGCATCTTATGATACCAACACCATAACTACTTTTGAACAACTTGAAGATTTAACTAACGAAATGCGAGTTTTACTTACCGGTGGTTATCACTTAACTGTTGATGTTAGTGCTACTAATACAAGGATGTTCACTAAAACAAAATATTGCGATGATGAAATATTTATTTCTACACAACCTACAACTTCTTCATCGCCAACTGGTCAACATAACATCAAGTTCCAAAAGTATTACCAATGTTGAATAACTTTTGACAGACAAAGCTACAACTAAAGAATCACATGATCAATGTGAGTTAATAAAAAGGATGTGATACTTGTATAAATAATCATTCGCTTCTTAGCTCTCACCACGACAAGACCTATTTAAGAAAATGTTGTACAGAATGATGATTCAACTTGATGGAAAAATCTATGGAAAAGACTACAACACCATTGAACAAATGACCCAAGATTTAGATGTATTAACTAAAGAAGGATATCAAGCTAAATTAATTTTAAAATTTCCTGAAGTACATCCATTATCAACAGAAGAACTTGTTGCTATGGCTAAGGCGGAGAGAGAGAAAAAGTCTGAAGAAAACAAAGAGAAACAAACTTCCTAAATTTTAATAATCCTTACACTTGTAAGGTATAATTTTTTAAAACTCCATTTGGATGACCTTGAAATTACCCCTACCACTTTTCACAGTACATAAAACTCACTATTGAACACTATACACTCTTATTCTTTCACTGGACTCCGCAGCGTCAACATGGAAGAGCAAAAATACAAGTACAAACCTCGTTACTGTTGTGAACAACAGTGTACAGATTTAGGACCAATGATGGTGGATGGGTTAGCTTGTACTAAATGTGAATTCTTCGGATCTTGTTATTGCAAATGCAAAACAAAACAACTACCACCACCGGAATTGCGAACTTTCAAATTTTACAAATCAAGATATTTTCATACATGTTGTCCTCAAAGATGTTTCAAATTTCACCCTCTAGATCTTGCTCATTGTCAACGCACCAATTCTCATCAAGATGATTTTTGTACACATATGATAAAAAGATGTAAATACAGATCAGATTGGTATTCCGATCCTGTAGAACCATCAAATGTGTAATTTCAGTTTTACACTCTTTTTTAAAACTTCATTTGGATGACCTTGAGATTTCCCCCACCACTAGTTCTAATTTTTATATAATATTAAATCATTCCACTTCCAACACTCTAACTAACAACATGGAAAACAAATTTATCAAATTTGAACATATAATAACTGACAGGGAGGAGATGGAAGAATTGTTTCAAAACTTACTTTCTGTCATTGACGAATATCCTATAAGATGGTTCAAAATTGTAGTTCAATATTTAAATCCTGGTGAATTGTTTTCTTCATCAAGTGAAGAAGATGAAACAACTACTTCGGTTCAAATAATTGAATTAAAAGATGGAGAAGAAGAACTAAATGTTTTATTCAATCATAAGCTCAAGGTTCCCTATATAAAAGCCCCCTCCCTAGACAGCCCCCCTCCCTAGACGCCTGCTCAAGGTCACCATTATATAAGCCCCCTCCCTATGCGCCGATCCTCATTCCATCACCGACTCTCCAATAATGAACAACTCTCCATTGGCCCGAATGAATTCTAGTTTTGAAATAAACTCTAGGGAAGAGTTACAAGACATTTTTAATATTTTACAAGAACTTGTAGATAATTTTACAACCATCAAAATGAATTTGGAAATAACATACGATTGTCCTATTTGTGATAAGATTGAAAGTTCGGACGAAGACAGTTTACTAAATCTAACTCCTGCACCATCTGACACTACTGATGGTAATAATGAACAGCAAAATATTTCCCCCACCACTTCTTTGTAATTCTTCGTTCCCCCCACCACTTCTTTATTTAACTAACATTTCTCGCTTTCACTTCTCATTCCATCTTCAACTTTTGAACTATCAACATCACTTGTTTTAAAATTTCAAACACTACAAAATCATGATGGATATGATGGATGAAGTTCCCTTCATAACTAGAATGGAAGAGGATAAATTGAAATTGGAAATTAAACGATTGGAAATGGAACGAAAAAACCAACTCGAAATGTTACGTTTGTTCAAGCTTTTCAAATACATCATCTGGGGACTCTGCGTTTACCTTCTCATCGTCGTTGGTGTTTGCATTTACAACTCTGTAGTTCATCACAAAAGTTCAACTTGTTTAAACTCTGCTGTTGCACATTAATTGTATGTTCACAAATAAAATTCAAAAGTTACTTCAACCTATCCCACTATCACCAACTAGTTCAACTTTGAACTATTTCTGGTGGTAGTTGGATAGGCTTTTTTAAAACTTACTCTGGATGACCTTGACATACTTTCCAAGCCCCAGTTATAACTGTTAAATTTCAGTTTTGAATTAACTCTTAATTCATGCCCAATTCTACTTCAAATTCAGGGCATATGCTCTCGCCATCTGCACCCTGCAGCTGCCCTGGCAACTGACACCATCTGACCCCTGCAGCTGCCCTGGCAGCTGACGTCACTTCCGGTTTAGAAGTGGCTTTTTCCCACTACTATATATGTACATCACTATTAAATGCTGTATATAAGAAACTAACCAGTTTTGAAGTATAATTCTATCCAACCCTATTATTGATTTCTAACGAACATGCTATTGAATTTGTTCTTAATTTTTGACGATCTTAATTAACAAGTTTTCTTAACATGAATTTTTTGAGGTTGAGGTTATTTCTATAAACTTATTTTTGGGCCAAAATACGTTTAAATCCGATTTTTGAACAAAATGTACCCGCTGGATTTTTATTTGGATTCAAAATATATCGCTACTACTGATAATCCTCAAAAAATTTCCAGTAAGACCAGGCACTTCAGTGAGACCTGGCGTTGAAGTCTCCGATGTAAATACAACATTTTCTAGGATTTTAAATCCACTTTTTTGTTTCATGGTTGATTTTCAAAAACGTTGTTCACACATACAATGGATGGGTGAATTGTAATACTTATCAGAGCCACACTAATCATATAAATTCCATTTCATTGTGATAACAATTACAAATTAATCGAAGACGGAGAGTTGAATTCTGCGAGTTGAATCCCTAGAACCTTTTAGAAAATTGCATTTGCATTAAAAATCGTTTTTTCTTGAAACTTATTCACAATTAACCTTATTCATTTCAATGAAGCTAATGAACTGCTACAGACTTCAACTTCATTAAATTCGATTGGCTATTGTAAGCAAATATATTTTATGTGACGATAGGCATACCTGACTTATTTGGCTCATCGTTATTCGTATGTATTTTGGAATGTTAGAAAATTATATTTAGAAAATGAAGTCCTATATTAAGAATTGTTATAAAAGAAAACAACTTTAACTTAACTTTAACTTTAACTTTAACTTTAAAGAGTAAACTAAGGTCATAATAAAATATAAGCATACATTTCTCTCTTCCTTTTATGTCAATACAAAAACGTTATCATAAAATTAAAGTAACAAAATACTTATACTTAGGGCGTAAAAGACGAGGAGCAGCGTTTGGAGAAGTCCGCAGGCTAAACTGATGTTTCGATGATGAACGAAAAAATAATCAGACAATACTAAACACTTTTTAGCTCAATGAAAGAGGGAAAATACAGAACATTCATAATGTTAGTTGTAAATGACAAAGAATGGAAAAAATGAGTGAAGGGAAATCACTTTCGTCCAGTAGATGTATGGAAAATAAACTGACAAATGGTAAGAACTGGTGAATTTGTGAAGTAATGCTTTTATAAACGAAGCAGTTTAACGAAGTACAGAATAATGAAACGTTAAACTGTAGCTTGTCTGTGGTTGTACTCAATACGGGTATTCACAAAGCGTTAATTGGAAAACGTCAGGTCGAAACATATGTAATTAATCCTATACTCTAAACAAGCAATGTTTGTACGGGCAAAAATTTTTTCTCGCCAAGGATTTTTGATTTCTTTTTTGTCGAATACGGGGGTTTTGGCCACCAGGAATCGATTGGAGTTGGTCCCATGGCTGGGGAAAATCCGGGTTTCGTCCTAAAGCCCTTCAAAGTTCCCATGTTATCCTAATGGAGATTTTGCAATGGAACAAAATCAGCTGTTAACTGTAGATATAAACCGATGTGTTACATCTTTAACGTGTGTTTTAGGAAAATTGTACCGAAATTAAGCACCCTAGCCTGGCGAGTTAGCGAAGAGAACGAAAGGAAAAAGGAAGAGGGCGAGTGAGCGGAGCGAACAAGCTTTGTTTGAGAAACGAAAGCATCCAATAATTTTACCGAGCGTAAGTTCGGTCACCCTGGTTCTTTTTTGAAAAGTAGGTAATAAATGTATTTTATGTATCTGATGTTGGTTATTTAAATGTTTTCCTAAGATCAACCAAGAAAAATGTCAAAGTATTTCCTTTTCTAAAGAATTTCAAGAGATGACCAACTTTATTTCAACAATTATTTACGTATCCATGGTATCTGCACTCTAAATAGTTTTTATAGTACAAAATTTAAGTAAACAGCAGAAAATTAATAAGTGATCATGTTGTTTGTTATATGTATTACCGAAACAAAATTCCTCTTCAAAATCCTGATTTCGTATAAATTAACAAAATCTACAGAAATTATAACAAATCAAAATGAAGAAGCTACACATTAGAGGATGTTTTAGGAATCAAATTTCACCTCCGTGGACCACTCGAGAAACGAAATGGTCTATTAATCTTTGAAAAATTTTGGCGATGAAGTTTTATTAATTGTGAGTATTATAAAATTTTTATTGGGCAAGAAATATCCATAGCAAGGATTTAGTCAAATTATTCTAAACTGCGTCAGCAAATTCACCTTCATGAAACTTATTTGTGTGGATTTTCATATTCAGAAGTCTTCGGTGGCCCAAATTAGTGATATTAAGCCTCCGCAAATGGAAATTTTCTTGAAACCCTCTTCTACATTATAATCTGAATTCGGAACTAAATCTGAAATGTTAAGAAATTGTTGCCACAAACCACCCAGCCAAATTCTAAGCTGAGTCAGAAATTCAACCTTCACAGAAGATAGCTTATTGGTGGTAGCTGTCCATAGTCAAAAGGATTCGAGGTGGCAAGTGGAAATTGGCAGGTGGAAATTTTCTGAAAACCTACTTGGACCTGATAATCTGACACCATAATTAAATCAAGAGTGGCAAGAGATTTCCCTTCCAAACCATTTAACCAAATCCATGACTGCATCAGCAACTCAAAATTCAGGAAATGACTTAATGTGTGTAGCTTATCATGTTCAAAATCTTCTGAGTGAAATATATATAGAGTGATATGAAAACCTCCACCAATGGAAATTTTAAGTAAATCAACTTGGACTTCATAATCTGATATCTGAATGAAATCTCAAGTAATCCAATACAGTGTGTTTTGCTGAATCCTCAAGAGAAAAATACCAAGGATCATTATCAAGTTAAACACGAAATAAATAAAAGGAAAATTGGGAAAATTTAAGTGAACAAATTGGATTGCATTGGCTGGAAATTGTGAGTAAAAAATATTTATCAGAAAGGAAAATTATTGATGATAAACAAATCATCTTAACTTACTGTAAATTTGCCTAGAACGAATAAAACTATAGAACTCAAGAAATCACCGCATCACTCGTGAAGTGTAAATTGCATTATGTAGGCCTATCAGAAACAGTTTTGTTTTCTTATGTTATAAATGATCAATATACTATTAAAATTAAATGAGTTTCTTTACTTGATTAGTGTAGACCTAACATAAGTTTTATTTAGTTAGGGCTATGGACATAAAATGCCTGCAGTCTTGTTAAATATCGAAATAGAATTTATCAATGAAAATTATAAATTTATGAGTACTTCCAATAAAAAATCCACACTTAGTCCTACATGAAAAAGTTAATTTATTACGCTGTTAACAAAGAAAATAAAGAATCAGATAAACCTCGCATGCAGAAAATTTTGTTTACAGGTTCTAAAATGTAAACATGTCAGAATTTAATCAGCATGAAATGAATTAATGATCAGCTATTTAACTAAGACTTGACATAGGTTATTAGACTCTATAAACACTTTATTCTCATCTATATTTTGTCATTGGATTGAGAACAGGTTTGCCCGAGATTTGTCGGATTAAAAATAGGTTGGAAACAGCTTTGCTGATTTTCCTAAAGAAACAAAATTCATTGCTTTATGAATATGTTTTGTCAGTAATTTTGCAATAATGGATTGCAAATTCCAAACTGTACTTTCAGCACTTTCAAATAGCACTTTCATAAATTGTTTAATTTTTTAACTAGGTACCTTCGTCATAACGCAATCTTTTGAAGCAGATTTAGTTTAAATAGCGTATTTGGGGAAAGCAGTTCTTTTCCCAAATAAATAAGTCCCACTTGTTTTTAGTTTATAGGATTGTTTCACGGAAATAAAGTATTTATCATGTTTTACAGGAAATACGTTATGTGCATTAGTGTAGAACCAGCACACAAATATACATTGCAATGTCTGGATTAGCATAGCCGATACAGACTTCCCACAATTTGGCATTTCCAGATTTACTGCAATCACAAATATTGAGCAAAATAGTTTTCAACTCATTTTGGGCCGAATATAACTGCGGTACACGCCTATATTATAAAATTAAAACACTTTTAACTAGAGATCTTTACTACGTCGAAGAATTTTTGAAAACTCAGGAGTATAAAATTCTTATGGTAGGCTATATTTGTTTTTAATTAAATTTTACATTTTATCAGAGCAAGCTTTTCCTCCAAGGATTTTGAGTTCATTGATTAGGCCTAAATAAATACACTTATTCCGTTTATATAAACATTTTATTGATTGCTGCTTCCAAATAAAGAAATTTTGATTTTGAAATCTTATACATCAGCCACCAAAACCGGACCCCCGTGGTTCCCACCCAGCACAACCTGACGTCCATGTCCACATCAAGCGGCTGGACGTCAGCGACAGTGCGGTCTGTATTTCGGAATGCAAGTTCCGGCGAGGAATTTTCTAATAACGCTCATCGGCCGCGCAACAGCAACTCTCGGACGGACACGGGCGCGCACGCGCACCGGGGTCACATAACCTTTGGGATTTGTTGTTCTAACTCGGCCGGCGCAATGCTATAGAATTATCAATCGAAATTACGGTGTTATTTTGTCATTCGTTTACATAGGCCACTCATTACCGAGGTATGCGATTTGTGGCGGGTTCCCATGCTTTGCGACCCGCGCATAGTTGGGGCATCGTGGAGCGCCGCGCTGATAAGGAGCGCTGCCGCTCCGGAGCGAGCAAGCGATGCTGCTGTGGGCGATATCATTTTCAGCTCTGTTTTGGCAAGGAATTCATTTACTCGTCAAAATATGATTTAAATTCCCAACGTCATAGGCCAATTTGCAATATAAAGCTCATAAGGTATTGACTTGCAGGTATATAATACCAATGAATTTGTGTGTTTTTATTGTTTATTAGATTTCAGCACGTTGAGTTTATTTTTCCTGACAATATTGCAGGATTTACATAATTTGCTAGGGCTAGGACATCCTAGCACAGTGCTTTAACAGCACAGGTTTCGATTAAGATTTCCTTTAGAAAACACTTTACGTAAAACAAGCACACATCCAGTACTATATGTCACTCGTAGATGTGGCCAATCTTGGGTGGCATGTATCATATTGCGATGTAGGCCTAATAAGTTCTAAAGCCTAATCATTCATACGTAGCTTGGTATTGTATTTGTGGAAGGGTTTCACCCATTCCCTTTCAAAATGTTATAAGATTTCACTGACATTGAAACTCACAAACAAAAGAAAAGAAAATCTGAAATTAGGTTTTTTTAATGTATAGAACTCAATGATGATGTTTTATCTTAAAATCATTACATCATGATCCGTGTGATGCAATTTTTGTCTTTTCGCTTTACCTAACTTAACCTCCACCCTGTCCCAGTGCTCTTGATTCCCTTGTGCAGCTATGAATCAGAATGAATCTCATCGACTTCCGGTTTTAAACCTGACTGGGTGGTTGAAATTCTATTTCGTTTGGAGTCCTGCGACCGTACCTAACTACTGTAAACGGTAACCGTACCTTTCTCAAACACATGCAGTTTACCTTGTCACTACCGAATCCCCGGTTGTCACTGTTGACGGGGTGACGTGGACCCATGTATCACCGTACACGGCGCCCCCCGGGACGATCGTGAGCTGCGACCGAGGGAAATATGGCGTCCCGGATGACAGAACACGAGGAGGCATGGCGGCGGCTCCGGCGGCCCGCCGGGGAGGCGGCATGTCAACTGTCGCCGGGGGAAAACCGCCAGAGGCTGCGCCGCGGAACCGGGATACTACGAGGTTTTACTCAAATCCGTGATTCCACCTGAACGATATAACATTAAATGTCGAAGTTGTGGCTGATCACCGCACACAGCGAATTTCCACTGGATTAACTTATCTCCTAAGACAATAAATGATGTTTTGATTTGAGACGCCAATGCACTTGGTTTAAGGTACACATCAATGAAGGGTGAGTGTGATTGGTCTAATGATTAGTGCGGCATTGACCATTAGAGTGAGTATGCAGGTTTGACGCTATCGGGCCCGATGTGACTAAGACGAATGGTTAACTCCAACATTAAAAGTTAACATGTTCCAGACTAACATATTTTATCTCTAAAAGGAAAATTCTATAAAAATAATTGGAACTGAGAGTCATTGAGGGTTTAGAACTTTTACAAGGGTTCCGACGTATTTTTTACTATAATGTTTGTCGTCGTTATGAACTATAAATTAATATTCTTGTGAAACTTAAAGATGAAACAAACAAGCAAACCAAAGAAGCGTGTAGATATTACACTACTAACTCTAATGAAAATTCTAGCCTCAATATAGCTGATTCCGTGACAATAACCAAAGAGTGAAAGCACTTCATAAAAATTCATGTTTAAGATCTTACATTTTAATTCTCTCAATTTATACTTCTAATCTAGTCTCATATAGGTTAAATTCAAAAATCATTTTACTGTCATTGTTGGTATTCACGTGAAATTTATTATTGCTGTTGAGAGGTTATGAAATAAAAATTTTACCTGGAATACTAATAAAGCATAGATTTTGTCCGTAATAAAAAAAATAATGCTTTTAAATCAATTTCATCTCGTCCTTTTCATTACTTCTTGATGTAATTCAATGCTCTTTCCTAAAACGACTATCTCACATAGCAGACAGAATGTCAATTTCTTCATCTTCATTTACCTTCATCATCAGCGAACTCGTTGCCAAAACAATTCTCCGTACTATTCCCCGACACACCCGTTCTTGTACGTGTATCGTACGGCCATAGTAAACGTGGCGTCCCTGACCCCACCGCACATCCGCGACTGTCTACGCTACAACGCTCATGAGAACCCGCGCTCTCCCGCTCATTCCCGCCGATCACGAGCGATCTTATTTCAACTGTCGCTTGTCTCACACCTGTCGGCCGCGTTAGCGGCAGAAACAAATGAAGATGTACTGCAAAACGGAGAAACGGGGAAATGGAACCGTAATGGAACGGAGATAGCTGGGAACACGCTTCGGGTCCTGAACTTGTCAATATAAACAGTCTCTAAGGTAAATATAAGGAATGTAAATATAAATTAGAATTGATGGTGAGGTTACATGCACTAAGTTGCACAGTCTCCCCATTATAGGCTACAGAAAGTACACCATTAATATCAATAATTTCTTTAAAGCTACTTTCATTAATATGAGTAGATCTCTTAAATGTATTTTCGAATCGGGATGATCATATATTCTTAATATAAGTGTTTATGGTACGAGGGTACACTCATGTATTGAAACCGTGAGAGTCCAAAACTATAGAAAGTAATTCAACTAGAAAAAAGTTTCAATAATTGTGCATAACTTTAAGGTCGCTAAGTGTTTGAACCATTTGGAGACTCTGCTTACACCGATCTATGAAGATCGCAGAAACTTTACCAAGCGAGGTCAAGAAAATGTCTCTTAAATTAAATATAGTAAGGAAATCAGATAACTTATTAACGTTATGCCATGCGTCAACTTGAGTTTTATTAATTAATATACCGTGGCTGCAACATTTGATTATATTTATAAATCCTACCTGGCTTTTCACGTCAAAGTTTGCAAAACAATTTATACACACAACAAATTATACCCACAAAATAGGTATAATTCTAAAGGCTGTTGTAAAAACAGCATCGATGCTATAACTTTTGTGGACTTTCAATTTCACATTTGCATGCACTGAATAGCATGTAACGTTCTAAAACAATAGCGAAATCCATATCATTCCGCCGGAGACGGTTGCGTATTCAAAACAGAAAAAGAAGAGCGGCCCGAGCAGCGAGCCATGGTGGACCCCAATGATGTATTTGCACAGACACCAATGTAGCCGAGGGCAGCGATAAACGTAAACAGCGCGACCCGACCCGCGTCCACTTGGCCCGCAATTGTTATCATTACAACAGATAACACGCTTTTTATCGCGGCCGTAATTTCAGTTTTCCCCACAATAGAAAATCACTCGCGAATATCTATCGCGGCGTAACGGCCGATCGCCCGCCATTTCCATATGCGCAACCCCGCGCACTCGAGATCCATGATAGGAGTCGTAAAGTCAAGGTCAATCGTCGGAATTCCCTCCCTCGCCGTCAAATCGCTCGCGAGAATCGGCCGATTACGATTTTTATAGGGATACGGATTATAATATACAAATATGCTGTACACGAGTGCAGTACTTGCAGATCTATAGGAGTGTTATACATTGACATAAAGGTTTTTTAGCCTCAGTTAATGTATTTTATGGGTTTGTTGTTCGAGCTGTGTCAAGTTCTATTTTATTATTATGTTTCGCACATTCATCGGACAAAAGTTAAACTATCTTCAAACTGTTCTGTGCATTGCATTATCCAGTCGTTCTTTTCAGACGTCGAGTGGTCGATTCATTGGGATTCGACAGAGAATCAGATCACATAGTGAACTAATGCACTGGATTACCACATTCCAAGATGTAAACCACACTCCCCAGTGCATATTGTAAGTGATAAACCGATCGATGCCCGCATGGGGATGCTGGCTCCGAACACGGCCTCAGGTCATCAAGCCGGCCGAGAGGTGCCAACTCTGCAGACGGCTGATTAAATTAGGCCCATTTAGAGATTAGCCGCCCCCCTTACCGCCCCCACCTGCAAACCTATCGTCCATCGGCGCAGGGCCGCTAAATACACGACAAATTAATAACTCCCCGTTAAACCGCGAAACTCATTTCCAGCCTGATTATTTTATGCAGTGTTACCCTCCTATCGCCCACGTATGCTCTAGTTCCAGGCGGCGTTTCTAAATTTTAATTTATTTTGAAGCATAAGTGTTTGGGCAGTCTCCGCCTATCGGCACGTACATCGCGGCGAGAAATGTTTGTGAAAATAATGAAACCGTACGGGGAACGATACAATTTTTAATAGATGTGCTAAAAATCGCGATACAAGAAACTCGTTACGGTTAATTTCACTGGGTTGGTCCGATATGATTGGTATTGCTGGAAAAGGAAGTTTGGGTTTTAGTTGAACTACCGACTTTCGGATATTAAAACGTAACAAGGCGGAAATGTGCTAAAACTTTTTTCAGACAAGATTTTTTATAATATGGGAAATTTTAATACGTTTAACATTATTTCCTAAAAATATGGTATGTTCTGTAGCCTTTTAAGTCAGAAAGAAAACTTTCAAAGTCGAGTGTTTTAAGTTTGTAAGAAGAAAACGTCAGACGATTTTCCACATCTGAACGAAAATACTTATCGACTCCGATGACTTCAGAATCAATTAAATCCCCGGTTGTTTAATTTGCATATTTACTGTATAACTCCAAGGCCATCAACTTGCCGAGAACCAGGAAAGCCATCAGCATTGTCAAATCAACTCATACGTCGGCCACTTTACGAGCGAAGCGTGATTTGCGCCGTTGACCCGATCAGGTCGCGGTGTGAGCCAGGGTTCAGTCTTGGGTCCGATATTTTTCCGCACTCAGGTAATTGGAGACGCGCGGTCAATTTGTGGAAGCAGTAAACAATGCGCGCACACGGACGGAGGTAGACGACATGCAAACCATGCAGTTTGTTAGTATGGAGGGTAAAGCAACTTTAATACTTTAACTTCTAAAAAAATCCCCAAAACTC
>CM061531.1:121185255-121338363 GCA_030545055.2 Neoaliturus tenellus | reverse complement strand
GGTAGGCTGTAAGGAAATATAATTAAGGTTTACCTAAGGTTTGTTGTGTTTTAAAACCATTTCAAAACAATGTTCATTAATATTATGAAGGGCCTTTAGCAGATGAAGTAGCACAACTATTCTCCTTTACCGGAAAGAAAGGATACACAGAGGAGAAAAAGGACGGATTTTCCATTACAAACTTATTTAAAGTCATGCAGATATTTCTCATCTTAGAAGAAATTAAATTAGTAATGTAATAAGTATCACATTGAACTTATTTGGCATTTGTGTTTTTCCGTAACATTAATATTATTTTTCACCATAGATTTAAAATGTATATTAATTGGCATTATTTTTTACTTATTTGAAATTATTTGTGTACATTTCGCAACATGTATATTCATTTGGAAACAACCATTTTTGTGAACATTACATTGTACTTATATAACAATAGTTTTTTTTTTTCATTCTGTAACATTTATATTCGTTACAATACATTATTACAGTGTATTTGATTGACATTACATTTTACGTATTTGGTAATATTTGTGTTTGTTCCGTAACACTTTTATTCATTTTTGTTAGACTGTTAGATTTACAGTTAATTTCATAGATTACTTTGATTGACATTATTTTGTGTACTCATATGACAATATTTGTGTTAATTACGACACATTTTCTTTAATTTGCAAAATACATTTAAATTTTTTTTATTATCACTACATTGTAGATAGTTAACAGTATTTTTTGTACATTTTGTAACATTTATATTCATTTATGAATATAAATGTTCATATAAATGTTATAAATGAATATAAATGTTAGACCTATACATTTACAATTTTAAAGATGCTGTATCATATTGGTACGTACTTTCTTACCATTTGTCATGAGGTATTTTTTTATTGAATTTTTATATTCGTTACATTTATACATTATTTGAATGTATTTTATTGATATTACGTTTTACGTATAGTAACATTTGTGTTTGTTCTGTAACATTTTTATTCTTTGCTAGGCCTTTACATTTACAATTAATGTCAAATATTATATTGATTGACATTATTTTGTGTACTCATTAGATCATATTTATGTTAATTACTATACATTTTCATTTATTTGCAAAATACATTTACATAGTTTTTATTTAACATTACATTGTACTTATTTAACAATATTTTTGTAACATTTATGTTCATTAAACCTAAACATTTACAATTTTTAAGATGCTGTACGTAATTTTTACGATTTTTCATGTGTATTTTGATATTGAAAATATAATTCATTATATATTATACTGTGTATTATATTGTAGCCTGTTGGAATTCTCTTTTTTACCATTCTGTTTTATACCATATAGAGAAACTAGAAAAGTTGCAACAAATCATAAACAAATTTTCTAGATTGTCAAAGCAACTTTGTGGCAAATGCTTTAAAAAAAATTATTGTAAATATTCAAGACAGCATTGTAGCAAATATCCATGATAACTTTGTAGCACTGTAGGCCTTTGTGCTGTCCACCTAATTTGGTTCATCTTGTGGAGTAAGTGAGTTTAAATTATAGTAAAATGACTGGCTAGGCCTATTGCACAAAAATTTTATGAAAATCTATACATTTCATTATACACTATTTATACAGTTTACCATTACTGCAAACCCGAGAATATTTTATCGAATTAGTATTGGGCGTCATATGGGGCATTAATATGGCTTTAGGGCGGGCTTGTAAATACAGGGAACACATTTTGAAATGTGTTCTAACTTTGCTCCATGCCTTTACAAAGCTGGAAAATGTAACAATTTAACTAAGGTATATTTTTAATAAATGAAATAAATATCGTTATATTTTTTAATTTAAAATATTTTCCTCTTATTTTAAAGATTTTGTGGTATTTAAATTCGTAAAAGTTTGGCGACACCAGCAACCTCACTCTAGGCGACAATGACTTGGAACTTGGAACTGGACTACACTTATGTCGCCCAGTTAAAATGTTATTTTATGCACTGCTGCAATCTATTAGTGTTAGTTTGCAAACTATTACATATGTTTGCCAATTTTCAAATAGCCTACCAGCAATACCGTTTCTTTGAGTTTTAGCTTACTGTAGGCTAAGATTAAACGTAGCCAATGTTGAAAAATTCTATTTTCTAATGGAAGTACGGTACGGTACTGCTATTACAGTGTTACTGCTAGCTATTCAAAAATATACCAGCTGGTCAAAATATGACTAACACTGTACATCAACCCAGAGTATTACGGTATGTAAACTGTATTATTAAGGTAAAAAAAATGTGTTAGCGGAGCAGTAATGTAAAGCATATAGCTGAGTAGGCCAGTAGGCCTTACTGAGCATTTCTAGAACGTTGAGGTTTATGTCAAACTTCCATGAACTAAATGATATGCACAAGTTTCATATAATGTCAGCTTACTCTGTTGATGCAGTTACTCTCTGAATGTGGTAGGTAAGCATTCTTGTTTTGTTGAAGTGTTGGATTTTGTATATTATGAGACCGTTTGTTTATTTTCAGCGAAAATGTCTGGAAAATTAAAATCGGATGTGTGAAAACATTTCATCAAAGATCCCAAAAAGCCTTTGTTTGCCAAATGCGAAATTTGCAACAAGCAGTACAAATCTAGTGGCAACACATCGAATTTAAAGGACCACCTCAAGCGGTTTCATCCGTATGTTGCAAGAACTAATGAAACTGAAGATGAGTGTGACGATCCTGAGATAAGCGGGCCCACACCAAATCCATCATCAACTCAAACAACACCAGGAACTGAGGCCAACACCACTCCAACACCAACACTAACACCATCAGTAAAAAAATCAAAAGAGGTAATACCTTCAAAAGGTATTAAACATGGTATTAAGGATTACCTCGAACGAACTAAAAAATATGATGATAATAGCATGAGAAAAAAGCAACTCGATGATGGTCATGTCGAGATGATGGTTGAGGATCTCGAACCATTTAATATTGTCAATCGAAAAGGGTTTCGGAGCTTTGTGGCCATGTTGGATACTAAATATGAACTACCAAGTAAATCACATTTAAAAGATGTTCTTCTTCCAAAAAAATATGACGAAACAAAACTTAAACTTAAATCCATGTTAAATATTGCTCAATATGTAGCAATAACTAGCGATATTTGGACGTCCCCCTCTAAAGAAGGCGACCTTACAGTTACTTGCCATTTCATCCACAATAGAAAACTGCGCTCGGCAGTTCTAAAGACCACACCACTTGTAGGCAGCCACACTGGTGAGGCTATTGCAAACGATTTGTGCAGCACTTTTATTGAGTGGAACATAAAAGAAAAGGTTGTTTGTCTCGTTACTGATAGTAGGGCCAATATGATTCTGGCAGCCAAAATCCTCAATATACCACATATACCTTGCTTTGCACACACGTTAAACTTGGTAGTTTGTGATGGGTTAAAAGACAATGCGGATGTCACAAACGCGTTGCAAAAAGTAAAGGCTATTGTCAATCATTTTCGCTCAAGTACACTGGCTGCAGATAAACTCCGAGAAACGCACACTGCCATGAATAAAAAGGTACTTAATTAATGACACACCCACGAGATGGAACAGCACCTTGTTTATGGTAAGAAGAATAATCGAGATTAAAGATTGCTTGGCAATTGCCATGAGCTCGCTGCCTAATTCCCCACCTGCCTTAACTGCTGAGGATATATCACTCCTTCAAGATGTGATACAAGCTCTAGCGCCTTTTGAGGTTGCCACAGAAGATATTTCTGGTGAGGAATATGTTACCATCTCTTTAATAAATCCTTTGATTGCTGGACTCTACCAACATCTAACAGCGGCCAACCAAAATGTGACCACAAATGCAGGATTGCAACTAGTATTTGACTTGCAGGCTAAAATAATTGAAAGGTTATTTCCTTACGAAAACAAGGACATCACTGCACTAGCCACATTAATTGATCCCCGCTACAAAAAGCTTGGTTTCCGAAGACTAGAAATTGCTAATGACGCAGAAAAAAGTTAACTTCTGCTGTTACAAATAAACTGAAACTAATCAATAAAACTTCAACTTCTTCAACCCCATCTACATCTTCATCTACGTCCAGCAACGTAACAGTTCCAGTAGTTCCCAGTACTTCTGCACTCGGCAACTCATCAGTTTCCACTTCATCAAATCCAGAGTCGTGTTCGAAGAAGAAGAGGATTGATTTGTTAAATTTTGTCTCGATTGCAGCTAAAGAGCATAAAAGCGAAATCTGATGTCATTATATTAGTGAGGCAGTATTTTGAAATCAAAGTAATTGATCTAAAACGAGACCTATTGTTTCTGGGCTGATGCTAGTGAGGAAAACCGTCCCTTAGCACAGTTGTCTAAGAAATTTTTGTGTGTTCCAGGTTCATCTGTTCCCTCAGAAAGAATTTTTTCAAAAGCAGGTTAATTATGACGGAGAAAAGAAACCGGCTAAAATCAAAAAATGTTGACAGGCTGATATTTAAAAAAAATAATGTTTGGATAGTTAAAGATAGGTTCATTTAAGGGCCAAGTTTATATGTGTTGACTACGTTCTTAGTAGTCCTGTGGTAGTTAAATCGAACAGAAAAACTGGTTACTTTGTCATTTTTTTAATGTAAATTATGCGTGACGGCGTATAAACAATAAAATGTTTGGATCGTTAAAATTAAATCAGTTTAAGCCATAACTTTATATGTGTAGGCTATACTACTTTAGTATGGTCGGCCTGTGGTAATTAAATCGGACAGAAAAAACAGGTTACTTTGTCATTTGTTTATGTAAATTATGCGTGACGGCATATAAACGATGAAATGTTTGGATCGTTAAAATTATATCAGTTTAAGCTATCGCTTTATATGTGTTGACTACGTTCTTAGTAGTCCTGTGGTAGTTAAATCGAACAGAAAAACTGGTTACTTTGTCATTTTTTAATGTAAATTATGCGAGACGGCGTATAAACAATAAAATGTTTGGATCGTTAAAATTATATCAGTTTAAGCTATAACTTTACACTTATACTTTATACTTATAACTTTATACTTTATATGTGTAGGCTATACTACTTTAGTACGGTCGGCCTGTGGTAATTAAATCGGACAGAAAAACAGGTTACTTTGTCATTTTGTTATGTAAATTATGCGTGACGGCATTTAAACGATGAAATGTTTGGATCGTTAAAATTATATCAGTTTAAGCTAAAACTTATATGTGTAGGCTATACCACTTTAGTACGGTCGGCCTGTGGTAATTAAGTAAAAGTGTTATATTTTATATAAAATCATTGTGTGTCAGGTGTCCCACTAATTAAGCTACAATTAAAGTTTGGCTCAGCTATCATTATAAAATGGGTAAAGTAAAAAAAAATGATGTTTTTAGGATTAACATTTATGTTTAATTATAAGTCCATTATATTATTAAATGGGTAAATTTGAAAAAAAAATATAGCCTAAGTTTTAGGATTTTTATATTTTTATGTTAAATTATAAGTCAATTTAAATAAACTGATATGAAATATTGTCTTTTTATTGTTTTAAATCTTCCCCAAAAACCAACAAGTGTATTTTCCTACATATCAAGCCAGGAAGTATCTAAATAACCTTTTATTTTCAAATAATTCTTTCACTGAAACTATCGATAGTATCGATAGTTTCTTAAAAAAACTATCGAAAACTATCGATAGTGTGACTATCGATAGTATGTTTTCACTAGTCTGCGCTGCCACCGCCTCTCTTCAACACGGATGGTCTGCGGAATGCCTGTCAATCAATCAAACATCTTTATTCATATGCACATTGTACAAGAATAGTGTCGGATGATATTGTGTGACTCCAAATTAAAAAAATCAAAATTACATATTTCATTCCTTCCATTGGTATAGTTAAAATCAAATAATGCATACCTTAAAATAAAACTTACATTCTTTTGAATCTTTTTTATAACCACAGTCGAATCAGTTTTGTCTTATTACTAAAAACTCTCCAAATGAGTAGAGAGGAATTTTTAACAAGTAGTCTCTTAGCTTTATTTTAATTCAGTAATGTTCAGGTCTATGATTTACTGCAATATGTCGGACTAGCGCTTCTCGAGACCATATCACATCGCCCGGAGGATTCATGAAGAAAGGAGTGGGGGAATGTGTCGACAGTGTTACCAACCATGTAGTGACGCAGATGTCAATCTGCCGGCCGAATTAAGTTAACCGCCACGCCAGAGTTGTCGTATTGTAATTTTTTAGTGTGGATCGAAAATAATTATTGAAGAACACTGATTGGCCTTCGTTTAGTTATTGATGATGCTATCTATGATGCAAGGTAAGTGTTTTTAATTAATTTTTAAGTTTTCAAGGACTAACATTAGACAGAATTTTAAAGGTGATAAACGTCTATGCTCGGGCCATGTCTTTTTCATAACTTACAAAGCATATAACTTATTATTAACTTATTATTTATCATAGATAACATAATTATTGAATATTAGCACGATATAGTTATTACAGGATCCAGTTCAAGGTTATTATGATTGGACGAACGAATCCAAGAGGAGTGAAATCCTCATACATGACTGTTGGTCGCTCAGTGTAGTGACAAATCCGATTTCATTGACTGACGTTCGCAAGAAGCCTCAGATCGACTTCAAACTTTCACAGTAGATTTTAGGAGTAATTCGTAACGTCAAGTTCGTTTCTGAAGTTATTCTGTTAAGTAATAAAGGAATGAGACGTAATATAATTTCCCATTAGAAATGCATTGTGAGCTGTAAATAACGGTGCTTAAGGCCATGTTAAATGGTGCTTGAGTTGTGTGTTGTCAGACATGCAGTAAGCATGTGTTATGGAAACTATTTTCTGTCTGTTGTACTGTAACTGCACAAAATATAATACAATGTGTTATTTATGAAATATTTTAAAATAGGTTATGAATACTAGAAAGATATATTTTTTATTAACAAACAATGATAAAAAGAAAAAGTAGTAAAAAATAAAATTTGTAAGAAGTACCTACTGGTAATGAAAATGTGTTATTATATTTTTTATTGCGCGGAACTATGATTATTTGGCTTATGTTGCCGTTCATCCCTATGTGCATGGAACAAGTGTACTCCTGGTATATTTCTGTACTTACGGTACATATAATCTACCAGAAATAAATTATAATGGTTTCACACCACTCACTGGTGGTGGTGACGACAAGCAGACGACAGAGACAAATTGAATACAAACAAACAAGTAACAGTTTCTGTGTTGGTAACACTGTCGACACATTCCCCCACTCCTTTCCTCATGAATCCTCCGGGCGACGTGATATGGTCTCGAGAAGCGCTAGTATATGTCGGTGGAATAATGGGGTGGTGGTGGGATTGTTTGCAAATAATTTGGTGTTGTTAAAAGTCTGTATAATATTGAGTTGGTGCACCTTCAACTGTAAAATAAAGATGGACTAACATGTGTTTCAGACTTACTCAATTGAGAAATCTTGTTATTTCTACCATGGTCCTAATATAATACGTGTTTTACAGTGCCATGTCTCTCGCAAAGAAACTCAAGACTCTGCAGTGTTTGCCAAACTACCCCAGAGTCTCGGCAAAGACTTAAAAGCCGAGAGACACTACATGTACGAGTGTGGGGAATGAGCCCCACTCACCCTAATGACCCGATTTTAGATGCTAGGTGGATCGACACAAGATTCGGTCCCGCTGTCGTTCTGGACATAATGAACGGAGGTGAAAGATCGATTGTCTTCCTTCCCTCTCGGTTCAACGAGTAGCTGACCGATTCAGAATTGGTAGAGATGAGAAGAACACAAGGGTGGAGGCTGCATTGTACTGGAATGAGTGGCAACTCCCCGGATATACTCATTTATTTCATGTCCGTTTAAATTACTCAATTACTCAAACATGGCTATTAAAAAAAAAAAAAAAAAAAAAAAAACGAATGTGTTGTTATCTATCCATCAATGCTTAGTAATGTATAAAACAATATGCGATTAATGGATATATATCCTATTCCGTCAACTTGTAAATTTGGTCGTATAAAACACTTTTCGCTGCAGCAATAACTATTCATTTTTCGATTTTTCATAAATGCGAATCCTACATTCAACTGCATCCATGTAGCAACATGTGTTTTATATATAGTTGGTGAAAAGAAGTATAACATGTGCAAGCCTGAGCTGTTTCAAGGTCACCGAATTTTTTTTTAAGTATAAGTAATACCTAGATGAGCACCTTTGCAAAACTGAAATTTTTCAAGGATACCAATATGTGCAAACCTGAGGTGTTTCTAGGTCGCGTAGTTTTGTAAAAAAAAGATATAAGTGCTACTAATGTGAGCATTCTAGTATTGTTTTTAGCCATGTATTCGTTTATAGAGTTGCTGTATAAATTTTCACCATAGTACGTAACGTATTTTATGACGGTATTACAAGCAATTATTCTACGTCTGTTGACCCTGACCAGGTTCACATACACCGCAGGTTATATCTCCCACTTGACAGGAGATATCTCTACTATGGAATGTATCATACTGTGGTCTAACGATTCACATAAATTTGCTCAGGGTGTGGCAACTTACAATAATCTGCGCATTAGGAACTCTGGCAATCCAAACGAAATACATATGCTTCGTTATTTCAAATGACGTCACCAAAACAAAACAATCAATCTGGATTGCAGCCAATTTGGCGATCAAGAAATCGCTGACGCGACAGTCAATTTGCCGCGGCAGGCCACTTAAAAACTGGATCTATCTCAACACGAAATAAGTTGGCAGACTCCCGCCACACCCACGAACTGGGCCGGACCAACGCGGTATCTGTTGAGAAGCGCGGCGGCCAAGCCCAGTTCCCAAGCCAAAACGCAAAATGCTAAAACACAATTCTCGGATTTCGCTCGAATTTGGTCACGTGACTTCAGCAGGGCAATATTACTACTTATTTTGTAAATCAAATATAAGCTGTTAGCAATCTATTAATGTTTTGGAGGTCCAACACCGAATGGACGATCTTTGCAGCGGTCAATGTCACGGTCGCGGGCTGGTCGGCTGTTATGTTTCGCAATCAAAAAACCCACTTTCGTTGCGTCTCCCAGCCCTTAGCACCAACACGAATTTCACAGAATTTTACCTATGTATATAGTATATATTTTATAGTAATACATTTTGTTTAATTTCTGATAATGGCTGACTTTGAAAGCAAATCAAACAAATTAAAGGCCATAGAGGGCAACGAGAGAATCAACCTGACAGATTTGACGTTCAGCGAGGGGTATCCGGTGGTTGGTATGATATTTCATAACCACAAGGTCAATGGGATGTCGCTCATAGCGGAAATAATAGTGAATTCAAATGAGGTAATTGCATATTTACCAAAAAGATTTGCTCGTTCACTGTCGCAGGCTGAAGTCGACAGCTCTGTCAATTGTGCTAAGTTACTTATTTTTATATTTTTTGCATTAAAATTGTCAGTTTTGTAATCTATTATTAAAGTTTGTTCTACTGTAACACAATCATGTTTATCTATACCTGGAAAAACAACTGATAGCTTTTACCTCCAATCGACGATTCCAAAATTCACGTTTATTATTAGCATTATCAACATATAGTGATTGATTTAAAATAACTGCATCATGATCCTCTTTAGCTGGCTTTAAATTTGATATTCTCTTTGTTTTCCCATCCCAACCATAATTTTTTAGTTCTAGTAAATTAAACTTTTCATTACCTTGTATAAACTCATCACCTTGTTTGGTTAGTACTTGACCTAAAATAGGAATCTCATTAAGCTCTTTAGCTTTCTCAACATTATGAATAGGATGTTTTTTAGCAAGTAGTGGAAAAGTAAGGCTGCTGGCTCACTTCAAGGTCACCCGAGCGATGACGTCATCGAGGTCAATGACCCCACCGATGACGTCATCGATGACGTCATAGATGACGCAATCGATGACGTCATCACCAATGACGTCACATCCATGACGTCACAGAAATGACGTGCTGATGACGTCATCACCCCTTACGTCACCAAAATGACGTCATCGATGTCACAAAGGTCAAGGTCACGCTGAAACCTAAAATTTTTTAGCACTTTTGCTGTTTCTCGCACTACGCTCCGAGTTTCAGTCCGGTTCCCATGACCTTGACGACTTGGAGCGAAATTAGACGAAAAACAGCAAAAGTGCTGAGGAAACTTGAAGTTTGCAACGTGACTCTGCCTAAACCGTCATGTGACACCGCTCGGGTGACCTTGAACTAGCCCAGCTGCCTTACTTTAGACCAGTACTACAACCGCGATGTGCACCCTACGACAGACACCGAGCGACTGACTGTCCAGCCCCGCGCACTCTAGGTATATGGGAAGTGGTGGGGGAACTGCGATGACCTCGGGAAACTTGAAAATGTCAAGCCAGGTAGCACCGTTTTGGTGCTACCTTAAATTTACATGTTAAAGTGTGATGACCTTGAGGTTGACTGTGAACCTGGGACTTAGGATTGTCTTTAACAGCTTGACGTTTTTGCCAGAGTTTAAGTGTGGTGACCTTGAACTGGTTAAAATCAAAACTGCACAGCAGACTGCACAACACGGATGTGCATCCTACGACAGCCGCCGAGCGACTGACCTCCGGGCCCTGCGTACTCTAGATATATGGGGAAGTGGTGGGGGAAATTTCAAGGTCATTCAAACGGAGTTTTAAAAAAGTCAAAGAGTAGAAAGACTACTCTTGTGAGTCTATAGCGATTTCATTCATAGTGAGTGCTTCGGTATGCCAAGTTGATCTGTACTGACACGCTCCTAAATAATGTTTGCAAAAACCTGCAAAATGATTGTTGCACAATTTGCAGCCAGTTAGCTGGTTTAGTTTAAATTCAATGCAACGTTCAGGGCAACAAGTGTACTTATGCCCTCTCATTTGGTACACATGGAATGTCTTCAACTCCGGTTTCGGCTTCTTCCAAGACTTGCACTTACACATGCACTGACCAAAAGCTTCACATGTTCTACAAGCCAGGCCATCCACCACATCAATGTCATTGGGCCATGAAAAACATTTCTGTTTGCAACAGTAGTTGAGTTGACTCTCCATGTTGCTGCGGTGAAGGTGCGCAATGAAATGATGCTGTAGTCAGTGAGAGTGCACCTTAAATAAACTCATTGGAGGGGGAAAGGTCAAGGTCATTCAAACGGAGTTTTAAAAAAGATGACTAGTCGTCCTCCTCCTCCTCGTCCGTTGTACTTGGAGAGCTGTCAGACGAAGAGCTCCGCGCAGGTGCTCCCCAGATGAAATGTATGTCTATTTGAAAGCGCAGGCCGGGATCTTGTACCATCAACTCCTTTAATCTATTACATACCAATTCCACTTTGTACACATTGTTAATAATCAACACCCAAGGCTTTGGCTGAACATAACGTGTAGTTGAGTCAGCCTCGCAGACAGTTACATCTTCCGGTGATATTGGAGTGTATAAATGTGTAAAATCTCGTTGCTGAGGCTGGCTTGAAGTTGAAGGTTCTGTGCCGACCCTGGTTGCATCAAAATTCAAATCCATTCTACATTCAAGAGGTCCAGGGTTCCCGTTGAATACATAGAGTAATTTTTGATACAAGACTTCCACTTCTGTCGCATCTTGTAAATGAACAGTCCACCGCAAGGGAAATGCTTCGTCCGTAGTGGAGTCAACTTGAGAAAGAGTCCTGTCCGCCATGGTAGCTAAGCAAGGAATGACGTGAGCTGCAGTCAGTTGTAACATTATCGAAAAGTAGAGGGGGAAATTTCAAGGTAATTCAAATTGGGTTTTAAAAAAAGGAAGGAGTGGAGGGGGAAAGTTCAAGGTCATCCAAATTGAGTTTTAAAAAAAGGAAAGAAGGTCACTCCCCATCAGCCTCGTCGTTGTCTCCTACATCTTCATCCGCATCAGATTCACTGTATGGGTAAATCGGTGACATTGGTGAGTATTGCGGTGAGTGCTGACCGTTGTTGTCCTCCTGCCGCAATGTAACTTGCGACCAATCATAGTTGAAATTCATTTGTATTATGATCCCAGGGTTGTCCCGCAGTATTTCTTTCATCCGTTCGCAAATTGTTTCCAAATAGTGAACACTGTCGATGGATAGTGTCCAACCTGTACTCGTTCCAACATCAGTAGTGGAGTCAGCTTGGCTGATGGTGTTGTCCGCCATGGTTGCTTGTCGAACAAGGAATGACGGGTGATGTGATGCTCATGCAGGAACATGGTGAAGTGGTGGGGAGCGTGGTGGAGTAGTGGGGGAAGTTTCAAGGTCATCCAAACGGAGTTTTAAAAAAAGGAAAACCTAAAGTAACATTGAAACTTTCCAACTGATGGTGGCGGGCGTTTTCTTCTGCAACCTTGCCGACACATGTGACTATGCCATACAGTATGAAAAGTACAACCATAATAAAGCCGAACAATAAAAGATAGCCGTTGACTATCATGATATTTTCTGAGTGGATCTGCTTTCTTCTTATCGCCCTCTCCTGCATCCTCTTCTCCAACTCGTGGACGAAGTCACAGCACGCGTGAGGACATCTTTCATCTGTTGGTAGGTTTGCCATTGTTGATGTTGTCGGTTTGGCTGTTGAAGATGGAATGAGGTTTCCAATTGTGATGTGCCATGTACACCAATAGTCAAGTGGTGGGGGTAGCGAAGCAGTGGAGGGGGAAGTTTCAAGGTCATTCAAACTGTGTTTTAAAAAAACCTATCTTGTTACTGAGCTCATATGTCAGTAACAAGATAGGTGTTTTTGCTCTTTTACTTCTTTAATATAATGAAAAAATAAACATATTCTACAATGGTTAGAACAAGAAATACAACTGCTAGTCAGCTGAAGTAATCCAAGTTGTCCGGCTCGGTCTTCATGGACATCGGTGAGGAAGCTGTCGAGGAGTGTTCAGGCTCTTCCTTTAGCTGCCGGGTGTTCCGTATATTGCAAGCGTAGACTTGCACATTTATACGGTAGCCTCTTGCCACCATTAGCTGCAACTCCTTGTACAAATCGTTCAGCTCCTGTTGCGTCTTGATAGTCACCTCCTCATAGCTGGCACAGCTTACGTTCAGAGACATCCTGATGTTGCTAGGTTGGCCGCTGGAGTAGAAATGAAGCCGAGGCACAGCGCTTGGAGGTATATGAAAAAGTGGTGGGGGTGTTTGCATTCAAACACGTTTGACTTGTAGCGTGGTGGTGGGGGTAACTGTGAAATGCAAAGGTCAAAGGTCAAGGTCACCCGCGAAGTTTAAAAAAAAATGCAACATATAAATATGTGACAAACTTTACATATTGATATGTTGCATTTTTTTGTCTTTTGTATTTTTTTTGGTTGTTTTTTTATGGTTTATTTATTTATAAAACATTACAATAACATATGTACAACAGTAAAACTTAAATCTAACACTGCTGCTTGTCGGCAATGTGGATGGTCAACTCGGTGGAATTACTACCCGTGCAACCGTGGGAAACCAGGTAGAGACAGCCGGGTTGGATGGAGCGCAGATCCTCGTTCTGGAGGAGATGGACGAACCGTTTCGGCAGGTAGACTTGGAACTTGGGCTCATCCCCCGGAGTGAATGGTGCCTCGCTAAGACTGCAGCAGATGGCCTCTCCAACTGTAGTCTCCATCTTCTTCATGGCGTGGATAATGTAGTGCTTCTCGTCTTTAAGTTCGGAACACTTCTTGACGGGTAGTATGGTAGATTTGGAGTGAGCATTGAACTGCTCAACCAAAGTTTGCAGGAACTGGTGAGATGCCATGGTCGAGATATAGATCGTCTTCTTCGTCTTCTTGCTGGGAGATGTTGTCGTCTCGGAATCTCGAGTAATACTCATGCCAGGTCCCGGTCTGCTCCTCACTTATATAACCCCCGTTACCCCCACCACTCCCCATTTCCCCACTTTGAAGGTAAGATGCGAGTTTATAGGCGTTTTTTAAAGCGCAATGTCTATCTTTTTCATGTTCTGGACTTTTAGTACAAATAAAAACATTTTCCATCGTATACTTGTAATTTTTATCCAATTCCACATCATTAACCGGAACATGAGTAAATCCTTCGATCCATCTTTTCTTTTCCAGCCCCTTTGTGTAAATATTGGTAAACTTGTCTGAAAAGTGATGCATAATGTGATACAAGTCCGTGTAACTTGTAAAACCATCATACCAATCAATATGATGGAAATGTTTTGAAATCCATCTGTTGGTGGTAGCGGCTTTACTAGTTAAAGATGAATAAGAACATGGTGGTTTAAATAAAAACGAATAAGGAACACTTGTATTCATGTCCAAAAACACAAGTTCTTTTATAATGAATCTATCATCATTACCACGAAACGCTTGAAACTCAATAATACCAGGCTTGGACTTTACTTGTTCTTCTTCTTCTCCCTTGTCCATTTTGAAGGTCACACGTCTGCTCATTATGAAGTCAGGAGGTCAACTGATTTCCACACCACGGTAGGTACTGCTTTTATACCAGGCCGTACAGTTGTTGGCGCGTTGGTGTATATTTAACGTGGGCACCGTCCCCAATAGGCCTAACCCCACAAAATGTTGGTTATTGTTTTAGAAACTAACCATTGTCATTTAAGTTTCCATCTTTATATTTTCCTTGTTTTCGTTTTCATCACTAACACTTGATTCTTCTCCTCCATCTTCCTCTTCTTCCTGTTTTACTGATTTCTTATGTAGTTGAGCGTACTTTTCCAATTGTCTCCACATTTGTACTTCATGAGGAACCCTATTGAATATAGAAGTATCCACAGGCCCGTACAATATAGGTGCGTCCGGTTGTTTGTCCAAAGTGTCTTCCAGATAATCTTTAATAATTGAACTTGAAAACACCAGTTGTCTCAAGTATCTTGTTATTGGTTCAGTTGCACAAGTTAGAATAAAAAACTCTTCTCGATTAAGTTGAATCTTGTTATCATGTCTTGTTGTGTCTCTAAACCGCAACTGATGATCACCACGATGTTTAACAATATCGATTTCCACATTTGAATCCAAAAGGCCTACTCTTGTCTTCCTTCCAAACATGTTACTACTTAAATAGCATTCTAGCAGATGCAAGTGTTTCATAAACGATTCCCAAGCAGTGTCCGTAAACAAAATCATTTTGGGCCCATGAGTTAAAATTACAGTAGGTGAATAATCCGTCGATTTCATAACACCGATTAAAACACTTTTGTCCAAACTTGATGAAATTGGATAAAATATTCGCAAGAATACCTCACTCAATATGTTAGGAGAAATATTATCTTCAATACCCCTTTTCCTCTTCTGTACATTCTTTCTTCTTTTACCTTTTTCCTCAACATTATTACTGGCGTGTAGTTGTCTGCAAGGGTTGTGTTCATCTCCTTCCGGTTGACCTTGAAGATCTAAAAAGTCGGATATCTCCTTCTCAATATCTACTACATTTTCTGGTGTACCACTAGGAGAAGCCATATTGAATTTGATGCTACCCATACAACAACAGGCAACAAACTGATGAGGAGCGACCTGAACGCTCTGCTTTTATACTCGCGGAATTCATTGGAATGTAACAAAACCGGTTTTTTACAATACATTTTTAACAATTCCAGTTAAAGGTGTGTATGTTACGATTTTATCATGTAGAATTAAACAGTATGCAGTTGTATTAGCCGGTATAGCCGCGTTGAATTCCATTTCTATTTTTATATCCACACTTGACGATTTTACCGATTCATTTTGTTTAGAACAATCGATTACAACTATAGGGTAACCATCTAAGTATTTTTCTGGTGATAGTAAAGGTGCATTTGTTTTACCGTAATATGAACTTTGGAATCTTGCATACATATCGTACAATATGCTGTACTTTTTATTAGCGAATGACACATTTAAATTATCGTATGGAAAAAATTGTGAATTTAAATAAACTTTAATATTTTTTAAGTTGCAATGATCAAATTGACCTGCATGTTTGGTGATGGTGTCTCTTCTGCCTGTTTGTAAACCAAATATAATATACCTAGCTCGTTCCACATAATTGGATGTTTTAACAGTCCAAGTGTGGCGATCCGTAGCTGGCAAACTGGGATGTTCATGAAATTCCCAACTTCTAAAAGGAATTACAATATCACGATCAGCCTTTAACTTTCTTAATAGTAGCATTCTATGCTCGTCAGCTAATTTAACATGTGGAACTCTCCATACAATTTTCTCTAATGTTAATTTCCATTCTAAAGTTGCATCTGTTGTACCGTCTGGAGCTTTAATAATGTCTTTATCGTTTGAAGATCTCAACATAACTAATTCTTGTTTAACATTTAATATAATTTTTCTATAATCTTCAGCAAAACCAAGCAACAAACGTAACGGAATATGAAAATCAAAATTTCCATTTGTATCTGGAGTGATTGTGTCTTTTGCAGGTAAAACCCATCCTGCAGGTTGTATTAAATTGGTTTCATTAGGTACCATAGATGTTAATCCCTTTCAAGTTGTTGCAATACCTACTTTTTTAGTGGAATCAACTGTTACACCTGATATTTCATATCTAATTTCATCAAACAGGAAAGCCATAGGATTATTTATAAATGGAACTGTTGTACCAGTAGTAGTACCGTCCTTTTTAGTAACCTTTCCTTCAATATACAAGTAACTTTCACATGGTAGTGTGTAAATGTCTTGATTTTGTATGGGAATACGAATTTCATCGTTATTGTTTAATTTTGATGAAGTGTAAGGGTTGTGGGTGTGATATTCTTTTTCCCATAGGGTTTCGTCGAATGTTGGACCCTGAGCTATATCCAGTATATCCATAATCGGTTAATTGTAATCCAATTCTCTCTAAGAAACGAATGTTCTCACGTGTTAACTCCTCCACAGCTGAAGAGCTACTAATGTGGTTTCCCGTAGGTTGTTCGCTTTTAAATGTTAAACCCATGATTTTGTATTAAAGTGTCGATTTTAAATGTAATCTAACCGTAATAGGCTCTTCTCGGAAATCTATCAAGTTACCGTCTTGATCCAATACGTTCAACACGATGTCTGAAATGAAAGTGGTGTTCAACGGTAGATATACCAGGTTTTGTGGTTTTTCAACAATTTTAAATCCAGGTGGTACACTTGGGTAAAAAGTATGTATTATATGGGTATTTGCTCCATCTCTGTAAGCTCCTTGTATAATGTTACAAGTTATGTCTATACTATTGACTTTTAATATTGTTACAGTTTGTTTACCGGAATGTGTTTGATTTGGTTCTAAAATTGCTCCATCTTTGGGAAATCCTAATAAATCACCAATTGAGTTTGGTTGAGTAAAATCTATATAATATTTTGAAGTAATTTCAGCTTTCATCGTATTATTATTACCTTTTAATGTTATATTGTCTTTTCCCATTTTAGTTTGCAAAAATTCATTTATATGATCAATTTCATAGGATCCTGTGGGTAACCTGCACTCTTGTAAGTCTGTAAATTTCCCACTGGCATCTTTTCCTTTATAATAATGCAATAAGTTATTTTTACCTTCCGTAACATTGGGAATAGAGTTGTAAGTTGTAAAATCAAATAGTGCCGCCTCCCAAAATCTTCCTTTTTGCAAGCGTAACGCTGGAAAAAGGATACTTCGTAAAGTGGACGATTTTCCTGTTAATGATACCGTATAGGAAGACATCTCAATAGTGACTGATACTTTTAGCTAGGAATTCTAAACATAAATGGCCGCATATTAATGTGTTATCAGGATGTTCTCTTTTATAGTTGTAATATATGTTTTTAGCAGATTTAAAGTAATCTTGAAGTTCTTTTGGTGGTGGCAGGTTACCGAAATTATCAAAATAATATACATTGCTATTCAGTTTCTTATAACACACCCAATGGGTGCCGGGCCCTTCAGTATTATCCAAATTTACGATTCCAGTCTCATTTTTCCATATTTTCTTTGGTAAACTGTCCTTCATGAATACTCCGCGAAAAAATGGTATTTTTAAACAGGAAATATATCTGAATAATTCAACATTAGTCAACGCTTTATGTGGTATAACTAATTGATTTCTTTTATTTAATATGCACGATACGGTCTTAGGTATAGACCTGCCCCGTTTTTTACCATTGACCATATTGTCGGTTTTTTATTATTTTTCTTCGTAGAACGTCTTTTTAGTCTAATATTACCACCATGTTTCTTCATGGTTGATCCTTTTTTATTCGTACCCCTCCTTTTTCCACCTCCTACCGCTGTTTTAGCCTTCATACCTGCTGTTACCGCTAAAGCTGCTGCTTTTTCCGCAATACTAGCGTCACTAGACTTTACTCGTTGCCAAGCTATATTTGCTAGCTTTTTATCAGCGATTGACCTATTTTTTGAATCGGTAAATGTGGAATATGCGATATCGTGTTCTTTACAAGCCTGATCTAACTTATTTATGCCTGGATCGCCTCTTTTCAGTCGTTTTTGCAATTTAGTTCCTGGTCCGCAATACTGATAACCTCCCGGTATGTGAAATTCGTATGGTAAAGCGTCTATTGCTCTGTTTACGATAGATCCTACTGGAATACGATTTAAAGCTTTACTTAACAGAGAAACCGCTGTGGACGTGATACCGCCTCCTTTCCGTATAGTGTCTCGATATGGACTGGTGTAATGAAATGCCATGATTGTCTTTTATATTCGAAAAGCGTAACCTATGTGTTACCTCTATGACAGGTTGCACATAAATGAAGTCATTTATTGGGTTATTTAATTAAATATCAATATCACCCTAATCTGATGATCTAAACTTTTGCGTATTAGGGTTTGTAAAGTATTTATTAAAAATTTCCCGTTTGATCCAATTACCTCTATCGGATTCGGACACCCAACTATGATGTGTACGGGTTGCAATAAGATTGTATACATAAAATAATGCATTTCCTAAAACTTTAATAAGAAAATTAACAGTGACAGCATTATCCACATGTTCAGGGTCTTTAAGGTCTGTTATACGTTTATTATTACAAGTATACACTTTACTATCCATTTGTGATAATGTGATAGAATGTCCTACGGTTGCAGCATCATTTGCTTCTCTTCCTTGCGCCAAGTCTTTTATTTTGTGATTGTTACATGTAAAAAACGCCCAGTAATTATTTGGATCTAGATGTACTGTTTGTCCTAAGGTAGCTGCGTCTCTATCTGTATGACCCCATGACACATTTGATAACCTTCCATACATGCAATCCCAAGCAGCATTTTTGTATGTCAATAAATGAAATTTTTCATTACCTTGAATAAAGTCATCCCCTTGCTTTGATAATACTTCATCTCGTTTTACAAATCCAGTTGTTTCTTGTTTTAAAGTCTCTTTCATTTGACCCACTGTTGCACCATCTGATGGTGCTGAACCATCTTTTACATTCGTCAAACAATTGCCAAGACAATCGATAACTCCCACATCACGTATGACACAATGATCTTTTATATATTTGAGATTTACAGCATCATTTTCATTTTTTGGATAACCTATGTCGTTAATAACAAATTTATAAAAAGAGAATCCATCTTTTGTCTTTTCAGGTATCAAGGAACGTAAATAGCGTCTATTTACGCTGTCTTTTGCATCTTTAGGGTCATCTACGTTGGATATACGTTTATTGTTAGCACTATACGTTTTCCCATTGAATTTTAACGTATTTTTTAATTCAGATGCCAAATAACCTTTGTTTATTGCATCACCGTTTTGATTTGGTTTACCAACGTTGATAATTCTATGATCTTCTGCGTCATATGTGTTATTTTGTAGTCTTAATGTTGGCGATATCTTTTCCTTTAATATTTTTAAATTTATTGCATCGTTTTCATCCGTAGGATCTTTTATGTTTTTTAACCTTTTATTACTCATATCATAATCTCCATCAGGTGTTTGTGGTAAACCAGCACTTCTTTTTAAACTATTCGCATAATATAACCCATCCGAGGAGTAACGTCCGAACTTGTCGACACTCATGATGCAACTGAATAGTAATCTAGGGAGTAACGCATTTTTATGAGATTACCCCACGGTTTCGGAGTTCATCCACTAAAGCCACCCATTCGTTTTCCAATCCAGTATGACCCACTTCTTTAGCTTCATGTATTAGTTTCATTCTATCCACCAATTTATTGATATTATTGTAATAAATCACATTTGTGTTATATAGTTTCTTCATTAAACCTGTACCTGTAACAGATTTGTTTCTTTTTCTTGGTTCAGCAGCACTTATATCCAAAGTGGATGACACAAACCTTCGTTTTATAGGTTTTCTTGGCATTATCGGCATTGGTTGTCTTCTCGTTGTTGGTATTAACTTGGATACAAATTCTCTATATTTTAAAGACCTAGATCTAAAAACTGGTTGGTCAGCTAAATATTTTCTCCTGTATGCATTGGTGTGTTCCAAAATCTGTTTATATGCTTCCATGTCTTCTTCTTTAACTAACAATTCTAAAGGCTTTTTTTCAAATAATAATTCAAATAATCCTCTTGTGCCCTTATATCTTTGATTACCAACAATAATATTATCATGTTCATCAATGTTTACCGGGCTATTACCAACCATTAAACCTTCTTCTGTTAATCTTACTCCATAACTATGGTAGTTTTTATTAGGATTTATTCCAGCTAACATTTTTATCATGTATTTCCTTCCTAAAGGTCCTTTGTTATGAATGTTTTCACCCAACAAGCTTATGTTTGACGGACCTTCCCTTGCTTCTTCTTCTTTTTCCTCTTCACTAGCGGTTGATACATCTTCATGTCCTCTTTTAGCTTTTACTTCATATAATTCTCTTATACCACTATAGTCTGGTGATTCTAGCTCTCTTTCGGGTTCTCCACCGGTAAAACCACTATATGTAGAGGATTCCGGGTCTTCATCACTAAAATCTTCTGATTTTACATTTTCTCTTTCAAACTTTGTAATAGGTGCAATTGCATCTCCTTCCAAAACGGGTTTAGCAAATTTTTTGTTTAATTGTTTCAAGGGTTCAGTAATAGGTTTAAAAGTAGATTCAAGAAATTTCTCCCTTTCGCTAATACCTAATTTTAATGCTCTGTTTTTATCCCGAATAGAATCACTAAGTGATTTTATTTCCTTTATTAACTTTTCTTGGTTAACCATGTTTGTAGCAAGACGTGTTGTACAACAATGAATGTTTTACATCATGATCAGTGTATTAGTATAAATTTATCAAATCCTATCCTGTATCGACCATTGTTTAGCGGTTGTTCCTTCATAATTGTTAAAAACCCATACTTTTCAGCCCAAGCCTTTCTACACAACTCTTTAAATCGTTCAAGTGACATATCCGCACTTACATGGTCATAATATATGTGTTTTAGGTTGGTTTCATCCTGTTTAAATACAATTAACATGTTTGCATTGTCTCTAATGAGCTGTTTCGGTATTTTGCTGTAAGTTTGACCAATATAAATGCTATCTATGTTGTTATGTCGACCCATGGCGAAGTAATTCCTTATTGTATTTTTATTTTCACAAGATACATCGTCAAATATAAATACTGAGAATGGTTTAGCCTCTTGCGGTTGCATGACACTCACGCTTGCGTTAAATTTGAAATATTTAACTTCAGGCACATTATTGAGTATTTGTTCCAATAACTGATATTTTGGTTGTTGCAGTGACTTTGAAAATACATATAAATTATTAAAACGTAATCCTTTAGGGTTAGTAATCAAATTGAATACTACATTTGTTTTTCCACAATTGGAAGGACCGGTAACGAGATAACGCACCGTGTTTGGCAACAAAGCACCGTGTTTCCCAGTGTTAAATTGAGAACCATCCACTGTAAGTTCATCTATATTATTAATAGTAAAATTGTCTTTTTGCGGTATTATCTCCATCCTTTGTAATGGTTCAACCCAAAATGATTCTCTATCGTTATATTAGATCCTTTTTAGGTATCCAAGAATCTTCCGTCTTATTAAATCCTAACCATCGTACTTTAACCTTATCTTTTTTCCGTTGCAACACCTTTTCAACTAGATATACATCACCTACTGTTGATTTTAACATTTCATGTCCATAAAAACCTCCTTCAAGCAATTGTCCTTTATTATCTTTTAAAATGTAAGTTTCTGGTACTGTAGGTTGCACCTTAAATACGGTAAATACCTCATTTGTCCAGTTAGGAAGATATCTTTTACTGAATACACCTTTGTATTTGCTTATTCGAACTTTATCACCAACATTAAACCTTTCAGGCTTTAGTTTTTCAACTTTTGGTTTAGTATTCATTTTTATACGTTTTAATACAAGTTTTTCATTTTTATTCGTCACCAGGCTTGGTTTCATACCGATAGTTCTATGAAACTTGTTATTGTAATCGCTTATAAGTTTTGGTAACATATCAATCCATACGTGTGATCCTCTGTTGGAAAACATCTTATACATCGCACCTTTTAAAGTTCTGTTAAATCTTTCAATTGATGCTTTTACCTCTGAATTGGTTGAGTAATGGTTAATGTTGTGTTTTTTCATTAAATTTGCAAATTCCTTATTAAAATATTCTTTTCCATCATCAGTTTGTAAATGTTTTATAGTATGTTTGTCTCTTTGTATAGCTGTTTCCATTGCTTTTGTAACACTTTTACCACTTTTATCTTTTAGTGGTAAAGCATCTGCCATTTTTGAAAAACAATTAATAATAGTCAATATGTATTTAAATCCTCTATTTTGTTTACTATAAGGAATCATTTCGATTAAATCCGCTTGATATAAATCATTTATTCCTTTTATCACTGTATTTCTTCGTGGAAACTTTCTTCTTGCAGGTTTATGAAGTTCGTTGACAATTTCTTGCTTCAAGTCCTTCATATTGCAGGTTTGAATGTTTCATGTATCACATGTATAATCACAATGAATGTTGTCTTAAATATTCACATAATTTATATAGGTCAAGGTCATACAAACTTGTGTAAAAAAATGGGCAACACGGCGTTTGACTTGCCGCGTTCCCCATTTTTTTACGGAAGGAGAAAGGAATAAGGTCGAAGTTGTAGAAGGACGAAGAATAGGTTACTAGTCGATAGGGTTTAGAGAGTAGTGGCCAAAAGGAAGAGTGTGAATTTTATCCGGCATAATATGCCTTTTATCATCTCGAGCTGATAGTGCCCTTTTAACTTCAGTGACACTGTAGACCTCATGTTTAAAGCTTCTGATAGTGTTGAACGTTGCAGACATTGTAGAATCTTCAAACAAGCAGGTCTTGTAATGGTCAAATGTCACATGTTTCTTCAAGTATGATGTTTTGACTCCTTTTGCTTTCTTGACTGTCGGTGTGTTGTTCTCGTTGTACATTTTAAATGAATACAATTTTGCCATCAGTGCCACTATTTCTTCTAAAGGCATTCCATTTGCTTCATCTTTAAATTTTCCGATTACTTTTTTATTCTTTTCATTGTAATTTGGATGGTTCTTCGGATAGTCAGAGAAGTCAAAATCGTCTTTGTATGGGAAACTCCTTAGGTCTTCATACATGTCCAAAGTCTTTATCCAGTAGATAAACGCGTCGGTATCCATGTATGCAACTCCAATGTTGTCTCTTCCGTAGTGTTTAACCATTTTGTTGTAATGGAAATCATACATCAGAGTTTTACTTATATCCAAAATCGACATTCCAATCTATAACGGACGATCCATCACTATTGTTGTTTTCTTCATACTGACGGCAACTAGATCTTCGTTTATAATCATGGATGTTCCAAAATTTGGTTTTTGCACTAATTTTTCCAATTTCTTAGGATCACTTACTAATTTAACAATCTTGTGTTTTCTTTTGTTTTCTAAGGTCTTCCCGAAGATGGCGTTGTTCATCAATTTGTAAAAGTCCTTTTCAAATGCTGATGTTGCTGCTGCTCTTCTTGTAGTGTTGGAATCAATATATGGTTTCAACCAACAAGACTGGGTGAATTCAATTGCTCTATGAATTCTCACTACACGTAGACCCAATTCAAGAGCTTGTTGAACTACCCAGTAGTGAGCCACATACCGATCTTTATTCTCCAACGTCATCATCAATTTTGGTTATCTTCCTGTCGGTGAAACTTCAGTCTTGGCTAGGAGAGGCAAGTCGTAGTGATGGTCATGAAGGTGCTCCGGATATTCGAAATCACAGTCCAAAATATAGCCTTTTGGACCATTCTTTGGAATCTGTGAGATGTCACCGATGGTGGCCGGGTCGATCCATTTGAAGTCAGCGTAGGGAAGCGGATTTGACATTGCCCAACCATAAAGGTTGTTTGCGTCAAAGTAGCCAAGGTAGACCGATGGTTGTCTCTCGTCGAAGCCTGGGATGTACTTGTTGTTAGCTTTGACATGACGTGTTACAGCTTGTGTCAAACCGCCCCGTACACCAGATTCTATCATGAGCACCATATCAATATCTGTTAGAAGTTCCAATCGAAAGTTGGTTGACTTTAGCATAGCTTGCCATGCTAATCCTGGAGATGTGTACGAGTGTAGAGGGTCCAGTCCATAGGCGGAGAAGCAGGTGTTTCGAAATTCTTCCATCACATCGCACAGCAGAGTTACGTCCAATTTTATGTAAAAGTCGGAATATTCCCCTAAGGTTTGAATGTTTAGTTGGTTCCAAACATTACAAGCATGATTTAGTCTTCAACGGTGATTGCACTTTCATTTAACTTGCTATTGAAGGCTTCAATCGGTGGCAGACTGGTTTCTTCGAATTTTTCTGCAGAAGTTATGTAATCATAGGGGAACACTCCTTTACGCATTACTAAGTCCAATTTATCTTCAGGTACAATTTTGCTGGTTTCTTTTAGATCTTCTCTTCTTAGGTTCTCAGACAATTTGCTCAAACTAGATGACATAAATCTATAAGAGTCTACGAAGCGAAGTTTAATTTTACCTACTGTTTTTGAGAAACTGATGTACTTCTCCAATGTTTCAGCTAATACTTCGATTTTTCCATCATCTCGTCCTAACTCTGGGATAATGAAGTGGGAGTCATAGCCGCTAAGATTGTGTAACACGACAGGGATAAAGTTTGGCAGTATGTAATTTATATTGCATGAATTACAAGCAGCTCCTCTGTATAACCCTGTCAGGTGATCGTGATCTCTTACTTTTTGATTTTCTTCACTGAAGCTCTTCTTGCATAAATAACATCTTGTTGCCAAATTGTATTCTTCTTGTTGATTTTGGTTCAAAGGTTCCATAGGTAAAACATTACCGAATAAGCGTTGCACCTTTTCAGCAATGTCATACAACTGGTCTACGAAATGCTTAGCGGCTTCTTCCCCACGGTAGAGTATCGGAGTGGATGTTAAGCCATAGTCTTGCAACTGTTCTTCAGGCAAAGTCGATTTCACCAATAAGCAAAAACTGTTAGGTTGATGCAGTTGATATTTGGTTCTTCTAGTCACCTCACCATCCGGAAGCTCCTGTGGTACTAACGTGGATTCGAAATCTGCGTAGACGGCTACTGGAATCCGATATTGGTGAACTGTTTTGTTGAATTGGATGAACGCTCGAGATGGCGGCGGCAGACTAATCTTCACTTCATAGTTGTCATTACAAAGTCTTTGGTGTTCCTTCAACCACACCGATCCTCCACGTCTCAAATCTTTATTCGTAAAACAAAAGCATCTCTTACACACTGTCACTCTAATTTTATTTTTCGTTAATTGTCGTACAACCAATGCTTCAAAATCTTTTATCCACACATAATGTGAAATTTCGCCTTTAGTTATCAATAATAAATCAGTATGGTTTCTTTGCTCCACTTTTCCAACTCGTAGAGGATACACATTGTTCGAATCATCTAAGCCGAACACGTTAACAGAAACACCTGGATTTTGTTTCTCAAATTTTGCAATTTGATTAAGACTCACAGGATACGACATTCCTCGGAAGTTGTAGAGGTGTTCGTTTTCATAATATTCCCTACCAACTCTACAAGGATTATGTTTTACATACTTAGTTAGCATCGCATACTTAAAACATTCATTATCCCCGTTTGTAACATTTCTGCAAGAGTTGGTGTCTTTAATTTTCTTTGGTAGAGGGATAAAGCTGCTACCCCTCATACCATATCCATGCTTGTGAACCCTCACAATCCATACCTTCAATCGATGATAGCGTCCAGCCAGATCCTCTTCCTTCGTGTTCTTGGAGTTTCATTAGCAGTTCATTCAAACAATCTTCTAAAATTTCGTTGATATCAGATGTGGTTGTAAGGGTTCGGTTTTTAGCAATGAATGCTCTCGGTGAGTTTTCACCATCGGTATTAGTAAACATAGCCTCCAACACCAATCCAAATTTAATAAAGTTCAATCTTGCCAATTCTTCCATCAATGTTTTTACAACTAGATTTTTAGCTTGAGTTATAAAGTTTTCCAATTCCAATTGCACATTATTAATTTTGAAATGAGTTACAACTGGTCCTGGCAAGGCTGTGGTGCGCAGTTGTCTTATATGTTCCACTTCTTCTGTATCATCTTCTTCCATATCCTCTTCTTGGGTACGCAGTTGTCTTACATCTTCCACTTCTTCTTCCATATCTTCTTCTTCCATTTCCTCTTCTTGAATAAATCCTCCAGCTGTAGATGGTCCAGCTCCGGCGAATTGAATAACACTTGGTCTCCTTCTTTGCATTAACTGTAGATAGCTAGCCCAGTCGTCCATCTGCTTCTGGGGGTTTTCCAAAAACCGATCAATCGCATCCAAGTCTTCTTCACTTACTACAATCTCTTCTTTTCTGTCCTCTTCATGATGCAATTCTCGGTGTAACTGTAGATAGCTATCCCAGTCGTCCATCTGCTTCTGGTAGTTTTCCAACAACCGATCAATCGCATCCAAGTCTTCTTCACTTACTACAATCTCTTCTTTTCTGTTCTCTTCATGATGCAATTCTCGGTGTAAAACAAAGATATCTTCGTCTTGAAAAAACTCACCACAAATATCGCAAAGAGCCATTTTTTACAGTTTGGCTTTGAGTGTGCACTCGGTGAATGTCCACGCAATAATGAGCAGCGCGCTCAACCGGGTCCCTTTATACCCGAGGTTGAAGGGTGGGGGAAGGTGACGTCATATATACATCCGGTTTATCAATCATGTAGTAGATTTGGCTTTTTAACACCCATTTTCAATATATTCTTCAACAGGCTTAATAAAGCAATGATGTTTGGTCTAAATCCACTACTTTGTACAAGTTTTTTCAAAGATGTCTGTTTGAGCAAGTTTATATGGGTCAAGGTCATTTGGAATTATTATTTTCAGCGGGGATAGAGCACTAAGCAGCATCAATTACTACAAAGTGCTCTATCCCCCGCTCACATTTTTTGTTTTAATTTCTTACAAAGGTGAAATATCACCGGTGTTACCTCCAGAATAGGAAGAATTCTGTTGCGATGGAGCAATGGAAGTGGTGTATCCAATCCAATTGGTTTACCATTTTTTATACCCCCACCAACTATGCATTTATGTGGGTCAAGGTCGCATAAAGATACCCTTTGAGCGGGGGATAAACCACTAAGCAGCATGCTAGTCCATTGCCGCAAAGTGATCTATCCCCCGCTCTGTTCTACAAAACCTCAATCAAGTCCAAGTTCAAGTCCTAGTTTAACACTTGGTTGGGAGAATTACATTAGTTTGATGCTTATTTCTACCGTTACACTCGCTCCGTTCTCAAAAGATATAAATAATATAATCCTGGATACTGTTTTGTTTCACGTCCTGCATGTTCCTTAATAAAGTCAAAAGCCAATCTTTTTGAATATTCATTATGAAACACTTCTCTCACACAACAAGAATTTTTTCTTCCACCAATTTCAGTTGAATTGATGATAGTTTGCTTACATCATCCTTGTCTATCAGGGGTAGCTTGTAGGTGAAAGTATTTGGTGGTAGTTTTCGCGTTCTGTCAAGTAAACAACAAAATTTTTTATACAATTTCTTCTCATTGTCTGTAATACTATTAATACCAATCAGATTATAGTACGAAGGTTTATAAGGTATACGACGAGACATTTTTGGTCACCGGTCTTCTTAAGAATGAGCTCCTGGACAGCCACTTCCAACGAAAGGTGGAGCGTGAATGAGAAGTGCGTGCAACCTGACCGCCTTATATCCCCACCAGCCAAGGGCGACCCCACCCTGGGGGGGGGCACTTCTCGTCCGGAGCAAAAAACTTTTTGGTCAAGGTCAAAAATTTTTCCCAAAAAAAAGTTGGGGGGGGAGGGGGAGGGGGTGGGGGAGGGGGTGGGGGAGGAGGTGGGGGAGGAGGAGGGGGGGGTCATTACTATATTTAGGTCAAGTTCACGAAAAAACTTTAAAAGAATTAAGCCCCACACCCCCCTATGGGGGTGTGGGGCACTTGGGTTGTCATCGCTGTAGCCTCCGAAGAGACCCAACTATGACAACAAGGCAACATCCAATGTCGTGTACCCTTCGCCACGCGAGACTTGTAAACATTTACTGCATTGTCTTTTCAATAGCTAACAAAGATTCATTTACATAATTTTGAGTTTCCAGGAGGAAACAAACTGAGGACACCCTAATGGCTTACGTCCTCGGTCCGAGTGCAGAGGCCGCCGCAACCTTTTGCATGCCAGCGTACAAACATACATACTCCCACAACCCCAGCCGCAACCTGTTGCATGCCTGAGAGGAGCCTAACAATACTTCAAAGTGACTTTACACGGGGGCCTACTCCCGTAACCCTATCTTTAATATTTTTAATTTAGCAATGCAGTAAATTTTTAGAAGTCCTTTGTGGGTCAAGGCCACACGGACATTAAAAAATTTCAGCCCCCGTACATCCATGGCGAACCACGAATGTTCGGGGGCCTTGGGGACTAAAAACACAAATAGCTAACAAAGATTCATTTACATAATTTTGAGTTTCCAGAAGGGAAACTAACTGAGGACACCCTAGTGGCTTACGTCCTCGGTCCGAGTGCAGAGGCCGCCACAACCTTTTGCTTGCCAGCGTACAAACGGATATGCTCCCACAACCCCAGCCGCAACCTGTTGCATGCCTGAGAGGAGCCTAACAATTATGAAAAGTGGCTTTACACGGGGGCCTACTCCCGTTCCCTGAAGTTACAATTTACTTTGAGCTGTGAAAAGCGCTCAAGGGGACATGCTAAAACAAGCGTATACACTTTAGATAAATATAACACACTTACAACACACAATTGAGCTCAACATAGTAAATGCTGGAACAAGCACATTAAACACATATGGCAAATAAGACACAGAGGATAAAAGACAAACAAGACACACAGGAGACATAGGGTACAAGTGAAACACTCTCATATAAAATTATTCCCAATACCCAAACGCAAGCGCAATATCTTAAAAATAATACCAGTCTTAAAGTTAGAGTAGACTTCGCTAAACAGTGAAGGCGCCTTTCAGTGTTTAGTGAGGCCTATGGCGGTCCGTCCCGATCGTTCACGTTCAACGCGCGGGAGCGGACTGCGAGCCGGCTGTGGCCGGGCCGCCTTATATCCCCACCGGGGCTGCCACGCCCAGGATATCAGGGGTGGGGGAGGGGGTGGGGGTGGGGGAGGGGGGGGGGCTCGCACTTTTTGTCAGGGGGGAGGGGGGGGGGAGGGGGGGGGTCACTTCTCGTCCGGAGCAAAAAACTTTTTGTTCAAGGTTAAAAATTTTTCCGAAAAAAAAGTTCGGGGGGGGGGGTCACTTCTCGTCCGGAGCAAAAAACTTTTTGGTCAAGGTCAAAAATTTTTCCGAAAAAAAAAGTTCGGGGGGGGGGGGTCACTTCTCGTCCGGAGCAAAAAACTTTTTGGTCAAGGTCAAAAATTTTTCCGAAAAAAAGGTTCGGGGGGGGAGGGGGGGGAGGGGGGGAGGGGGTGGGGGAGGGGGTGGGGGGGGGGTCACTTCTCGTCCGGAGCAAAACACTTTTTGGTCAAGGTCAAAAATTTTTTCCGAAAAAAAAGTTCGGGGGGGGGCTCGCACTTTTTGTCGGGGGGGGGGGGGGGGGGCTCGTAGGTTAAGTGGGTCAAGGTCACCCACAACACTTCTACTCTAAGTGTTGGCTATACCCCCACCACAACTGGGTCCCTAGGCTGCACAACACCGCTCCGCCAGTATGTCTCCGGCTTCCATGCGGTGCGTCTCGCTGTTCTCTAACTCTCTATATGTAAGTAATTTTACAAGTTTTAAATCTAGGTCACTACACTTTAACTCTGGGACGATATCGACTTGTAGTATTTCAGTGTTTTGACTCAAGGGTCATCACACTTTAACTCTAGCACGTCGGTTATCGTACCAGAGGTGCTCAATAACCTAACTTGTAATGTTTAGGGTGGCGTTTGCACGCCACGTGGTATCGCCATGAGTGTCCAGTCCGAATTTTAGGTTAGATTAATTTTACTGTGATCTTTTCTATTTCCAATTCGTTTTGCCTAAGAGTAAGATGTCGCTTTATGAATTTGTATTTCTCTAAGGTTATTGGGGATTGAAAGATTACAATCACTTTATTTAGACGGCTCTTCACCTTAGAGTTTACCATAACTTCCACTTTAACTTTTCTTCCTTGCCCCTCACAGCTTAAGCTGTACAGTAGGGTTTCTTCTAGCGCCAACTCGGGCCGCGAGAACAGTGTGTTGACTGTAGGACAGCTCATGGTGAAGTGATGCGATACTCCAGCGTTCAACCTCACCTTCCCCCACCACTGTGACCTTCCCCCGCTCCTGCTGTTTCCCCCACCACTTTTCCCTTCACTCATGCGCTACCAACAGTCTCTCAGTATTGTGCGGACTTTTGTGAGGGGAGGCCATGTCGCGGGACACTTTGGGTAAGAAACTTAGCCGTGTTAAGACTTTATTAGTTGCTCACTGTCCCAAACTCAAAGTCAAACGGGTTTCAACTTTAGCTAAGTGGCGAAGACTGTTGCGCGGACACCCTAGGTTTTATACCAAACAGACTAATGTAAGTTTTACTGATGAAGATTTGTTTAGAATATTGGATGAAATGACTTTTCCTTGCAAAATTCAGTTAGTTACTCCCATTCCTGACAGTTTAAAGTCTTAGTCTCTCAAGCCGATATACCTAGAGTACACAGAGCCTGAAAGTCAGTCGCTCGGTGTCTGTCGTAGGGTGCACATCGCGGTTGTAGTACTGGTCTAAAGTAAGGCAGCTGGGCTAGTTCAAGGTCACTCGAGCGGTGTCACATGACGGTTTAGGCAGAGTCACGTTGCAAACTTTGAGTTTCCTCATCACTTTTGCTGTTTCTTGTCTAATTTCGCTCCAAGTCGTCAAGGTCATGGGAACCGGACTGAAACTCGGAGCGTAGTGCGAGAAACAGCAAAAGTGCCAAAAAATTTTAGGTTTCAGCGTGACCTTGACCTTTGTGACATCGATGACGTCATTTTGGTGACGTAAGGGGTGATGACGTCATCAGCACGTCATTTCTGTGACGTCATGGGTGTGACGTCATGGATGTGACGTCATTGGTGATGACGTCATCGATTGCGTCATCGATGACGTCATCGATGACGTCATCGGTGAGGTCATTGACCTTGATGACGTCATCGCTCGGGTGACCTTGAAGTGAGCCAGCAGCCTTACTTTTCCACTACTTAGGAAGTTTACCATTCCGTTAAATCTTTGAAGCTCTTTCACGTTTTTTGGTTTATCCATCTTAAGTATTGCAGACACCTTTTCTTTGTCAACAGAAATTCCGTCAGGTGAGAGGTAATATCCGAGAAATTTTATACTACTTTTCCTGAACTCAGTTTTGTCTTTGTTTAGGGTCATGCCTACGCTTTTTAGCTTATCTAGTACCTGCCTAACAACTTTATCATGTTCTTCTTTTGTTTTACCCCATATGAGGATATCGTCTATGTGAACTGCTACATTTGACTGGTCACCCAGAATGTTGTTCATACATTTCTGGAAATGTTCAGGTGCTGACGTTATACCGAATGGAAGTTTAAGAAATTTAAAGCGCCCAAAAGGAGTAAGAAATGTAGTAAAATCTTGAGAATCTGGATCTAAAGGGACTTGCCAAAATCCACTATTTGCATCAAGCTTCGAAAACAACGTTGCTCCTGAAATTGAGCTGAGAGATGTTTCAATTTTAGGGATAGGATGATATGGCCGTTGGACAGATTCGTTTAATTTTGTCATGTCAACACATATACGAACATCTCCATTAGCTTTAGGCACTACTACCATTGCAGAACACCATTCAGTCGCATGTTCAACTGGGGTGATAACCTTATTTTGAACCATATTTTCAAGTTCGTTTTTTACTTTATCCATAAGGGGCAATGGCACTGACCTTGGGGTAGTTATTGCGTACGGTTTCGCACTATCCTTAAGAGCTATTGTATAAGGATGAGGAATGAGTCCGAGACCATTGAATATTTCATGATATTCCGTAAAGAAGTTACTGCTATTCTCTGATATGGAATTTACAAAAGTCAAAATCTTTAAGTCCTGTATTGCTGGGCGACCAAGCAAAAGAGTTGATATCCCCTTAACTACATATACTATGTGACTAATACTTTTATCCTTGAAGCGGATATTGGCTCGAGTATATCCTACTGTGTCTAATTTAGCTCTACTAGCCCCATACAACTCTACCAAAGTTGGTTGAATCCTACTTTGTGGGATTATGCCAGGAGGAATCACAGTTACATCTGCCCCTGAATCTATTTTAAATGTTAGAGGCTTTCCCTCAAACATTAATTCTAATTTCCACGGCTTACAATTCGACCCATCCTCAAGCGATCCTACAAATAATTTCTTACTTGAAGTTTCAAGTTCACTTACTTCATTTCCCTCGATCACTTCCTGTGTGTCTCTGGACCTGCACACCTTTGAAAAGTGACCCACCTTCTTACACGAGTTGCATGTTGCATTTTTCGCTGGGCATCGGCTTCTGGGATGAGATGGTTTACTGCCACACCAAACACATTGTGCAGGATATTCATGTTTTGGTTGAGCTGACTTGTCCTCTCGATGTTGGCTGCTAAACTCTCCACGTCGACTTGCACTCTTCGACGACATTGATTCAATGCCAAAGCTTTTTGTACCGCAGATTTCTTTTTTCTCTTTTTTCACATCCTCTGCGTGTCTTATAGCTGTAATTGCCTTGTGTAAATTCATTTCATTATCAACCAATAATTTTTCACTGAGTTTTTGATCATTTAATCCGAGTAATAGTACCATCAGTACCATTTCATCATTTAGAGAGCCCCAATCACAAGTTTTAGCCAAGGAATGAAGACTAATAATAAAATCTTCAATAGGCTCATTCTCTTTTTGTTGCCTTCTTAGAAACTTTGCTCTTTCAAAAATTAAGTTTCTCTTTGGAATGAAATGTTTCTCAAATAAGTCCAAAACTTCATTGTATGTCAAGATCGATTCATCTTTCACACAGAGAATGCAAATATGTCGTCAGCTTTCTCCCCCAATGTGTATATTAATGTATTGATTTGTTTAATTTGAGATTCTTCACATAATCCAGATGCTGATCGATATCTTTCAAACCGGACTTTCCAAGAAGGCCATTCTGCTGGAATAAATGAAAAGGCTTTTGGCGGTTCAATAGCTGGTTGTGTTCTTGAAATGATGATAGCCTTCTCAAGTTCAGTTGGTTGATGGATATTGCTTTCCAAGAATTCATCATCATCATTTAAGTCACGTTGTTTTTTCCTAGATTTTCTACTCAGAGGCATGATCCCAGTACGCTGCCACCATGTACTATTAATATTTTATGCAATTATGAAAACTCATAGAAACACTGTTTAGTTGTATGACATAACTCCAAAAACTAACTTTATTTATTTACATTCATTATTGTCATAACAAAACCATATGATTATAAATACTTTAAAATAAACATCTGTTAAATAAACCACTCTTACAACATCCGCTGTTAGACGAGGTATGTAACCGATTATTTGTCTATCTATTTTCACAGTTCAGGGGCTAAACAATAGATATTAATTATAGACAAGCTATTTGTTTCGCTTTTTGGTTTTTTTTCTATATGTTGAATACACATTAGGCTATAATGGTCTAAACTATCTAAAGTTGAGCAACTTTGAACCATTATACCTGATTATGGAATAAACATGTCAAAAATAAAATGAATCAAATAGCCCAAGTCTTTATCTTGTAGAGGCATGTATTAATTAAAAGGTCTTCTTTCCGAGGCCAAATCTCCTCCCTAAAAATCACTTACCTGAGTCTTAGGTCTCACACGTGCTGAAGAGCAGGAGAGTTTCTTTGGTCACAGTGTTTTACGCCGCATACTGGTTATTGTTTCTCACCCTCAGTATGGTTGTGACGAATGCGAAACGTATTCAGATAGTTTCCGCAACGGGCATTTGATTGCACAGGCAAAATAATCACTCTATCCCTTTAGCCCCCTCTTAAAATAATGCTATAACAGTTTGACAAATAATACCACAGACATTTTTACTGTAGACGTAAGATTTTCAGCCGTTTTAGTAACCAAGTACAACTAATGAGTAGTGTTCTATCCAATACTACTTTAGCGAAGAATCGAATTTTCCGCGGTGTTATGAAAGATGTAGACGGAAAACATCACAAAAAACCCCGCCTGATACTGTCTTGTTCAGAGTTCGTCAACTACTAGTCATTCTCCTTGCCTTGGTTGATGTGGACTGCCGCTTCATTTACATTGATGTAGGTTCAAACAGATGGGCTAATGACTGAACCGCGTTCCAAATATCGCCATAGAATAAAATGGCAAGCCGAGAGATGGGGTTTATAGATCATTTTGTTACCGTGGGGAATGATGTAGGGGTGATTCCCTCTACTCATAGACTTATTAATGGCATTTTCATAATACTCGATGACTGGAGGTGGATTGATTAGTTCCTGCCTCTATTCGACTTGATATTTTCTATTCTGCTTCTTAAAAATCTATATCTTACTACGGTGTTGAGACACATAGCTCCTATTCAAAGAAAACCAATGCAGAGTTTCTTTTGGTTTTGTTGGCATATTCAGTATGATTAATTATCCACAGAATATCGCAGTTTAGGTAAACGTAAAACAACATCCCCACCCCACTTCAATAGTGGAAAATGGGGGCTTTCAGGCCATTTCAATGAGATCTTAGTAGGTCACGAGGAAATGACGTAAAATGATATCATCGACGATGAAGTGAGCAGTTTCATCACTCAGTCACGTCCTCAAAACTATGATGTCACAAGCTACGTCATCACCAATGTGTAATGTCGATTTTGCTCAGAAAATTCGTGTAAGTCCCGTTAACCTTAGGAGCTTTTCACAAAATTTTATGAGAAATTGTCAAAGTCCTGAGAAACTAAAACTACCTTTCGCGGTAACCCTACGTAAACTCGTAAGCCACTTAACGTAGAAGCAATTTTAAACGAGCCAAACCAACAATTAATTAAAATATCTGTATTTTTTTTTAGTCTGAAAACTGAAGGAAAAGAGTTTTTTTTTAGTGGGTGATTACTTAATTTTGTTGTATTTGTCCAACACTACAGGCTGACGAACTGTGTGCGTAAAAGCATAATTTCTCCTATCCCTAAACACACACACACACACACACACACACACACACACACACACACACACACACACACACACACACACACACACACACACACACACACAAGTAGTGCAAATTTGAGGATGCTGGCTCAGTTCAAGGTCACCTGAGGGATGACGTCATCGAGGTCAATGACCTCACCGATGACGTCATCGATGACGTCACCGATGACGTCATCGATGACGCAATCGATGACGTCATCACCAATGACGTCACTTCCATGACGTCACACCCATGACGTCACAGAAATGACGTGCTGATGACGTCATCACCCATTACATCATCAATATGACGTCATCGACGCCATGAAGGTCAAGGTCACGCCGAAACTTAAAATTTTTTGGCACTTTTGCTGTTTCTCGCACTACGCTCCGAGTTTCAGTCACATTCCCCGTGACCTTGACGACTTGGAGCGAATTTGCGACGAGAAACGGCAAAAGTGCCAAGTTAAACTTGAGTTTTCGACATGACCTTGCCTATATGGTCAATAGGTGATCCCTCAGGTGACCTTGAACCAGCACAACACCCCCAAATTTAATATTACTGTGACTTTGAAAAATTTAACAACGGAGTGCCGACACCGACGCGCACCCTACGACAGCCGCCGAGCGACTGATCTTCAGACTCTGTGTACTCTAGGTATATCATCTCAGGAGACTAAGACTCTAAACTGTCAGGAATGGGAGTAACTAACTGAACTTTGCAAGGAAAAGTCATTTCATCCAATATTTTAAACAAATCCTCATCAGTAAAACTTATATTAGTCTGTTTGGTATAAAACTTAGGGTGTCCGCGCAACAGTTTGCGCCACTTGGCTAAAGTTGAAACCCTTTTGACTTTGAGTGGTGGACAGTGTGCAACTAATAAAGACTTAACACGGCTAAGTTTCTTACCTAAACTGTCCTGCGACATGGCTTCCCTTCACAAAAGTGCGCACAATACTGAGAGACTGTTGGTAGCGCATGAGTCAAGGGAAAAGTGGTGGGGGAAATAGCAGGAGTGGGGGAAGGTCATAGTGGTGGGGGAAGGTGAGGTTGTACGCCGGAGTATCGCATCACTTAACCATGAGCTGTCCTACAGTCAACACACTGTTCTCTCGGCCCGAGGTGGCACTAGAAGAAACTTTACTGTACAGCTTAGGCTGTGAGGGGCAAGGAAGAAAAGTCAAAGTAGAAGTTCTGTTAAACTCTAAGGTGAAGAGCCGTATAAATAAAGTAATTGTAATCTTGCAATCCCCAATAACTCTAGAGAAATACCACTTTATAAAACGACACCTCACTCTTAGGCAAAATGAATTGGAAATGGAAAAGATCACAGTAAAATTAATCTAACATAAAATTTGGACGGGACACTCATGGCGATACCACGTGGCGTGCAAACGCCACCCTAAACATTACAAGTTAGGTTATTGAGCACCTCTGGTACGATAACCGACGTGCTAGAGTTAAAGTGTGATGACCTTGAGTCAAAACACAGAAATACTACAAGTCGATATTGTCCCAGAGTTAAAGTGTATTGACCTAGATTCAAAACTTGTAAAAATACTTACATGTATAGAGTTGGAGAACAGCGATGCTTACCGCATGCAAGCCTGAGACACACTGGTTGAGCACCGTCGTGTATCATAGGGACTCGACTATGGTGGGGGTACTGCCAATACTTAGAGTATAAGTGTAGTGGGTGACTTTGAACCAGACTTAGAGTAGAAGTGTAGTCGGTGACCTTGAACCACCCCCGAGGGGCGGACCCCCCCCCCCCGTCTCCATTTTTTGGGGGGCGGAACCCCCCCCCCCCAAGGGGCGAGCCCCGCCCCCGCCCCATGCCGGTCGCCTCCGCCCCATGACGTAGTGACTTGGGGCGACCGGTGGGGATATAAGGCGGCCCGGCCACAGCCGCCTCGCAGTCCGCTCCCGAGCGTTGAACGTGAACGATCGGGACGGACCGCTATGGGCATCACTAAACACTGAAAGGCGCCTTCACTGTTTAGCGAAGTCTAATGTAACTTTAAGACTTGTATTAGTTTTAAGACTGGTATTAGTTTTAAGATTTGTATTAGTTTTAAGACTTGTATTATTTCTAAGATATTGCGCTTGCGTTCTGGTGTTAAGAATTATTTTATACTTGTAACCTATGTGTTTAATGTGTATAAGCTTGTTCCAGCATTTACCATGTTGAGCTCAACTCATCCCGTAAGTGTATTATATTACAGAATGTTATTACAGAATAAGTACTCCCCCTTGAGCTTGTTTCACAGCTCAAATTAAATTTAAATTCAGGGAACGGGAGTAGGCCCCCGTGAAAAATTATTTTATACCAACGTTAGCATGGGTCCTCTCAGGCATGCAAAATTGCGGCTGGGTTGGGAGCCGGTCCGTTTGTACGCTGGCAGGCAAAATTGCGGCGGCCTCTGCACTCGGACCGAGGACGTAAGCCACTAGGGCTGTCCTCAACCTCTGTTTCCCTTCTGGAAACTCAAAATTATGTAAATGAATTTTTGTTAGATATTTGTGTTTTTGTCCCCAAGGCCCCCGAACATTCGTGGTTCGCCATGGATGTACGGGGGCCGAAATATTTTAATGTTCGTGTGGCCTTGACCTAGTAACGAGTTATAAAAATTTATTGCATTGCTAAACTTAAATATTAAAAATAGGGAACGGGAGTAGGCCCCCGTGTAAAATCATTTTATACCAACGTTAGCATGGGTCCTCTCAGGCATGCAAAATTGCGGCTGGGTTGGGAACCGGTCTGTTTGTACGCTGGCAGGCAAAATTGCGGCGGTCTCTGCACTCAGACCGAGGACGTAAGCCACTAGGGCTGTCCTCAACCTCTCTCAAAATTATGTAAATGACTTTTGTTAGCTATTGAAAAAGTTATTTGTTAGCAATGCAGTAAATGCTTAAAACTCTTGCGTGGTGAAGGTCAGACAACATTGGATGTTTTCTGTTGTCATAGTTGGGTCTCTTTGGAGGCTTCAGCGATGACAACCTAGATGCCCCAGGTGGGGCTTTATTTTTTTAATATTTTTTAATGACCTTGACCTAAATACAGTAGTTTTCAAAACTTCTAATGGTTAGGTATTACTAACATACAAGTCTGCTGTTGTCCATAGTTGGGTCTCTTAGGAGACTACAGCGATGGCAACCTAAATGCCCCAGGCGGGGATTTATTTTTTAAAGTTTTTCCGTGACCTTGACCTAAATATAGTAAAGACTGCCCCTGCATCTTTGCCCCCCCCCCCCGCCCCCGCCCCCGCCCCTCTGGACTTAGAATATTTCCGTAGATGTAAATGAAGTACCTACAGGTTTGAGCCAACACTTAGAAAATTTTACTTTTTACTTTTTCTGAGACACTGAGACTTAGAGTAGAAGTGTAGTTGGTGACCTTGAACCCCCCCCCCCCGAGGGGTGAGCCCCGCCCCATGCCGGCCGCCTCCGCCCCTCTGGACTTAGAATATTTTCGTAGATGTAAATGAAGTACCTCCAGGTTTGAGCCAACACTTAGAAAACTTTACTTTTTCTGAGACACTCAGACTTAGAGTAGAAGTGTAGTTGGTGACCTTGAACCACCCCTGAGGGGTGGACCCCCCCCCCCCTTGGGGGCGAACCCTAAGGGGCGGGGGTCCACCTCCGCCCCGCTCCCACCCCTAAGGGGCGACCGGTAGGGATATAAGGCGGCCAGGTTGCACGCGCTTCTCATTCACGCTCCAGCTTTCGTTGGAAGTGGCTATCCAAGAGCTCATTCTTAAGAAGGCTGGTTACCAAAAATGTCTCGTCGTATACCTTATAAACCTTCGTACTATAATCTGATCGGTATTAATAGTATTACAGACAATGAGAAGAAATTGTATAAAAAATTTTGTTGTTTACTTGACAGAACGCAAAAACTACCGCCAAATACTTTCACCTACAAGCTACCCCTGATAGACAAGGATGATGTATGCAAACTAACATCAATTCAACTGAAATTGGTGGAAGACAAAATTCTTGTTTGTGTGAGAGAAGGGTTTCATAATGAATATTCAAAAAGATTGGCTTTTGACTTTATTAAGGAACATGCAGGACGTGAAACAAAACAGTATCCAGGACTATATTATTTACATCTTTTTGAGAATGGAGCAAGTGTAACGGTAGAAATAAGTATCAAATTAATGTAATTCTCCCTACCAAGCTTATAAGGAAAAGTCATATTGAAATACATGTTGTGTACGGCTGTATATGAATGTTTGGCGGAATAAAATGTGTTAAAGTAGGACTTGGATTTGATCGAGGTTGTGTAGAACAGAGCGGGGGATAGATCACTTTGCAGCAATGGACTAGCTTGCTGCTTAGTGGTCTATCCCCCGCTCAAAGGGTATCTTTACGTGACCTTGACCCACATAAATGCATATTTGGTGGGGGGGTATAAAAAGGGTAAACCAATTTGATGGATACACCACTTCTATACCATGGCTCCACTTGACAACACTGCGTTCCATCACAACAGAATTCTTTCTATTCTGGAGGTAATCCCTTTAGAAATTATAGAAGTTGAGGACCAACTACCTGCGGTTAACCAGGAAGAGGAGGAAGAAGAAATAATGGACATTGAAACGGACTTGGACGAAGCTGGTTTAACGGATAATGAAATGGACTTGCACGCCTACGAAACATTGGAGTCATCATCGGAGTCTGAAATGGAATACCAACTTGAAATTGAAGAAGAAGAAGAACAAGACACTCCTCATCGTCCAATAGATAGGATGTTAGTTGCCAGAAGACTTATGTATTGTCAGCGCTACCTATTTCGTGATGAGGATGATTCTGACTCTGATGGTGATGTTTCACCCTTGTAAGAAGTTTTAACAAAAATTCAAAAAATGTGAGTGGGGGGTAGAGCACTTTGTAGTAATTGATGCTGCTTAGTGCTCTATCCCCCGCTCAAAATAATAATTCCAAATGACCTTGACCTACATAAACTTGTTCAACAGACGTCTTTTTTGAAAAAACTTGTACAAATTAGTGGATTTAGACCAAAAATCATCGATTTATCAAGCCTGCTGATAAATGTATTAAAAATGGTTGTGTAAAAGCTAAATTTACCACATGATTGATAACCCGGATCTACATGACGTCACTTTCCCCCACCTTTCTGCCTCGGATATAAAGGGACCCGGTGAGCGCTCTGCTCATTATTGCGTGGACATTCGCAGAGTGTACATTCAAAGCCAAACTGTTTGAAATGGCTCTTTGCGACATTTGTGGGGAAATCTTTCAAGACGAAGATCTTTTTACCCTACACAAAGAATTACATGAAAAAGAAGATGGAAAAGAAGATATTATCATCGATGAAATAGACTTAGACTCAATTGACCGGTTTTTGGAAGAGCACCAGAAGCAAATGGACTACTGGGACAGCTATCTACAGCAAATGCAAAGAAGAAGACCTAGTGTGATCCAATTTGCTGGTGCTGGACCATCCAATACTCGAAGACCTATTGAAGAAGAAGAGGATATGCAAGAAGAGGACATGGAAGAAGAGGACATGGAAGAAGAACTGGAAGATGTGAGACAACTGCGCACCACAGCCTTGCCAGGACCAGTTGTAACACATTTCAAAATTAATAATGTTCAATTGGAACTGGAAACATTCATAACCCAGGCTAAGGAACTTGTTGGTCAAACCTTGAGGGAAGAACTACAAAGATTAAATTTTATTAAATTTGGAATGGTGTTAGAGGCTATGTTTAACAATACTGATGGTGAAACTGCATTGAGAGCGTTCATTACCAAAAACCGAACCCTTACCTTCACCTCCAACATCGATGATATTATTGAAGAATGCTTGGAGGAACTTATAACAAAACTTCAAGAACATGAAGGAAGAGGATCTGGATGGACTTTGTCATCAATTGAAGGTATGGATGTAAGGGTTCATAAGCATGGATATGGTTTAAGGGGTAGTAGTTTTATCCCTCTACCAAAGAAAATCCAAAACACTAAATCGTGTAGGAATGTGCAAAATGAAGGTAATGAATGTTTCAAGTATGCAATGTTAACTAAGTATGTTAAAGATAATCCTTGTAGAGTTGGTAGAGAATATTACGAGAATGAACACCGCTACAACTTTCAAGGCCTCACCTACCCAGTTACTTTGAAAGACATTGACAAATTTGAAAAGAGAAATCCTGGCGTTTCAGTCAATGTTTTTGGTTTGGATGATTCGAACAACGTTTATCCTTTGCGGGTAGTAAAAGTTGAGCAGAGAAACCACACGGATTTGCTATTGATAACTAAGGGAGAAAATTCCCATTATGTATGGATAAAGGACTTTGTAGCCTTGGTATGGAATCAATTATCAAAACATAAACGTAGGTTAACAGTGTGTAAAAGATGTTTCTGTTTCACATATAAAGAACTAAGACGTGGAGGATCTGAATGGATGACGGAACACAAAAGACTCTGTAACGAGAATTATGAAGTGAAGGTTAGTCTGCCACCACCATCTCGAGCGTTTATCCAATTCAACAAAACAATCCACCAATATCGTATTCCACTGGTCATCTACGCAGATTTTGAATCTACGTTAATACCACAGGAGCTGCCGGACGGTGAGGTGACTAGAAGAACAAAATACCAGCTGCACCAGCCCAATAGTTTTTGCCTATTGGTGAAGTCAACCTTGTCTGAGAACCAATTGCAAGACTATGGTTTAACATCCACTCCAATACTCTACCGTGGGGAAGAAGCCGCTAAGTATTTTGTAGACCTGTTGTATGACATTGCTGAAAAGACGCAACACTTATACGGTAATGTCGTACCTATGGAACCTTTAAACCAAAATCAACAAGAAGAATACAACGTAGCGACAAGATGTTATTTATGCAAGAAGACCTTTAGTGAAGAAAACCAAAAAGTAAGAGACCACGATCATCTGACAGGGTTATACAGAGGAGCTGCTTGTAATTCATGCAATATAAATTACAAACTGCCAAACTTTATTCCTGTTGTTTTACACAATCTTAGCGGCTACGACTCCCACTTTATTATCCCAGAGTTAGGAAGAGATGATGGTAAAATTGATGTTCTTGCTACAACATTGGAAAAGTACATCAGTTTCTCAAAAACAGTAGGTAAAATTAAACTTCGCTTCGTAGACTCTTACAGGTTTATGCCATCTAGTTTAGCCAAATTGTCAGAGAACCTAAGAAGAGAAGACTTAAAAGAAACAAGCAAAATTGTACCTGAAGATAAATTGGACCTAGTATTGAGGAAAGGAGTTTTCCCCTATGATTATATAACTGCTACAGAAAGGTTTGAAGAAACCAGTCTGCCACCGATTGAAGCCTTCAACAGCAAACTAAACGAAAGTGAAATCTCCATTGAAGACTACAATCATGCTTGTAATGTTTGGAACCAAATAAACATTCAAACCTTAGGGGAATATTCAGACTTTTATATAAAATTGGATGTAACGCTGCTGTGCGATGTGATGGAAGAATTTCGAAACACCTGCTTCTCCGCCTATGGACTGGACCCTCTACACTCGTACACGTCTCCAGGATTAGCATGGCAAGCTATGCTAAAGTCAACCAACTGTCGATTAGAACTTCTAACAGATATTGATATGGTGCTCATGATGGAATCTGGTGTACGGGGCGGTTTGACACAAGCTGTAACACGTCATGTCAAAGCCAACAACAAGTACATCCCCGGCTTCGACGAGAGACAACCATCACTCTACCTTGGCTACTTTGACGCAAACAACCTCTATGGTTGGGCAATGTCAAATCCGCTTCCGTATGTTGACTTTAAATGGATTGACCCGGCCACCATAGGTGATATTTCACAGATTCCAAAAAATGGTCAAAAAGGTTATATTTTGGACTGTGATTTTGAATATCCAGAGCACCTTCATGACCATCACTACGACTTGCCTCTCCTAGCGAAGACTGAAGTTTCACCGACAGGAAGATGGCCAAAATTGATGATGACCTTGGAGAATAAAGATCGGTATGTGGCTCACTACTGGGTAGTTCAACAAGCTCTTGAATTAGGTCTACGTATAGTGAGAATTCACAGAGCAATTGAATTCACCCAGTCTTGTTGGTTGAAACCATACATCGATTCCAACACTACAAGAAGAGCTGCAGCAACAACAGCATTTGAAAAGGACTTCTACAAATTAATGAACAACGCCATCTTTGGGAAGACTTTGGGAAACAAGAGAAAACACAAAAATGTAAAATTAGTAAGTGACCCTAGAAAATTGGAAAAATTAGTTCAAAAACCAAATTTCGGAACATCCATGATTATAAACGAAAATCTAGTTGCAGTCAGTATGAAGAAAACAACAATAGTGATGGATCGTCCGTTATACATTGGTATGTCGATTTTGGATATTAGTAAAACCCTGATGTATGATTTCCATTATAACAAAATGGTTAAACACTACGGAAGGGACAACATCGGAGTCGCATACATGGATACTGACGCATTTATCTACTGGATAAAGACCTTAGACATGTATGAAGACCTAAGGACTTTTCCATACAAAGAAGACTTCGACTTTTCTGACTATCCGAAGAACCATCCAAACTATAATGAAAAAAATAAAAAAGTAATTGGAAAATTTAAAGATGAAGCAAACGGAATGCCATTAGAAGAAATAGTAGCACTAATGTCAAAATTGTATTCATTTAAGATGTACAACGAAAACAACACACCGTCAGTCAAGAAAGCAAAAGGAGTGAAGACATCTTATTTGAAAAAACATGTGACATTTGACCACTACAAGACCTGTTTGTATGAAGATACTACCATCTCGGCCACATTCAACAATATCCGAAGCTTTAAACATCAAGTCTACAGTGTGACTGAAACTAAAAAAGCACTGTCAGCTCGGGATGATAAAAGACACATTATGCCCGACAAAATTCATACTCTTCCTTTTGGCCACTACTCTCTAAACCCTATCGACTAGTAACCTATTCTTCGTCCTTCTACAACTTCGACCTTATTCCTTTCTCCTTCCGTAAAAAATGGGGAACACAGCAAGTCCAATGATGTGTTCCCCATTTTTTACACAAGTTTGGATGGCCTTGACCTATATAAATGATGTGAATATTTAAGACAACATTCATTGTCATTATAAATGTGACACAAGAAACATAGAAACCTGCAATATGAAGGACTTGAAGCAACAAATTGTCAACGAACTTCATAAACCTGCAAGAAGAAAGTTTCCACGAAGAAATACGGTGATAAAAGGAATTAATGATTTATATCAAGCGGATTTAATCGAAATGATACCTTATAGTAAACAAAATAAAGGATATAAATACATATTGACTGTTATTAACTGTTTTTCAAAAATGGCAGATGCTTTACCGCTAAAAGATAAAAGCGGCAAAAGTGTTACAAAAGCAATGGAAATAGCTATACAAAGAGACAAACATACTATTAAACATTTACAAACCGATGATGGAAAAGAATATTTTAATAAGGAATTTGCAAATTTAATGAAAAAACACAATATAAACCATTATTCAACAAATTCAGAGGTAAAAGCCTCAATAATTGAAAGATTCAACAGAACTTTAAAAAGTGCGATGTATAAAATGTTTTCCAACAGAGGATCGCACATATGGATTGATATGTTGCCAAAACTTATAAACGAGTACAATAACAAATTTCATAGAACTATTGGGATGAAACCAAACCAGGTGACTAGCAAAAATGAAAAACTGGTATTAAAACGTATAAAAATGAATACTAAACCAAAAGTTGAAAAACTAAATCCTAAAAAATTTAACGTTGGTGATAAAGTGCGAATAAGTAAATATAAAGGTGTATTTAGTAAAAGATATCTGCCAAATTGGACCAATTAGGTCTTTACTGTATTTAAAGTACAACCTACAGTACCTGAGACATATATTTTAAAAGATAATAAAGGACAATTGCTTGAAGGAGGGTTTTATGGACATGAAATGTTAAAATCAACAGTAGGTGATGTATATTTAGTTGAAAAGGTGTTGCAACGGAAAAAAGATAAGGTTAAAGTACGATGGTTAGGATTTAATAAGACGGAAGATTCTTGGATACCTAAAAAGGATTTGATATAACGATAGAGAATCATTTTAGGTTGAACCATTACAAAGGATGGAGATAGTACCACAAAAAGAGAGTTTTACTATTAATAATATAGATGAACTCACAGTGGATAATTCAGAATTCAATAGTGGGAAACATGGCAATTTGTTACCAAACACCGTGCGCTGTCTGGTTACCGGACCTTCCAACTGTGGAAAAACTAATGTAGTATTCAATTTAATTACAAACCCTAAAGGATTACGATTTAACAATCTATATGTATTTTCAAAATCACTACAACAACCAAAGTATCAATTATTGGAAAAAATACTGACTAATGTGCCTGAAGTTAAATACCTAAAATTTAATGCAAGTGAGAGTGTCATGCAACCACAAGAAGCTAAACCATTCTCCGTGTTCATATTTGACGATGTATCTTGTGAAAACCAAAACACAATAAGAAATTACTTCGCTATGGGTCGATATAACAACATAGATAGTATTTATATTGGCCAAACTTACAGCAAAATACCGAAACAACTCATTAGAGACAATGCAAACATGTTAATTGTATTTAAACAGGACGAAACCAACCTAAAACATATATATTTTGATCATGTAAATGCGGATATGACATTTGAACGATTTAAAGAGTTATGTGGAAAGGCTTGGGCTGAAAAGTATGGGTTCCTAACAATTATGAAGGAACAACCGCTAAACAATGGTCGATACAGGATAGGATTTGATAAATTTATATTAATACATTGAACATGGTATAAAACATTCATTGTTGTACAACACGTCTTGCTACAAACATGGTTAACCAAGAAAAATTAGTAAAAGAAATAAAATCACTTAGTGATTCTATTCGGGCTAAAAACAGAGCATTAAAACTAGGTATTAGCGAGAAGGAGAAATTCCTTGAATCTACTTTTAAACCTATTACTGAACCCTTGAAACAATTAAACAAAAAATTCGCTAAACCTGTATTGGAAGGAGATGCGATTGCACCTATCACAAAGTTTGAAAGAGAAAGTGTAAAATATGAAGGTTTTAGTGATGAAGACCCGGAATCCTCTACATATAGTGGCTTTACCGGTGCAGAATCTGAAAGAGAGCTAGAATCACCAGGATATAGTGAAAGGGGACCTGAAGATGTACCAACTGCTAGTGAAGAGGAAAAAAGAGAAGAGGCAAGAGAAGGACCGTCAAACATAAGCTTGTTGGGTGAAAACATTCATAACAAAGGACCTTTAGGAAGGAAATACATGGTAAAAATGTTACTCGGAACAATTCCTAATAAGAATTACCATAGTTATGGAGCGAGATTAACAGAAGATGGTTTAATGATAGGTAATAGCCCGTTAAACGTTGATGAACATGATAATATTGTTGTTGGTGATCAAAGATATAAGGGTACAAAAGGATTATTTGAATTATTATTTGAAAATAAGCCTTCAGTATCGTTAGTGAAAGAAAAAGACATGGAAGCATATAAAAAGATTTTGGAACAGACAAATGCGTATAGGAGAAAGTATTTACCTGACCAGCTTCCTTTTAGATCTAAGTCTTTAAAATATAGAGAATTTGTATCCAAGTTAATACCAACTAGAAGACAAACAATGCCGTTAACACAAAGAAAACCTGTAAAACGAAGATTTATGGCATCCACTTTGGATGTAAGTGCTCAGGAACGAAGAAAAAGAAGTAAGTCTGTTACAGGTACAGGTTTAATGAAGAAATTATATAACACAAATGTAATTTATTACAATAATATCAATAAATTGGTGGATAGAATGAAACTAATACATGAGGCTAAAGAAGCGGGTCATACTGGATTGGAAAACGAATGGGTGGCTTTAGTGGATGAACTCCGAAACCGTGGGGTAATCTCATAAAAATGCGTTACTCCCTAGAGTACTATTCAGTTGCACCATGAGTGTCGACAAGTTCGGACGTTACTCCTCGGATGGGTTATATTATGCGAATAGTTTAAAAAGAAGTGCTGGTTTACCACAAACACCTGATGGAGATTATGATATGAGTAATAAAAGGTTAAAAAACATAAAAGATCCTTCGGATGAAAACGATGCAATAAATTTAAAAATGTTAAAGGAAAAGATATCGCCAACATTAAGACTACAAAATAACACATATGACGCAGAAGATCATAGAATTATCAACGTTGGTAAACCAAATCAAAACGGTGATGCGATAAACAAAGGTTATTTGTCATCTGAATTAAAAAATACGTTAAAATTCAATGGGAAAACGTATAGTGCCAACAATAAACGTATATCCAACGTAGATGACCCTAAAGATGCAAAAGACAGCGTAAATAGACGCTATTTACATTCCTTGATACCTGAAAAGACAAAAGATGGATTTTCTTTTTATAAATTTGTTATTAATGATATAGGTTATCCAAAAACTGAAAACGATGCTGTAAATCTAAAATATATTAAAGATCATTGTATCATACGTGATGTAGGGGTTATAGATTGTTTTAATAATTGTTTAGCAAATGTTAAAGATGGTTCGGCGCCATCAGATGGTGCAACAGTGGGTCAAATGATGGAAACCTTAAAACAAGAAACAACCTCTTTTGTAAAACAAGATCAAGTAGTATCGAAGCAAGGGGATGACTTTGTTCAAGGTAATGAAAAATTTAACTTATTAACATACAAAAATAATGCTTGGGATTGCATGGATAAAAAGTTATTAAATTTGTCATGGGGTCATGAGGATCATGATGCAGCTGCTTTATCACAAACCGTACATCTAGATCCAAATTTACACTTTGCAGTTTTTACATGTAATAATAACAATATTACAAACTTGAAAGCAGGAAGACACCCAAATGATGCTGCAACTGTAGGACAGACCATCACAACATCATTTAAGGATAGTAAAGTGTATACTTGTAATAATAAACGTATAACAGACCTTAAAGACCCTGAACATGTGGATAATGCCGTCACTGTTAATTTTCTTGTAAAAGTCTTAGGTAATGCGTTATTTGATTTTCACAATCATTTTACACCGGATATTCTTCAAGGAAAATCGGGTCATAATACTTATGCTGAATCCGCGAGAGGTGGTTGGATTAAAAGGGAAATTTTTAATAAATACTTTACTAACCCTAATACGCAAAAGTTTAGATCATCAGATTGGGGTGATATTGATATTTAATATAAGATCACAACAAACGACTTCATTTATGTCCAACTCGTCATAGAGTTAACACATGAGTTGCACATTGCGATTATAAAAGGACAATAATGACGTTCCAGTACATCAGTCCATATCGAGACACTGCAAGGAAAGGAGGTGGGATCACGTCCACAGCGGTTTCTCTGTTAAGTAAAGCTTTAAAACAAATTCCAGTAGGATCCATAGTAAATAGAGCAATAGACGCATTACCATACGAATTTCATATACCGGGAGGTTATCAGTATTGCGGACCAGGAACTAAATTGAAAAAACGACTGGAAAGAGGCGATCCAGTCATAAATAAGTTAGATCAGGCTAGTAAAGAACACGATATCGCATATTTCACGTTTGCCGATTCAAAAAATAGATCGATAGCAGACAGAAAGCTTGCGGACATAGCTTGGCAACGAGTAAAATCAAGTGACGCTAGCATAGCAGAAAAAGCAGCAGCTTTAGCAGTAACAGCAGGTATGAAGGCTAAAACAGCAGTTGGAGGTGGAAGAAGGAGGGTAAAAAGGAGGTCAACCACAAGAAAACATGGAGGAAATATAAGAAGAACACGACGATCTACAAGAAAAGGCAGGAAGAAGAAGCCCACCGTGTGGTCTATGGTAAAAAACGGGGCAGGTCTTTACCTAAGACCTTATCGTGCGTATTAAATAAAAGAAATCAATTAGTTATACCACATAAAGCGTTAACCAATGTTGAATTATTTAAATATATTTCCTGTTTAAAAATACCATTTTTCCGCGGTGTATTCATGAAAGACAGTTTACCAAAGGAAATGTGGCAAAATGAGACTGGAATTGTAAATTTGGATAATACTGAAGGGCCTGGCACCCATTGGGTTTGTTATAAGAAACTAAATAACAATGTATATTATTTTGATAGTTTCGGTAATTTGCCACCACCAAAAGAACTTCAAAATTACTTTAAATCTGCTAAAAACATATATTATAACTATAAAAGAGAACAACCTGATAATACTTCAATATGCGGTCATTTATGTTTGGAATTTCTAGCTAAAAGTATCAGTCACTATTGAGATGTCTTCCTATACGGTATCATTAACAGGAAAATCGTCCACTTTACGAAGTATCCTTTTTCCAGCGTTACGTTTGCAAAAAGGAAGATTTTGGGAGGCGGCACTGTTGGATTTTACAACTTACAACTCTATTCCCAATGTTACGGAAGGTAAAAATAACGTATTGCATTATTATAAGGGAAAAGATGCCAGTGGGAAATTTACAGACTTACAAGAGTGCAGGTTACCCACAGGTTCTTATGAAATTGATCATATAAATGAATTTTTGCAAACTAAAATGGGAAAAGACAATATAACATTAAAAGGTAATAATAATACGATGAAAGCTGAAATTACTTCCAAATATTATATAGATTTTACTCAACCAAACTCAATTGGTGATTTATTAGGATTTTCCAACTATGAGCCAATTTTAGAACCAGATGTAACACATTCCGGTAAGAAAACAGTAACAATATTAAAAGTTAATAGTATAGACATAACTTGTAACATTATACAAGGAGCTTACAGGGATGGGGCTAACACCCATATAATACATACTTTTTACCCAAGTGTACCACCTGGATTTAAAATTGTTGAAAAGCCACAAAACCTGGTATATCTACCGTTGAACACCACTTTCATTTCAGACATCGTGTTGAGCGTATTGGATCAAGACGGTAACTTGGTAGACTTCAGAGAAGAGCCTATTACAATTAGATTACAGTTAAAATCGACACTTTAATACAAAACCATGGGTTTAACATTTAAAAGCGAACAACCTACGGGAAACCGCATTAGTAGCTCTTCAGCTGTGGAGGAGTTAACACGCGAGAACATTCATTTCTTAGAGAGAGTTGGATTAAAAGTAACTGATTATGGATATACTGGATATAGCGCAGGGTCCAACATTCGACGAAACCCTATGGGAAAAAGAATATCACACACACAACCCTTACACTTCATCAAAATTAAACAATAACGATGAAATTCGTATTCCCATACAACATCAAGACATTTACACACTACCATGTGAAAGTTACTTGTATATTGAAGGAAAAGTTACTAAAAAGGACGGTACTACTACTGGTACAACAGTTCCATTTATAAATAATGCTATGGCTTTCCTGTTTGATGAAATTAGATATGAAATATCAGGTGTAACAGTTGATTCCACTAAAAAGGTAGGTATTACAACAACTTTAAAAGGATTAACATCTATAACACCCAATGAAACCAATTTACTTAAACCTGCCGGATGGGTATTACCTACGATTGACACAATCACTCCAAATTCAGATGGATATTTTGATTTTCATATTCCATTACGTTTGTTGCTTGGTTTTGCTGAAGATTATAGGAAAATAATATTAAACGTTAAACAAGAATTAGTTTTGTTGAGGTCTTCTAACGATAAAGACATTATTAAAGCTGCAGATAATACGACAGATGCAAATTTAGAATGGAAATTAAAGTTAGACAAAATTGTATGGAGAGTTCCACATGTTAAATTAGCTGACGAGCATAGAATGCTACTTTTAAGAAAACTAAAAGCCGATCGTGATATTGTTATTCCATTTAGAAGTTGGGAATTCCATGAGCATCCCAGTTTACCTACTACGGATCGACACACTTGGACTGTTAAAACATCAAATTATGTAGAACGAGCCAGGTATATTATATTTGGTTTACAAACAGGTAGAAGAGACGCCATCACAAAACATGCAGGACAATTTGATCATTGTGACTTGAAAAATATTAAAGTTTATTTAAATTCACAATTCTTTCCATACGACAATTTAAATGTGTCATTCACTAAGAAGAAATACAGTATATTGTACGATATGTATGCAAGATTCCAAAGTTCATATTACGGTAAAGCAAATACACCCTTATTATCACCTGAAAAATATTTCGATGCCTACCCAATAGTTGTAATTGATTGTTCTAAACAAAATGAATCAGTAAAATCATCAAGTGTGGATATAAAAATAGAAATGGAATTCAACGCGGCTATACCGGCTAATACAACTGCATACTGTTTAATTCTACATGATAAAATCGTAACATACACACCTTTAACTGGAATTGTTAAAAATGTTTTGTAAGAACCGGTTTTGTTACATTCCAATGCATTCCGCGAGTATAAAAGCAGAGCGTGCAGGCCGCTCCTCAGTCTGTTGCCTGTTGTTGTATGGGTAGCATCGTATTCAATATGGCTTCTCCTAGTGGTACACCTGAAAATGTGGTAGATATTGAGAAGGAGATATCTGAGTTTTTAGATCTTCAAGGTCAACGGGAAGGAGATGAACACAACGATTGTGGACAACTTCACGCCAGTAATAATGTTGAAGAAAAAGGTAAAAGAAAAAGGAATGCACAAAAGAGGAAAAGGGATATTGAAAATAATATTTCTCCAAACATATTGAGTGAGGTATTCTTGCGAATATTTTACCCAATCTCTTCCAGTTTGGACAAAAGTGTTTTAATTGGTGTTATGAAATCAACAGGTTATTCCCCTACTGTGATTTTAACTCATGGACCCAAAATGATTTTGTTTACGGACAGTGCTTGGGAATCGTTTATGAAACACTTGCATCTTCTAGAATGCTATTTAAGTAGTAACATGTTTGGAAGAAAGACAAGAGTAGGACTTTTGGATTCAAATGTGGAAATCGATATTATTAAACATCGTGATGATCATCAGCTGCGGTTTAGAGACACAACAAGACATGATAACAAGATTCAACTTAGTCGAGAGGAGTTTTTCATTTTAACTTGTGCAACCGAACCTATAACAAGATACTTGAGACAACTGGTATTTTCAAGTTCGATTATTAAAGATTATCTGGAAGACACTTTGGACAAACAACCGGACGCACCTATATTATACGGACCTGTTGATACTTCTATATTCAATAGGGTTCCTCATGAAGTACAAATGTGGAGACAATTGGAAAAATACGCTCAACTACATAAAACATCAGTAATACAAGAAGAAGAGGAAGAAGGAGGAGAAGAATCAAGTGTTAGTGATGAAAATGAAAACAAGGAAAATATAAAGATGGAAACTTAGATAACAATGGTTAGTTTCTAAAACAATATCCAAAACTTTGTGGGGTTAGGCCTATTGGGGACGGTGCCCACGTTAAATATACACCAACGCGCCAACAACTGTACGGCCTGGTATAAAAGTGGTACCTACCGTGGTGTGGAAATCAGTTGACCTCCTGACTTCATAATGAGCAGACGTGTGACCTTCAAAATGGACAAGGGGGAAGAAGAACAAGTAAAGTCCAAGCCTGGTATTATTGAATTTCAAGCGTTTCGTGGTAATGATGATAGATTTATTATAAAAGAACTTGTGTTTTTGGACATGAATACAAGTGTTCCGTATTCATTTTTATTTAAACCACCATGTTCTTATTCATCTTTAACTAGCAAAGCCGCTACTACCAACAGATGGATTTCAAAATATTTCCATCATATTGATTGGTATGATGGTTTTACAAGTTACACGGACTTGCATCACATTATGCATCACTTTTCAAACAAGTTTACCAATATTTACACGAAGGGGCTCGAAAAGAAAAGATGGATCGAAGAATTTACCTATGTTCCAGTTAATGACGTGGAATTAGATAAGAATTACCAATATATGCTAGAAAATATATGTATTTGTACAAAAAGCCCAGAACATGACAAAGATAGACATTGCGCTTTGAAAAACGCCTATAAGCTCGCCTCTTACCTTCAAAGTGGGGAAATGGGGAGTGGTGGGGGTAACGGGGTTATAAAAGTGAGGAGCAGACCGGGACCTGGCATGAGTATTACTCGAGATTCCGAGACGACAACATCTCCGAGCAAGAAGACGATCTATAACCCGACCATGGCATCTAACCAGTTCCTTCAAACCTTGGTTGAGCAGTTCAATGCTCACCACTTCTGAACTAAAAAAGCATCTTGAACCGGTTAAGAAGTGCTCTGAACTAAAAGACGAGAAGCACTATATCATCCATGAGATGAAGAAGATGGAGACTACAGTTGGAGAGGCTATCTGCTGCAGTCTCAGCGAGGCACCGTTTACTCCGGGGGATGAGCCCAAGTTCCAGGTGTACCTGCCGAAACGGTTCGTCCATCTCCTACAGAACGAGGATCTACGCTCCATCCAACCCGGCTCTCTCTACCTGGTTTCCCACGGTTGCACGGGTAGCAATTCCACCGAGTTGACCATCCACATCGCCGACAAGCAGCAGTGTTAGATTTAAGTTTTACTGTTGTACATATTGTAATGTTTTATGAATAAACCATAAAAGACAAAAAAATTAAAAAAGAAAAAATGCAACATATCAATGTGTGAAGTTTGTCACATATTGATATGTTGCATTTTTTTTTAAACTTCACGAGTGACCTTGACCTTTGACCTTTGCATTTAACAATTACCCCCACTACCACACTAGAATTCAAACCTGCTTGGATGCGGAAAACGGTCAGTCTGTTGCCAACTAGCAAACGATGAGCACCTTGTACGAGCTTTGCTTACAACGAGTTATAACTCACAAAGATTTATTCCCAACTTGTTTACAAAAAAATATCCCACTGACAATAAAAGAAGATATCAAAGACTACAAGAGGGAAAATAGAGGCTACTCAGAGTACTCTTGGTATAAGTTCAACGATGGAGAAAGGTTTTGTCTACCGTGTGGTGATGCAGCTGTTGGTGACCTTCGACAATTTGTATTGGACGGAGGTATAAGACAGTTTGGTTTTTTAGCACCAGTGTTTAAGTTTGAGAACATCAAAGACACCTGTGCTGTTTGTTCAATTCCATTGTACCAATGGAAAAAGTTTAGAACGATTTAATTGGACCTTCCATACCCCCACCACTTTTTCATATACCTCCAAGCGCTGTGTCTCGGCTTCATTTCAACTCCAACGGTCGACCAGTCAACATCAAGATGTCTCTCAATGTAAGCTGCGCCAGTTATGAGGAAGTAACAATCAAGACTCAGCAGGAGCTCAACGACCTGTACAAAGAGCTGCAGCTGATGGTGGCACGAGGCTACCGTATAAACGTGCAAGTCTACGCTTGCAATATAAAGAATCTTAGGCAACATAAAGAAGAGCCTGGACACTCCTCACCAACATCGATGAAGACCGAGCCGGACAATTTGGATTACTTCAGCTGACTAGCAGTTGTATTTCTTGTTCTAACCGTTGTAGAATATGTTTATTTTTCCATTATATTAAAGAAGTAAAAGAACAAACAAAATAGAAAAAACACCTATCTTGTTACTGACATATAAGCTCAGTAACAAGATAGGATTTTTTAAAACACAATTTGGATGACCTTGAAACTTCCCCCTCCACTGCTTTTCTACCCCCACCACTTAACTATTGGTATACTTGAGACACCGCAATTGGATACCTCATTCCATCTTTAACGGTCAAACTTAAAACTTCAACAATGGCAAACCTACCAACAGATGAAAGATGTCCTCACGCATGCTGTGACTTTGTACATGAGTTAGAGAAGAGGATGCAAGAGAGGGCGATAAGAAGAATGCAGATCCACTCAGAAAATATCATGATTGTGAACGGCTATCTTTTATTGTTTGGCCTTATTATGGTTGTACTGTTCATAGTGTACGGCATAGTTACATGTGTCGGCAAGGTTGCGGAAGAAAACGCCCGCCACCTTCAGTTGGAAAATTTCAATGTTACTTTGTAGGTTTTCTTTTTTTAAAACTCCATTTGGATGACCTTGAAACTTCCCCCACTTACTTCACCATGTTCCTGCATGGTCTCAAATCAGAGTCATTCCTTGTTCGGCAGGCAACCATGGCTGACAACACCATCACCCAGGCTGACTCCACTACTGATGTTGGAACAAGTACAGGTTGGACACTGTCGATCGACAGTGTGCACTATTTAGAAACAGTTTGTCAAAGGATGAAAGAAATACTCCGGGACAACCCTGGGATCATAATACAAATGAATTTGAACTATGATTGGTCGCAAGTTACATTGCGGCAGGAGGATAACAACGTCCAGCTCTCACCGCAATACTCACCAATGTCACCAATTTACCCATACAGTGAATCTGATGCGGATGAAGGTGTAGGAGACAACGACGAGGTTGATGGGGAGTGACCTTCTTTCCTTTTTTTAAAACTCAATTTGGATGACCTTGAACTTTCCCCCTCCACTCCTTCCTTTTTTTAAAACCTAATTTGAATGACCTTGAAATTTCCCCCTCTACTTTTCAATATTGTTACAACTGACTGCAGCTCACCTCATTCCTTGCTTAGCTACAATGGTGGACAGGACTCTTTCTCAAGTTGACTCCACTACGGACGAAGCATTTTCCCTTGCGGTGGACCGTTCATTTACAAGATGGGGCAGAAGTAGAAAAGTTGTATCAAAAAATTACTCTCTGTATTCAACGGGAAACCCTGGACCTCTTGAATGTAGAATGGATTTGAATTTTGATGCAACCAGGGTCGGCACAGAACCTTTAACTTCAAGCCAGCCTCAGCAACAGAATTTTACACATTTATACACTCCAATATCACCGGAAGATGTAACTGTCTGCGAGGCTGACTCAACTACACGTTATGTTCAGCCAAAGCCTTGGGTGTTGATTATTAACAATGTGTACAAAGTGGAATTGATATGTAATAGATTAAAGGAGTTGATGGTACAAGATCCCGGCCTTCGCTTTCAAATAGACATACATTTCATCTGGGGAGCATCAGAGCGGGACTCAGACGACTCTCCTTCCTCTTCATCGGAAAGTAGTACGGACGACGAGGACGACTAGTCATCTTTTTTAAAACACAATTTGAATAACCTTGAAATTTCCCCCTCCACTCACCTTAGTTTATGTAAGCTGCACTCTCACTGACTACAGCATCATTTCATCGTGCACCTTCATCACAGCAACATGGAGAGTCAACTCAACTACTGTTGTGAACTTAAATGTTTTTCATGGCCGAATGACATTGATGTGGTGGATGGCCTGGCTTGTAGGAAATGTGAAGCTTTTGGTCAGTGCATGTGTAAGTGCAAGTCATGGAAGAAGCCGAAACCAGAGTTGAAGACATTCCATGTGTACCAGATGAGAGGGCATATGTACACTTGTTGCCCTGAACGTTGCCTTAAATTTCCACTAAACCTTCTAACCGGCTGCAAAGTTTGCAACGATAATTTCGCGGGCTTTTGCAAACATTATTTAGCAGGATGTCGGTACAGATCAACTTGGCATACCGAAGCACTCACTATCAATGAAATTACTATAGAATCACAAGAGTAGTTTTTCTACTCTTTCACTTTTTTTAAAACTCCGTTTGAATGACCTTGAAATTTCCCCCACCACTTCCCCATATACCTAGAGTACGCGGGGCCTGGAGGTCAGTCGCTCGGCGACTGTCGTAGGGTGCACATCAGTGTTGTGCAGTCTGCTGTGCAGTTTTGATTTTAACCAGTTCAAGGTCACCACAGTTAAACTCTGGCAAAAACGTCAAACTGTTAAAAGACAATCCTAAGTCCCAGATTCACAGTCAACCTCAAGGTCATCACACTTTAACATGTAAAGTTAAGGTAGCACTAAAACGGTGCTACCTGGCTTGACATTTTCAAGTTTCCCAAGGTCATTGCAGTTCCCCCCACCACTTCCCATATACCTAAAGTGCGCGGGGCCGGACGGTCAGTCGCTCGGTGACTGTCGTAGGGTGCGCGTCGGTGTCGGCTCTCCGTTGTTAAGTTTTCAAAGTAACGGTAATATTAAATTTGGGGGTGCTGTGCTGGTTCAAGGTCACCTGAGGGATCACCTATTGACCATATAGGAAAGGTCATGTCGCAAACTCAAGTTTAACTTGGCACTTTTGCCGTTTCTCGTCGCAAATTCGCTCCAAGTCGTCAAGGTCACGGGGAATGTGACTGAAACTCGGAGCGTAGTGCGAGAAACGGCAAAAGTGCCAAAAAATTTTAAGTTTCGGCGTGACCTTGACCTTAGTGGCGTCAATGACGTCATATTGGTGACGTAATGGGTGGTGACGTCATCAGCACGTCATTTCTGTGACGTCATGGGTGTGACGTCATGGAAGTGACGTCATTGGTGATGACGTCATCGGTGAGGTCATTGACCTCGATGACGTCATCCCTCAGGTGACCTTGAACTGAGCCAGCATCCTCAAATTTGCACTACTCACACACACACACACACACACACACACACATATAAACTATACAAAAAACATTAAAAAATACAAAATATGTTTAACCTTTATTTTATCGACAAAATTTAATCTCTGTTATTAGTTAAACTAACTTTGATTATGACAGAACATATACGTTTGTAACTTGTCTAGTTACAAAAAAATTTAGGTAAAAATATGACATGTAAAAAACATAAACCCCCTTATTGTTAGCTCCTTGTTATTTACGAAAAAAATATTAGGTTTCCAAATCTAATCATAAAATCGCTAAGTACACAGGACTCATATGATGGGATTTTGAATATAAGACAAAAAGTAACATCATTTCCAGTTTCGAATTCAATTTCGAATAAAAAAATACTTGAGATCGAGTACAATAACAGAAGTTGATGGGTTCAACGAAAAAAGGGATGATTAAACCGCTCACGTGGTTTAGTTAAGTTGTAGGATGACGAAAAACTGCGTAAGAAACGCCTAAAAATTATTAGACTAATAAACAGATCGATAACTAGTTCATGTAGGTTGTTAAATTAACAGCTTTGAAAAAGTCTCTTAGTTTGGAAATGTTGCAGAACCTACAACTTCACTATGTATCACTATATCACTATTTTAAGACTGGGACCTCACATAGTGGGTATTTTAACCTGAATATGAATAAAAGACGAGTGTAGAATGATAGTAGCGCTTCCTGGAGAATGAAGAATAAATTGTTATCCATTATAAAACAATGAAAAAATAGTGACCGATCTATTTTGTTAGCAAAATTTAATTGGAATACAGTAAACCATTTTACTTGAAGAAAAATTATTTAATAAATATAAAATTTTCTCCATAAACTAAAAACACTTTAGCAATTTAGGCTTGTTTTATCAGCTTGTATCATGTTTTGTTTGGGGTCTTAAAGTAATAGTCGGTTTTTCATACCCCTAACACTACTTTACTAATTAAAAATAAAATAAATGAGTACCTTTTACTTTCTCAACCTATACCATAGTATATGGAGAAAGTATTGTTTTCGTAAAACACTTCGCATTAGTTTGATGATGTATATATCCATTTTGGAGCCCCCTTTCCCTCTATAAATGTATATATTGAGAAAGTATTGGTTTCGTCAAAATTTTAAAATTTGAGTTGCTGGTAAATTTATCCGTTTTGGTGCCCTCTGAGTCCAAAAAAGTGGTTTTCGAGTGATGTGTGTGTGTGTGTGTGTGTGTGTGTGTGTGTGTGTGTGTGTGTGTGTGTGTGTGTGTGTGTGTGTCAGGATGTAAACAGAGCTAGAGGATGCCCTAATGGTCCGATTTTGGTGAAATTTGGTATGTAGGTCCAAACGCACGATAATTCCAGGCGTTTTTTTTTCATTTTTTTAGAATTTTTTATTTTAAGGGTATTTTACCCCCAAAAACCCTCAAAAATCGTGAAAAATCCAAATTTCTCAAAAACGGCTCTAACGATTTTGATTAAAATTTTGTGGTTTTTTAAGCTTAAAATAGTGAATAAAATGACACCACCCACATCTCCGAGAAAATGCTCGTTCAAAAGTTATGGCGTAATAAGTGTTTCAAAAATCAATTTTTTGGATTTTCAAAATAGCTGTTATTTTGAAATAAATTTTACTTATCACCATTAAATCAAGCTCAAAAAACTAAATAATCCAGTATTTAAAATTTTTGCTCTATGTCAAGTGGTTGTGGAGAAAATTCAGTTTTTCGTTTAGCGGTAAACGCAGTACGTTGTTAAAAGTCACAGACGCGCGTAGGGTCAAACTCGCGCTGCTCAGCTGGTAGCTATCCGACTAAGTCATCAAGACATTTATGTTTGAAGCTTTTAACATCTTTTTTTATATTGTTGGGAGAAAGTATGTGTCAGTTAACTGATACCGTTTATTTATTTAACAACCGACATGTTTTGGCGATGATGCCATTTTCAAAGTTATTATAAGTTGTAGTACAAAACCTACTACATAAAGACAATTTAATTCTAATTTTATTTGTACTAATTGTTGTAGCCCGATTTCCTTAATGCAGTATTTTGCTTGTATATCTTACGTGTTCAGAGGCTCATTAATTAGCGCTTCAGATTTACAAAGGATGTTAGTAACAGACATAAATTATGTTTATTACGTCTTTTCATGTAATTTGCCCATTATTATAAACAATATTGCTAAAATGTGTAAGCATAGTGCTGAATAGATCCATAGAGTATATTTTGTGCACATCTAAGATAAATTTACTAGGATTTCAAAGTTCATTTGCAAATTTATAGACTTACAAAATTGAAGGCATGTTTTATAATGAATATGATATAAATCAAGCTATGATATCCATCAGATGTGGAAAAATCAGCCTATACAACAACAGAGTTCCCCGTATCAAGTTGCACGTGAGATGATTTGAACTGTGAAAAATATATTATATAAACCAAAACTGTTGTTAGTATATTATTACCCAAACCATTTTGTAAACATACTTATAAAATGTCCTTTCTTGTACATTTGTATGCAAAAAATATACAAAGAATTAAATATACATATTTCCTTGATTGATTTTAATGAGTTAGTTTTATTCCAGAGGCCGACAAAACAGTTATTATTTCCAAGTAATAATATTTTTAACCACCAGAACGGATCTGCCACAATTCCAAGAATTTGTTTTGACACACAACAATGACCGTCAACCAGAGGGTTTTAATTTAATAATGGAAATAACTACCCTGTTATTTGGTAACTATGGTATTGATTATTGAATCAATGTTCATATCATGAGGGGTTTGTCTTGCGCCGCCCTCATATATAGTCAACTACTTGTATAGTACTTGTAGGACGATTTACCATTGTAAATTTCAGTCGAAATCATTCATATAATGGATAATTAGCAATTAATTATGATAAATTAAAATTTTAAGAGAAAACCTAGATTTATGTTAAGCAAGTAGAGGTGTTCACTCAGTTTATGTCATTGTATATGCGAGATCCCAGGATTAGAAAATTACGAGATTCTTTCCTTTAATTTTCCATGTCGGCATGGAAGCTCCGTCCAACACTAACGAAATTGTTTGTCAGAATTATTAAAAATGATAAATACAAATTTTCGAATAATAAAAGTAAAAGGGGAAACAGAATGTTTTTTTTTATTTTTAATTTCCCAATAGATTAAAGGAGGAAACAACTTTTTATAAACCCACTAAATTGTTCGATGATTAAGATAATTTCAATCTAAAGTGTTGGATAAAAAAAGTCCTTTAATCACATAGTTGAAACGCCATTCAGTGTTTCCCAACATAAGTGTTTAAAAAATGAAAATAACAATGAAATAGAGCGTTAAAATGATTGTTTTAAAGGAAATTTCAAATAAAATGATAAACAATGTCCAAAAAATTCTGGTATTTCTAGTTCGCTGGATAAGAAAACTTAAAACTATGTTAAACTGTAAGAAAATAATAAAATTGACCATCAGCAAATATTTAGGGCTTATAAAATGACTGTATCCTGTTATGCAACAAATTTAAAGTTAAACATTTTGAAGATTCAATAAATATTGCGATGAACTTTTTTCTTAGTTTAGTTGCATTAATTCACTATAGTAATTTGTATTACCTTACTGAACTAGTAAAATATTTCAAGAGAGGAAATTTGATATATCAAGTAGTTTAACGTACAGTTTTGTTAACACTCTAAAACCTGACACCCAGAACAGTACACTAGATCGTATCAAAGGCGATAGATGCCTTTAATTTAAAAACAGTGTATGTGTGGCTTTGAATTATGCTGGAAAACGTAATTCTACACAAAAGCCCTTGGATATCGCAACAGAACTTTTTCTCATAATAAGACCTCCCTAAAGGCTATAAAATACATGCGAGTTAAAATTAATTCAATCTTCCAAGTAAAAAGTGGCTTAGAACTCGCCCTAAGAAGCCGTTCGGTGTAATTTGATTACCATATTTCAGTCGTTTCATTCATTAATTAAATTCTAAAGGATTGCACTTGGAATCAAAATGCTGAAACATCAAATGTTACATACATTTATCTCGCGCTTAGCTAGCGAGAAGGAGTTGGTACGTAACCTACAATCCCTCTGCTCCCTCAAGCCACATTTCCCGCGATTATCAGTGACATCTTGCCTCTTGTTCCCGCGCTTATAGAGACGTAAGCGACGCCCATGTTTTGTGGCTCTGGCTATTATATAGAAAATTGAAAAAGTGTGAGCTTTCAAGGCCAGAATGAGAACTGTTATTGACTAAAGTTGTAAATAATTTTTTTATTTACAGTTTTCCATTTTTACACATTACATAGTGGATACATAAATGTAGTTAATACATTCCTTAGACTTGACAATACAAAAAAGTTGACTAATAAATGTAATGAAAACAACATCCATTATAATCTTATATAATAAAATAATACATTTACGACTCTAGAAAGAAAAGTACTGAACAGGTCATGGCCATTTTGGTGTCAACGGATTTCTTATGGCTTTTAGATAATAGGGAAAAATATGGGAATCTCTTAGAAAATGCCTTAAAACACCATAAAATGAGACATGAACCCTCCAAACCGTAGGGAAAACCATCGGTATTCTGCCCGACATGGTGCTTATCTCCACCCTCCCAAAATTCATCTATCCTTAACTGGAAGACAGACGCTTCATTGTGGCATAAAATTTTACAATTATCTCCCCTGTGATTTGAGAGTTTGCAAAAGTTTTGCTAAATTAAAAAATAAGGTTAAATATTTTCTTATAAAAAAGAACTATACAGTGTTGATAAATTCCTGTCTGTTTGAATAAATATTTTTAGTTTTGTATTGTCTGATCCGTTTTTGCTCATTTATTCATTTGTACATAATTTTGTATAAAAATAACTAAAATTATATGTAAAATTGACGACTGAGGTATGCAATATTGTAAATTGTATCTATTCAGAAAATAAATAACTATGACTATGAAACTTTTTAGATCAATCAAAGACGTTATTTTATCGATTTGCTTACTGCTCCAGGTGATCCATATTCTACTCTGACAGTTGACACCATTTGCAGACAACTAACATTTCACGATCAATAAGAGGTAGCACAGAAAGCAAATGAATGCAAGTAATAAGCCTGAAAAATAAATATTTAACACCTGGTTCTAAAACAAAATTTTTCTTACTATACAGGGTGTCTCTGAACTCTCTACCGACCTTTTCAGGTATTATTTCTGGACCAAACACAAGCTAGAATATCATATCTAAAATTTTCCAAAACTCCATAGTTACCCAAACAGCCGCCATTTTTTATTTTTTAAAGAATAATTTTTACTTTAAGAACGGCTTGACGTAATAATTTGAAATTCGGTACACATCTTGTTAAAGTAAGGACAAAAAAATTTTTTCCTAGCTGGAAAAAATAATGAACTTTTTATCCTTCATTATTTCAAAATGGCGAATGTTTAAAATCTTTAACCTTAAATTGCATAAAAACTACGTAAGGTAGAAAAGTTTATGTTTTTATGTGTTGACAAATTTAATTTAAAATCCAACGATGTAAAAATTTATAAAATCGGTTCATAAATAAGCGGGATAGAGCTATTTTAATTCGAATAATCACTCACCTGAGCATGTTGTCGCGCGAAAAGCGCGGCCGCGGCGCCAGGTCAACAATGGATTTCGTACCAAAACTGCTGCTGGTGAAGCAGTACAACCGTGACTAGAATCAGTAAAATCGCTCTATCTCGCTTATTTATGAACCGATTTTCACAATATTTACATCGTTGGATTTTAAATTAAATTTTCCAAAACAACACATAGATCATATACTTTTCTACCTTACGTAGTTTTTATGCAATTTAAGGGGATCCGCCTCCTACAGCCCTTTTTTTAACTTTTTTGATAATATTACAATCATATATTTTTTTACCTTTCTACACTATAAACTAAAAAAATTATAGAAAAAATTTTTCCAAAAAAAGGCAATTTTTCTGTTTTTTTTCGCGTGATTTTGGCGATATATTAGATTTTGAATAACTTTTTTATTTTTCAACTAATACAAATAATTTTTTTGTTTTACTCTGCATGAAATAAAGCAACTTTTGAAAACTATAGCAACATGGAAACTATTATAGCTCATATACAAAAATTACCCAACCGTTAGAAAAAAAATTGTTTTTTAAAAGTTTCAAAAAAAATTCTAAAATTAATAAAAAAATTATTTTTGCTTGTAGGGGAGTTTCCATGCGTGAAAAGTATATAAATATAATCAAGATGAAGTGGTAAAAAGTTCAAGACTCTATCTAGACTGGTTCAAAAGTTATTAAAACTTGTTTGTAGTAAAACATGGAAAAGTTAGTTTGAGGAAATTTGCGTTTAAAGTTTTTATTTACAAAATACATTTATTTTACCTATTTATACACTTTTTATAAAATACACTTACTTTTTTTATAAAATATACTTTTATAAAATAAAATATTAAAAAATATTTTATTAAAAAATATTATTTTATTAAATATTTTTTAAATATATTAAAAATTTATATATAATTAATTTTATATAAAATAAAGTATAATAATTTTATATAAAATAAAATATATAAAATTAATATATAATTTTTAAAATTTAACTATATTATATTTTATTTAATATATTAAAAATATTAATTTTTTTTAATATTTTATAATCAAAAAATATATTATAAAATAAAATATATTTTTTATAAAATAATTTTTATAAAATATATTTTTTATAAAATAATTTTTATAAAATATATTTTTTATAAAATAATTTTTATAAAATATACCTTTTTATAAAATACACTTATTTTATTAATAATTTTGTGATAAACAAATATGGAAAATGTAATTTATAAGAGCCAAGATCTGTTTAGCTTCACAAAATACCAACTTTTCGCGAAGCGCGCGGTTCTATAAAAACATCAAAAAATGTTAAAAATAATGCTCGGAATGGCTTGATATTTTGCAGACACACTACTGAGAATATGTACAATTTATTGGAACCAAAAACAAAAAATCACCAAAAATTCACAAAATTGACTTTTGGAGGAGGCGGATTCCCTTAAGGTTAAAGATTTTAAACAGCCGCCATTTTGAAAATATGTAAGATAAAAAGTTGTTTATTTTTCTCCAGCTAGGTCTTTACTTAAACAAGCTGTGTACCGAATTTCAAATTATTACGTCAAGCCATTCTTAAATTAAAAATTATTCTAAAAAAAAAATACAAAATGGCGGCTGTACGGGTAACTATAAAGTTTTGGAAATTTTAAATATGATATTTTGGCTTGTCTTTGGTCTAGTAATAACATCTGAAAAGGAAGGTAGAGAGTTCAGAGACACCCTGTATAAAGAAAGTTTGTTTAAGAATGATTCAATCCTAAATTACAATTCATAAAATACTAGTTTATGTGCAGTTTACAAATACGTTTTAACATCTTTATTATCAAGCATATAAACTTTTAGTTAAAAAATTCATTAACACATCGATATACCATCTATGATTTCCATGTTATTCTCTTCGGAAATGTGCAAATGTAATTTCTACAACATTAAGTGGACACTGCATCGACTTGCAGCCAGTTCAAATTGACCTCTCTGGCCGTTCCGCCCATTTACATACAAATTGCAGTCCACTGTTAACACACGATTTACACCATCCGTCATCTACTAATTTTTATTATTTTTATGTAGGATTAAGTTAAATATCTAGAAGCAATTTTAATAACAAAGAGATAATAATTGTGACTATAACAACAACACATACTACAGAGGTTTTGATTCAAATGTTTCGAATGTTGAATGAAATGTAAGTTTTGCAATCCATGTGAAAAAATTATATGATTACGTTCTATTGAATACAGAAAAATCTTTGTGGACGAGAAATGTTAATTATTTCCAACAAGTAAAGAGAACGCCTTAACTGATCTATTTGTAAGATCTAAATTGAATCAGCGAGTTTCTGGTCATACAGTTGGATTAAACAGACTTTTACTTTTTCACGAATTTGCAGCTTTCATGACTAGTAATATGTGCCGGGTCAAGGATATAATAGCGAAAACTGTGGAGTAAATTATGATATTTAGGTGAACTATTATTAGTTTGCATGGATCATTTAACTCTTTTCTATTTTTGCTTTTTTATTTATAAAAAAATATGAATATCATATTCCTAGAAATGTATAAGAATAATGCTGAGTATTTTATCCAAAGTTTTTATATTTTTTCACAACAAGATAAATTTACTAGTGTTTGTAAATTAAATTATTACAACTTAGAAATTTCTTACAATCATCCTAATACTTTTCAAAGTAAATTTTTTGAACTTATGAAATTGTATACATATTACATAATGAATATGATATTAATATTGTGGCTAATCATTATCAGGCTACACCCAACAACAACTAACTCTGAGTTTCCCGTAACAACATTTAAATTTCTGATAAAATTATTTGCACTGTGAACAAGTAAAATATCCATAAATTGTAAATTGCCATACAAACCAATCGAAAAAAATCCTTTCGTGGTAAATCACTATTATAAATACATTAATTAGATGTAAGTATTTCCTTAATTGATTTAAATGAGTCGGTCGTACTTCAGAGGCCATAAAAAATAGTTTTTGTTTCCAAGTGATAATATTTTTATCACCGGAACGGATTTGCCACAATTCCAAGGGTTTGTTTTGAAACACAACAATGGCCGTCAACCAGAGGTTTTCATTTAATAATGGAAATAACTGCCCTGTTAGTCATCAATATTCATATTATGAGGGGTTTGTCTCGCGCTGCTCTGCCATATAGGACAACTGTTTGTATAATACTTGTAGAACGTTTTACCACTGTATATTCCAATTTACAATCTTTCATACTACGTATAGTGGACACTTTGCTACAAACATTCATCTTGGAGTTTAGTCTAGGCGATAGTGTTTGTGTTTATATTTTTCCATATTCATTTAAGTAATTTAGTTTGCAAATTACCTCTATGTTTATACATTGTAGCAAATCTGAAATTCAGTTTCATTTAGTAACTATAAAAGTATATTTTAAACAAGATTGGCAGACACACTAATGTAATTTTGTAAAAACTAAATGCGGGAGTTGAGGATGGGAGTTTTAATTTAATAATGGATATAAACTGCCTGTGCTTCATCGATATTCATTAACTTGTTTTCTGACCCCGTGAGAAACCACGGTAGGCCATTCGGCCATTACATTTGTTTCACCGTGTTGGTCACATTCAGATTACAACCGTTGAAAAAATATATTTGAAAGAATAAATAATATATCATGAATAACGTTGATTGTAGATATAATAAATTGTAATCCATAAATGTACTATTTTTTATCTTAATGTCTTGACGAGTCAATCGTGAAGGCCAATATCAACGATGTCCCATTATATCGTACTAGGCGACGGGGAATTTTAAGATTAATTATTCATTAAATGCACGTGATGTTTTATTGGACACATTTTTTCCTGAAAATACTGACAGTATTAGTCTCAAACTTATTTTTACCGTTTATTAACAATATTATATTATATTATTAATATTTATGCTTTAACATTATCATTAATTATAGAAGTTATACTAACGAAAACAACTGTTAAATTTACATAAGCATATACATTAACTCAGAGCTACTAACTATCTCAAATTTTAAAAAACCAAATTTTTTTTTTTGAGTTGTTTATATTTTTTTAATTTCACCCATAAACACCATGGGAATGATATGTAGGGTTTGCAACCATGTGGGTGTGTAAATTCTCCGTAACAAAAGTAAGTACAAAATATTAGCAAATTAGGTCAATAAATAAACGAGATAATTGATTACTTACCATAGTTATAACATGAAATCGTATTTTTAGATTTTCGTAGTCAGAGAGAAAATGGATGGAAAATGGATTTTTCTCAGTCAAGCTATATCAAAAACCTAAACTAGTATCTCTTGCTTATCTTTTTAAATGATTTCAGTTATAGTTATTACTTATTTTAGATAAGGTTATAAATTTAAAAAAACAATTTTTGACCTTTTTAAACACTATAAATCAAAGTTGCTAAATATATTAGGCTAGAAGGTGTTTGGTCAAATTATAGTGAATGTAATATACTGTAATCAGTAGCCTCAAAAGCTCTGTCTGGTTTAACGGATATATATATATATATATATATATATATATATATATATGTACCATGCCACTTATTCGTTTCAAGGTTCGTTCCCCAGAAGCCAAAATTACCATTCGTTCAAACTCAAACATATGTTCGATATATATACTGTATATATATATATATATATATATATATATATACTGTATATATATATATATATATATACCACGTAGCACAGATATACACACAGTATAGCTCGAACATATGTTTGAGTTTGAACGAATGGTAATTTTGGCTTCTGGGGAACAAACCTTGAAACAAAAAAGTGGCATGGTCCCGAGCTTGGCTCTTACCGTGACTACTACTGTAATAGATTATTACCTATAGGGAAATAGTATTAATTGAAAGAAGTTTTATTAGTAAGTAAATAAGAACGGCAAAAAGGTTATATCACCTTCTATACACATTATTATAAAAAAGCTGATAAATCTGGAAAGTCGACCAATTCATCACGGCTGAAAGTTGGCTTTTCGAGAGTTGGGCAACTTTATACAGCAATGGAGTCTCTATAACGATATTAAACAACTATAAATATCCCATAATGGGCAGATACAGATGTGGCTGACGCGGCACGCCGGGCCGGGGAATGGCTATGGCCGCATTACCCGGATATATTTTCCTAACTTTTGCCTGATAGTCTCGATAAGGAATGAAAAAAGATTATTTCGAAATTAAAATTCAATACAACTCATAAAAATTTATAGTTTTTAGCGAAAAATTTTTAATTTAATCATATGTTAACTGATTACTCGTGCATTGTCACAAAATATGAGAGGTCGTATTAAAATTTTAAAGGCAGGTTTTAACATTTTTTTACACTCCTTTTGATACTTCATTACAACCATGTTCAATGCTGCAACTAAATATGTGAATCCTGTCGAACTCACTTGGTGTATACATTTTCTGTTAAGTTAAACTCATAAATGTAAGAGAATAACTTTGAAATTTTCAAAGCCAGCTGGGTGGAGTAATGAAATACAAAACTAAGTCTACCACTTTCCCTCTCTTATAAATTTATCTTGGGTAGCAAAAAGAATCATGATTATCGATTAAGAAGTTGAGGTAACAAATAAAGAATTAAATGTCACATTTAATAATACGAGTCAGTGCCCGTCGATTCTCGACGGATACGGCTCCAGTCGTGGCGAGTGGAGTGCTAAGTAGATGGTGCGAAAAATGTATAAAATGTACATTTTAAATTACCATATTCTTTCAATTAATCAGCTGTTTTACGTAATTAAGTATCTTTAGGTTTTAAGAATAAAAATTTATTTACTTTTTGATCCGCCAACTATAAAACTGTATATAGTTTAAAGAGTCCAAAATTGTATTATTTTTTCTGGCTATTTAAAGGACAATACATTATAACTGTATAAGTTTTTAGGTACTGGCCATAGTTAGTAAACCAAATCCTTCTCAAGCGTTTGCTCTTCTGCCGTGTTTTGACAAAATAACTCGTTTGTTTATCAGCTGATTGAAAGCACGTAAAATAAACCATTTGCAGAGGTTTTAAAATGTCGATATTTTTTATTTGAGGAATCAAGATAACGTTAATGTAAATAAAACCTGCTAATATTTTTGTATAGCTTTTATTTTGTACAAACTGCAGTGGAAGTCTCAGACGAATTGTCCAAAGATTTGCAAAAGTTGGCCTTTTTTCCATGTTATATCTTCATAAGAAAAATTCATTTTTAATTTTTGACAGATTTAACTTAAATATTTTTCAATACAAATAAACATCTGCTAATATAGGACCGAAAACATTTGTTTTGGTACAGCCCGCATGTAATTCGGTCCAGAGCGAAATCCTCAGACGAAATTGTCCAAAGGTGCTTTTTACTTTACTGTTTTAAATATTTAGATTATAAATAGGACCTAAGCCTTGCTTTATTTACTTTCAATATAAATGCATCAATCTACTCAACCTATACATAAACTCCACTGTATAACTCACATATATACAGTCAAAAGTTTTGCAGCATTGTGTGCAACAAAATGTTAAATTATATTACTTCAATCGAATATTATTTACAAGGATTAATATTGTTTTAAATAGGAATCGACTGTTATGCTCCCACAAGTAAAGAACTCACAAATGCATCTCTTAAAACAACATATGTAACACGTATGAAGATGAGAAGGAAGCGGTACATTGAAGATGAATAGCGATAAGATGTTTCTTGTTAAATCGCACCTTATAAGCAGCAGTCATGTATTATTCATATTGCTTAACAAGCTGCTATTGTCCTGGAGACTGATCCTTTGTATCTTACTGAAATTCACACCTCCTATCCAGCATTACATGGTAGTAGTTATTTACAACTTTGGATCAAATAATCCAATTGGTTGATTTATGTATGTAATAACTGAAAGTCCCCTAGTTTAAGAGGCAAGAATTTGATCTGCAGAAAAAGGTATAAGATATCCTTATATCTGAAATAAGTGCGAAACGGTACATTTTAGCATGATGTCAAACTTTTTCTTAGCATATTGAAACCTTAATATTATATGTACAACATGAAAGCGACTTACGATAAACGATTAATTTAAACAGTTAAAAACAAACCTTGTCAGGGGAAAATGTCAATCAAGTTACACCCAAATGTGACTCAATAAAAATACATTTTGTTACAACGTGAAGGGTAATGTTTTATTAAAATTCAAAAGTATCTTTTTGATTCCTCATCTAATATTGAATTTACTCTAATATTGTAAGGTGTAGCGAAAGAAACAGGTAATAGGGTATATAAAAATTGGGAATTTTTAGCCATATGAAACGTAATTGGCTAAGTGTTTTAGAATCAGAATACCACATTGAATTCCGACTTTTGGAGGACTGACACATCTAGACGTTACTTAAAAACAAACAAGCACAGCTAAAACAGTCTGTAATTAATTTCTTAAGCAAAATTCAACTGCTGTTTTTTAGTTTATTACTTTTCAAAATAACTTCAGGAATGAAGTTAAATTTACAAATCACGCATAAAATCTACCTCGACAGTTTGAAATCGATCTAAGGCTTCCTAAAAAGTTATCGTCGGATATTGAAATCAGGTTTTATCAATACACTGAGGCACCAACAGTCATGTATGAGGATTTCACTCATCTTCGAACAGTTCATCCTCATAATAATGTTTAAACATTGAACCCGTTGGAGGTAAGGAGTGTTTAAGGGTAGTGTGTGATAATCAATTTAATTGGTTTTGACTTAAGTTAATTGGCATGTGAATTTTTTGTTTTTTGATGGACAGGAGGCGTGCGGTGCCAACTGATCCTTGTTTCATTGTTGCACTTCTTTGCTGTTTACGTTTTCCAGTTACTAACATAGTCAAACAGTTCTTCTTTCAAGATGTGTTTATTTTGTAAGAATTCATAGGTCGTGTAGTATTGACCTAAGACTTTGACGAATAATTTGTTTTTTCCAGTAAAGTAGATTTATTTTGCAAAACATAAGGTAAACGCACCAGTAGTGAACACTTTCGTCTTTGAGAGGTAATGATTTCCTTATTTTTCAACTAAAACGAATTGTTTTTTGTAGAAATAATCTTTGATTATTTTTCTCTTGTTTATAAACAAAGGCTGTGAATTATGCTTTATTTTAAAAGGATTGAGAGTATTTTTATTTGAGGCCTACTGAAATTTGCCATTGAAGAGGTCACTCTTATTCAAATTGATAAGGAGGTGAGTTTCGAATTTCTTAATTTTAGTAATGTTTAAAGATACATAGGTTTATAAATTGTATAAATATGTAATCACAGAAAAATGTGGGTCACTTTAAAGTAATAATTTGGAAGTTTTGATGAATAGATGCAAGAATAAAACACTGTCCACTACTGGTACACGAATATCAATGATAATCCAGTAGTGGACAGTGTGGAATATCGTATCTTAGTTTAAGGTTTTGGTTCACATTCTGAGTATGTATGTGTATATAAATGTTACAGTGCCATTTGTGGTGATAGCTGCACATCTCTTAGGTTGTTTTCTGGAATTTTATAACTTGTTTACCGTAATATCTTGAAAAGTTCTTTATTTGGTCTAGCTATATAATTTAAAATATATTTTTGCTTATAAATACATATGAAAAAACTATATAACAAGTTTCCTGCAAACCCATACTTCTTTTACAAGTAATCTCAAATGATCCTAAATAAATCTTTAAGCGATAGAATAGAAATAATATAGCAACACATGCAATAAAATGCAATTCTCCAATCATGTTTTCTGTTGCCTTAATGTATTTTGTTGAAATTAATTTTATGAACATTGGCCAGTAATTCTGCGAAAAATTGTAAATACGTGGGTTTATTGCTTAAGAAATATTAATATCTTTATTCAAATTATCATATCAACCTATTTTTCACACGAAATGGCAGAAAACAGTTAAGATTCCATGAGGTGTCCACAGTGGAACAAGCGTCTGTCCACTACTGGTACATGCTCTTTTTTAACTGTCTACCACTGGAAAATGTGCATAACTTTATTTTATCGGTTAATACAAGATTATTTTATGCTGGGAATTACATTTATTGAATAATTTGCAAACAAAATTAAACCAGGCTTCACCTTGATCCATGAAAACTATTGTAGGTATTCAAATTTCCCAATAATTCGGTGTCAAACTCCCTCCTCTCCTTATACTGCCCACTACTGGTGCGTTTACCTTATGTGAATTATCTGTTTTAAGACATGCACGTTTTAACACAATGAATAGTATTTTGCTCAGTAGCATGCAAGTAAAAGTGTTCAATGATTTTAAATTATTGAAAAAGACCGGTAAGTTACTTGGCCATTAGTAATGGCTTATTCGGTAAATTTTGAAAAAATAAAAAAAGATTTTTGATCAAAATCTCTGCGTGATATTACAAGATATTGAGATTTAATTTTCATCAAAACCCCCAAAGCTTCGAGTTTGGACAAAGTCAAAGAGGCCAGTTAGTAAAGAAATGATAGTATTCATATTTTTAGTAATTCAAACGACTGATTAGGATTAAAATGGCATCGAAATTGCTATTCATTACATATCAGTGTCAACAAAATCACCTTGAAGTTTAAAAAGCAGTGTCTTAGCAGAAGATACTTGTAAATTTGAAAATGATATTCCTGTAGTACATCACCATCAAAATCGTTGCTCACAAAAAGTGTTGTTGCTAAGTATGACTATGCTAAGTATGTATATTATGCAATTGAATGTATATATGAAATTGAATGAATATTGATTAAATTGATTTATTGATAAATTAATTAATTTGGAAATTTTGCAGTCTGGGAGTCCGAATCCTTGCATCCCACTCGTACTGTTTATAATGTATTCTTATCTTTTATATTTTTAGTTTTATATGTTTTTCATAGTGCAGTGAAATTGTAATGTAAATAACCATAAGATAAGCGGCACAGAGACTAACTGTGTACTGATTGGCTCGTCTCCACTCACAGACGTGCAGTCTATGTGGAGACTACATTTCCTTATTTTATGTATATCTATGTCCATCAATGTATTCTTATGGAAATAAATCATATTGATATTGATATATATTGATAGCTCAACTAACCTCAACCTCAACTGAGTTTTGAATTTTATCAAAAAGGAAAAAAGTTAAACCAATTTAAAACATCAGGTCTAGTGAGGTAAATAGCACTACAAAACTTTTAAATTTATGTAGTGAAAGGTAAGATGAAGATTTTACTAGATTAAGTTCTGTTCTTATGTAAAACGTATTCTACCGGCTGACATATTATAAGGTTTTTTATTATCCTACTTCGAACAGGATAAGGCACCTCAAATATCACGGAAAAACAATGGAGAAGAATCTGTAATAAACTGCACCTTGCCCAATGAAAGTTTAAATACAGCTTTTTCTAAGCTTCTTGGCTGTACGCGTGGATGTAATTTAATTTTAAATTGAGATGGAATTAATTACTATTACAGAAAGACTAATAATTATGTACAAAAGTGAATCCACCACTGCAGATGACAACTGTAAAGACATTTTAGGTTCAACATTATGGAGAAATGTTATGTTTTTCTCGACCATTTAATAGATCGGAATTTCCCATTGTATACAAACTAACAATAAAAGCTAATGACACGAATGAAAGCCTTCGAGGTATTCCAGAAGTCTATCTGAAAATGTCGATCCTTTTCAAAAGCAATTGGCATTCAAAACACTTGATTTTCTATATACCTGATTGGTTAAAGTTACCATTTGTATTTGCATTTTCTTTGTTTATTTGATTATAAAAAATAGTAAAAAAATTTAATTTTTTTATTTTAAATAAGTTTTATTGCCAAACGTTTTACATAAACAGGGCGGACATTTAATTGTAGATATAAAGAACACGTTCAGGCTTGGAGATCAAGAAACCAAACTAGTATGAAATCAAACGTAGCTGATCATATGATAAAGACCAACAACACATTTAACCAAAGGCCAAAATCGTTATATAAAAAATTAATTTTGAACCATATGGAATAACAATTAACAGTTAATTTTGTTTGTTTATTTATATAAATTTTATTAGAGGTTAAAAATATTTATTCAGTTCACCGTGATCATGGCCTTAACAGTCATCTTCACCCCTGGGCGAGTAGCCCATTGTTGCGCAGTCGACAATGTTAATCATACGGCTTTTATGCTAAAACATGGTATTGTATTACCCTGTTTCGGACGCCATTTTTCAACCGATTTTCTTGAAACTTGGTAAGTGTTTAGTTGAATAGTTATACTATGTCGCTCATACCTCGGAATTTTGAAAATTTTACTAAATTTTGAAATATTACTAAGGAAAATCGAGTTACTTTGCGACGTCACAGAAAGTAATATTTGTTAAATTTTCAAAATTCCGAGGTATGAGCGACATAGTATAACTATTCAACTAAACACTTACCAAGTTTCAAGAAAATCGGTTGAAAAACGGCGTCCGAAACAGGGGAATACAAGACCATGTTTTAGCATAAAAGCCGTATGATTAACATTGCCTACTGCGCAACAATGGGCTACTGGCCCAGGGGTGAAGATGACTCTTAAGGTCCGAAACATGTCGGTGTAGTAAATAAATGAATTTTACAAAAAAGGGTACTCTGTTTGTAATGATTTTCAATATGAATCAATATATATGTACATACATATAAAATGAACGAATGGTGTTTTTGGCTTCTAGGGACCTCAAAATGAAAAAGTAACATGGTCCCAGGCTTAGGTCTTACCATCGCTACTTTTGTAATAGCGTAATACCTATAAGGAAATTCGCTAAAATCCCATTTAATGGAATGATGTCTACTTCTATGTTGTTCAAGATATGAAACTGCAACAACTGCTCACGTATTGGTATGGTAAATGATCTATTTACTAAAATACTTAATTTTAATAATATTTAGAAAATGTTGTGAATGACATATTTGAATTAGCAGTAGCATTCATTCAATCATACATATTCATAACTTACACAACACTATACATGGGCAAAACATTACAGGGTGTCCATCTTGACTGCCATTTCTGGTCCTTGGACCCAAGGGAACATGCCAAAGATGTCACACAGTTTTAGAGACCACTAAACTATGAGTATATGAACGAATAAATAAATAAACTGTTTTATTGCTGTTTATTGTTCCTCCACAAATAATATTGTTGTTTTTATTGCTTGTTAAATTATTGTTGCGTTGCAATTCATGATATTAATTATTTTTAATTTTCTTACATTATTAAGTATTGTACTTGCTGCTTGAATGTACTTGTTTATATAAATTAATTTGTATGAAATGTATTAACTGTCATCTAGTTATTTTCTTCATTTCCATTATGTTATCACATTCACTACATTAGCTCATTTCCAATATTTTTCATAAAATGACTATGGTCTTGCGATTGATTGCTGTGATGGTACTTTTCGTTTTGTGTAAAAAATGCATGTATTATTACGCAACAGTGGGTTTGCAGTTGAAATTAATAAAATAAATATAAAAAATAAGTTTTTGTGTGTGGTGGCGAATACTTAAAGTACAGCTAAAACTTTAAAAACAAAACAACAAAATTCAAAATGCAAATACGGGCTTTTGTGATTGGTTTTGAATATGGAAGCATAAACGTAAATGAATAGAAATGTACCTATGTCATCTACATTTTTATTGTTAGGGGACATTATTAATTTTTTACTTAAGCCCTAAATGAAAATTAATATAGCTTAGGTAGAGCAATAGAGCTAGAAAATCAATCTGAATAATTAAAATCTCTTAATGGCTAATCCGATAAATAGAGCCAAAAGTAAAGCCGAAGTTGGTACCGTGCAAAAGCCAATAACTCAATACGACTGACATTTGGCCCACGGTTGTAAGTATGAATAATGTAAACCCGACCCATCCATAGTGATGATTGTACGTCTCCTGTCGTTCCGGTGAAATAACAGAAACCCTCAATCCTGTTGTTTCCCAGCTTATTGTAAAGGATAAAAGTGTGTCTTCCCTCTATAAATAATTGTTTAACTGAAGCGTAAAATATTTTAAACCGACTTATTTTAGTAAATTTTTTTTGTTAGATCGTGAACCGCGAAAAGAAACGGTAGTTTTAATGTTTTAGTCTAAAACGTTCTGTAACGTTAATTGGTTTCCTCCTTCTTCTGTATTATTGTTAAATTGTCATATTTGCAACCTAAAACGTACGATTTCAAAATGTAAATTTTTATAATAAAACTATCATTGTATTACAATTTGATATTCCAGTACCTAAAATATAAAAAATCATCATATACACAAACCTTCATGTGTAAAATTACTTATATGTTTTATCAGTGACTATAGAACGGAACTCTTAGAAATTTAGTGTAACAAGTTTGTTTTAAATCAAAGTTTGAAAAGTAATAGTTAGGCAGACAGTCAGACATAACTTTAATTTACTATGAACATTAAAAGTTTTATCACTTAAATACCAATAAAATTACATCAGAAAACTCAATTGTTTTCTAACTGGAGGGTATTTATAAGCGTTTTACTAAAACTGATTTAGTTTGAGTAAAACTCTAAGAAACATCCTCATGCTTTGGTCAGTCGTCGATTTTATGATATCGTATGGGGGTGATAGGGAGTGACTCCTTGCGGTTTTGCACTTACTCTGGAATATAGAAGCAGAGCAAAAACATTCAGGGCAGTATCCAGCCCTGAAATTTTTCATGTTATGTCCACGGACTAAATTTAACGATTAAAGTTTACGTCGCGTCGTATTAACGTTTTAAGTTCATACCGCACAAACAAGATAGTTATTTCTTGATATCTCCTTACGACTTAGAATAAGGAAGAGAACCAGTTCCCCCTTAGCCTGATCCGGAAACCCAAGCAGTTACTTGAATGTTATTCAAGTAGAAAGGTGTACTTGACCACCTATGGACATCCATGATTGTATTGATGGACATCATGCAGTAATTGATAATAACTTTACGTGGTAAGGTTCGCCCTTGTTATTTGAATCTTAATTAATCATTTCTAATTAACTATAATGCGATTTAGAACTGATTCTCGCTTGGCTTGTGAGAGGAAGTGCCAGGAAACAATTGAACAAACTACAGAGAGAGTTCTAGAATACACATGAATTCATTTACCATCATACCATCAATTACAATGAAAACGCAAAGATAAGAATAGTAGTGATAAGGTGCACCTTTTAAAATCTAATAATGTACAAAGAAATGGAAAAGAGCAAATTATGAAATGAGTAAATTTACATGACAAAAATATTACAAGTGCATAAGATTTGAACACTTAACCAAATTACTTTACAAAATTTAATTTACGTGTAGTTCTACAACTCATTAACTAAAAGTCTACTTTATCTTTTTAAAATTATATACTAGCAATAAAATGAGTGTAGGCTTATTGATAGAAGAGCTCAATTTTTTTTATTTTTTATTTTTTTTTTATTGGTCGTGCTACATAAATTCTTAAAACCTCTCTTTTATTTAATTATTTTTTCTTCTGAATTTAACGTTCTTGCATCTTTTATAAGAATGAAATTTGGTCTGACATACCACGCTGAAAATGTCCTTGGGGTTGGTGAGGACAGCCGTAGCGACGAGGAAGTCCCGCGATCTGGAAGTCTCCGCTGTCCCGATGATGAAGGGTAGTGGCAGGTCCGGTCTTCGTCCTTGGTCCTGGGCCTCTCGTTCAGCTCCCCTGATGTCGGTCGTGGTCGTTGGAGTCTCGAGGTGGTGATTGACTAGGCTGGATGTGTTGGGTCCTACTCGACCCAGCCCCTATCCAGCCTAACTCTTCTCTATCTTGTTCCAAACTTACTTTCTTCTCCCCTTCCAAAATCTTCCATGTATTCTCCCCCAATTTTTGGTTTTCAGGTTTTACGCCCCTCGGCCAATCGGTGAAGCCCTATGTTGTTTTCCGACTCCGATATTGGCCGGCATCGTTGTCAGCAGTTCTTGATTGGCGACCGCTGTCCACCTGTTTACTTAGACTAAATTTTTAATGTTGTTCACAATGACCGCTAATGACCCCGAGTTCAATGCATCGACCTTAGTTGATACTTAGCAATTTTGTTTTCATATTTGTTCTACAAGGGTTCGATGAATTTGCAAAGGTTAAATCTGTATTCGTTTTTAAAATTGAAATGAATTATGGTCGATTTTCTTATTATTTAGTAGCTATGTTTTATTAGCCTAAATGTGTTTAGTAAATAAATAAATAGTTTGATATTAAAATTAACTAGCTGTGTACCCGTTCTTCGCCGGGGAGTAGGCCTATTTGCAGTTTATTAATAGAAATAGATAATCCTTTCACAAATTCAATATGTCACCTTCATTTGGTTTATTCCAACGTATCTAGATATCATAACGCGTTCATGCCTAATAGCTTCTTGGTAAATTTATGCCTAATAGCATGTTTTTGTTGCAGATTTACTAAACATTAATATTCGTGATTAACTTTTTAGTTCTAAAAGTACACCTAACCATTACTCATAGATGATTAAATAAAACTCAGACTTGTCAAGAATATTGAAACCTTGTGACAATAGCTGAACTAAATCCCATGTACCCCTGTACCCAACCTCTGTATTTCTTGTTCTACCCTTAAAAGACATGTTGTGCCGGAAACGAGAGATGTTTAAATTTTTGTCGCGGCACAGGCAGCCTGAGTGCATCGCCACGAAACCTGTTGGCGGCACGGCGAACTATTTGAATTGGTGGCCGTCCGGTGCTGCGCTCTGAAACTTTCGGTCGAAGTGCCGTTTTTCGAGGCATTTCCGTTTATGTAAAGAAATAAAATAGACTTAAATAATAATGAAATTTGGTGTGTGAGTAATAAATATTGGTGGGAGATTCCTGGGCCCACCGGACTATTAAAAACATCAACGATTGTAGAAATAATTTATTTTCCATTGTTTCCCTCCAGCGGAAGTTGTTCCGACCAAGGCCAAGAGTAGTTTTATTTGAGTTCACAAATGAAGTTTTATTCATTATCAGAGTGGCTTTCTGGTTTGAAAGTATGTAAAAATTCAAATGAGACAAATTTTAAGTTTTGAATGGAGTTTTTACCCAGCAAAGGGTTTATTTCATTTTAGTTTGTAATGCGTTTGACGCAGGTGGTTATTGTTCGTTTTCCCCCAACTCAGCCCATGTCTCTCTCTATTGCCAGCTTTCTTAAAGCAAGCATGCTAAGTTATATCAAATGCTTTACATTTTTTATTCGAAGGCTGTAGTAGCCTAGTTTCTTTAAAGATGTAGTTTTTATTTAATGTTGTAACAGAACTAGTATCGACTCACCACCCCATTTGGTAAGTGTCAGTTTTAAATATGTAGTTGCTAAATTATTATATTCTCAAAGTCTTTGTAAAGGTATGCCCAAACTGAATTTGTAATGTACAGCACTCAACATTCTTAACTATGTAAAAGGAGCAAAGAAAGTAGGCCAATGTTTCTGCTCATTTTATTCTGATATATTAGTTAAATACAGTTTTCTGTTTCACTGAGAATTTATGATTCAACAAAGGTTTGGCTAGGAAAATGTTTGTTTTGCTTTTGTAAATTCATGTAGACTAGGCCACATGGCTGACCTTTTCAAAGTTCAAATAGTTGTGTTGTTTTAATTTCAAATTAGTATTTTCCCTCTCATATTCTTTATATTTAGTGGGGAGAGTCACCTGGTTTCAAATCAAACAAGTAAAATCAATATATTTCTCATGTAAGTTGTATGCACCAAATTGTACGGTACAGTTATTAGAATTAGGGCCTAATTTCATAATTTGGGTTTTGGAATTTTGGAATTCAAAGAAATTACCTGTTTTTCAAAAGGGCAAACACTGTCAAGTTATCCTTATTTAGTAAAAAAAAGGGAGAAATTTCATAATTGTAAAGCGTGTAGCCACAAGCAATAAAATCATGATGAGCTGTTGTATGAAATAGATGTTTAAGTTAGGCCTATACTTTTCTATGGTTTACCCACAAGAAGCATACATTTGGTAAAGTTTCAATTTTAAATCAGTGATGGCATAGTGAGACTAAAGGTTTGATTTTGTAATGAGAAATGATAGCCTATATATACAATTTTTGGAAATATTACCTTTGATAAACCCAAATGTAAATTAAATTGCCAGTTTCATAAATTAAGATGTACATAATATTAATGCAATTGTAAGGTTAGGAATTTTTGGTGAATTTCTGTGTTAAATTGTAGATTGGCAAAATTTGGAAAGAACTGGAGTAGGCTATAGGGATTTTGTTTCATACTCTTGTATATCCTACTTTGTATTGGGGAATTCATTTTAGGGGTTTCAAGTACCGGCTTTAGAAGCACTACTCTTCATTTTCCACGCTTTGAGGTGATGTGAGACGTCCACACCCACACTCCACACGTCCACACTCCATGGGTCCACTGGCGTAATTGGTCACACGCTACACTGCAGAGTCGTTACCCTGGGGGCTGCACCTAACCCTCGCCTGCTCTCCGGGGCTGGCACTTTTCATCTTTCTCGGACCATGTACTTGGGTGTGCCTGAAACTTCGGTTGCTGGCCTAACCAGACCGCGGTGACTGCATTGCCGTCAGCAGAGACTGGATCTCATGGAATTCCCCCTGCAACTTCTCAGGTGATAGTTTTCCTTTTTTTTTATTCGGACTTTTCAACCTTCAAAAACGTCGTGGGAATTTTCATCGAGGGAACTTTTCATCGTTAGTGGTTAGGGTGCACCCGTAGCTTAATTTTTAATTGGACTTATTAAATTTTATAGTCTTAGATAATTTCAAACCTTTGTAAGAATTTTTATTAACTGATTTTGGTAATTAACTTTTCGTAAACCTTTAAAAATACAAATTTTCTTGAGCAAATTTATCAAAACTTTATTGAGTAAACTTATTTCATTTAACTTGAGATGTTTTCTTGTGGAAACAGAAGTTTAAGCACTTAGGTGAAATTTACATTTTTTATAACGTAGATTTTAAGTCTCAAAACTAGTTATCTTTGGTAACCTCAAATTGCCTTAACTGAGATTGTCATTAATCCATGTAAAAAATTTTAACCTTGCGTTTGACCAGTGGATCACTAAATATTAAGTTATTAAGTTTAGATGCTTTTGTTTATTTAGTTTTTAGAAAATGTATGTACCAAAATGGAAAGGTATGGTTGAAATGGATCCATTTACAGGTGTATTTTTGGTTTAATGTGTTTTCTAAGGCTGTTGTTCTTAATAAACTTGGGTGAGTCGATATTCAGGCGTTTTATTCCTCGCCCCTTGCAATCTCAGGTACTTGAGACTTGTCACATTCTTCGAATGCGACAATGTACAACTTTTAATAATATATATATATATATATATATATATATGTATATATAATCCAAATTAAAAATTAAAATTTGAATACCCAACCCAAGTAAAACAACTCATCGCCTTTCACTAATTTAGTCACCGCACCAGTGTAGATATGTTTATTTTTAAGTAGATATTAGGTCTACTTCATTAATTTTTTTTGCTTTAAATTTACCTTCTTACCTAAAAACATCCCCATTTATTGCCAATGTATACAGAACCAAATAAATAGAGGCATCCCATGTTAAAATATTTTGCCTCGAAAAACATAGGAAAATAAAGCGCTGATCTAGGATTACTTCCTATTGGCAAGTGATTCACTCTTTCTACCTTCTAAATTTCAAAATGAGCATATTTGTTTACAAAAAATAAAAAAAAGATAACAAACACCTGCATAATTGTTCTAGCCATCTAATTCTAATTCCATCTAACCAATCAGCATGATCCTCGAATAAAAATGCTCAGTGTTTCGTTAGCAGCGTCCTCACGAGGACCCTCCTTATTCAGATCTTTTACATTAGTACTGTCCCGTCTATACCCACATTATTTGGAAGATCGAGCAATTTATTAACCTTGTTGGTTTTAACTACATATTTTAAGAATTACACCTCTTTTGGTCATAACATGTCATGAAAGCTAAATTGGGAACTAAAATTACTTTGCAATGATAAACAAAAATATTTTAAGATTTAAGGAACAAAACTTGTTCTGTAATACTAAGCATAAATTATTTTAATATTCATATTAAGAACCATGAACTTAGTTGATTTTACTCGCTGTATTTTGGCTAGTGAAAGGAAAAAGGGTTAGACATAAATGAGTCTGTATTTAAAATTTTAATTGTTGCAATCTGTGGTGAAAATGACAAACTATCTAATCCAGCTGATTAAAAAGCATAGATAAGATGATAGAATTAAATATTCCCATAAGATTAACATTAAATATATCTTTTACTATGAGGCAGAGCCTTTTTGACGAACGTTGGTTTAGAGCATCTAAATTGTTTCTAATTGCACCACTTGACACTGATAAAAATTTTCATATCATTTACTAAAGCCCTTGTCGTGTGAAAAGAGATCAAATTAATATTGGTATTTCAGCACAACTTGGCTACTTTGACGTACCATGGGGCAAAGCCCTAGGGTCGCTGAGGCAGTTTAAGTTGTGATGAACCTTTACACCACTCTTTTCTATAACAGGAAAAAAATTTAGACCATCACGTAAAGTCGTTGTCCCGTGAAAAGAGGACAAAATAGGGGCCATGAGCGTTACAGACACAGTGAATGACAGACAGAGAGAGAGACAGACAGAGGGAAAGAAATTTAGATGACGCCGATTTTGGATTCTGTGGTACATAAAAAGTAAAAATAACCAAAAATTTCAAGATTTTAAGCAATGTACAGACAAAACTCTAATTTTATTAATATAGAAGATAGAAGATTAAGCTTACAGGTTATCATGAACGTATTCACTTCATTGCCACTATTATGTCCTCTAGCCCGGACATTCTAGTTTTTTAAGTTGACTTATGTTGCAAAAGTTTAGAAAGAGAAAAAAAATACCTTAATACTACATGCTTTTGAAAAATCAGGAACTTGTTATTGCAAAGTGGGGGCACATCAGGCAACAGTGCAATAGCAGCTTGTTAGACAAGATGAATTATGTATATCTGTCACTTTCAAGGTGCAATGTTAAAGCTAGCGCCGTATCATGCCGTGCACGACTCATCACACCTTTTGCAAAACTGCGAAAGAAGCCTGTTGGACAAGATAAATTATTTTCTCTCAAACTTTCATGGGTCTTTAATTTTAACAAAATTTTTTTTGTTTTTTAAAAGACACATTTTATTTCCATTTTAAATAAATGTTTCTCCTTTACTTTGGGAGGCTTCATCAGTAGAGCTTGGTTTAGAAATGTAAAGATTTTAAATTAACGGAAGTAACCAACATTATAACACAGGGTATAAAAATACAATTATACAGAGTGTCTCGGAACTTTCTGGAACGCTTTTGTTTATTTGTTCCTTGCATCCAGAAAAGAAAATAAACATCGTAAAAATAGGGGTCTTAACTCTTAATGCTTCACTAAGCCACTAGCCGCTATTTTGTTTTATCACAAAAAAGTTTTAATTCACGTAAGAGATAGTGGTATTAATATTTGGAATAAACCTTTGTCACCCCAACGTCCATTTTCAGAAAAATATTATATTTTTCCGATTTGTATTTTTAAAAGGGCGGCCATTTAAAATATTTTAACTCAAGTATTTAAAACCGGTAAATTAAAAAAAAAAAATATTACAAAACGCAAAAATTTGAAAAATAAAATTATCTAACTACTGATACCAAGTTTGTAAAGATCAGATAACAAATAACGGAGTTATTGAGATTTTTCTACTAAAGTAACCTATATTATTTATACTCTAAAACAAACACTGTTTCACGGGCAAAATTTTTTTCTCTCGGAGGATTTTTTGGTTGAATATGGGGGTTTTGGCCTGAGGATCTGTGGATGTTCAGGAAACAATGCAGCGACGATCCTCCCCATGGTGGCGCCCTCCATGATGGAAGTTGGATAGCGGGCACCGAGTTTCTGTGTTACAAGTTTATAACCCAGGCTCCACGGGTCGGAGCGAACGTCGTCACGAAGCCTCCACACCAGCTATTCGCCTTGCTCCTGTTGATTGCTCGGCGGAGAGATTTTCTCGCAGCTTTATAGGCCTCCGACTTACGAACTCTGTCTGCGGGAATTCTCGCTCTTGTGACTGCTTGTCTAGTTCTTAAACATGTTCTTCTGAGTTCCTCAATCTCTTCAGTCCACCAGTAGAGGGGTTGTTTGTCGCGTCGGGGTTTCCTTCGCGGCATAGACTGGTGGCAGGCCGAGACGATCAGTTCCATCGTGGATGTTACTAGTGCCTTGGCCCCAGCCTCGCCAGGATTTCGTTGCGCTCCCCAAGAGATTACTTTGGTGAACTTGACCACGTCCAGTTTGTTGGTGTTCCACCGGCGTGGCCCTTCCCGTGATGCGGAAACTCTACGAATTGCCTGATCATGCAGGTCAAAGACAATGAATGTATTGGTGGTCACGACCCGTGTAATCCTCCACAACCCTTCAGCCAGAGATCTTCGGAAGAAGCGACTCAGACGCAAAAGTAACGTCGGGGATCGTAGCCCGGAGCCCCGGAAAATAAGTGTGTCGCCCTGGATAAGGACGACAAGGCGGCCAAGGCGATGAAGTCCAGGATGTATTTCCCCCGGGAGTTGGTAGAGGGCGTTCCCCACTAGACGGCCCTGGAGTTGAAACGCCAACGACCAAGTGCCCGTTGGTGCCGAGAACGCACTCCTCTAGGCTGTCTATCTTGTCGCGGAAGTGCTGAACGGCCTCGTTGGGGGTGAGGTCGTAACTGAAGATAGTCACGTTCCTACACCAAACCCAGACGAATCCTCGGCCGCGTCCGTGACTCCGCACCAAGACATCCTGCGTGTTACGCGCCCAAAATGCAGCAGTGCCAAGGTTGACGGAGATCCAAGTGTTTGGGTCTCTGTCCCGATACTGTTCGCTAACAAGGAGTGCGTCGGTGCGAAGTTCTCGGGCAAGCTGATCAAGGAGCTCGCTAGGATATATCCTAGGATCTATGGAGATTGGCCTGGAGGATGCGAACTACCGGCGGCCCCCTTTTGCCTGTTCAAGTGCGGCTCTGAAGGCACCACACTGACCAGACCCGGGTAAGTGACCGAGGCAACTGGAGCCTGAATCCTTGCAGAGGAAGCAGGAGGGGCTCGAAGAACAGTTCTCGCGTTTGTGGCCCTGGCTTCCGCACTGGAAGCAGTTGGCACTCCTGTCGGCCCCTTTACAGTTTTGGGAGGGCATTGAGGGCTTTCGCCCATCTCAGCAACAGCCATCCGGAGTTGACTTCGGTTAGGCTTTGTCAGCCACACCCTCAGTCCATCAGCCGGTGTCTCAGGGAGTGCCACATGGATAGCACGAGTCACCTCCGCTTCAGTGGAGAGGGCATCAAGGTGCCGAATCTCGACCGAGCACTTCGGTTCTAGGGCCTTGATTGAGCCTTTATCCCCAAGCACAGTCTTGAGGGAAGCGGAAAAACTAATCTTGTCCTTCGACTTCCCCAGTTCCAGGAGGACATCCCCGTTCTGGGTTCACCGGAAGGACTTGATAATGGTTTCAGCCTCTTCCGGTTTGGCCTGTGATCTGATCTGGCCTACAGCCTCGGCAAAAGATCGCCCCTTAAGGGCTTGATTAAAATCGCCTCCGTTTTGGCTTCTAAGGAATGGTTTTTTGGGGGGCTTTCTGGCGGACTTGCCAGAGGCCTCCCCAACCGGGTTTGTGACTTGCGTCCGCTCCACCCTCGACGCGTTTTCCGAAGCTGCCTCCGCTCGCTTCAGCCTCCTCCTTTCCTTCTTGGACAGGCGCGTCTGCCAGCTGCCCAAAGGTGTTGAGGCAGAGGTTGTTGCCAGGTCGGGATGAGCCGCCGGGGCAGGAACCTTTGCAGGGGTGGGGATAGCCACTGGAACAACATAACCTAGGGCAGATTGAGCATCTGGGATAGGAGATGTCTGCGATGATGCAGAGACAAAAACCGATCTTAGTGCCGTGTCCACCTCCCTAAGCTCATGGCTGCCAGACGAGAAGCCCCTCTGTTTCTTTGGCCTCTACCTTGTTTGGGTTTCGGACTCGTCCTGAGTTGCTGGAGTTTGAGAACGGTCGGCAGAACGGTCGGAGAGGATCCTGATGGCGATCACTCGCTCCCCCCTCACAGCCTGCAGCCTCGTCCTCCAGCATTCTTCCATCTCACCGAGGAAGTCCTCGAGCTGTGTAATTCCACTATTGTTTGTGCTATTCACGTTCTTCTGAGTTTGGCAGGTTTTAGCCATCTGCTTCAGAAGAAGTGCCATCTTGCTTAGTAAAGAATTATACTCCTCAGCTGCGTCGTCCTGCTGCTGCCAAAGTAGCTGCACTTCCAAAAGAGGTCGAAGAGGGCTCTTTTTTGGAGGGATTCCATGAATCGGCGGGATGCCCCTCCAGTGGCTTACGATGGATACGAGGTCTGTACCTTCGTGTCGTCGTCCTCCGTGCTGGTCTTGAACTGAGGTTTCCAAGAGGTGGAAAGTCCTAAACACTCCTGAAATGTGCCGGCGGAAGGGTGGTCTTGATGACACACACCATTCTCCCTTTTCCCCCATCGGGTCTGGACGCGGGTGGTGACCTTGCAACTAAAGAGGAGGAATGAAATACAGCTGAGGGGAAAAATTGTGGTTAAATCATAACAAGACTAGACTTTTCACAGAAATGTTGCAAAAGTACAAACATACTGTTGACGAGAGGAAAGGAACTTACGAAGTTACCAATAATTATTACGAGGAGAGGGAACGAGCAAGGATCAAGACTAAGAAACAGAAAAAAGGCTCTATAGGAGCACATCGGTTATAGGAAAGAATGGAAGGAATATGATGAGCTAATGGATATTGGAGAATTGTAAAGAATGGAATGTGAAGTGAATAAACTAAAGAGTACAGTGGAAATGAAGAAAGGCATAAAAAGGGAGTTAGAAGAAAGTGAAATGAAAAGAAAACAAGCTGTATGTGAACAATAAGATGGAGGAAAAAACTAAGCATGAGATGAAAAAAATATTTATGTTCATAATAATCTTTAATTAAACAACAATGTTACACACTCTTTCGTCCTGTCTTTTCTGTTCTCGGTATCCACTTCAGCCACCCAAACTGGAAACAAAATTATAACAAACTAGACCTCGAAGGCGTGGTAGGAGACGACGAAAAGTCAACGAAGAAGTTAGAAGAATGAAGGAAAACTTTGGAAAAATAATTGAAAAGACTTAGTGAAATAAAATTTGGCAATGAAATGTTAAAATTGTGAAATCCAGGAAAAGACTTACGTAAATTCCCCAAACTATGTGCATTCCCATACAATGTAAAATATTGTCAGAGGAATAAATGTTATTATTATTATGAAAATTGAAAGGACGAATAAAATGATTGTCAACTAGCAATAAAGGAATAAAACTCTTCTGAAGCATGCAGAAGAATGGATTCTGGCAGGACAGAGTCGCATAGAAGTGGAACGACAGGAGATGCACTGAGTACAGCCACCACCCAGAATGTTCAGCAGTAGTAACATCTAGAAACATCCACGATTTTGAATCATAGAATCTTTACTACAAGAATTTACACACCCACAGTAACTCCGGAAACCAAATCAGTAACCACACCATAGCCCATAGCAATACGTATAGTAGATCCCATAGCAAAAAGCCCATCGGAATCCAACGCAACAACACGTACAACAGTAACCACAAACCATAGGAAACCGATATTTCCAGCGGAACCAACATATTACCCAGCAATAAACACCACAAACCATAAAGCAGCAACCGCAACCACAGCGACATGACGTTTGTTGGAGTAAATAAGACTTTCATGCACCCACAATAAGTTACTCAGAAATCTGACTAAGGAAGATTGAAACACCGAAGTCTTGTTAAACTGATCATCAAATTTTCCATCCGAGAACTAAAAAAAGATTGGGTACAAAGTTCAAGTCAAGAGTAGTATTACCGATATATCTTTGTTTTAAATTTATCTTTACTAGTTTTATCAATGTACAATAAATAGTTATAAACAAAATAGCAGAACTCAATCGGTACAATAGAAAAACTACTACTATCTGAAAACCATTCGTTCTTCATTACCGACTTTAATCACTTGGGCCTGCTTGTTTCGTCCTCCTTTTTACACCCTATTTAATTTATCGTCACACTCATTGCTTCTACAGCAGTGTTCTTAAAATTTGTTCTCTTGAAACGAATCATAACGAAATTTAACTTTTTTTATGAATAAATTCCAATATGTCATATTATTATGTCTTTGTACTTTTTATTAAGACAAAATATGATATTTATTAAAGTTATTCATGTTTATAGCACCGGAACTGTAGTTAGACATATTAGGTTAAAATATAAATACCTTCCGTCAACAGTTCCAAATTAATCCATGTTGTTACCTGTTTCGGCTTATCGCCATCTTCAGACTAGTACAGGAGATGTATCTACAATTACGCTTCGTCAGTTATTAAAAAACAACACAAAACACATACAGTTTACAAAGACGACACCGACACGGTCGTGTCGTTTCTAAATAACACGTTTCATTCAATAAACTAGAAAATAAGAACAAAACCGACCAATGGCACGAGTATTTCTCCTAATTTATTTGTTTTTTGAGCTCTTTGCAATGGTACTTCACGGTTCATTTAATTCAAACAGAGTGTGAGCTATCAACGTTATAAAACTACTTATTGTAACACATGATTTTAATGAACAATGTAACCAATATAGGCTCTATCGTCATGCGGCCATGTAGGCTAAAACTGGACCGGACATGATGTTATGATTGGTGGCGGAAGTAATCTCGATATCGGACGTGTTGTGAGAGAACAATCACAACCACAGACCTGCCAGACTGACGGCCCGCGCTCCATACAAGGCCGTTGTACACCACCGTACACGTCGCCGTGGCTACACTGGACCGGACATGACGTCATGATTGGTGGCGGAAGTAATCTCGATATCGGACGTGTTGTGAGAGAACAATCACAACCACAGACCTGCCAGACTGACAGCCCGGGCCTCATACAAGGCCGTTGTACACCACCGTACACGTCGCCGTGGCTACACTGGACCGGACATGACGTCATGATTGGTAGCGGAAGTAATACTGAAATCGAAACCGAAATAAAATCGAAATCTAAAACCAAAGACCACTTCTTTATCCACTGAATGTCATTGGCACGTACCATACTCTGATTGAAATAAGGTGTTATCGAATTCACTAAAATTACAGGCGTTGTCCTGGACCGACTACACTGTTGGCAGCCCTGGCACCACCGTCACTGACCTGACTTACTTCATAATTTAATTTAATTTATGCGAGAAAACTGTCAGTGAAGTACTCTAGCGGCGTATTACTTTTGCTAGGTATTTTTAACAAAGGTTTTTTCGTGCAAATAGAATCCTTGTGTATTAAATACACATATTATAATTTCTATAAACAAAGATAAAATTTAAAACATAATGTCTGGCTCAAAATATGATGATTATTATTCCTTGTTTTCAGAGATATTAGTTAAGAATAAATTGGAATTATAATCATTTTAGTGATGTGTTTGCAAGAATTTTATAGAATATGTGACCTTTTAAGTACAAGAGTGTAATAATGAAGTATAAGGATTTATCATGTATGACCACTGCTTAGTTGGCTTCATTGTAGATATATAGATTATTTATTATTAATAATGTTATTTTGACTATAATTTCTTTAGTGTAATTAAATATCATATTCATTCCTATCCATCATCACAATTGGCGTTTATGTTACATTTACCGTTGGTTTCAATATTAAATCTTTCAAGGACAAAGAATTGTATAGAATTTATATCTCACACAATAGAAAATAATAGTTCGATTTCCCCATTATTCTCTTGTTCTTCCACCTATATTACCATAAACCTACAAAAAGAATTTGTATGCCAGATCAATCTTTAAGTGTTGCTTTGGTTTAAAGAGCTTTACAGCTACCGATTATAATATCTAGCAATTAAATTACAAAACTTAAATAATCCATTAGAAAGGAAAATTTTAAATTGCAAAGCAATTGAAAGTATTGATACGTTAAAAACATTATTAAGTACGTCAACTCTCATTTGCAGAAAATATGTGTTTCCAACAAAAGGAATTGTAAATGAAACGAAAGTAATTAGAAGATTTAAAGGGCTAAATCCATTCATTTGTTCTATGAATTAGGAAATTCATTGAACTACCTTCCAAACTAATGTAAATAAAATGAAAAGTTGACTATTAAATCATTAAAATACAATTACTAACCGTTCTATTACTTCCATGATATTAATTTTAAATCTTTGCAACATATTATGTAAAAGCATTGCGACAAAGGACTCCTACGAGGAAATGACTGTGTAATATTCAATAATTCAAATGTAGAAATATTTGCTTTTTGATTTTCAAAATGACTATAATTTTATGTTTTGTGTGCTCATCACCATTAGAAATATATTCGCTTACAATATATACAGCATTGTTTACACGTTAACTAAACCCTTAGAAACAAACATGTTCCGAGTTATATGTGATAATCTGGAAGCGTCAACAGTAAAACTGCTATTTGCAATATATCAAGGAGGCGAGGTGTGAAGGAGCGTCTCTCGTATGTTTGTTTACATTTGCACGCGTCCTCTTAGCCATGTTTGGTTTATGTAGATACTTCTCATGTTGGGTCTGATTTATTGTTTGTCTTACATTTAAAAGAGGGGAACAAACAATGAAGTTTGGGGTGTTTCTTATAATTACTAACGGATTAAGATAACAAGTAATTGGCAACAATGTAGGGAATTTTTACAAGTTATTGGAAAACAAATTGTACTTATCTAGAATTGAATCACTGTTCAACATTTCTTACGTTTATTAACACTTTCAGGGCTTCTTTATAAAATTGTAGGCAAAACCAATAGTTCTAACACAATGGTAATTGCACATATATTTCTAATATGTATACCTAAATCGTTTTAATCATTTAGATTTATCGTCCTTTATTTATTAGTTTCAAAAATTAATAATTTTTGGAGTTGAGGAACCTCCTTCCACTTCGAGTTATCCATAAAACCATTACAAATCACATTTCCCCCATCGCAGGGACCTGCGTACTTGAGGATTTTGCTATGACTGTTAGTAGGGGGACTTGGGGCTGCATACGCCTGCTGTGGGATATGTGGGATAATTTATGCAAGCCCCCCCCCCCCCCCCCCGAGACCACCCAAGTTGCTGACCCCCCCCCCCAATTAGTAGAGGTATTTGACAATCATTTTTTTTTTTAATTTATTCATTTTTGTTTATTTTCGTTTATTTCATTTATTTTCGTTTATTTCATTTTTCAATTTACATAATTTGCTTCCCGCCTAAACGCTACCCACGCCATCAACGTTAGTTACATAACCGTCGGTCTGTCCTTGAAACCCGTGCGCTTTTTACAAAATGTCGTTCGACTCATACACTGTAAGTAAGCGATTCACTCAGTCTTACACAGACACTCGTGCGGTACAGACATGAGCGCTTCCGGATTAATAGACGACTACTTGAATGCATTCATGGCCGACATCAACGCCGCGGACGACAACGCTACACTTGAGCAGATACCAGTTCCACCATCACCGAGGCCTAAGAAGAGGATAAGACCTACGCCTAAGCCTAAAGTGGAAGAAACAGCAAAACCAGGATGGGTTCCAAAACCTTCAGATGACTGCCCCATCGTGTCATGGCTTGAAAATGGACAATTTTACGCGGTACAAAATCCATCAAACAGCGGACCAGTGCTATTAAAAATGGAAATGTATGACGGTTCGGATATGGTGTACAGATGCGGATTATTATTTATAGACAAGAATAGTGAATTATACGAGAGCGTCAACCAGGTAGTGGACAAGTCAGAGAATATGTGGATTAATAAAGCTACGGGAGTACCGAAGATTAGCGGCTTGACACAAACAGTAACACGATACAGTAAGACAGTAGAGAAACCGAAAAAGCCAGTGATAAAACCGAAAAAGCAAGCTGCGCGTAGAAGACCCACCAAGAAAACATTGTAGGAACAGCGTCTAGACACTGTGGAGTGCGACCTCGCCGAACACCTGCGCTCATAAAAAATCCATGATGGCCGCCACCCTTCTTGACCACCTGCACAAACAAAAGAAGCAGGATGATCCTTCTCAGAATTCATCAACCAGCTGCACAAACAAAAGAAGCGGAACGATCCTTCTCAGATTACATCGACCACCTGCATCCGGCCACCTGCACAAACAAAAGATTGGACACCTGCGGGACGATCCTTCTCAGATTTCATCGACCACCTGCACAAACAAAAGAAGATTTATGATGTCTAGACACTGTGGAATGTACCAAACACCTGCGGGACGACCCTTCTCACGTTTCATCAACCACCTGCACTGAACACCTGCGCACATAAAAAATTCCAAGATGGCGTCGCGGGCAACAAAAACCGAACGAACGGACCGACCGAGCATCATTCTTCGCCTGGAGACCACTTCGACTAGTCGCATCATCCGCATACTCTCTCATCATTACCATGTCGAGCATCAGCAGCAGCATGACTTCAGAGTCCGCACCTGGTGTAACGATGGACCTGCGGACATCATTGAACACCTGCAAGTCCAGCTCTCCGGCCTACACCCGCCTGTCTGATCTGCGAGAGGAGTGCAGCTATGCGATCAGCGGGATGGAGCGTGTGACCACTCCATTCGGCGAGACAGTCATCGTCATTCTCGAAGGACAAGTCGGCGATGATTTCTTCCTACGAGTCTACCTGCCCAGGCGTTTCAACCAAGTCCTGAGCGATCACGACATCGAGCGGTACAACAGCGGCTTCGGAGATCGCCTTCGTCTGGTGAAGCGCAGTCCACTTCCAGGCAGTAAATTCACACCACTGGAATTTTTGTAAAGCAAGAAAAAGAAGACTCAAGATTTAATTAACCTTTATAAATTTTGATAGCTTTCGTAAGCAATAAAAATCCATGTACATTACAGCATAAACTAATGTCTTTTATTTTAAGATGAAACCCCAAACCTTTATATTAAGAAAAAGTGTGTGTGGTATTTAGTTTAGTGTCAGTAGCAGTCATGAGCTTGAAGTGGCAGCATCCATTCTCAGCCATTGTGGCGGGCCCTTCAGGTAGTGGTAAATCACATTTTGTGTCCAAGTTTATTGTACACATAGATGAAATGTGTGATGTAAAATTTGCCAAAATCAACTGGCATTATGGTAGTGGTGGAGGAGGAGGTGATGTAAGTGATTCCAAAATAAACCACATTGAGGGTTTACCAGACTTGAGTGATTATGATGGTAAGGAACCAATACTGGTTATAATTGACGATATGATGCGTGAGGCAGATGATAGAGTGGTGGATCTATTCACGAAGGGATGTCATCACCGCAACATCAGTGTGTTTTTCATTACTCAAAATCTTTTTCATCAGGGTCGTGGGCAGAGAGACATCTCACTAAATGCTCACTACATTATATTTTTTTAAAATCCCAGAGACAGAGTACAAATCAGATATTTAGCCAGGTAGATATATCCAGATAGCCCAAAGTTTATAGAGGACGCCTACAGTGACGCCACGAAACATTCACACGGTTATCTGCTTTTGGACTTGAAACAGTCGACATCTGAGGACATGAGAGTACGCACTTGCATATTCCCCGAGGATCGTGTAAACTACGTGTACTTACCAAAGAAAAAATAAAAGTAAGTCAGTTGCAATCATGTCGTGCTTGAAGAAGGACGCACCGCTGCTCAGAGCGCTGATACACGCAACACCCAAGGAACGCAAGGCACTGCTAAAGGTTTGTGACAAGAGTCGCATTCGTTCAGTCTGCGAGTGTGCCTACAACGTGCTACGTGGGAACGTGCCTCTGTCGAGTAAGACTAAAAGTAAGTTGAGCAAACATAAAGTGACTCTGAGACGCTTAGTAAGACAAGGACAGTGTTGGGGACAGAAACGAAAGTATCTAGTGCAGAAAGGCGGCGGAGTTTTTATTCCATTACTATTGAGCACAGTGTTACAGGCAGCAGTCAGTAGTGCATTGGGAAAGTGAAATGGATGTCCAGACGAAGCCGTTTTATTTGACATTACTTAGCGGCACGGGTCCCTCAATACATTATTATCCGAAAAATACTACACATGATTTTACTGTACAACTACCGAATTACATTTGCTTGGACGGTAGAGATTGGGAGGTAGCGCTCGTAGAATTATCCATGTACGTTCGCAACAGTAGACTCCGATGCTCTACTAAAAATATTTGGTTACAAAAAGGAAGAAGTCAAGAAGTCTGCAGGAAAAGAAGGCAAACCATTCAACAAAAACGAAGTATGGATCGTCGACGTTAAACCAAATCCCGGAAACTACACTTCAGCCGAAGATTTGTTGAAACACATCAACGGGTTGAAAAGTGTAAAGAAAACTGGAAGTGTATTCGATATTGACGAAGCAAAGCGTCTTAAAGTGACGTTCGGAACAAATACATTGGGAACTACCGAAGGAGTGGCTGGTTCCCCAAAAATCGGACTTCAGTTAGGAATAGTACGGGGAGACGAATTGGTAAATGTACCAGGTTTACAAACGAGTACTAGACCGATTAATTTAAATCTTGGTTTACCATCACATATGCTCGTGTACTGCGATCTGATTGAAGAACAAATATTAAGCGATGCCCGTACACCGTTATTGAGGATTATCAATATATCCCACACGATAGATGATTATGGGACGTACAAGGCAGCACACATCAATGATCCGCACTACGTACCGGTGAGAAAGAAGACATTCGAAAGTGTGAGAATTTATGTGAAGGACATCTTAAAGCGAGATCTCTCATTCCGTCACGGAGCGTTGACCGTTAAACTACACTTCCGACCGACCGCTGCTGCACATCAATAATGGAGCACGCAAAGAAGATGGTTATCGTCCCGCAAGAGCTTATTGAGCGTTTACAGGCTACATCATCGGAGAAGTCATCAAACAATTTGTCCACTACGGAAGGACTGGATGTGGAGATGCAGAAAATAATGAATAACAAGAGTATAGACGATAGTGAAAAATGGAAACTGTACAATCAGGCGTTGCAGCGTTTCGTGGACGCAACATTCGGTGATGATGCCAGACACCCGACACGGGGTGCAGCGGAAGGACCAGTCGAGGAGATTGTCGAAATGTTCTCAAAGACATACAGGAGTGACGCCCGCAATCTGTTACGATTTATGAAAAAACCCGATAGTCGAATCAGTTGGGATATCAACTACTCGGTGTTTATTGATGGTCGAAAACTACCGAATGCGAATATAGTTGATATTTTGAATAACATAGTGAGAGTTCAAATGACCGAACGTATACCACCAGGATGGATGGAAGTGATGACCGCTTTGAAAGAAATGAATGTACCTCTAGAATTTATAAATAATACCAGAGCGTTACGGGAATTGAATGACACATTCAAATCATCATTGCGGATGACCAGTTCACCGAGTGCACCATCACCGCGCAGAACACCGATGCGGGAGCGGCTACGTTCGTGGACGGCAGTGAAACGAGGAGCTAAGGAGCGTCGCGGTGATACATCATTACAGAGAACATTACGTGAGGTCGATAATTATCTAGCGAAAACACCGATTGAAGAAGCGGCGACTGGATGCTATGCTACGTCAACTCCTGCAAACAGGGATGAATACCAGTGGGAAACGGAGCCGCTGGGCTTTCTAGACAGGTGGGAACCGTATCCGGCCAAGTGAGCATGAACCGTCTCTATTATAACCCCGGCGAGCCCGGTGTGTTCGGCGGTGTCGCAGCGCTAGTGCGAGCTGCACGCAAGAGAGATATTTCAAAGTCGAAAGTAATCGAATGGCTACAATCACAGGATACTTATACATTACACAAGCCGGCCCGTAAACACTTCCCACGCAACCAGTACCAGAATGATATGCGAGGATTGAGTAAATACAACGATGGAGTCAATTACCTGCTGACCGTGATAGATGTGTTCAGTAAACGTCTGTACGTGAGAGCGTTGAAGAGAAAGGAAGGTGCAGAAGTGGCAGTGGCATTCGAAGAAATATTCAAAGAAGCGACTAAAACTCCGCGTTGCCTCCAGTCTGACAAAGGAACAGAGTTTACCGGCGCCAAGACCAGACAGTTATTAAAAAAGTACGGAATAAAATATGTGACTACGCAGAATCCCGATGTTAAAGCAGCAGTAGTGGAACGCGTGAATCGCACATTAAAGTCTCGCATGTGGCGTTACCTGACTTACAAAAACACTTACCGATATATCGATGTACTGAACAAACTGGTGAAAGCATACAACGCCAGCGAACACAAGAGTCTCGGTGGTGGATTGCACCCCATCGATGTGAAAAAAGATCGGACGATAGCACAAGTGCTACAACGCATGTACAGTAAAATTCCACGCTGTGTTAAGCTTAAACTCAAGATTGGTGACACAGTGCGCATAGCAAAGGAGAAGGGCACGTTCGCCAAAGGCTACGAGACCAATTGGAGTAACGAAGTGTTTACTATTCGTAAAGTGAACACTCTGATGCCGCTGCCCATGTACACGCTGGCGGACCTCAAAGGTGAAGTTTTGACCGGTCAGTTTTACGAACACGAATTACAGAAAGTAATCTATCGGAGTGATCAACTATTCAAGATTGACAAAATACTGGACACTCGTGGCAGAGGCACCAGTAAGCGTTATTACGTCAAGTGGCGAGGTTACGGAGACGAGTTTAACTCTTGGGTGAGAGCGCAAGACTTACAAAATGTCTAACTCGCAATTCTTCCTGACGCTACCCAGCAACAGTTCTATGGAATATTTCCCCAGCAATAAGGTATCAAACTACACTACGCATCTTTCGAAACAGATACGATTGGAAGGTGCATGGGAGATGGCTCTGGTGGAATCTCACTATACATGCTCATTCCCATTAGTGGGCAAAAACGAGATTATAATAATCTAACAGGATACTATTCTTTCCGCCATAGATTTGGGAGATACAGACAAGTACACGTTTACTCTGGACATGGGTTACTACAAGAATATAACCGAACTGCTGAATATGATTAATGATGCAAAGGACCTCATCGATTACGTGGAGTTCACTTATGACAAAGATGCGGACAGAGTGGAAATAAAAATACTGAAAGAAGACGTGGTTGCAATACATTTAGACAATAAACTGGCTTTACAATTGGGATTCGATCCGCAACAGAAGGACATTGTGAAAAACAATAAAGCGTCATGGCCACCGAATCTGTCGATGGGTATACCAGCTAATATGTACGTGTACTGCGATCTGATTGAGCCACAATTGATCGGAGACACTTCGGCCCCACTATTGAAAATCATCAACATTGACAGAGGCGACTACGTGCACGGGGCGAATAAGACTGTACTCTACACCAGCCCGCATTACGTACCGATCACCCAAGGAGCATTCGAGACTGTAGAAATCGACCTCAGGGATCACACTGGACAAAACCTGTCATTCCTGTTAGGGACGTCGTACGTGAAGCTGCATTTCAGAAGAGCTCTGCATAATTAACTGTAATAATGGCTTCAAACGATCCGTACATGGCGTACTACTATCGCCAGCATTCGCAGACGGGCGGATCGATAGAAAAAGTGTTTCGCGGTGCCGCCTACCAGAGAGGACATGGAGTCGGTAGCTTCTTGGGCGGAATGTTTCGCACCGTATCTCCGATAATCAAGAGCGGAGTTGCAGCATTGGGCAGAGAAGCGTTAAAGTCCGGAATGGGTTTTCTAGGTGATGTGACTCTCCGCACGAAACATCCCAGAGATGCGGCGGAGGAGCGCATGAAAGAGTTTACCGGCTCGTTGAAGCGCACAGCCGATGACAAGATTGAACGAGTTCTTCGTGGTGGCGGCAAACGCATCCGTCCGGCATCCAAAAAGCGCGGATCGCGTAAGAGTGGCGCGAAACGCGCAACGCGCAAGACTTCCGCGAAGCGCGCTATGTCTGGCGGCAGGAAGCAGTCGAGTAGCCGTCGCACACAGCGTGTCACACCTCAGTCTCTGGCTAAACTCCTTAGAGGAAGGACGTCATCATCACCGTCCAAGAAGAGAAAAGCAGCAGTTAAGAATAAAAGGAAAGTGGCAAAGGCAATAAGAGATATTTTTAATTAATCATGTCGTTCACACATCAAAGATCATGCGAATGCGTCAAGACGGAGCTAGACTTGTTTTCACTACCGCCCACACAGACGAGTATCGAAAATGGAAAATGGATTCAATACAAACCGATATCCACACTGACGGACGACTCACCGATAGAGTTTGTAGTGCCCGGCAATGGCGAAGAGTACACCGATCTTTCGCAAACAATGCTGGAAGTCACAGCATCGATAATCAAGGCGGACGGATCGGCGATCGCTGCGGATGATGCAACAAAAGCTGGTCCGATAAATAACTGGCTACACTCGTTGTTCAGTCAAGTGGACATGTGCATGAATCAAAAATTGGTTACACCACAAAACAACACTTACGCCTATCGAGCGTACATCGAAACAGTATTGAACTACGGATTCGATGCCAGGAAATCACATCTATCGTCCGTGCTGTGAAACGCCGAAGATTCAGGCCATATGGAAAACACCGAAGACGATAATGATGGATTGGAAAAGAGACGTAAGCTAACGAAAGGAGGACGAGAAATCGATATGGTCGGTCATCTGCATTTGGACATGTGTAATCAGAATAAATATCTTTTGAACGGAGTCGAGCTACGCTTCAAGTTAAACAGGTCGAAAGATGCATTCTCCATAATGGTACACGAAGGTGACTACAAAGTGCATATCGTCGATGCAAACCTGTGGATTAGAAGATGCAAAGTCAGCCCGACCGTACTGTTGGCCCACAGCAAGATACTACAATCCGGCACCGCTAAATATCCAATCACACGAGTGGACGTGAAATCATTCACGCTCGCTTCCGGCATAAGGAGCAAGACTCTGGACAACGTATTTCTGGGACAAGTTCCGAAGCGCGTGATTGTCGGAATGGTAACCAATGCCGCATTCAACGGTGATGTCAAAAAGAATCCGTACAATTTCAAGAATTTCGATTTGAACTACTTCTCACTGTACGTGGACGGTGAACAGGTGCCGGCCAACCCACTCCAACCCAAGTTCTCTCCTGCTGCTAGTGCAAAGTTCATTATGGCGTACAACACAATATTCAACGGCACGGGAATACATTTCTCAGACGCTGGAAACGTGATCAGCAGAGAAGATTTCGAAAATGGTTACTGCCTGCTAGTGTTTGATCTAACGCCCGACCTGTCTGCCAGTGATACCGGCCACTGGAATCTCGTACGCAATGGTAGCGTGCGCATGGAAGTGGGATTCGGTACCGCGCTAACCGAGACAGTCAACTGTTTGGTGTACGCAGAGTTTGACAACGTAATTGAAATCGATCGACACCGCAACGTGATGGTCGACTTTGGTGGCTAGTCTCTCACCGGCACTCGTACGAGATGGATCGCTTACGCAGAGTACGTTGCAGGAATTTGGCCGCTCCCATCATTATTGATTTCCAGAGTTTCAAAGACAACATCAATGATTACATAATGAAGGAAGTCTGCGTTATGGAAGTGGACAGCGGGATACTACTGATGCATCACATCGCCAAACCGCCATTCAACAGGGACGAACTGACCATCGACAAACATCGAAAATCACATTGGCTATCGAAACACTATCACGGATTAAAATGGGATCAAGGGGACATTAGCTACTACGACTTGGAACAAAAGCTACGAAAGATAATCGCCAAACGACACACCGTCTATGTCAAAGGATCGGAAAAGAAGAGTTTTATATACAGACATTTAGTTATTGATCACTGCACTACCAACGTTATCGACTTGGACGATATCGGATGCGGTTCACTGGCTACAATCAACAATCTACTATCGAAATCCACGCTGCGATGCCGCCATCACAGATCACCGAACCATCGATGCTCACTCTCCAATTGCATAGCATTACACGGGTGGTTATTTTTGACTAACAATATTGACGATGAATTGGAATCTACTGATGAAACAAGTTCGTATTTCTGCTCTTGTTTTCACACGTCTACGAGCACTACAACGAGTACTACCGCCGCAACTGTTGGCATCGACACCGTAGAATGAATACCAATCAGATTGAGGAATATCTATCGACTCTGCCAGTGCACAATCATGGGGTCTACGCTGCCGACCGACTACCGCATCGCATCTCCCCGTCTACAGCAATCGTTGTGAATACCGATCCGCACAATGAAGTCGGTACGCACTGGGTTGCATTCTACCTGGACCGAAAGAGTGATGTCATTGAATTCTTCGACAGTTACGGACAACCCCCACATCTGTACTTCTACCAAGGATTCCTGAGACGCAACGCTCGTCGTTACCTGTACAACGAGTATCGCCTACAAGATGATGACAGCACAGTCTGCGGCCACTATTGTCTGACTTACCTGTACTACCGAACTCACCACGATATGAGGATGATGGACTTCGTGCAGCTCTTCGACGACACCTCCACTGCTCACAATGATGCGATGATCAGAAAACTATTCTCCAGATTGTATAAACACTTGTAGCAATTTTTGCTATTTTCTTTGTAAAAATCTTTTATATCTTTCTTTGTATTGTAAAGTAAAACTCTTTTTCATTTGACTTGTAATGTGATTTTTTTTCTTCTTGTAATAAAAAATGAGTACTCAACAAACAAAAATCTTTTCATTTCCTTTTAGTATGTAAATTTTCATTTTTGAATAGGCTCAATATTTCAAAGTGCATTTAGAACAATCAGATAGTAAATCTTTGTGCAGACTCAACATTTATAATTTACTTTCAAAGACCAGAGGGTCTGGTAACTCAGTATTTCAAAAGAGTCTGATAATTTACTCATTACACATATTTGACATAACAGTTCAAAGTGAAAAGAGCCTATTAGTTTAACCTTTATGCAGACTCGACATTACATTTTTACTTTCAAAGACCAGAGAGTCCAGTAATTTGACATTTCAAAGTCAAAGACATCAAAGTCTTCTTGGTCTTGGTACCGGGCGCGTGTGATGTGCATTTTGTTGGCCGGCAGAAGCGACGCCAATGTACCTAAAGCCTTCGACATAAGGCGGTACGAATCGAAGAACTGTAATTTAATACTGTTCCGCCGGCCCGCGCCCGGATATTTGAAGCGCTTCGAGAAAGTGATGTACTTTTCTTCGGTGTTGGCGAGTACCTCAACGTCTCCCTTGTCCACGCCTAACTCACGTACGATGAAGTGTTCGTCGTAGTTTGACAAGTTATGAAAATACATATTGACGGTCTCCTGTTCCCTGTAGCGGAGGTTGCACGAACGATGAGCAGCTCCTCTGTAATTTTACGGAGGCGAGTGTTGGTGATATCTAACTTTCATCTTATCTTCACCATCGTTAGGGCCGAATTCTCGCTTGCAGATGTGACAGACAGTGGCACGTCGGAATTGGAGTTCTCCCTGCTCTGTCAACTGCGGTGGATCTCCGGGCATGCGCTGGCCGTAAAGGATGTCGCCAATCTTCCGTACGTCATCCCGTACAGCGTTGATAAAATGCTGCGCAGCATCCTCGCCTCTGTACATTCGCAGCTTGGAGAAGGTGTTGGAATCCTGGTCATCGTCATCGCAGTCTCCCTCGTCGGCTGTTCTTAGGTCGTCGCGAATGTAATATGCATAAGCGTACGGTCTGTGGACATTCCTAACATTGTTGGGCAAACCACCCACGCGCTGCTGGCCGGTCGTTCGGTTAGTTGCTGGGTCCCAAACAGGCGGTTGAACAGTTGGTGCGGGATGAATGGGCCTTTCAGCCTCAAAGGGTACGAGCATACTCTCGAAGTCAGCATAGATCGTAAACCGACTCCTCTTTGTACGCTCGGGCCGATTGAACATGATGTGCTCTTCTTCCGCAACATCAGTTCTCAATGGCGCGTTTTTGGAGCAGTAACGCTTGTGTTCTTCTAACCGCTGCTCTCCTGTGAGACCCAGTTTGTTTGGTCGGCTGTCAAAATGCGCAAAGCATCTCTTGCACATGAATAATCTTCGATGACCTAGTGTTATCTGCCTAACAACTAGTCTCTCAAAGTCTGAGATGTAAGTGTAGTGGGTGGTCCGTTCATCAGTTAGGAATAGCAGATCGAAGTGGTTCGGTAGCTCTTGATCCACGACGCGAAGGGGGAAGACATAGTGCTCTTCTTTGTTTTGGTGGTGTTTCTGCTTCTTTTTGTCCAAACCGTACACATTTATGCTTACGCCGGGGTTGTTGCGCTCAAACGTGCGGATTTTATCTAATCTTACTGGAAATTCCAGTCCATCGAAATTTAGGTTTGACCGTGCTCTGACTTCTGCCGTAAAATGGTTAGCAGTAAGCCTGTCACGTCGAGCATTTTCAATAAATTTAGAAAGCATTGCGTATTCAAAACAACGCTCATCCGCAACGTTGAACACATTTACCACGGCTTTTTTCATGGCGATATCGCGAGGAAGGGGGATGAAGGAGCTACCTCTGATAGGGCTGTAAACATTGACTCTCACTTCCATATCTAAAACCCTAACAAAACTCCACCCCGAACCCTTCATCTCGCATGTCTCTTTCTCCAACAAGATTTTATTAATAAACGCTTGACAAATTTCATCAATGTCACTCGTATGGAGAATTGCGACATTCTTTGTCTTGAAGGCACGCCTACAAGTATCGCCATGGATATTTACAAATTCGCATTCGACCCAGATGTTGGCTTTGATGGCATGAGTGTGATTTAGTATTTGTCGCATGAGTGTGATTACCTGAGTCCTGAGCGACAGAAGGAACTCCTGCAGGGTAATTGACTCGTCCGTGGGCTCTGCTAGGCTGTAGGTCTTGAGTCGCCCACGGAACGCCGTCTCAATCTCCACGAAACCCGCAGGAGCTAAGCCGCCAGGGATCTCAGGCGCCTCGTCGTCTTCACTTGATGTTGCCACTGATGCTAGCGACGAGGGGGCAGGCGAAGGTGGCTGGACTCCGCTGGGCTGCTGTTCCGCACGGCGGGCTTTGCAGTGTTTGCGGGCATGAATCAGCATATTCGACTTCCTCGTGAAGCTTTTGCCACACCCGTCACACGCATGGCCTGAAAAAATACAAAATACTGTAGTCTCATGTGTAATTATAATGCTCAACCTGAAAAGATTCAGTTTTCAAACCAATATGAAAGTTTAAGTTCAACGTTTAATATAGATATTTCACATTGGAATTCAATATAGATATTTCACATTGGAATTCAATGAAAGATATAATTGACAGAAGTTAATAATACTTTTCTGAATGTCTGCATTGTGACTGAGATTCATTTAATATTAAGATTGTATGGTTTTTACAATAGAACCCTTTAACACTGTAATCCATTTAGTGTAGACGAAATGTCTGAATGAATATTTTTATTTGAGGTGAGTTTGTAAATTAATATTTTAAAGTAATGGATAATCACATACCTGTTGTGGGGGCTCCAGCGGGCTCTGGGGCTTGAAGTAGACTCGGTCTTTGCTCGACGTCAGGAGCGGAAGAGGGTCCGGCCCTAGGTTCAAAGTCAGGAGCATTAGAGGGACCGGGCCTGGGCTCGACGTTAGGAGCAGAAGAGGGGCCGGGTCGTGGCTCCGCAGGGGCAGGAGTAGGGACGAAGTCTATAACAAAAGCACAGACATGATTAGAAACTTTTATATTAGATGTATAAACACAGTGAAAGGTGTAAATCTTTTCAAACACAAAGTACATCAAAGCGCAAATGTTAAAGAAACGAAAATGTTGATTTACGTTAGATATGTGAGTGCGCAACAAAGTGTTTAACTAAATTGAGATTAAAAGTGAGTCTAGTTACAGTGGGGCGGATGCTAAATTGGATTTATTTCTCATCATTGTGCATAGTACGAATAAGAGTAGAAATTGTGAAGTATATAGACATCTGACTGTTTAGTGGACATATATAAAGTTTAAGATACTAACCCGGTCTAAATGCTGGGTTCATTGCCGGTTGAGGTCGATGAAAACTGTTGATGTGACGGCGCAGAGCATCCTCCCTCGAGAAATCCTTGTTGCACTCCGGACACGTAAAGTCGATTCCGGCGTGGGCGGAGCGAACGTGTCGGGTGACATGGCACTTGTTTTTGAAGGCTTTGCCGCACTGGACGCAGGAAAAACGACGGTCAACGTTGTTCATGGTGACCTGTAAATAAAGAACATTGACCATTAGATCTCTGACACTATTCTAAGAGTAATATGAATCGGGGGGGGGGGGGGGGGCGGTCACATGAAATCCGACTATATCTCCATACTACTAGTACAAATTAAAATATAAATAAGTTTGAACGTTTAAGTCCCAAATAAACTCTTCAAAACTGCTCTAATTGTGAATACGCATTTTGTTGAATATAAAGTCTCTAAATACGTTACTATCCTAATCAAACGTTTTAATAACTCAATTTATTTATTACAATTTACATGCTATATGAATAAATGTGGTAGATGTTTAAACGATTTGCGCTACGAAAAGACAGCCCAGGATGGACCAAACCCATCTACTATTTTTTAAAGTTTTATAAAATAAAAATAAAAAATAAAAATTGAAAATAATAAATAAAATAAATGAAAATATAAGTATGTTTGAGAATTTGAGTATGAACATCCTACTCAACGCTACGACCCATAGTCTATATGGAACAAAACTAATCTACTATTTGTTAAAAGTTTTAGAAAATTAAAATATTTATTCACATATATGTATGATGTAGTGAAAACTATTGCCATCATACTCTTTAAGTTTCTTGACCAAGTCAAAATTACAGAAACGTAATAAAAAGAAAAAAAAAAGAAAAAAACTATATTTAATTATAACTAGTTATTGTAGATGATAAATGATACTTACATTTGAAGTGAATAGTATTCCAAGGAATGCACAAACACTAGCACTGGTGCTGACGCTGGAAGACAGAAGTGGCGGAGCGATGAGCAGACACGTCTGTACTGGGCGGTGACTCGAAGCAGAATGATTTAAGATGGCGGTCGTGGAAGGGACGCGCAGCTTAGTGGCGGGAAATAGGAGACGCGCTGTTACGTAACTAGCTAGTTGGTGAGCGGGCGTTCAGGGGCGAGTCCATTGTGTAGTTCCCCTCTCTCTGGAATGTGGTCGGAGGGTCGGGCGCAGCTGCACGGCGGGAAATAATAGACGCGTTGTTATATAACTCAGAGGGCTGATGTTCCCACGCAGGGGTGAGGGCTATTGTTCGGTATCCCCTCGGTGTGTAATCTTCTTGTGTGGGGCAGGTCGGCTGCAGGTGCACGCCGTGGGTGGTCTCTAGTTGCATAAATTATCCCACAACAGGGTGGCCGCTGTGGGTGGTCTCCGGGGGGGGGGGGTCAGCAACTTGGGTGGTCTCGGGGGGGGGGGTCAGCAACTTGGTTGGTCGGGGGGGGGGGAGTCAGCAACTTGGGTGGTCTCGGGGGGGGGGGGGGGTCAGCAACTTGGGGGAGGGGCTTGCATAAATTATCCCACATATCCCACAGCAGGCGTATGCAGCCCCAAGTCCCCCTACTACTGTTATTTTTTAATAAAAACATTATTTGGTTTTATAAATGAGTAATATATTAAAGTAATGTAAAAGTATAATGACAAATCCATGTAAGAAAATGCAATGTATTTTATTATACTCTTTTCACATTTATTATTGACATTTTTCCAAATATTCAAAAGCATGATTTAATTTAAACATTTTAAAACTCCATTCACATAATAATATAGTACTTAACACCCACCTTCTGATACTTGGAGTGATTATGGTAATAAACTTCATAATGCATGTTTATATGTGCCAGTAGAGTAGCGGAGGAAGCCAGTCACCACACGCAGAGTCTCAATATAACATCTTAGGTTTTATCTTTTATAAAACTCCAATTGGATGAACTTGAGATTAACCCACTTCTTTTTTAAAACCCAAATTGGACGACCTTGAAATTTCTCACACTCTTTTGCCTACCCCCACCATTCTGCTATACCAGCATAGCTTTTCGCATCACGCGTCATTCCTCATCTAACAACCATGGCGGACGCACCTGCTTGCAAAGTCACGTTTACCTCTGAAAATGTACCGACTACAAGTTGGAAGTTGACAATCATTATTTCAATCATTGGAAGTTGCGTACATTATTTGGAAGCCATCTGCGATCGAATGAGGTCTATACTCTTCGAAAACCCGGGGATAAGATCAAGATCGATTTGGATTATGATTGGTCGGATGTCGGGATGCGGCAAAACGATGAAGGGTCGGATTGCAGCGGAGGTCAGGATGAAGATCAACAATCACCGCAGTATTCACCGATATCGCCCACATATCCTACAGACGAGTAGTGAGGGGAAGAAGAGGACAATGGGGTTTAGGGTTCCTTCTTTTTTAAACCCAATTTGGATAACCTTGAAATCTCCCCCTCAACTTGGCTACGGTGTATATAAAACCCTTTCTCACCGACTACAGTTTCATTTCGTCGTGGGACTTCACTGCATCGACATCGAACATGGAGGGCGACGCGAGTAATGTTGTGAACAGAAGTGTTTTTCATGGCCCATCAACATCAATGTAGTAGATAGGTAGACCTGTAGGACATGTGAGGCTTTTGGCAATCATGTGTAAGTGCAAGTCATGGAAAAAACAAAAAGGCACTTCAAGACCTTAAATGTTTACCAGGTCAGGGGGCATATGTACACTTGTTGCCCCGAACGATGTGTGGAATTGCAACTCTTATTTCGCCGGCTTTTGCAAATATTACATCGACGCATGTCCATACAGGTCGAATTGGCATACCGAAGCTTTGAAAATTGATGAAGTCGCTCAAGAAGTACACGAGCAGTCTTTCTATTCTTCAACTTTTTTTAAAACTTCAATTGAATGACCTCGAAACACATTTTCAAAATACCCAAGGTCCATTTGGCTACATATCGACGAATCGTTCAATGATTTTCTAAGTCCTCAAGGTCATCGCAATTCCCCCACTAGAAGCACAAGAGTAGTCTTAATACTCTTTAACTTTTTAAAAACTCCATTTGGATGACCTTGAAATACATTTTCAAAGTCCCCAAGGTCATCCGTTGAGTTAAATATCGACGAATCGTTTAGCAAATTTCTAAGTCCCCAAGGCCATCGCAATTTACTCCACCACTTTATATATACCTAAGGTACGCGGAGCCGGACAGTCAGTCGCTCGGTGTTTGTCGTAGGGTGCACATCGCGGTCGCAGTAAAAACCTAAAGGGGGCTCCTGGTTAACTTCAAGGTCACCCGAGCGGTGTCACATGACGGTTTAGGCAGAGTCACGTTGCAAACTGGAGATTTCCTCGGCACTTTTGCTGTTTTTCTTTCAATTTCGCTCCAAGTCCTCAAAGTCACGGGGACTCTGACTGAAACTCGGGGCGGAGTGCGAGGAACGCCAAAAGTGCCAACAAATTTTAAGGTTCGGCGTGACCTTGACCTACATGACGTCAGTGACGTCATCATGGGGACGTCAGGGGGTGTTGACGTCATCGCCATGTCACTTCTGTGACGTAATTTGAGTGACGTCATAAGTGACGTCATCGATGACGTCATCGCTCGGGTGACCTTGAAGTGAGCCAGCAGCTTCCTTTTACAATAGTAGATTAGTAACCTTCAGATAGTTTACTTCGGTTGCAGAACTTTAGTTGTTTAAGTGCTAAAGAGGCGATCTTATTAGCAGAGTAGGAAAGTTACAGTTAAGGAGTAATTTTAATATTTCTAAATGACATGATAATTTCTGTTGTCCACGTATTTCTTATAAGTGATGATACTATATTACTAGTGCTTTACCCATCTGATATTTTCCCAGTGCGGTGATTTTCGTCAGTCGTATTTCGCCGCCTGCAACGACTTGAAGGCTGGCCCCTCCTTTCATGCCTTCTGGTACATGAGTGCCAAATTTTCCTAAGATGAGGTGTTGTTAACTTTCCTTTCGAAACTCCGGTTAGTGTGAAAATCCTGAAGTTTGGGTATGTGTGTGTGTTTTTTTTCTTCTTTTTTTCAGAAAATTCGACAAAGGATAAACTAATCTTCGCACTGGAAAAATATCAAGTGGGTGAAGCCTTAGTAACATTGTATCATCACTGACACGAGTAATTTTATCTTATTAAGTTTTATTTGTTTAATTAGGTTATGTAATGAAACCTTAGACTACCGTAACATTTAGAGTACCTTGAGATTAATAGACAAACAATTTTTTCTGATTTACTTTAGTTGAGGTTACTTTTAATTGCTTTACTTTATATAATGGGATTACCATTTAATGAGCTGAACGATTTCTAATGTCTACTACAATGATGTTATAAAAAATTTTGAAGCATCGTCTTTATTTAGTTAATTTATAGTTATGTAAAATATAAGTAGTGGAAAAGTAAGGCTGCTGGCTCACTTCAAGGTCACCCGAGCGATGACGTCATCGAGGTCAATGACCTCACCGATGACGTCATCGATGATGCAATCGATGACGTCATCACCAATTACGTCATTCTGTGACGTCACACCCATGACGTCACAGAAATGACGTGGCGATGACGTCATCACCCCTTACGTCACCATTATGACATCATCGATGTCACAAAGGTCAAGGTCACGCTGAAACCTAAAATTTTTTGGCACTTTTGCTGTTTCTCGCACTACGCTCCGAGTTTCAGTCCGGTTCCCATGACCTTGACGACTTGGAGCGAAATTAGACGAGAAACAGCAAAAGTGCTGAGGAAACTTGAAGTTTGCAACGTGACTCTGCCTAAACCGTCATGTGACACCGCTCAGGTGACCTTGAACTGGCCCAGCTGCCTTACTTTAACCATTACTGCAACCGCGATGCGCACCCTACGACAGACACCGAGCGACTGACTGTCCGGCCCCGCGCACTCTAGGTATATTGGCTCGAGAGACTAAGACTCTAAACCGTCAGGAATGGGAGTAACTAACTGAACTTTGCAAGGAAAAGTCATTTCTTCCAATATCCTAAGCAAATCTTCATCAGTAAAACTTACATTAGCCTGTTTGGTATAAAACGTAGGGTGTCCGCGCAACAGTTTACGCCACTTAGCTAAAGTCGAAACCCGCTTGACTTTGAGCGGTGGACACTGAGCAACTAATAAAGACTTAATACGGCTAAGTTTCTTACCCAAAGTGTCTTGCGACATGGCTTCCCCTCACAAAAGTCCGCACAATACTGAGAGACTGTTGGTAGCGCATGAGTCAAGGCAAAAGTGGTGGGGGGTAACAGCAGGAGTGGGGGAAGGTCACAGTGGTGGGGGAAGGTGAGGTTGTACGCTGAGGTATCGCATCACTTTACCATGAGCTGTCCTACAGTTAACACACTGTTCTCCTGGCCTGAGTTGGCACTAGAAGAAATATTCCTGTACAGCTTAGGCTGTGAGGGGCGAGGAAGCAAAGTTAAAGTGGAGGTTTTGTTAAACTCCAAGATGAAAAGTCTTCTAAATAAACTGATTGTATCCCTGCAATTTCCAATAACTCTAAAGAAATACCAATTTATAAAGAGACATCTCATTCTTTGGCAAAACGAATTGGAAATGGAAAAGATCACAGTAAAATTAACTTAAAATCTGGACTGGACACTCATGGCAATACTATGTGGCGTGAAAAGGCTGCCCTAAACATTACAAGTTAGGTTAGTGAGCACCTCTGGTACGATAACCGACGTGCTAGAGTTAAAGTGTGATGACCTTGAGTCAAAACACTGAAATAGTACAAGTCGATATCGTTCCAGAGTTAAAGTTTAATGACCTTGAGACAAAACTTGAAAAAGACTTACATATACAGAGTCGGAGAACAGCGAGGCGCACCGCACAGAAGCTGGAGACATACTGGTGGAGAGGCGTTGCGCAGCCTAGGGACTCGATTGTGGTGGGGGTTTAGAGTAGAAGTGTAGTGGTGACCTTGAGGGTGACCTTGAACCCCCCCCGAACTTTTTTTTCGGAAAAATTTTTGACCTTGACCAAAAAGTTTTTTGCTCCGGACGAGAAGTGACCCCCCCCCCGAACTTTTTTTCGGAAAAATTTTTGACCTTGACCAAAAAGTTTTTTGCTCCGGACGAGAAGTGAACCCCCCCCGAACTTTTTTTTCGGAAACATTTTTGACCTTGACCAAAAAGTTTTTTGCTCCGGACGAGAAGTGAACCCCCCCCTCCCGAATTTTTTTTTCGGAAAATTTTTGACCTTGACCAAAAAGTTTTTTGCTCCGGACGAGAAGTGAACCCCCCCCCGAATTTTTTTTCGGAAAATTTTTGACCTTGACCAAAAAGTTTTTTGCTCCGGACGAGAAGTGAACCCCCCCCCCCCCCCCCGAAATTGACAATCGACAACGTGCATTATTTAGAAACCATCTGCAATTGGATGAAGTCTATTCTCCTCGACAACCCGGGAATAAAGCTCAAGGTCACTTTAGATTATGATTGGTCTGAAGTTATAATGCAGGAAGACGATCAAGAATCAGATCACAGTGGAGGTCAACAATCACCGGAGTATTTGTCACATTTACCATTGTCAACCATATATCCTACAAATGAGGTGGAAAGGGAAGAAGAGGAGCTTGGGGTTTAGAGTTTCTTATTTTTTAAAACCCAATTTGGATGACCTTGAGATTTCCCCCACCACTTTCCATATACCTAGAGTGCGCAGGGCCAGACAGTCAGTCGCTCGGTGTCCGTCGTAGGGTGCACATCGCGGTTGCTACTCCAATTCCTGACAATTTGGGGTAGTTCAAGGTCGCCACACTTCTACTCTGGCAAAAACATCAAACTTTGTACCAAGAATAGATGTTTTCTAAGTATTGACTCAAACCTGAAGATTCTTTGGATACATCTTTAAAGACAATCCTAAGTTCCAAGTTTACAGTCAACCTCAAGGTCATCACACTTTAACATGTAACTTTAAGGTAGCACCGAAACGGTGCTACCCGGCTTAACATTTTCAAGTTTCCCAAGGTTATCACAATTTCCCCCACCACTTCCCATATACCTGGAGTGCGCGGGGCCGGACAGTCAGTCGCTCGGTGTCTGTCGTAGGGTGCGCATCGCGGTTGCAGTAATGGTTAAAGTAAGGCAGCTGGGCCAGTTCAAGGTCACCTGAGCGGTGTCACATGACGGTTTAGGCAGAGTCACGTTGCAAACTTCAAGTTTCCTCAGCACTTTTGCTGTTTCTCGTCTAATTTCACTCCAAGTCGTCAAGGTCATGGGAACCGGACTGAAACTCGGAGCGTAGTGCGAGAAACAGCAAAAGTGCCAAAAAATTTTAGGTTTCAGCGTGACCTTGACCTTTGTGACATCGATGACGTCATAATGGTGACGTAAGGGGTGATGACGTCATCGCCACGTCATTTCTGTGACGTCATGGGTGTGACGTCACAGAATGACGTAATTGGTGATGACGTCATCGATTGCATCATCGATGACGTCATCGGTGAGGTCATTGACCTCGATGACGTCATCGCTCGGGTGACCTTGAAGTGAGCCAGCAGCCTTACTTTTCCACTACTAATATAAACAGCATATAAGTAATAAACATAAATTCCAACAGCCGGATCCATGTTGTAACGTAATTGGAGAGTCAGGATCATGCGTGTGCGTGTGAGTGTCTCGTGACCCACTGGCGCCGCGTGACCGTGGCGTTATCTATCTATCTGCCCAACGTGAAATCACAAATGAGTAGTTGATTTGCAGTTGACACAGTATTACATACGTATTAGCATTTTGATTGTGGTTTTGACTGTCAAAATATATAATAATACCAATGAAATTACGCTCAACTCTGAACTACTCAGTTATGCGTTCAAGAATCATATTGGGCTTATTTAAAAACTTCTTTTCCCAAGAAAAAAAAAAAAAAAACAAACAAACAAATCAATAAACAAATTTCAATGAATTTTTAACTAAAATTATATACGTAGCAAAAAAGGGAATTTTACTTGGTGATTTTAGTAATTGATGGAAATAAAAAAGTAACATACATAGGTAAGAAATAACAGTCATGTCCCAAAAGATTGGTTGAAATTTGTTCAGTTACAAATATAGAAAAAAAAACAATATGACTAAAAATATAAAGTGTGGTATAAGATTACCATATTATTGACCTCTCAACACTAAATTACATGTACCGTTTTAGTCTTTTTTTATTTATTTATTTTTTTTTTTACATTACTTCTACCATAAACTGCTTTGAGATGAATTAAAGTTTAAATTTTTCAATTGTTGTTATAAGAAATGTTTGAACGTCACAAAATGAAGGTCTGTCCAAATGAAAGAAAATAAACTTATGACTTGGCTTCAAATTAAGTCTTTCATAACCGTATACCGAAAGATATCACATACTAAACGTGGAACTGTGTTTTAGTATGGATGTACTACGCACGTATTACACTTATTACTGAATAGCTTCAGAAAAAAATAGCAAAGTGTTTAAAATTATCAGGTTTTTTACTAGTTTTATTGGGATGAATAAATTATTCGAAAACACAATGGCATTACGGTCTTTGTTATCGAATTTGCCAAGGGCTTTAATTGGTTTAAATTCAAAATAACAAATTAAGCTAAACTATACGAAATGGAAAAGCCACGTAATCTGTTTAGATTCCACTGTTATTTCATGGTTCATGAGAGGCCAGTCAATATCCAATTAGCTTTTATAAAATGAAATCTAACGAAACAGTCAATACGTACTAGTCAAGGATTTTAGTTTGTTATATTAAGTGGGTATAACGAAATCGGTAATGTAATTATTTGCAGTTTTACTAACTTCTTTACAAACTTTACAAATATTTTAACGAAAAAAGGTCTGCAAATTTATTTCGGATTCTTTACATAGTAATATTTGATATTGGTTCTCCTAAGTAGTGTTCCAACTGAAAATGTTATGGAGATATTTTTTTGGTAAAAGTTTAATTTAATATTAATTAATTAAACCTCAAGTTATGCTTAAGTTTTGAAAAATCAATACAGTATGAGTCTCCATTGAGCCTTCTAAAAATAATTATCATCCAAACTTGTGACTTTCTAGTTTACCACATGGTAATGCCATGTACTAAATAACAAGTATTGTTTTCAAAATGTTTCATTGTTTGTGTTAGTTATTACGTAATTTAAAACTTGCTTATCCCTATTGAACAAATTTCACAAGTTTCATTAAATCCATAAAACTCTTATAAAACAATACGATAGACGACTTAATTGTGCACTTATTTAATAGACTTTAGAAACGTCATTATTTGCAGTTCTACTAACTTACAATCATATCTTTTATCAGTTAAACCTCTTTCGTGAAATTTGATTTCAGTTATTACTCAAAATACGGTGATTTAAGAAACTTAACGCTGAATATTGCATAAAAAGCTTCATATATTCTATACTTAATTTAACTACTGTATGCAATTTGGGTGCTTAATATATTAATGTACAATTCATTTTTACTTAAAACCTCTAATTGGTGCAGTTCACAAATGCAATAAAGGAACACTTAAAACACATTTAACGGGCTTTAAAACGATTTGCATGATATAATTATTAGTCTAAATGCACGCTAGTATGTTTCTAAAGTATCTATAGGTAACAGTCCAAAACCATTACTTAAGGCTGCAACATTTGCGGTGTAATGCTTGTTAACACCATGCTCATTTAGTTTTTTAGCTCATAAAAATTAAAGGTATGGTGACTTTTTAAAAGTAAAATTTGGTTTTAAAGTTTGTCTCAATAATAACTGCCAGGATAATAATCAGCTATTTATATTTTTAATTTCCTTTAATTTCATGCAAATATATTACACAGGTGGCTTTACACTTAAGTGAACACCTCAACCCTGTACATCAGGTGTTATAGTTTTGGACAAGGCCTTTCCTCGTTAATTTTTAATTGCTACACAAAATTGCCAAAAAAGGATCTACAAATAAAAAGCTAAAGATAACCAAAATACAAATTTACTGTTAAATTAATTTTAAGCAATAATCCAACATACCATTTTGATGTAGATGAAACATCGATAAAACCCATTTATTTATTTCTCCAACGGTTAACACCACTTACAAAAGTTTTACATATTTTCAGGTTACAGCTAACAAGATGGCAAGAACATAATGTGCATGCAATAATTAATGAATAGTACCAAAAACAACTTTTGCTAACTTAGCTAATACAACCAATACTGGACATAATAAAAATCAGCAATAGCAATACTTATAATTACTTATAATATATGAATAATTTAGGTGAAAGAAGAGCCATGACAAGTGATAAATAATTAATAATCAACAGTTAACAATGCGAGAGAAACAAAATTTACAATGAATCGTGTATTGAACAAATAATGCAAATGTTAACAAAACGAGTAATAGATGTGGATAACCGTGAGTACAAGAATAATAAATATCTGGCAACTACAAGAAAAGAAATATATATATATATATATATATATATATATAAAGATACGCAATGAGCTATACACACCAACACAATTAGTAAATAACAACCATAAAATATATAACAGATAACAATAACAGAAAATAAAAAATTTAATTAACAATAACACACTCGACTAACATTGTTCCCAAACAATGCATTTAAACTAATTTTGGAGAAGGTTGATGACCATCCTTCTAAAGGACGACAGTCCCCCCCCCCCCATTGGTTTATTAAAAACCCAATGGTTTATTTAAAAAAAAAAATAGGTTTAATCGGGAAATTTATCCAGAGAGCATTCTGTATTTGTGAATTATGGAGACCTTTTCAGACATAAAACACCAAAACAAATATAAAGAAATACTGACTGGCTATTTAATAATTTACTTTATAGAAGACTTTGTCGATGTTTGCTGGATACAAGAGAATGAGAAGTAAACTTTCAGATTCAATGTTTGTATCGAGTCATACTTATGAAAAATACCTCAAATTATTATTGGCACTAAGTTACTTTTTATGGATAATAAAAATGGTTATTAATTTCATTACTGCCATAGTATTGGAATTTGCATTACTGTATTAAATAGTCAATGTAGTCTTGAATAAAAGAAACGACAGTAATGTAAAGTAAGGGCAGAAGTCTAAGTGCGCTTGACATCTTAGCGTGTCGTTTCTAGGGTTCTCAGCATAAGTACATGTCTTACTTCAGAAAAGTAATTTTCTTTTTAGAATGTCTGATTAATTTATTTACTCTACCATCAGTTTTATTTAGATTTTTTGCCTCTTAGCTTGATTTATCATAAAATCATTAACCAACTAATGAATTTTTGAACTAAAGAATATGTAATTTTAAATGCTTTCTGTCTCAATTAGTGTAATTTATTTTCCACATCCTTGATTTACAAACAGTAACTCAAAACACATTCTTTTAAATTTCCACTTGAGTTTTTACTTTCTCCCCCTATACTATAGTATAGGGAGAAAGTATTGTTTTCGTCAAAATTTTCGAATTTGAGTTGTTGGTGGATTTATCCGTTTTGGTGCCCCCTGAGTCCAAAAAAGTTAGGTGGTTTTCAGAGTGATGTCTGTCTGTGTGTCTGGATGTAAACAAAGCTAGAGAATGCCCCAATGGTCCGATTTTGATGATATTTGGTATGTAGGTCCAAATCCACAATAATTTCAGGTGTTTTTTTCATTTTTTTTTCATTTTTTATTTTTAAGGGTAGTTTCCCCCAAAAACCCTCACAAAACTTGAAAAATCAAAATTCCTCAAAAGCGGCTCAAACGATTCTGATTAAATTTTTGAGGTTTATTAAGATTGAAATGATCAATAAAATGACAACACCCGCATCTCCGAGAAAATGCGCGTTCAAAAGTCATACAATAAAACGTGTTTAAAAAATCAATTTTTTTTATTTTCAAAATAGCTTTTATCTTGAATAAAATTTTATTTATCGCCATTAAATCAAGCTCAAAAAAACTAAATAATCCAGTGTTGCTCTATGTAAAGTGGTTGCGGAGAAAATTCAATTTTTCGTTTAGCGGTAAACGCAGTACTGTACGTTGTTAAAAGTCACAGACGCTCGTAGGGTCAAACTAGCGCTACTCAGCTGGTAGCAATCCGACTAACCCATCTAGACATTAATGTTTGAAGGGTTTTAAAGCATTTTTATATTGTTTGGAGAAAGTATGTGTCAGTTTTCTGATACCGTTTATTTTCTAAGTAAAAATGTTGTCTTTGCATTAAGTTAAACATCGCATTGTGATTTAAACCAAGGGATTCGTTACTTTTATAAGAACAAAATCCCACATGGCGTCGAGCAGGACCTGCAAATATATCAACACTTGGTTTGTTTATTCTTCATTTCATTAGTATTTATACAGTATTACCTCATATACATAACTTATCACCTTAATTAATGAAAATGGTTTACATACCATTCTCTTCTTCAATCCTATAGGTAACGTGATAGGTTACCGAGGTTTCAACACTACTGTGTCATGTTCACACGCAGGCAAAATACATCAACTAAATTCAGTCCATGGGATGTCATTTTATCATTCAAAGGTTTATACATCTACAGTTCACAAACACAAAATACCATAATACGCAATTCTATTTTTAGGCGGGCGCATGTACAATGTGCGCCCGGTCGTTTCAACGGCCGGGGGCGCAATGGAGACTCACCCTTCCGAAATACCCCAAAAATTTAAAATGATGTTTGTCGTCTGGATGTGAAAATGACACAATGGTGTTGAAACCTTGGTAACCAATCACGTCACTTTAAGGATTGAAGACGATAAAGGTATTTTAACCACGTGTAATCAATCAATTATGGGGCCATAAAAATGATTGAGTAAAACTTAATTATTAATCAAAACATGTCACTATTAAACCGTAAAGGCGAGTTATCGAACAATTTAATAACAAGATGCGAAACCACTTTTTTTTACTCGTAACAGTCAGCTGTTAGTAGTAATGTATCAAAAACCAAAATTAGTATAATTGAAAAAAAATACGACACAGGTGGGAAAATTTATAATACATTCACAAGAAGTTATGTCAATAAGTTCAGAGGGAAAAATTAAATATCTAGAAGCTAGTTTTTCTGATACATTAGTTTTTTACTCTGAAAAAAAAACATTAAATCATTGATAAACAAAATTGAAAAAGTAACATAAACTCCTTTATTAAAATCTGAACAAAAATGCATGCATTGAGTAATTTTATATGGCCTTCCGTAATTTATCTATTCCAGACGGCACCATTAAAACAAATAACTTTGACATTTTTTGATGACATTGGCAAGATAATTCGAGTACCACGGGCCTGTTGAATTAAAGTTTCTGTGGAGGTCTAATCCGCCTTAATGTGATTTGGGACGTCTGTTCCATGAATCCTCCTGTCGAAAGGCCGAATTCGGTATAGCTAATGCTAGGTACGGGCGCCCATATGGGGTGGGGGACCACCCCATATGGGCCTTCGGGCTAGTGGTTGGAGCAAATACAACCAAATGGAAAAATGCAATTTTTCCATTCAGATCGTCCGAACCACAAGACATTTTAGATCTTCCAAACCACACACCCAGCCCACTATTTTATACTTGTGTGAAAATAAAGGGTTAAGTCTTAATAAGTCATCATGGGAACTAATCTTCAACATATCAACATTTGTCGTGTGTTGGAAGAAGGATAAAACCCTTACCTTCATAGACTTAGAAACTCTATGATTAACACTGAAGTGCTATACTGCCTTAAAAAATTAAATATAGACCAAGATTATTACAAAGCGAAGACAAAGTTATTGGGTAAATTTTTAAGAGAGCAGGAGTACAGCAAATGGTGCAAATTGTCTTACAAGGGTAAAGGGGTTAACCTTCACAGAGAATGTCAGAAGATCAACAAGTCCTAGACCAGAAGTCGCTGTCTGTCAGAGTCAGAATTTAAATATTATTTAAAAATGATCGGAAATGTATTTCCTTAAAGAAGTATTCATGGGAGATCCTAAGATGGGAATCAGTGCAGACATTGTCCTGCAACTGAGAGTTACATTCATGACATGTAATTACCCCACATCCTTGGACAATGTCCCTTTAATAACCTTCTTCATAACCCCCGCATCATACTATTTGGAAACTGATAGCAGACGAGTTTAGAGAGAAAAAAGTCCAAGTATATGGGGAAGTAACAGGACTCGAAGAAGGGGGCTATGACAGACGCAGCGACATAATTGTCATAGAGAGAAGTCAAGAGTGGGGACTAATCATTGACCTGACAGTCCCATGTGAACAGAATGAGGACCAACCATTAGAAGTCCATGAAGGGAAAGCCAGCATCTACATAAGAACAACTACATACTATCAAGAAAAATATAACATAAACAAATTTGAAGTGAATGGCCTTTAGTTTACACCCGAGGCACAGTTCCAAAATTTACCTAAGACTTTTGGAATAAATACAATCTGAAAAAATACTAAAAAATTAATAGCATTGACAACAATAAAATACTTAATTAGTATTTTAAGAAATCACCTAAAAAACAATTAGACTTTTAAATACTGTAATATCAAAATTTGTATTAGTATTCTTTGTTATTCTAGCAAGTTACAATGTGTAATAGGATTATAATTAATAAATTATATTTATTTTTATTAAGACACGTGAACAAAGGTGATTCCTAAAGTCCGTTAAATTAGTGGCGCTTGCATGGACTGTGAACCTGGCCGGAACTACATTAATTAACAGGGCTCAGCTGACCTGGACCACTGTCTAATGACCGGACCTAGACGACAGTCATGTCTCTTAGAGCACCCCTTTGAGATATAATTCTTACAATGAATTTAATGCAATTTAGAATAAATTAAATACAGCGTCCTAAATAAATTTATTATTTGCAAACCTCACTGAACTGTTAAAATTTATCAAGTATCTGTTGTGTAAAGTAACATCAAATATCATGATACCCCACAATTTCATCAACCTTGTCACCATATTCTATGAAAGCACTATACCGGGTGTCCCAGACCATCGGTACACCCCTTTTAAAATCGGCATAATTAATTCTTCCCAAAACGAACTGTGCCATTATAGGTAAACCGGTTGCACTCTATCCATTGATAGTAATTTCAATGTGCAGGGTGAACCAGAAGTAACCTATGTAGACCGGAAGTCATTAATTTTAAATAGGAACCCCCACTTTTTATGGTATTTTTGGATTCTAGACATAATTTTAAGACTACTTTACATTTAATGTATACCCCTAATCCTAACGGTTTGGGAGATAATGTTTGATGTAATGGAGGTAGAAATTTGATTTTTTCCCATAAGAATACCATAGGGCTAAATTTCGCATCAATTATCTCTGTAAATTTCCATTTGGACTATATATGCCTCAACTTCTTCTTTTAAACACTTTAGCATAAAAAATATTAGTTTTGGCACAATATATTTTATTTTTCCACAAATTTTTCAATATGACGGAGGTTATTTTAAATGTGTAGAAAACGAAAATTAATTACGTGAAAATGGGTATTTTATGATGAAATATTATTTCAAATGAGAACATAAGATATTTTTATGCTTGGACAGTTACGTTAAAGGCAAAAGTTTCAGTGTTAATGGATATGAAAATTTGATCCATGGCATTCTTATGGGGAAAAATAAAACTAACGGTTTAGCTAATGATGGTATATCATACAGTAGTATACATGTGCAAACTTTTTCCTCTGAATGTAACACTTATTCTGGTATCCCTTGGGTATCGAGCCTGAGTGTATTCTACCCCTGCATTATCCAGTTCTAATTTCAAACTTAGTTTATTTTGTAGCCTTTTCGTCTCACAGTTAATGCATTACAGCTGCATTGTAATACATGATGACGATGCCATTTAAATAAAACCACACTTTTTTTAACTTTTTATGAATTTTGAAGGTTACATATAGTTTTACTTGTAATTTTAAAAATACCTTTAGAAGACAGTATAGTTTTTTTTTAGAAAACATTTTTTTTATACTCAAATACAATTGATTGCATACAGTAAAGGTCGTTTATTATGAACGATGTTTTATGCTTGAAGGCTATAAGGCAGTGATTTTAAAAATAAAAGAAAATAGCCCATATTATCAAAGATTAGAACGAATAAGAGTTGGAGAGTCCCCTGATCCAGTGAAGAGTAAATAGAAAGAAAGAGGATGAACTCTTCGTTGAGTGTTGAACGAGTTCTCCTCCCCGGTTCTCTTTCTTATCAACTTTAATCTTTTCTTTCTTTTGACTAGTTAAAAATCAGGCATAATTAATTAGGTTTAAAATTGCCTCAAAGCCCTCCGGTTGAAATATGCCACAGTAAAACATTCCTAACCCCTTTTTTTTACATTTACAACACATTCAAACACAGTAAATTGTTTTAACACTAATGAATTTGCACACGAACTAAGCTAAATTTTAATTGATACGTTTCTCTCACAAATTATCTGTGGAATACGTTACTTTGAAATCAATATTCTTCCCTATTCCAACAATATCTTTCTAAGTCAAAGCTACAAACAGAAAGAGGTTACAAACATGAAAAAGGTTGTAGATTGTTTTGTATATGTTGTGCCGCTGCAGATACCTACCGCCAATTTAGGTTTATTTTAGTTTCAAAATGTATTTTACGGGTTGTGATATTAAGCCAACTAATTACTTGACAGGTATTTGGACGATTTGTTGAGACCACATTTGCACCATCAATTATACATAATAATTCCATTTTATCTCTTAACCTTTTATCTATAAAGTACAACACATTTTCAAAATAACTATTTTCTAATGTATTTAGTAGAAAGGTAGGGTAAATTATTATATCACATTACTGGAATGAGTTTGGATTTTCAAATTTTATTAGTTTAAAATATCTATACGTTTCACTTTTAGGTTTTATTTTACTACTATCGCCTGTAAAAAACTGTTGAAAATTTTTTATCAATTTGTTGGAATTCATATTTTTCCCAGTTCAGTCTAATAACCATTACTAAAGTGAACCTTCTCCCTAGACGGAAATCTCATTTACCGGATTGTGGATAGTTACTCTTTGTCACTATAACAACTCGTGGTTTAATAAACAAAGTACGATGAATTTAGGGTGTAAAGTAAGCTGCATTGTTGTTTTCAATAACAACACCGGTGTTTCATGTGAATTCACAAGTCCAATGAATATTTATGTTGACACTACAATTTATTTCCGTTAATAACTTACCATTTGTAGGCTTGGTTTCCAGACTAATTTAATCGTAAAATCAAATGTTTTCTCAATGTATAAATGCCCTTTTAAAGCTATTAATTAATATAGTGGAGAGAAAAATATGTTTAAGTCTCTAAATACAAGTGTATCTTCAATCAAAACAATAACGCATTTGCTATTTATACCTAGATGAACTAATGATTGTTCTAAACTTAAAGTAAAATGATTTAACCCGTTAAGTGTTTAAATGTAAGAACCACTTAAAATACCCCATTATAACTGAGTAACGGTGCTTGATATTATGAATGTCTATATATTAATAGGCAAGCATGTTTCATTTCCTCCTTTTTTTAAGCTTGTGGCATCGTAGAAGATATCCGCGCATACCGCTAGAAAGGTATCGTCCTATAGATGAGCAGAATCGCATTATTCACATCAGTCCTCAGGTCTATACCCTACAGGCTCTCAAAGTTGTTAATGTTACTCTTATGGAAGAGGAGCGGTAATTGATTGAATCATTGGACAGCTGTTGTAATAGCAAATAAGAAAGAACAGATGTTTCAGTTATAATAGTAATATTTCATTACAAGCATTTTCCAGTAAGCGTTGAAGTTTCATTACAGGAACACCAAATTTCAAGTGCGAGATGAAGCCGAGCATGTATGAGGCGATGCCGAGTGCGGGAATATTGGAGCAAGTGCCGGAAACTGACTTTCCTAACAAGTTATGAACGATACTTCAAACTAGCCAATGTCTTTCTCTTTGCCTTGAGATTGCTAAATATTAAAAACAGCTGTAAATCATAAAAATCAACTGAAAAGAAACATTAGTGCGCGAAGTGGGCAAATGAAGTACTGATTGAGAACAAAGGTAAACAAATTTAGAGTTAGGGAAAATCAGCTGATCGTTTTTCCCTTTCTCTAAATTAGAGCTTGGGAAAGAGTTGTTTTCAGTGATATCAGCTGTCTTTATATCAATGGGCAAGCATGATTCCTTCCCCCCTTTTTCTCAGGCTGTGTATTGTGGGTGAAATCCGCTAATACCGTTAGAAAGGTATCCTGTAGAAGAGCAGAATCCCATTAATTAATGTTTTATAAATCGTATGTTATTCGTGTTTAAGCAATGCATTTTGATATCCCTTATTATTCAATTATAGAATCTGGATCCTCACTTGATATTTTAAAAATTTCTTTTCACTTATCATCCAAGAAAGCAATTACACATGAAGTAACATAAAATTACCTCAATTTTAAAATTAATATATATCTGGATTTTTTTCAAGAATAACAAATATGTCAATCAATTTCTATACCTACATTAATCTGCAAGATTTTATTATACGATGCTCACAATAAGAATGAGGAGACGACCCACTGGGAGAGTGTTTTGAGTGCAGCCCCCGACAGCAGCGCTCCACAGCCACGGTGGCGGTTCGTGTAATTAGCCCGCCTGGGGGGGGGGGGACAACCATGTGGCTGGCCGCTGTTTGGGCTGTCTCCTCTCTGTATTTGTGTAGGGTTCACCAACTTCCTTCATCGATACGACAATAATATATTGGTACTGCTGAGTTTTGATAGTTAAACTTGATTCTCCCTCATCCTTATTTTAATTTTCTTACGTTGAAGAAACGTAAAATACGTCTCTTTCGAATCCTTAAACCAAGAACCAACACAATATTTATAAAATTTTATGTAAAAACCTGAAAGTTTTATTTCATTATAAATATTTAAACAAAACAAGAAACATCTTTTTAGCTTTGGAGGTTAAAAGAAGAGCTTTTTAATATATATATATATATATATATATATATATATATATATATATATATATATGAGATTCGTGAAATTTATTTTTTATTCATTGTACAGTAGAACCTCGATAGTTCGACTCTTGGTGGACAGAGATAGTCGAACTATTAGGGAGTGTATGGAAAATTTTACTACAGGGAGTATAAAAATCATGAGTTGAATTTAGGAAACACTACATTTTAATGACATATCTTGATTGAACTAACCACATAGCCAAAATTAAAATCTTTCACAATTTTGTTTTTATTGTCACTTTTGTTACTCCCCATATAGTGTAGTAAAATTAGTCGGGAAAAATGAAATAATTTTTGGAAAGCTAATTTCTTTTGAAATGTGTTCTATGGCATCCCCTGACCTTCCTCCGAAAAGTCCCCTGAAATCCCATGTGGGGATCATGCTCAAAAATGAGTGGTTGGCCTCTAAGGAGTTAAAATAAATTTGGATACTAAGCATACTAAATTTCAATACATTCCAGAAGGTTAATATATATCAAATTAAAGGCCTTAAAATGTGGAGTACAATGCCGTAAACCCGACCTAAATATAACGGTCGGGAGAGAAATGTCATACGTTCAAAATTTAGAATAAAATAATATTATCAAAACTTTGCAATGCAATAACTTCCGACATATTTGACCTTTTGAGGTCTGGTTTTCGGCTATGTACTCTCCTTATTAAGACCTTTAAAATTATGTATAGCATGGCTATGGACTAAGAAAAAATTTTTAAAACTCCCTCTTTGGGACGTCTATGTAGAGGGTGGTTCAAGGGTAACATGATGGGCATATGTCAAGATATCCCTATTTGCAAAGGTAATTGTACAAGCAAACGTTTGCCGCAAACCGGACCTCAAAAGGTCAAGTTTTTTGAATATTATTACATTTTTAAGCGTTTAGATTAAAATTTGATTTTTATTCTAAGTTTGGCAGGCTGCAATTTCCGACTCAAGCAACCTTTTGAGATGGGGTTTGCGGCATTAAATTCTACTGCTTAAGAGCTTTAATTTGATATACATAAACCTATTGGTCGATGAAATACTTATTTCTGACTCCACGAGGGCCATCCCATCATTTTTAGGCATGTTGCCCACTGGCGATTTCAGGGGACTTTTCTGAGGGAGGTCAGGGGATGACATAGAACAATTTCAGCAACAATTGGCTGTCCAAAAATTTTTTTATTTTCCAGCCATATTTTGGCTTAATTTTACTACACTAACAAAGCAAAGCAAACCCATAATGTTTAAATTTGCAATAAGCTTATCCTAATCCGCGGGCTTTGTAAATAATATTGCCAGGTGGAACAGAGAACGCAAAGTCGTAAGTAGGGGGACTTGGGGCTGCATACGCCTGCTGTGGGATATGTGGGATGAAAAAGTAGTGTGCTTTGGAGACATATAGGTCATTTTTTTTTTACTAAAAATATTTTTTTTTAACTTAGCCTAATTTTTTTCACCAAAATTTTTACCGAAAATTTTTTTTTACCGAAAAATTTTTTTACCGATATTTTTTTACCTTAACTTTTTTCGGCCGACAATTTTTTTTTTACTACTTACGCTTGTCCCGACCACCAACTTTGGAGACAATGAACTCTTTACACATGCGATGGTGGGGAAAGAATAGTTTAGTTTGGATACATATAGGTCAGGAACTGCAATCTCTTTTAAAAATTCGGTGGCTGGGACGATGTTGGGCCAACGGTAGAGAAAAAGTAGCATGCTTTGGACACATATGGCTCATGAAGTGTAATGCAACTCTTTAACCATTTATAGGGACAAAGCATCCTCTGCTTGCTCTACCGCGGTGACGAGAGAGCATCAATTCCACGACTGCGAATGACCGGAGCGATAGAAGGAAATGTGGAGTGGGATATTACGCAACACCTATCGTTCCATCCTTTGTCTACTAGTGCAAACCGGTATGAACCCCCAGCCACCCACATCCGACCACCTGCACTGAACACCTGCACAAACAAACAAAAAAGAAGATTTATGATGTCTAGACATTGTGGAATGCGGCCAACACCGAACACCTGCGCTCATAAAAATTCCATTATGGCCGCCACCCTTCTCGACCATCTGCACAAACAAAAGAAGCGGGACGACCCTTCTCAGAATTCTTCGACCACCTGCACAAACAAAAGAAGCGGAACGACCATTCTCAGATTTCATCGACCACCTGCATCCGGCCACCTGCGGGATGACTCTTCTCAGGTTTCATCGACCACCTGCACATTCCACAGAGAGGGGAGCGAGACAATGAACATCCGTCTGACCTCACCCCTGCATGGGATCGTCTACTAACCATCTGACGAGTTACATAACAACGCGTTTCCTATTTCCCACCAAACCCACGCCACGGAGCTGTGCGTCCCTTTCACGACCATCAGATTACATAACAGAGGTTGCGTAACCAAGCCGAGCGCGCGTCATCCATTTACTCCCCCCTCCAGCCTCTGTCTCCGCCTAACCATCGTAGTGAACAGACGTCCCCGCGCTTCGCTCCGCTTCGCTGCTGCTGCTTTGTGCCTGTACCAGTGATTGTACATTCTTTGCATATTCATCACTTCCATTGTAAGTATTATTCTCATTTACAATTAACTAGTTGTATTTAAATATAAATTTTGTGATAGGTCTTAGTGGTTTTACCTTTGTCAAGTTACTGAAAGAGTAGGAAGCACATAGTTTTCACAACCTCTTGCACAATAACGTTAAAATATTAGTGTATGTAAACTAAATATTTTTCAAATTAAAAAAGTAGTCAGGTGTAGCTTCGCGTGGACTATGAACTATTGCGGAAATATTTGAAATATATATTGATGTGTTCTTTCATATTGAACGAAAATCCTAACTATAATATTGAGTTCCTGTAATGATTGTTTGCACTAGTGATGTAATTTTGAGACTTTATATTGGAGTAAAACCATTATTCACTAGTAGAGCAGTTTTGAAGACTTTATTTTGAACTTAAACCTTTATTGTTATTTCATGTGTAACACTAGTAGTATAGAGGTGCAAATGAATTTTGGAAGCCCCCATTCTTTTTAACTCTGAGAAGAGAAGACTTCCAAATTAATTTTAATATGCAGCATTGTTTGTTTATAGATCATCATGAATGCCGTGGAACGTTGCTTCTCCTGTGCGACTTGTCGCAAAGCCTTCAAGACCAAGTACCATCTCACCCGGCACACGCGTTCTGTCCACGAAGGATCCATCTTCCCGTGCCCGGTGTGCGACAAGTCGTTCGCGAGGGAGGACGGCATGCGCCGCCACGTCACCGCTGTACATCTCCCTCAACCAGCGATAAACCCAGCATTTAGACCGGGTCAGTATCTTAAACATTATATATGTTCACTAAACAGTCAGATGTCTAAACTTAAAAAATTCTACTCTCATTCGTATTATGCATAAGGATGAGAAAGAAATCCAATTTAGCTTCCACCCCACTGTAACTTGACTCACTTATTTTGCTTCCAATTTAGTTAAACATTTTGCTGAGCACAATCATATCTATCGTAAAACATCATTCCCATTTTAAAATTCTGTAACATTTACACTAGTGATGCACTTGCGATAAAAAGATTTTCACCTTTCACTACGTTTATAAATCTAATATAAAATATACTAATCATGTCTATGCTTTTCTTATAGGCTTCGTGCCCACACCGAGTCCGGCGGAACCACGACCCGGCCCCTCTTCCGTTCCTGACTTTGAGCCGAGGCCCGACCCCTCTTCCGATCCTGAAGTCGAGCCGAGACCGGGCCCGTCCCACGTCCCCGAGCCATCACAAGCCCCAGAACCTACTGGAGTTCCCACAACAGGTATGCACTAAACTATTATTTCACAAACTTGTATCAAATGTAAATATTCATTCAGATATTTCATGCACACTAAAGTGATCATACTGTCAAAGGATTCTATTGTAAAGACTAACCAATCTTAATGTTAAATAAATCTTAGTCACAATGTTCGTTCAGACGTTCGTTCAATGACGTTCAGAAAATATTTGTTATTTCTTCATTTCTATAATTGAATGAATCAAAAGTGACTATATTAAATATTCAGATTTTCACGTTGGTTTGTAAACTGATTCTTTTTTTTAGGTTTATCATTATAATTATAAATGCGACTACAACATTTTGTATTATTTCAGGCCATGTATGTGACGGGTGTGGAAAAACCTTAACGAGAAAGGATAATATGCAGATCCATGCCCGCAAACACTGCAAAGCCCTACGTGAGGAACGACAGTCCGAACAACCAGTCAGAGTCCAACAGCAATCACATGCCCCATCGACAGTCAATTCATTCATCCCTCTCCATAAAAGCTCTTTCATCCTACTTCCTCGAGACATCGCTATGAAACGTGCCGTGGTAAATGTGTATAACAATGCGGATGAACGCTGCTTTGAATATGCCATGCTAACCAAATTTATTAAAAATGCTCGTTATGATCGGCTTACTGCAAATCATTTTACAGCAGAGGTTAGAGCACGATCTAATTTGAATTTCGAGGGATTGAAGTTTCCTGTCAGACCAGACAAAATCCACACGTTCGAGCGTAATAACCCCGGCGTAAGTATAAATGTGTATGGTCTGGACAAAAAGAAAAAGAAGAAGTATAGCAAGTATCAAGAAGAGCACTATGTGTATCCACTACGAGTTACAGACAAGGAGAAAGAGATGCATTTTGACCTTCTTTTCCTATCTAATGAAAAGACTTCACATTATGCTTACATTAGTAATTTCAGCAGGTTGGTGGCTACTCAGTTAACTCGTGGTCATCGGCGACTATTTATTTGCAAGACATGTTTTGCATACTATAACAGTAGGCCGAATAAATTGGGCATCAGAGGCGCAGAACGACTGGAGGAGCACAAGCGTTATTGTTCATTGCGCAATCCTATTCACAACAAAGGCCGGAGGAAGGGATTAGCGCATTTCTTCGGGTCACCTCCTTCTGCGAGTTTACCTGCTCAGATGTTTCAACCAAGTCCTGAGCGACCACAGCAGCTAGCAATATAACAGCAGATTCGGAGATCGCCTTCGTTTGGTGAAGCGCAGCTCACTTCAAGTTAGAAAATTCACTCCATTGGAATTTTGTAAAACAAGAAAAAGAAGACTCAAGATGTAAATAACCTTTATAAATTTGATAGTTTTCGTAAGCAATAAAAATCCATGTACGTACAGCATAAACTACTGTCTTTTATTTTAAGATGGAACCCCAATACCTTTACTTTAAGAAAAATGCATATATCATTATAGTTGTAATGTCAGTAGCCTGACGATGGTGGGGCAACGGTGGGGAAAAAGTAGAGTGCTTTAGAAACATTTATATCATGAAGTGTAGTGAAACTCTTTAAACATTCGCTGCATGTACTCTCTACTTTTCTTTTTTCTTTTCTATACTTACAAGAATAACTTAAACTAAGGTCCAAAGTTTAACAGTAATCTTCTACCGTCTCTGGGACTTCCACTTGTAAGACAACTGACTTTGAGCAGCTCTTCGAAAACTCTTCCACTGCTCACATCGATGCGATGATTAGAAGGCTATTCACTAAAGAGTATTAACACTACTATTGTTTGCTTCTGCATTTATTGTATGTATTGCAAATTTTTCTCATATTTTTTCTTTATATGAATTGTAATGCACACACTTTTTGGTTTTTCTTGTATGTATCATAATGTAGAATTTTTCTTGTAATAAAAAATGAGTACTCAAAAAACCAATCTTTTGGTTTACTCTTTGTGCAGACTCGACATTACATTTACTTTCAAAGACAAAAGAGTCTAGAAACTTAGTATTTTTCTTTCAAAGTCAAAAGAGTCTTATAGTTTAGTTAGTATTTTTACATCTTTGTGCAGACTTAGCATTTATAATTTACTTTCACAGTCAAAGAGTGTAGTAAATTAGTTTTTCACTTTCAAAGTCAAAAGAGTCTATTAGTTTAGTTAGTATTTGTACATATTTTTGCAGACTCAACATTTAAAATTTACTTTAATAGTCAAAAGAGTCTAATAACTTAGTAACCGTACACTTTTAACGGACCCGCCATTACACTTATAGTTTTCTTTCAAAGTAAAAGACTCAAAAGTAAATGAACTTACAACTATGTTGGGGAATATCAAATGAAAACAAAAATTTCAATACACATTACTAGATTTATTGAAAAATCTAACATCGGATGTTTTATCTAAATAAATTTTATAAAAGTCAAATAAAATATTTACTTATCACGGCACCGAATTGCCGCCCACCTAATTACACTCATGCGACTTATACTATACATCTTCAGCTTCTTCCACTTCCATCAGAGCTGGTAACTGCAGAGGTCCCGGTGGCGGTGATAGTACCGGTAATCTTGGTGGTTTAGCATAATGTCCCCACAGAAGAGTGTTTATTCCGTCCTCCAGCATCACGTATCGTTTGTCATCAAATGAAGCCAGAGATCTCTTTCTCACTGCCACTGAATAAGTCATATGGTATTTACTCTTTGTCGTCCTATTATGAAGACATTCTATGTAATCTTGTACGGTTAGACCACCCAGAGCGACAACACTATTAACACCCTTCTCACGTTTGATGGTGGAGGCGCAATGCAATCATCGTTCTTATCCCCTCCTCTGTTACTACATGTACACATGCCTGACATCATACTGTATAGCTTCGCTATTAATCCGATGAACATTTCGAGGATCACTCCTCCGGCTTCGTCCTTAAACTTCAATAAAACCCTGGCGTTGCGTAGAACATTTGATTCTGTTTTTTTTTTCATACTGCTGACAAAACTAATAAATCGTTTTGAAAATAAACATTCTGCTTTACATTCAGTAATGTTTTATCGATGCTTAAGAACTTATGCGTTAAAGTTTATCAACATTCTTCTCTGTTAAACTACGCAACGTAGGTAAATTTAAAGACAAGAGAGTATGAAATAGTAAGTTTGATTTTCTATTACAATATGTTTACATAGCAAAAAGTAAAAAATTAAAATCACATTCTGTACGATGCAATAGTACGTGATAGAATGAAGGAAAACATTTGTTTTCTTTTAGTATGTAAGTTTAATTTTTCAACAGACTCAATATTTCAAAGTCAAAAGTGCATCTTTAAGATTTTTCAAAGTCTATTGGTTTAACCTTTGTGCAGACTCAACAATACAATTATTTTCAAAGACAAAAGATTCTATTGACTTAATATTTTTTAAAGTGCAAAGAGTCTGTTGGTTTAATTCATGCAGACTCGACATTACATTTAAATTCAAAGACAAGAGAGTCTAGTAAATTAGCATTTTAGTTTCAAAGTCAAAAGAGTTTGATAGTTTAGTAAAGCGAGTGTTTAAATTGTACGAAGTCACACATTAGATTTAGTTCAACATAGAGAAAGAGGTTCGTTGGTTTAATCTTTGTGCAAACTCGACATGACATTGACTTTCAAAGACAAAAGAGTATTTTACTTTCACATTCAAAATAGTCTGATAGTTTAGTTAGTATTTGTACATATTTGTGCAGACTCGGCATTTATAATTTAATTTAAAAGTCAAAGAGTCTAGTAGCTTAGTATTTTACTTTCAAAGTAAAAAGAGGCTGTTAGTTTAGTTAGTTTGTGTACGGAAAACATTACTCATAGTTCGATATAAAGAGAAATAACCTACAGCATTACGCGTTTGGAAATACGAAGTCTCAAGTCCCGTGCACATCACTTCCTAGGAGTAAACCCACCAACACCACATCAAATTAGTTTGATCACATTCCCTTGTTTCCTCAAGCACACACTAAACACATGCGCTCACAAAAAAAAATCAAGATGGCGCCGTAAGGATATCATCTAGACACTGTGGAATTCGGATTCACCGAACACCTGCGCAAACCAAAATCAAGCTGGTGGCGTAGGAATACCGGTTGTATACCTTGTGCAGACTCGACATTGCATTCCCTTTCAAAGACAAAAGATTCTAATATCTTAGTATTTTACTTTCAAAGTCAAAAGAGTCTGATAGTTTAGCTAATATTTGTGTGGACTCGACATGTATAATCTACTTTAAAAGTCAAAGAGTCCAGTAGCTTAATATTTTACTTTCAAAATCAAAGTGTCTGTTAGTATTTGCACATATTTTGCAGCTCAACATTTAAAATTTACTTCCATAGTCAAAAAATCTAATAACTGAGTAACTATACATTTTTAGCAGACTATAACTTGACCATTCTAATAACTTGATATTTTTCAAAGAGCAAATATTCTGTTTGTTTAAATTTGTGCAGACTCGACATTGTATTTCCTTTCAAAGACAAAAGAGTCTAATATCTTAGTATGTTACTTTCAAAGTCAAAAGAGTCTGTTAGTTTGATAAAGCTAGTGTTTTAAATTGGACCAAGTCACACATTAAATTTAGTTCAATATAGAGAAAGAGGTATGAGAACTCTTCACGCAAGGTAAACTTAAAAAAAGCCAAGACAAAAAGAAAAAAAAGAAAAAATAAAAAATAGAAAAAACAAAAGAAAAAATTGAAAAAACAAAAGAAAAATGGAAAAATACTGAAAAAGTAAATTTTGCGCGCAAAATTTACTTTTTCAGTATTTTTCCATTTTTCTTTTGTTTTTTCAATTTTTTCTTTTGTTTTTTCTATTTTTTATTTTTTCTTTTTTTTCTTTTTGTCTTGGCTTTTTTTAAGTTTACCTTGCGTGAAGAGTTCTCATACCTCTTTCTCTATATTGAACTAAATTTAATGTGTGACTTGGTCCAATTTAAAACACTAGCTTTATCAAACTAACAGACTCTTTTGACTTTGAAAGTAACATACTAAGATATTAGACTCTTTTGTCTTTGAAAGGAAATACAATGTCGAGTCTGCACAAATTTAAACAAACAGAATATTTGCTCTTTGAAAAATATCAAGTTATTAGAATGGTCAAGTTATAGTCTGCTAAAAATGTATAGTTACTCAGTTATTAGATTTTTTGACTATGGAAGTAAATTTTAAATGTTGAGCTGCAAAATATGTGCAAATACTAACAGACACTTTGATTTTGAAAGTAAAATATTAAGCTACTGGACTCTTTGACTTTTAAAGTAGATTATACATGTCGAGTCCACACAAATATTAGCTAAACTATCAGACTCTTTTGACTTTGAAAGTAAAATACTAAGATATTAGAATCTTTTGTCTTTGAAAGGGAATGCAATGTCGAGTCTGCACAAGGTATACAACCGGTATTCCTACGCCACCAGCTTGATTTTGGTTTGCGCAGGTGTTCGGTGAATCCGAATTCCACAGTGTCTAGATGATATCCTTACGGCGCCATCTTGATTTTTTTTTGTGAGCGCATGTGTTTAGTGTGTGCTTGAGGAAACAAGGGAATGTGATCAAACTAATTTGATGTGGTGTTGGTGGGTTTACTCCTAGGAAGTGATGTGCACGGGACTTGAGACTTCGTATTTCCAAACGCGTAATGCTGTAGGTTATTTCTCTTTATATCGAACTATGAGTAATGTTTTCCGTACACAAACTAACTAAACTAACAGCCTCTTTTTACTTTGAAAGTAAAATACTAAGCTACTAGACTCTTTGACTTTTAAATTAAATTATAAATGCCGAGTCTGCACAAATATGTACAAATACTAACTAAACTATCAGACTATTTTGAATGTGAAAGTAAAATACTCTTTTGTCTTTGAAAGTCAATGTCATGTCGAGTTTGCACAAAGATTAAACCAACGAACCTCTTTCTCTATGTTGAACTAAATCTAATGTGTGACTTCGTACAATTTAAACACTCGCTTTACTAAACTATCAAACTCTTTTGACTTTGAAACTAAAATGCTAATTTACTAGACTCTCTTGTCTTTGAATTTAAATGTAATGTCGAGTCTGCATGAATTAAACCAACAGACTCTTTGCACTTTAAAAAATATTAAGTCAATAGAATCTTTTGTCTTTGAAAATAATTGTATTGTTGAGTCTGCACAAAGGTTAAACCAATAGACTTTGAAAAATCTTAAAGATGCACTTTTGACTTTGAAATATTGAGTCTGTTGAAAAATTAAACTTACATACTAAAAGAAAACAAATGTTTTCCTTCATTCTATCACGTACTATTGCATCGTACAGAATGTGATTTTAATTTTTTACTTTTTGCTATGTAAACATATTGTAATAGAAAATCAAACTTACTATTTCATACTCTCTTGTCTTTAAATTTACCTACGTTGCGTAGTTTAACAGAGAAGAATGTTGATAAACTTTAACGCATAAGTTCTTAAGCATCGATAAAACATTACTGAATGTAAAGCAGAATGTTTATTTTCAAAACGATTTATTAGTTTTGTCAGCAGTATGAAAAAAAAAAACAGAATCAAATGTTCTACGCAACGCCAGGGTTTTATTGAAGTTTAAGGACGAAGCCGGAGGAGTGATCCTCGAAATGTTCATCGGATTAATAGCGAAGCTATACAGTATGATGTCAGGCATGTGTACATGTAGTAACAGAGGAGGGGATAAGAACGATGATTGCATTGCGCCTCCACCATCAAACGTGAGAAGGGTGTTAATAGTGTTGTCGCTCTGGGTGGTCTAACCGTACAAGATTACATAGAATGTCTTCATAATAGGACGACAAAGAGTAAATACCATATGACTTATTCAGTGGCAGTGAGAAAGAGATCTCTGGCTTCATTTGATGACAAACGATACGTGATGCTGGAGGACGGAATAAACACTCTTCTGTGGGGACATTATGCTAAACCACCAAGATTACCGGTACTATCACCGCCACCGGGACCTCTGCAGTTACCAGCTCTGATGGAAGTGGAAGAAGCTGAAGATGTATAGTATAAGTCGCATGAGTGTAATTAGGTGGGCGGCAATTCGGTGCCGTGATAAGTAAATATTTTATTTGACTTTTATAAAATTTATTTAGATAAAACATCCGATGTTAGATTTTTCAATAAATCTAGTAATGTGTATTGAAATTTTTGTTTTCATTTGATATTCCCCAACATAGTTGTAAGTTCATTTACTTTTGAGTCTTTTACTTTGAAAGAAAACTATAAGTGTAATGGCGGGTCCGTTAAAAGTGTACGGTTACTAAGTTATTAGACTCTTTTGACTATTAAAGTAAATTTTAAATGTTGAGTCTGCAAAAATATGTACAAATACTAACTAAACTAATAGACTCTTTTGACTTTGAAAGTGAAAAACTAATTTACTACACTCTTTGACTGTGAAAGTAAATTATAAATGCTAAGTCTGCACAAAGATGTAAAAATACTAACTAAACTATAAGACTCTTTTGACTTTGAAAGAAAAATACTAAGTTTCTAGACTCTTTTGTCTTTGAAAGTAAATGTAATGTCGAGTCTGCACAAAGAGTAAACCAAAAGATTGGTTTTTTGAGTACTCATTTTTTATTACAAGAAAAATTCTACATTATGATACATACAAGAAAAACCAAAAAGTGTGTGCATTACAATTCATATAAAGAAAAAATATGAGAAAAATTTGCAATACATACAATAAATGCAGAAGCAAACAATAGTAGTGTTAATACTCTTTAGTGAATAGCCTTCTAATCATCGCATCGATGTGAGCAGTGGAAGAGTTTTCGAAGAGCTGCTCAAAGTCAGTTGTCTTACAAGTGGAAGTCCCAGAGACGGTAGAAGATTACTGTTAAACTTTGGACCTTAGTTTAAGTTATTCTTGTAAGTATAGAAAAGAAAAAAGAAAAGTAGAGAGTACATGCAGCGAATGTTTAAAGAGTTTCACTACACTTCATGATATAAATGTTTCTAAAGCACTCTACTTTTTCCCCACCGTTGCCCCACCATCGTCAGGCTACTGACATTACAACTATAATGATATATGCATTTTTCTTAAAGTAAAGGTATTGGGGTTCCATCTTAAAATAAAAGACAGTAGTTTATGCTGTACGTACATGGATTTTTATTGCTTACGAAAACTATCAAATTTATAAAGGTTATTTACATCTTGAGTCTTCTTTTTCTTGTTTTACAAAATTCCAATGGAGTGAATTTTCTAACTTGAAGTGAGCTGCGCTTCACCAAACGAAGGCGATCTCCGAATCTGCTGTTATATTGCTAGCTGCTGTGGTCGCTCAGGACTTGGTTGAAACATCTGAGCAGGTAAACTCGCAGAAGGAGGTGACCCGAAGAAATGCGCTAATCCCTTCCTCCGGCCTTTGTTGTGAATAGGATTGCGCAATGAACAATAACGCTTGTGCTCCTCCAGTCGTTCTGCGCCTCTGATGCCCAATTTATTCGGCCTACTGTTATAGTATGCAAAACATGTCTTGCAAATAAATAGTCGCCGATGACCACGAGTTAACTGAGTAGCCACCAACCTGCTGAAATTACTAATGTAAGCATAATGTGAAGTCTTTTCATTAGATAGGAAAAGAAGGTCAAAATGCATCTCTTTCTCCTTGTCTGTAACTCGTAGTGGATACACATAGTGCTCTTCTTGATACTTGCTATACTTCTTCTTTTTCTTTTTGTCCAGACCATACACATTTATACTTACGCCGGGGTTATTACGCTCGAACGTGTGGATTTTGTCTGGTCTGACAGGAAACTTCAATCCCTCGAAATTCAAATTAGATCGTGCTCTAACCTCTGCTGTAAAATGATTTGCAGTAAGCCGATCATAACGAGCATTTTTAATAAATTTGGTTAGCATGGCATATTCAAAGCAGCGTTCATCCGCATTGTTATACACATTTACCACGGCACGTTTCATAGCGATGTCTCGAGGAAGTAGGATGAAAGAGCTTTTATGGAGAGGGATGAATGAATTGACTGTCGATGGGGCATGTGATTGCTGTTGGACTCTGACTGGTTGTTCGGACTGTCGTTCCTCACGTAGGGCTTTGCAGTGTTTGCGGGCATGGATCTGCATATTATCCTTTCTCGTTAAGGTTTTTCCACACCCGTCACATACATGGCCTGAAATAATACAAAATGTTGTAGTCGCATTTATAATTATAATGATAAACCTAAAAAAAAGAATCAGTTTACAAACCAACGTGAAAATCTGAATATTTAATATAGTCACTTTTGATTCATTCAATTATAGAAATGAAGAAATAACAAATATTTTCTGAACGTCATTGAACGAACGTCTGAACGAACATTGTGACTAAGATTTATTTAACATTAAGATTGGTTAGTCTTTACAATAGAATCCTTTGACAGTATGATCACTTTAGTGTGCATGAAATATCTGAATGAATATTTACATTTGATACAAGTTTGTGAAATAATAGTTTAGTGCATACCTGTTGTGGGAACTCCAGTAGGTTCTGGGGCTTGTGATGGCTCGGGGACGTGGGACGGGCCCGGTCTCGGCTCGACTTCAGGATCGGAAGAGGGGTCGGGCCTCGGCTCAAAGTCAGGAACGGAAGAGGGGCCGGGTCGTGGTTCCGCCGGACTCGGTGTGGGCACGAAGCCTATAAGAAAAGCATAGACATGATTAGTATATTTTATATTAGATTTATAAACGTAGTGAAAGGTGAAAATCTTTTTATCGCAAGTGCATCACTAGTGTAAATGTTACAGAATTTTAAAATGGGAATGATGTTTTACGATAGATATGATTGTGCTCAGCAAAATGTTTAACTAAATTGGAAGCAAAATAAGTGAGTCAAGTTACAGTGGGGTGGAAGCTAAATTGGATTTCTTTCTCATCCTTATGCATAGTACGAATGAGAGTAGAATTTTTTAAGTTTAGACATCTGACTGTTTAGTGAACATATATAATGTTTAAGATAATGACCCGGTCTAAATGCTGGGTTTATCGCTGGTTGAGGGAGATGTACAGCGGTGACGTGGCGGCGCATGCCGTCCTCCCTCGCGAACGACTTGTCGCACACCGGGCACGGGAAGATGGATCCTTCGTGGACAGAACGCGTGTGCCGGGTGAGATGGTACTTGGTCTTGAAGGCTTTGCGACAAGTCGCACAGGAGAAGCAACGTTCCACGGCATTCATGATGATCTATAAACAAACAATGCTGCATATTAAAATTAATTTGGAAGTCTTCTCTTCTCAGAGTTAAAAAGAATGGGGGCTTCCAAAATTCATTTGCACCTCTATACTACTAGTGTTACACATGAAATAACAATAAAGGTTTAAGTTCAAAATAAAGTCTTCAAAACTGCTCTACTAGTGAATAATGGTTTTACTCCAATATAAAGTCTCAAAATTACATCACTAGTGCAAACAATCATTACAGGAACTCAATATTATAGTTAGGATTTTCGTTCAATATGAAAGAACACATCAATATATATTTCAAATATTTCCGCAATAGTTCATAGTCCACGCGAAGCTACACCTGACTACTTTTTTAATTTGAAAAATATTTAGTTTACATACACTAATATTTTAACGTTATTGTGCAAGAGGTTGTGAAAACTATGTGCTTCCTACTCTTTCAGTAACTTGACAAAGGTAAAACCACTAAGACCTATCACAAAATTTATATTTAAATACAACTAGTTAATTGTAAATGAGAATAATACTTACAATGGAAGTGATGAATATGCAAAGAATGTACAATCACTGGTACAGGCACAAAGCAGCAGCAGCGAAGCGGAGCGAAGCGCGGGGACGTCTGTTCACTACGATGGTTAGGCGGAGACAGAGGCTGGAGGGGGGAGTAAATGGATGACGCGCGCTCGGCTTGGTTACGCAACCTCTGTTATGTAATCTGATGGTCGTGAAAGGGACGCACAGCTCCGTGGCGTGGGTTTGGTGGGAAATAGGAAACGCGTTGTTATGTAACTCGTCAGATGGTTAGTAGACGATCCCATGCAGGGGTGAGGTCAGACGGATGTTCATTGTCTCGCTCCCCTCTCTGTGGAATGTGCAGGTGGTCGATGAAACCTGAGAAGAGTCATCCCGCAGGTGGCCGGATGCAGGTGGTCGATGAAATCTGAGAATGGTCGTTCCGCTTCTTTTGTTTGTGCAGGTGGTCGAAGAATTCTGAGAAGGGTCGTCCCGCTTCTTTTGTTTGTGCAGATGGTCGAGAAGGGTGGCGGCCATAATGGAATTTTTATGAGCGCAGGTGTTCGGTGTTGGCCGCATTCCACAATGTCTAGACATCATAAATCTTCTTTTTTGTTTGTTTGTGCAGGTGTTCAGTGCAGGTGGTCGGATGTGGGTGGCTGGGGGTTCATACCGGTTTGCACTAGTAGACAAAGGATGGAACGATAGGTGTTGCGTAATATCCCACTCCACATTTCCTTCTATCGCTCCGGTCATTCGCAGTCGTGGAATTGATGCTCTCTCGTCACCGCGGTAGAGCAAGCAGAGGATGCTTTGTCCCTATAAATGGTTAAAGAGTTGCATTACACTTCATGAGCCATATGTGTCCAAAGCATGCTACTTTTTCTCTACCGTTGGCCCAACATCGTCCCAGCCACCGAATTTTTAAAAGAGATTGCAGTTCCTGACCTATATGTATCCAAACTAAACTATTCTTTCCCCACCATCGCATGTGTAAAGAGTTCATTGTCTCCAAAGTTGGTGGTCGGGACAAGCGTAAGTAGTAAAAAAAAAATTGTCGGCCGAAAAAAGTTAAGGTAAAAAAATATCGGTAAAAAAATTTTTCGGTAAAAAAAAAATTTTCGGTAAAAATTTTGGTGAAAAAAATTAGGCTAAGTTAAAAAAAAATATTTTTAGTAAAAAAAAAAATGACCTATATGTCTCCAAAGCACACTACTTTTTCATCCCACATATCCCACAGCAGGCGTATGCAGCCCCAAGTCCCCCTACTGTCGTAAAACGAACGGTGAATAATGCGAGCCGAGATTAAAGGATTAGCATCGGACATTAGCGAACACTCCCGATAACCCGCGACGCGTCGGCCACTGAAGGACCGTGACAAAAACCTTGTACACGACTTGGCTGAACCTGATTGCTATTCACTAAATAAATTCGTTCTCATAAATTGTTACCATTAGTTAGAACATAACAGCAATAATACAAGTAATTGTCTATGCTAAAAGTTAATGTTTTCCTTTGTGACATCAATTTTTAATCATTTACTTAACAGATGCTATATTGGTACAACAGAAAAATTTAATTCAAGTTAAAACCAATACTGTCATAACGGTTTATATTTGCCCATCTGCCTGAGTAAGTTATTAAAATTGCAGAGCCAATAAAGTTTTCTCCTAGACTTTAGGGGCGTCCTAAAGAAAATCATGTAGACTGCATCAGTCTAAGTTGTAACATACATTAATTTAAATGGCTTTGCATTCTGGGTAGTGATGGGCAACTGATGAGCGAACCGGCTCATTGAGCCTGCTCACCTGGTGATCTCTTTGATCTTAGCTCAGCTCATAAAATGAGCCGGCTCAAAATGATCTGTATAGCTGATTTGAGCTGGTCGAGATCTTAATTTATTTTATCTGCTACAGCTCTAGTTATATCTCAATTCTCAGAGATCAGGACTGAACTATGTAATGTACCAAGCTAAAATGTCAATTCTCTGTAAATAATCACATTCGGTCCATTCAAATTGGTTTTAAATGACAATGTAAACATTTTAATACGGTATAAGATAAAGCCTATTATTTGTGGAAAGGGCTCAATAATTGTAACACATCGCTATATTTTTAATACATTTAATAACACTCCAAAGGAAATGGGTCTAATACATTTTACATTAATTAAATTTTTTAGTGACGACTTTAACATTTTCCGACAAATGTAGCCTACATAAATTTTAGTGTAAAAAATGCTGTAAAAAGGTTTACTACAATACATATTTCGGCCATTAAATAGTTGCTTAAATCATTTTTCAAAAGACTTAACTTACATATTGTAGGGTAGATGTTTGGACTTGATGCTATTTATTCGTTTCATAATAATTTGGCTAGTCTTAGAAAAAACTCGCTCACAAGAAGCCGATGATGCTGGGATACACAAATGTTTTTCATAAGTTCATAGAGTCTAGGATACACAGATTTCTTTCCTTCCCATTATTTCAATGGGTTTTTGTTTATCTTTTTTAAACTATCAGATAAATATTTATCGATTTCTATTAAAGCTAATGCTGCATTAAGGTTCACATTCTGTAAAATAGGCTTGAAAGAAGTGTCAAAATCTTCCCAAAGCATAGACCATTTAGTTTTTTGACGTTTTGATTGATGTAGTGTTTCCACTTCTTCTTCTTACTCATTTTGGGGGCTACATTATCACGATGTTTTCTGCTTTTTCGGAGAGTTTTTTAGCTTCATCGAATGTCAAATCATTAACAAACCCATGCCTCTTGAATCTTGGGTCTAGTAGCGTACTCTCAAGTAAAACGTAGTCGTTGCCGATGTCTGTAAATAGTTTTATATATATATTGTCTGACACATCTTTTTTACTTTTGTACTTTTTATTGTGATTTCCATCTCGATAACTAATTTTGCCTGTTTTTACAAAGAAGATTCATCTTCGAAATGGTTGCACACTTCTGCGAACTCATTTCCTCCGTAATCTCCTCGAAAAGTTTGTAGACTTGACATGCATCATCCAACGCTTTCCATTCACTCTCTGTAAACGTAGATAATTCTGGGCTAGTAATGGCGAGTGCTGAAATTAATGGTTTCTTGGTTTCCAAAATTCTTTCTAACATTGTCAAGCACGAATTCCAACGTGTTGGACATTCTTGAATTAACTTAAGTAGATGGCCACCCATTTCTGTTTGAATACTGTGAAAGTTTGCATATGATTGGGGGCTTCTCTTAAAATATTCAACCAAAGCTTTTGCCTTTGCCTTGATTTCTAATATGTCATTGATTCCATTTTGTACAATCAGATGGCAATTTATGTTACGCCACCCACATTTCGCAATAGATGCTATTTTATTAGAAGTAAAATGTGTAACTACCAATTTTTCTGCTGTATGACTGTTATTTTTTTTCCACTCAATCTAATAGGGCAGTCTGCAACTCATCAGATTCATTGATAAAATGGCATGTTACTCCTATTTAATTTAGGGAACACAGCGAAGTCCAACTGTTGGTTGTGAGTGCTATACCTGTAGCCTTGAAAGATCACTAAGCAGTCTTTCAAATCGGATCGCTCAAATGATCCGAATATCCCATCACTATAGTCCGTCCACCCAGCCATGGCACCTGACGGATTAGAAGAAGGGTGACTCTCGGACGCGCACTCACAAGCGCCCGGGTCCGACACCCCAATGCCCACGCGCAGGTATGACAGTACTGCAGCCAATACATAACTGCTAACTTTTTATGTATGACTTCCAATCAAACAAATTTCATTTTTGTCTTTAGCACAAAATTCTGAGAAAAATGAGTATAAACACTACATTGTTTTTCTAACTGAAAGGATATGTTTTAAGGCTCCGGTCTACCCGAGCCCGAATGCCGCCTCGCGTCCGCGGCCGTAGCGCTAGGTGAGTTTTATGGATGCAGAGGTTTACGGGAGTCGTGTTTTAAAAATAACTAATTAAGATAGAGATTGGCTCTTAATTTTTTCTAAAAGGACAAAGACGGATCTTGTCTTCTGTGGTTTTAGAATTTCTAAATAAAATTTCTAAATTCAGTTATAACTGTCTAAAATCATCTGTTTTTCTCCAGTGGCAAGTTTTATAGATGCAGAGGTTTACGGGGATCGTGTTTTAAAACTGACCAATTTAGATAGAGATTGGCTCTTAACTTTTAACTTGTCGGCTATCTTTTTAGAATTTAAAAATAAAATTTCTAATCTTAGCTATAACTGACAAAAATCATCTGTTTTTTTAGATGCACATGTAAGGGTTTTTTAAGAATCCTGTTATATTCTGCTAAATGCAGCCTAGAGCTATAAGCTAAGGTGTCACATGAAAGAAGAATAACTGTGCTAAACATCCTTAGCTATGTACAAATGTACAAAGAGAATAGTTCGAGGTTATTACAGCAGATTATGCGTTCTTGTTGCTCGTTATTACAAATTTTAAAAATTTACTGGAAAGAAATAATGGGATTTTATTTACGTTGGAATTACTGTAAACCTAATTAAATTAACGCATACTTCCGAAATACACTTCACTTAATTATTATTTACTCTACTAGGTCTAAATATTTTATTCAGTCTTCAACTACAATACAGTACTTAACCTGTGATCAATACTGTATGATATTCGGTTTTCACTCAAAAACAAAGTTAAGCCGTTTCCATGTAAATATTATCATAATTACGTCGTGTTTGGTATCATTCTCTTTGAAATTAAAAGAAGATTACAAATATAACACTATCATATTATTATAAACACATATTACGGAATTAACAGTTCTGTACTGGACCCCCCAGTGTGTGACTCATCTACCTGCCGGGCGGGTCGGCTGCATTTGTGTGCGTGTGTGAGTAAGGGTTCTATAATCCGTCAGGTGCCATGGCTGGGTGGACGGACTTTAATTCTGAGCAATTTGACACAAACCCGACACCAAAAGCACGAGTACATTGAGACTAACTGCAATTTATACTTTAGGAGATACGACTTAATTGTAAAGTCATCTACCATCATCTGTGATCATCTGTCATTTTTCACTTGGGAAATCGGGTTTGCGACATTGTTCTTTACCAATTGAGACCGTTATATTTGTTGTACAAGATTTTCTTCGTACTCGCCCCCCCCTCTAGAGATAGAAACCCTATAAAGGTCTGGAAAAGTAAATTTAATTGGCTAATGTACAAAACTTTATTATTGAGACTGTAATGTAACAAATAGGCCTAGAATATAGTTTGACATGAACATATTATTTGTTTACCTAATATTGCATTACAATTAGGCTTAGCATATGGGTTGATTTCATAATATTGTTAATATACCTAATGTAATATCGCAATAGACATAACCCAAATCACATTATTTGTTTTTCATAAATGAAAATAATTACCAAACGTAGCATTAAAAGTAGGCCTAGCCTGACCATAATTTGGTCAGAGTTGAAAATAGATAGCCTACATTGGTTTCCTTAGATATTAACATTTTACTAGTTGAAAGTACAATAATACAATAATAAGTTGCATAAAATATTAGCAAAAGCAGATTGCCAAACGTCTGTTTCCAGCCCGGCTCATTGCCACGCCAGTCACAGGCGTGTCTCTAGTGATGACGGGCGCCGGTACTGCGCTTCGAACCGCTGACTTGTTGATTGCCAAACGTCTGTTTCTAACTCGGCTCATTGCCACGCCAGTCACAAGCGTGTGTCTCTAGTGATGACGGGCGCCGGTACTGCGCTTCGAACCGCTGACTTGTTGATTGCCAAACGTCTGTTTCTAACTCGGCTCATTGCCACGCCAGTCACAAGCGTGTGTCTCTAGTGATGACGGGCGCCGGTACTGCGCTTCGAACCGCTGACTTGTTGATTGCCAAACGTCTGTTTCTAACTCGGCTCATTGCCACGCCAGTCACAGGCGTGTCTCTAGTGATGACGGGCGCCGGTACTGCTCTTCGAACCGCTGACTTGTTGATTGCCAAACGTCTGTTTCTAACTCGGCTCATTGCCACGCCAGTCACAAGCGTGTGTCTCTAGTGATGACGGGCGCCGGTACTGCGCTTCGAACCGCTGACTTGTTGATTGCCAAACGTCTGTTTCTAACTCGGCTCATTGCCACGCCAGTCACAAGCGTGTGTCTCTAGTGATGACGGGCGCCGGTACTGCGCTTCGAACCGCTGACTTGTTGATTGCCAAACGTCTGTTTCTAACTCGGCTCATTGCCACGCCAGTCACAAGCGTGTGTCTCTAGTGATGACGGGCGCCGGTACTGCGCTTCGAACCGCTGACTTGTTGATTGCCAAACGTCTGTTTCTAACTCGGCTCATTGCCACGCCAGTCACAAGCGTGTGTCTCTAGTGATGACGGGCGCCGGTACTGCGCTTCGAACCGCTGACTTGTTGATTGCCAAACGTCTGTTTCTAACTCGGCTCATTGCCACGCCAGTCACAAGCGTGTGTCTCTAGTGATGACGGGCGCCGGTACTGCGCTTCGAACCGCTGACTTGTTGATTGCCAAACGTCTGTTTCTAACTCGGCTCATTGCCACGCCAGTCACAAGCGTGTGTCTCTAGTGATGACGGGCGCCGGTACTGCGCTTCGAACCGCTGACTTGTTGATTGCCAAACGTCTGTTTCTAACTCGGCTCATTGCCACGCCAGTCACAAGCGTGTGTCTCTAGTGATGACGGGCGCCGGTACTGCGCTTCGAACCGCTGACTTGTTGATTGCCAAACGTCTGTTTCTAACTCGGCTCATTGCCACGCCAGTCACAGGCGTGTCTCTAGTGATGACGGGCGCCGGTACTGCTCTTCGAACCGCTGACTTGTTGATTGCCAAACGTCTGTTTCTAACTCGGCTCATTGCCACGCCAGTCACAAGCGTGTGTCTCTAGTGATGACGGGCGCCGGTACTGCGCTTCGAACCGCTGACTTGTTGATTGCCAAACGTCTGTTTCTAACTCGGCTCATTGCCACGCCAGTCACAAGCGTGTGTCTCTAGTGATGACGGGCGCCGGTACTGCGCTTCGAACCGCTGACTTGTTGATTGCCAAACGTCTGTTTCTAACTCGGCTCATTGCCACGCCAGTCACAGGCGTGTCTCTAGTGATGACGGGCGCCGGTACTGCGCTTCGAACCGCTGACTTGTTGATTGCCAAACGTCTGTTTCTAACTCGGCTCATTGCCACGCCAGTCACAGGCGTGTCTCTAGTGATGACGGGCGCCGGTACTGCGCTTCGAACCGCTGACTTGTTGATTGCCAAACGTCTGTTTCTAACTCGGCTCATTGCCACGCCAGTCACAGGCGTGTCTCTAGTGATGACGGGCGCCGGTACTGCTCTTCGAACCGCTGACTTGTTGATTGCCAAACGTCTGTTTCTAACTCGGCTCATTGCCACGCCAGTCACAAGCGTGTGTCTCTAGTGATGACGGGCGCCGGTACTGCGCTTCGAACCGCTGACTTGTTGATTGCCAAACGTCTGTTTCTAACTCGGCTCATTGCCACGCCAGTCACAAGCGTGTGTCTCTAGTGATGACGGGCGCCGGTACTGCGCTTCGAACCGCTGACTTGTTGATTGCCAAACGTCTGTTTCTAACTCGGCTCATTGCCACGCCAGTCACAGGCGTGTCTCTAGTGATGACGGGCGCCGGTACTGCGCTTCGAACCGCTGACTTGTTGATTGCCAAACGTCTGTTTCTAACTCGGCTCATTGCCACGCCAGTCACAGGCGTGTCTCTAGTGATGACGGGCGCCGGTACTGCGCTTCGAACCGCTGACTTGTTGATTGCCAAACGTCTTTTTCTAACTCGGCTCATTGCCACGCCAGTCACAGGCGTGTCTCTAGTGATGACGGGCGCCGGTACTGCGCTTCGAACGTCTGACTTGTTGATTGCCAAACGTCTGATTCTAACTCGGCTCATTGCCACGCCAGTCACAGGCGTGTCTCTAGTGATGACGGGCGCCGGTACTGCGCTTCGAACCGCTGACTTGTTGATTGCCAAACGTCTGTTTCTAACTCGGCTCATTGCCACGCCAGTCACAGGCGTGTCTCTAGTGATGACGGGCACCGGTACTGCGCTTCGAACCGCTGACTTGTTGATTGCCAAACGTCTGTTTCTAACTCGGCTCATTGCCACGCCAGTCACAGGCGTATCTCTAGTGATGACGGGCGCCGGTACTGCGCTTCGAACCGCTGACTTGTTGATTGCCAAACGTCTGTTTCTAACTCGGCTCATTGCCACGCCAGTCACAGGCGTGTCTCTAGTGATGACGAGCGCTGACAGATAGTCTTCTCAAGAGCTTAATCATAGTCAGTTGACTTACTCTACGATTTTTTTCACCCTCAAATAATGTACATGATGATGAAAAAGAATTTTGGTTTTTTTTATCTTTTTGAACCAGATTTTACTTAGTACTTGGTTCAGTATTTTTCATTGTGTGATATTTCATTTATGTATAAAATCCATAACATTCGTTATGACAATTTGGACAATACTACAGCCGGTAATGAGTAAACTGGAGAGAGGCGTCTCACTTCACAACAAACTTTTGATAAAAATTTGGTAAAACTTATCCCAGCTCGACTGTAAATTCCAATAAAGAAGTTATTCATTATATTGAACTGTATAATAACGTAATTATTTTACAATGAAACAATTTATAGTTGTATCCGTATCGAATTAATCGAATTGATTAAATTGAATTGATTAATTGAATCGTTAATTGAATCGAATCGAATAGTTTTCTTCACTTACACGGAACAATCTTAATAGTACGGATTTGTAACTGACGTACTGTTTGTCGATTACACTCTTCATTAAAACTATTTTGTTTAACTAACATAATACCGGTAGGGTTATTTTACATCAGTTTTGAAAACACATATTTTGATACTAATATTTAATATTCATCTCAATTCAATTTCGGAACTACAAAACCGCATACACTACCATAATATTATTGGTATAACATTCTTACAAGGTCACCTTACCGCTAACCCAAAATATCTTTTGCTTTTTGTGGTATCATATAATCGAGTATACTAATACTAGTTCACCATGTATAAAATAAAGCGGCAAGGTAAACTCCACAAAACGGGTGAGCCACGTAATCTGCTTAAAACCTCTCGGTACTTCATGGTTCATCAGGCCACCACCAATCAATATCCAATTAACTTAAGCGTTATTGGTAAAATTTAATCTAATATCTAGTTTATATTATCCGGTTAGTCAACGTTTTCCAACCTTCGCCGCTTATCTTCGTAGCCCAAAACCGACCCCCAACAGCCTTATTTTTTCATGAGTCAAATTTTACTTTATATTGTTTTTTGCTGAATATATCTACACTGATGCTACGAAATAGTAAGAAAGAGGAAGCTTCTCAATATAATTATTATTTATTTTATGGTTTTTTTTTTTTACTTTACTCAACCCTTTTCTTTGATAATTTTCATCCCTTTGGCACATTAAAGATCCTTAGTTGGGGATTCTCAAATTTCACTTTGGTGTAGGAATTGATATACTGATTCGTGAAGTGCAAAGTAGAGATACTAAATTGTTTAGATTAAAATCTGACCTTAGGACTCTTTAAAATTGTATATTATCCGCATTGACACAAATGTAATAACACGCTGATAAAGTTAAATGGTGTACAATTGTACAAGCGTCGAGTTAAGATATAAATAACAAAGATAACATTACTCACAAGAAGTATGCAGGTTAACAAAGATAACTTACTCACAATAAGTGTGCAGGTTAACAAAGATAACATTACTCACAAGAAGTGTGCAGGTTGGATTGAAGTTAGTATTCCAATTTGACAAAACTGGGTATCAAAGATTGTTTACATTCGAAAAATTGTGGCCAAGAGAGGTATATCCCATATTCTACCAATTCAACTTCTGAGAAAATTAAACAGTTAACGACAAAAGTAAGTACCAAACTTTGAGAAATATAAAAAAAACAATCTCGACCAGGGGCCTGTTTCATAAAAATTGACAGGTGTGACAGGATGACAGGTGACAGGTACATTTGACACATCTACAATTCTACAAATTTTTGTTTCGTATAAGTTTTAAAATTTACAATGTTATGTCAAATATTTCTTACAAATATGTCATGTCTTGACAATTTCTTAACATGTGTTTTTGTGACCATTGTCAACTTGTAAAAAAAAATATATAAAACATGTGATAATTTAAAATTTTAAAATTGTCACCTGTCGAGTAGTATAATTTACAAATAATTAATTGTTTTTGACAAATTTGTCAAATTGTCGGAATTGTCAAACCTGTCACTTTTTATGAAACAGGCCCCAGGTTTTTTTTGTTTACCATTTTAAAATATACCATTTTACCATTTTATAATATTTTGTAGTTATTTTTAATAACCCAAAAATCCAATACTTCATCATTTAACTCTCCTAAATTACATTATACTGTATATTACAGTAGTATTCAGATTTTCTGTTTACCCCCCCCCCCCCTCACGGACAGTTTGTTATTCATACTCTTTGTACAACTTTAGACAATTTATCATACTAGTTATAAATAAAATAAATTGACAGCTTCTATTATTAAAAAAAAAATTTCATTCGACCTCCTGTTGCTAATAAACAAGGTTACTTAGTTTGCAGTTGTTGTATGTATAACTATTTACAACAAATTATTATAAGACAAATTTACATATTTTACGTTTTCAATTTTAATCAACAATTGGTTATTACACTTAGAGAGTTTCTTGTTCAGGAATGTGTGTTTTGATATAATCGTGTGCACGAATGCTATTTATGCATGGCATTGTTATCCGATAGATCTAAGCAGGTGCGTGTCGCGTGTCAAAATAACTGATATTAAAATTGCAAAATGATAAACCGATAATGAAATTATTATATGATAACGAATTTTAAATCATGCGATTTACTCACTTAAATATGTCATGATTTCCATTGTTCCGTTTTTCTAGCTTTATTGGAAATCGAAGTATTTTGCCATTTTCATTAGACAAACATTATACTTTCATTAGGTTTACCTTGTGATTAGATGAATACAAATTAAAATATTTCAACCATCATGTAAACATTTTTTTCAACCCTGATGTTCTTCTAAAATATTATATCACCAAAGAAGCGATGTTTTTCGGTTATATTCCTATAATTATTTCCTATAACGTGCACCGAGCTCGGTTCCCAGAACTCTACCAAAGCCAAAATCAAGAACTGGAAGTGTGAAAATTGTGTGTCGGGGAATTACTCGTCACTTCAACGAAATAACGAGGCGTCATCAGTGGTAGATAAAAGTTTTTTCCTAGAACAGCTTTCTTCTTTTAAAAACGATTTGAAACAACATGTAGATGAGGCAGTGGGGAACGTTATTCAAAGTCTTGAAACCATGAAGATTGAACTCAATACGTTGAATGAAAAATTTAATTCTTTAGAAGAAGACCAGTCCAAGTTACATCGCCGGTGTAACGCACTTGAAGGTGTCAACGCTGCGCTCGAGAGGGAGCTCAAGTCTGTACGTGCTCGACTCGACGAAGCGGAGCAACACTCGCGCTGCGCCAATATCGAGGTCCAAGGCATCCCACTGACTTCTGGCGAGAACGTCTACAGCGTCCTGGAGAAGCTTGCGTCTGCCCTAAAAGTAACATTTAAAAAAGATGACTTATCAATTGCCCACCGCCTGCAAAAATTCTCCAAGAAACATGCTCATCCGCCGATTATCGCGCAGTTTGTCTCCCGGACCGTCAAGGAGCGATGGCTCGCCGCTGCCAGGGCGACAAAGCTGACGTCGACCGTCATCTACAACCACTTTGAACCATGCAACGTGTATGTCAACGACCACCTTACGACCAACAACAAGGCGATTCTGGGGATGGCGCGGAGGCTGCAGCGGGAGGGCAAGATCCACTTCGCGGGATACTTCAACGGCAAAATCCTAATCAAGCCGAAGGAGAGGGATCCTTCAGTGAGAATTATGTGCGTCGATGATCTGGACAAATACGGCCAATAAATCACTTAGGTATTTCTATTAAGGTTAGATGAATTTTTATATTTCTAATAAGGTTAGATGAATTTAATTTTGCATTTATATTTGTAGGCCTAATATATTTTAAAGTTAATTGCTCCCATTAATTGAATTAGTAGATTATTAATTTATTACTCTTAGGTCGTAAAAAACTACAAGATTCTAAATAATTCATAAGTGGCTGGGACACATTTTAAGTCTTTTCACAGAATTTTTTGTAATTAATTGTTGCCATAGTAACAGAAGTTTTCAATAATTCAGAGTTTTCAATTATTTTGTAGATAATTCATATGTTTTGCCTGTGTTCAGCTTAAACCTATTTTGTTATAATTGATATAGGTAATTTTTTCATTAGGACTATCATTACCTCAATAAAAATATTTCATTTCAATTCAACGAACAAATTTTTATTTAGGCCTACAATAATTGTTAATTAGCAGAGAATAAACTAAATCTCTGGGAGTTTTTAAACCACAGTTAATGGTTTTTCTTAGGGAACAACAAGTTACAATTTCTTCAGTAAGCACAAATTATGTATGAATCTTATAATTTAGTTACAGTAATTAAGTTATAATATTTTTTTAAATTTTGTTTCTCTTTTCAATTAAAATTGAACAAATAACATACTGTTAAAGAGCTGCTTTCATTAGAAAAATGTGATATTACCAACTGTTTGTAAAAAAGCAAATTTTATCAAGCTGTTGGCATTAATTTTTAATATGACTTTTATTCATTAGCTTGAATTATTTATTTTCCATGAGCAGCACTCTGATTCTCAATAATTGTTTATAAGTACCTATAATTTGCACAAAAATAGTTTCAGAATCTATTTTATTTTATATTATGCAATTATTATTAGGAAGAATTTTTTTCTTTTACACAATTAAGCAATTTTGATATTTGTTGTACTACTAATATTGTTTTAAAGGTAAAATTTATCATCTTATTTTTATGGCACTTGTTTATATTATATTGCAACTAAGTCAGGGTAACGGCAGACAGGGGCGGGGTCAGTGACCTATGCTGCACGACGCTGAAGATGACAACTTTATTTCAGAATCAATTAGTTGTCTGGAGTTGAATGAAATTTCGCAATATAGAATATTTTACAGTAATAGTAGTAGCGACAGTTTGGGTATTTTTCATACTAATATTCGTAGTTATTACAAGAATTTTGACGAATTACTAATTTATTTAAACTATTTTATTACAGATTTAGATATAATCGTTTTGACAGAATGTTGGCTGGGCGAGGGAGGGGCGGGAACCGGCTTGGAGGGGTTCGACATGTTCCAGACCGACACACAACGCAACCAAAATGACGGAGTTATTGTTTACATCAACAAACGACTTTCACCAACTGCCACACAAATTGCTTTGGGCGACGTATACGGACTAGAACTAAATTTTATTTTCTGTAAAAAACATTATCACCTTTTAGCTGCTTATAGAACTTTTGGCAGTAATTTATTTTCCTTTGTCAATGAATTAGAAACATACTTGAACAGAATTAACGCAAACAAAATGAGCATTTTTTTAGGCGATTTAAATATAGATTTACTGCAAAGAGACTTAATTTCAGACCGATATTTGGACTTGCTAATTGGATTAGGATATTTTCAGTGTATTGACAAACCAACCAGAGTAACTATTAACACCATGAGCTGTCTGGATCATATTTTTCTTAGATATAGCGATAGTTCCCAAGTCAAATCTGCTGTGATCCAGACGACCGTGACTGACCACTACAGCACTGGCCTGACCATTACATCTGACACACCGACACCGCACGCACGCACCGCTCACACCTCACCGCCACGCACCTACATCGACACCGCCACGCTTTCACACCTCATCACAAATTCCAACTGGGATCCCATCATTGACAGTAACGATGTAGACTTTTGCGCTACCCATTTTAGTAGAATTGTCATAAATTCAGTAGAATCAGCAAAAATATTATTTAAAAGCACTTCAAATAGATTTAAAAAACTTAAACCTTGGATCACAACTGAATTGCTCCGACAGATTAGATTTAGAGATAAACTTTATAAGAGAATTAAAAGACAACCTTTTAATGCAGAACTAATTATTTTTTACCGAGAATTCAAACAATCCCTTAATAATAATTTGAAACAAACCAAACGAGATTATTACCGCAGTAAATTAAATGAAGCCTCTAATAATCCTAGACAATTTTGGAAATTAATCAATGAATTATCAGGTAGAGTGAATAAAAAAGATCAATTTCCTATCGAAAAATTTACTAGTAACAATCTTCCGTCGGTTAGTCAGTATAACCAAGTGGCAAATGACTTCAATTCATTTTTTTCCAATGTTGGCAGACTTTTGGCAAATTCAATTGATTCCAGCGGGGACCCAGTTGTGAACGACTCCGACTATCGACTTGACTGCAACTTTACTCTTCAACCGATCACTGGACACGTTTTACGCCGCTATGTTTACAGTTTGCGGGGAGGGTCGGCGCCGGGATTTGATGGGGTGTCGGCAGATATCCTTAAAGATAATTTTGACGTACTTTGTCAACCTCTCTTACATATAGTCAATTTAAGTATTTCAACTGGCATTTTCCCAAATAAATTTAAATTAGCAAAAGTTTTTCCTTTGCATAAAGGTAATGAAATTACAAACAAAAATAATTTCCGCCCAATCTCGTTGCTCAGTGTTTTTACTAAAATAATTGAAAAAATCGTTAAAGATCAATTAGTATTTTATTTGCAAACTAATAATATCCTAAGTGAGCGTCAGTATGGGTTTCGGCAGGATAAAAATATATCAGATGCATTACTTGATATTAATAAAGAATTGTATAGTTCAATTTCCGACAAAC